>JAUCBN010000040.1:3955000-5155000 GCA_035048815.1 Abelmoschus esculentus | reverse complement strand
TGAGTATTCGATCGAGTCAAAAAATTTTGAGTTATTCGAGTTGACGAGTCATATTTTACAACTCAAACTTTATTTGAAATTTTTTTGGTTCGGGTCGAGTTTAAGAAATTTGAGTCGAGTCGAATCGAGTTTTTGAGTTTCTATAAATATTTAATTATAATTATTTATCATGTTATAGTATGATTTGATTCCAATTTAAACGACTTTCTCTAATCATATAAAATATGTGTATATATATATTCATATGTACTAATATTTCTTTATATTTTTTATATATCAATATATATATCATAAAAAATTGAGAGATTCGTCTCAAACCTAAAAATTAATCCTTTAATTACTAAAAAATTTCGAGTTATTCGAATTTCCATTTTACAACTCAAACTTTATTTAAATTTTTTCGAGTCGAGTCGAGTTATTCGGTTTTTTCGAGTTGAGTCGAGTTTTGCTCACCCCTATAAGATATAATAGTTATTTGGAAGCTAAAATAAAATGAATAAACTTTATTAATTAAAATTATGAATACCAACAGGGGTTGGTCCAAGTGATAAGCAGCTTAGTTCCACTTAAGCAAGTCTCAAGTTCGAGATGTTGTGTATGCAAAAAATCTCTGCTGGGAGACTCACCCACCAAAACTAGGTGTGCAACGTGGGTCGGTCTGGATTAGTCAGACCTATAGTAGGCCACTGCCCAATATTTAGTTGAAGGGACAGTTTTGTCTATAGGCTCATTTTTTATAATTTTTGTGGGGTATCATTATTATCATGATTAGGTGACCCAAAATTTAATTCTAAATGTACAAGTTTAACAAAATTAATTTTATTTGGTGTGACAAAAACACACACTAATAAACTTGTTTTGTTTACCAAATAAAATCAGAAACATGTTCTAAGGAAAGACGTAGTCCTATCCAGGGCCTACGTTGCGTCTCACTTATATGTCATAGGAGTATTTCTTTACTCTTAAGAAAAGTTAGCTTGGTACTTTTATCTATAAATTAAATTAGAAAAAAAACAAAAATAAATAAATAATTTAGGAGAAAAAGTAAAGAAAAAGAACATACATATAACTTTTAAGTCAAAAGTAAAATTTTTATTTATCATCGACGATAAGAGAATCTCATCGAATTACAGTATAATTTATTTCATTTATTTAAAATTATATATTTATTTATTGTTATTTTTTTTTATCAAAGAAATCTTTATGATCTATTATATAAGGGTTCTTGGGGTGTCAAAATTACGAACTAAATAAAATTATTAAAATTAACAATTAATTTTTATGCCTATTTTCAAAAATATTGGTCCATTGTAAATTATATTATAATTTAGTCAATTAAACAAAAAGGCTTACTTATTATATATTATAATTTAAATTATTATGATGTGGATTATGTAAATTAAATAAGAATTATTATTATTATTATTTGAACAAATATTTATTTTCTTGAAATGAAAAAGAAAATTCAATTTATTACCGGGGTGAGGTAGGCTGCTATTTACTTTCTTTCTTTTTTGTGTCAACGATTTTCTCTTTTGTCAATTTCTGTTTATTTTTTCCGAACAGTTTTTCACATTCTCTACTTTCCTTTACTCTTCTTCTTCTATCTCTCACTCTTTCCCCTTAATGCTGCCTTTTCTGTCTTCCTTTATTTATTGCTTTCATTTGCTTTTCATAGGCTAACTCTTCACTACATACTGTGAACCCATGGCTAACTTTCTCTGATCACTCTGTTTTCTTGGAATTTTTTGTGGGTTCTTAATTTGGTCTTTTGCTGCAAAGAGGGAAACCCAGAACTGTTTAATTTTGTGCTTGTTATGGGTTTCTGTCCCTAGGGTCTTTTTTGTAGTTAGGGTTTTGGGTTTTCCCGGTAGGTGTTGAGGGTGTAAATTTTGCAGGGCAGTTATGGTGAGGAAGCATGGATGGCAACTACCTGCTCACACCTTTCAGGTAATGTCCCTTTGATTTTGGTTTTTATGCATGTTTCGACTAGAAAAATGCTCCGAATTTATCGTGGATCCATGGTTTTTCTGTGTGGTTTAGCTGTTTGCTGCTTAAATTCATTTTAATTGTCACCGATTTGGTGATTTTCCTCCTATTTGGTGTTGACATTTGTTGTTAAAATATGTTTTAATTTATTTTTTATTCCTTGTATGTTTTAGTTTGTGTAAATATATGTGACTTTCTTCAATTTTATGGGTTAGCAACTTAGCATGGCTTGGTATACGTTTTCTGCTGTATTGCTTTCGTAGCTGTGTGGTACTATAGTTTTGAACTGATAGAATGACGCCGGGGTTTTGGTTTTTATGAATTAGTTCTTGGTTCTTGTAATTCAGTAAGATCGCATTGGACTTTAGTAATATTCCGATTATTAACTGTATGGATGAGGAAATATTCTGGATTTGACAGTTCTGGTTTGTCCTTTAGAATTGCTTATGATCTTGAATTAGAAAATGGTGCTTAGGAAAGTGAGGAAGGAATCTTATTTTCTTTCTTCATACCAGAGAATCCTCTGCATCGAGAGATGGTGCTAGCTAGAGTTGATCTGTCTGAGGGTGTTCAGAAGTTTCTGTGTGTTTTCTTACAGCAGCTTATTAAGAACATTACTTTAAGTGGGTTGTGAAAGGACTAAAACGTGGTTGGACACCCAAATGGTTCCCGACTTTGTCTCACTTCTTGCACCTCCTTTAAATCTGTCTCCATAAGTTAACTGGATGAAAGCACTAAGCAGCCATCTTTGATCAGGCATACTTCACTTTAATGGATTAGTAAGCTTTAGAAAAGAAGCTATGTACAGAACTGGTGCTTGATTGTGATTTAATTGTGAACATTATCTCTAAGCCTAATATAGAAGGATGTGATAAGGTTTAATCCGTGTGTGATTCTCAAACTACTACTACTTTCTGTCAGTTACTTTAAACTTGCATTGCATGTTTCTTAAACAAGTCTCTGTTTGGGTACACTTAAATGGTTTTCCCCAACAACCCTGATCAGTGTAAGAAGAGGACAAACTAAGGCACATGTTTGGTAAAACAAGTGTCAGTATTGCAGAGATTCAGAGATAGACATGTTTCTAAGATGGATAACTATTCGAGGGAAGCTTCATTGGTATATAACATCCTTTGGAGGTCGTGAAGCATTTGTGTAACCCTAATCCATGGATCTGACCAGTATAGTACTTGATGGTTAACGCTCTTATCGGTTAAGTTTATTCATTGGGTTTTAAACATGCATCTAACTTACACTTTATCTGAAGGTCAAGCCTAAATTTGAAAGATGGACCAATATCCTCTTTAGAGGAACCTCAACAAAGGAAAATGTGGAATAAAACTGATACCAGGCAAAGCCTGAGAGGCATTGGTTTGAGAATCTCCTTGCTTTAACTTTATTTAATAATTCAAATCTGTGGAGTACTATATGTTGAAATTATCTAGTGAATTTTTTTAGGATAAAAATTTCAAATATGTTCTGCTTTATTATGTCTTCTATTCCTAAGTATAAGCTAGAACTGCTAGAGATTTCCTCCTAACCTCCCTTCCCACTTTATTTTTCCAATTAAGGAGAACAAATTAAGTAACATTCCCACCTATAGAAGCTGGAAAGAGTAAAAGACATTTCAAAGTTATTCTCCAGTGTTGTCAATGTGATTTTAGTTATTACCGTGTTGCACTCACATACAAGTGACACCTATCAATAACTCTTTCAGATTACGTTGATATGATAATATTTCCTTTGTATTGATCTTAACTTTATTTTTTGATAGGTTGTTGCAATTACTGTGTTCTGCTTGTTAGTGGTTGCATTTTATGCTTTCTTTGCCCCATTCCTTGGAGGGCGCATCTGGGAATATGTTCTGGTTGCAACTTACTCACTGGTGGTATGTGAGTTCACTTGTTTTATTTATTATTAGGGCTATAGAAAATCCTTTATTGTACATTTTTGCATGCAAGATCTATATAGATTACAATTTTGGAACAGTTTAATACCTGCCAGTCTGTTAAGATCTAAGTAACATGGCTCTTGCCCTTTGAGCAAATATTTTTTGGTGAAAAAAAGAATTTCCTTTCAAATCTGGATAACACGATTCAAACATAACTACCAAATCTTATGTCACTACTGTTGTTCTTTTGATTTCTATACAGGCACTCCTTGTTTTTATACTTTATGTTCGGTGTACTGCAATTAACCCTGCTGATCCTGGTATCATGTCAAAATTTAATGGTGAATCAAACAAATTTGAAAACCGTGGTTTATCAGTGAAGGATTTACCCAGAAAATATGGTGAGTTTGGCAGTGGGCTGCACTCATCGCCATCAACAGTTTCCAGAAGTTCCAGGGCAGCACCGAACTCAAGTATGAAAGGTTCAGTGGGAGATCCTGGAACTATAGATCCTCCAACACAATATGCAAGCAGGGCATCTTGTTGCATTGGAGGAATCTTTTGTGCTTTATTTGTTCATGAAGATTGTCGCAAGCAGGAACCACCTGCTGAGCAAGGCAATGAAGATGCTTTGTTCTGCACGTTGTGCAATGCCGAGGTATTTTGGAAGCTATTTGTGGGGTAGGGTAAGACTCTTGAATCAGAATTAATGTTGCTGAGATCAAATAAAGGGAACAATACACTACGTTTTCAGCACCGTTCAGGGTGCCTCGGCACCTCCAGTGCGCTATTTTCTACTATGTTTTATTCGCTACTCCCTAGACTTTCATATGATATGCTTAGCATCCATCTTATCATTTATATCTGCATCTGTCAATGCTACTGCCAGATGTATTGTAAGGAAACAGTGAAAATAAAGCTGGTTGCAGAAAATTGAACATCTTAAACCAAAGTTTTGGATTCCAACTATCAAAACAAATAAAATATATGGGAAGGTATTGGTCCTTTAGAAAAAAAAATTCATTGATTAACATCGTAATTTTTTTTAACTAATAATTCGATCCTGGATAGAGGATTTCTTTTGTGATCCTAGTTTCAAAGGGAGCACATGATTGTTATATCCAAACATTTTGCTGATCAGGATTTGAAAGTCGGTAGTATCTTAAAATGGTGTATGGCGTTCTTTCTCACTTATGGATAATTTCCACGGTGCAGGTGCGCAAGTTTAGTAAACATTGTAGAAGTTGTGATAAATGTGTAGATGGTTTTGATCATCACTGCCGGGTAAATGTTTTTCATGTTGCTTCAAGTGTTTTTTGTGGTCATATTTGTAGTATCTTTCAACTTGGACAGTATTGGCATAATTAGGTTATTTGTTTGTGGAAATAAATCTCTATCTCATATGTGGCTGCAGTGGCTAAACAATTGTGTTGGACAAAAAAATTATGTCACATTCATCTCTCTCATGGCCATCAGTATTGTTTGGGTATGTTTTCTAGTCAACTGCTTGTTATATAAAAGTCATACTTCCTAGATTCTGATGATGCTTTTCTCTCTTCACGGTTCAGCTAGTAATGGAAGCTGGCGTCGGTATTGCTGTCTTAGTTCGTTGCTTTGTTAACAAGAAGGGTATGGAAACTGAGATTATTGATAGGCTTGGAAATGGTTTTTCTCGTGCTCCATTTGCAACAGTAGTGGTACATACCTTAACAAATGCTTGAAGTTGATATGTAACTTGTAACTTTGTATTCTCGTAAGTATTTAAGTTAGATCCAATATTTTGTAGGCGGTATGTACTGCAGTTTCTGTCCTGGCTTGTGTACCATTGGGTGAACTTTTCTTCTTCCACATTATACTAATCAGAAAGGCAAGTTTCCAAGAAATGAAGCATTACTGTTATCTTATAGGGAAAATAAGGCAATTTGACTCTTACATGGAATCAGGGTATTACAACCTACGAATATGTTGTGGCAATGAGAACCATGAGTGAAGTACCTGCTGGAGCATCTGTGGATGAGGAACTGCCGAATGTGATGTATTCTCCATCTGGATCAGCTACAACCGGCATGAGTGGCGGAAGTTCTCTTAGCCTGCAGTACAAGGGGGCATGGTGTACCCCCCCTAGGGTTTTTGTGGATTATCAGGTACTTCCATTTAAATGTTTGCTTTATTCGTTTTGTTTGTATGAAACCCATAAAGTAATGTGATCTAAGATAAGATTACAGAACATTTAAGTTATCCTTACGATTGCTGAACATGATTCATATTCCTGAAATCTGAAAATTTTAGACCTCAAGTATTTATGAGTTGAGGGCTAGGTCATTTGGTGCTGTTGAGTGTTGATAGTTGGAGTTGTAAATAGTTGCATAAATTTAATCAGGTGACGTTCTTTTGATGTCTTTTTCATGATAAATAAATTTGAGCCTATCATCTAGGAAATAGATTTATCCTAAGTCTCTGGTTTGACTTCTGGAGTTGTGTCGCCTTTTGCATCTATGTTCTCCTCTTGTGGATTTTTTTTAGTATAATATCGATGATTTAAAACCTCTGCTGGACTTGGCTACATCAGGATGAAGTTGTGCCCCATTTGGAGCCTGGAATGCTCCCATCCACTGTTGACCCAGATGCAGCTGGTTTTGCAGAAAGAGGGAACAAGGGACCCAAAAGGCCTGTTCGTATTAGTGCATGGAAGCTGGCAAAGTTAGATTCTACTGATGCCATGAGGGCAGCAGCCAGGGCAAGGGCATCTTCTTCTGTTCTACGGCCTGTTGACAACCGTCGTGTGGGGGATCCTGAACTTAGTTCCAGTGGCAACATGAGCATTAGAAGTAGTGTTAGCACAGATACAGGTGCAAATAAAGAGATAAAGAATGAACAGCAATTATTGCCACTAGGAAACTCTTTTGCTCCGAGTCAAGGTAGCCGTGATGAGTACGAAACAGGAACTCAAAGTGTAAGTAGCTTCAGCAGTCCAAGCCACATTCATGAGTCAGTCACACTTAGCCCACTACCTCAACCTCAAGGTGGTCATTTCAATATGGCTACCTCCGCTCCTGGCCTGCAGGATCATACCTTTATGTCTAATGCTCCATTACCTGCTATCAACAATCCCTTCAGACCTGGGCCCTCTGCTTCCGATGAAAGGGTAATACATAAGGCTGGTGGGACTGCTGATCCATTATTGCTGTCTGCTCCTGCCGCTTCCCTTCTTAGGGATGTCAAAAGAACTTCAGTTGTATGGGATCAAGAAGCTGGTAGGTACGTATCAGTCCCTGTCTCTGCAACTGATGCTCGGAATAGATCATCCATGCCAATAGGTTTGCCAAATTTTAGTGGAGAAACTAGCACACAGGGTAGAAGGGCAGTCTTTCCGCCTCAGGAGTTGTCTTTGGCAGCGAGGGGTCCTGCACGACAGGCAGAGAAGCTATTGTATACAGGAGACTCGATTTTCTTTGGTGGCCCACTATTGAGTGTTCCGGTTAGAGATAGTTTGAGAAATGATAAAGGTTCGGGTCCAAGGGAAGCTCAAGAAAGAGTAGGTCTGAACTTTCCTCGAGAGTCTAGATTCAAAAGGGACTCAGTCTCGAACCAACTTCCTGTGTTTGTCCCTGGAGGCTTTGAAAACAACCCTGCTGCATCTGGTTCTGGTTTAAAGTAACTTGAGTAAAACTCCTAACAAAGCCTTGTGCACATTTCCCCCCTCAAATCATCAAGATTAATGTGAAAGGGTAACAGAGATCAAAGGAACTTCTCGGATGAGATGCTTGTACCCTGCAACCCTGAAATTTTGAGATGATGCAAACTAGATTATTATATGGTTCAAGTGGTCTCTTGAAAATTTAAAATTTCCACAGGATTATTCAATTTCAGTTGCTGGATTTTGTACTGCTGCTTGTAACTTGTAAGATGATTTTCAAGATTTATATTGTTGATGGAAAGAAACATTTGCTGACATTAACTGCACTTTATGATTATGCTTCAATCATAGAACATTGTCAAAGGCAGCTCTGAAAGACCTTCAGGAAAGTAAAGGAATTTTTTCAAGGGAAACACATTGAGATTTTGTAAATTTTGTTTGCAAGTAACAAACACAAATCAGAATGTTGTTAAAATCAAGGTGCACAGTAATCCTTTCTGCAACAACAAAAAATAAAGCTCATCTTTTACCCTCCCAAGATTTTTGCAACCTATCTGTACCTATGAACCAAAACCACTGATCAAAATTGGATGACAATGGCAGAACCTTGCAAGAATCTGGAAAATTCACAAAATGAATGCTAACTGAAGTTGGAAAAAGAATCTCAACCTTTTCCTGGTTGATTTCTCAAAAGTTCATCACAGTGGAGCTGAGGTTGCCTTGAGAATAGATTGTTGGCATGAATATCCTGTGTGTGATAGTTGCATGACATAGAACTGAGTTTGCCATGGATAGCCTGTTTTAATCACCCACAAAGCAGGAAGCAATAAGGAACGAGACAGGGGAAAATGACTTCATTTCTATCGCATTACAAACTTAACAACCAAGACAACCTTGTGAGGACATGAGAATATGAATACGCAAGATATTTTTGGAGTTACATAGAAAAATTTAAAGATAGACTTGTATAAAATAATTAATTTAATATTTTTAATAAATCATAAAATAGGAGTAAACTGTATCAAATATATTATTTTGTATACAAATTTTGAAGAAATTAAATTGAAATACCGAGGTATAACATGGAGTTTGATTTTAAATAATAAATATAAAAAAATAAAAATATTATATTATTTAATTTTTATCGCTAAAATGGAGAAGAATAAAAAATATTAAATTTTGAGCTTTGTTTAGATTATAAGGGTAATTCCTCCCACCGAACTTGTTTTATTCAGAATATTAAAATTAAAATTTTTAATTTTGTTTAAGGGATTTAGTACTAGATTAATTATTTTTATTATTCAATTAATTTATTTATTTAATAAATTAAACAATAATAACTATATATTACAATAAATGATTACATTTTTTTAGTTTTATCTTACAATTTGTCTTTCCACCCTTTAATTAATTATAATTTAGATCATTCAAAGGGACGGAATTGAAAAGAACCCAAGATTTGACTCTTAGGTTTGGTTCTTTTCAACAATTCTTTTATGGCTACTCAAAAAAATATAACTTATTTTAAAAAATATATGAAAAAATCTTCTCCAAATATTATAGATGTATTTTTAATTATTATTTTTATTTAAAAATAAATTTTTAATAAACATTTATGAAAAGTATTAAATTTTATATTTTAATGTTTATAAGTCATAAAATAAAACTATTTTATTAAAATAAAATATATATTTTTAAAAAACTAACATTAATATTGAAAAACCAAAAATCGAGGTTAATCGAACTAAAATTTAATGTTACTAAAATAACTTACCAAATTAAATCTAAACCAAATCGTATACTACTACTAAAACACCGTATTTTTCCTTTGGAAATAATAATTTTCTTTATGAGTTTTTATAGAATTCCACCCATAATTTTAATGTCCATTTGAGATTTAGTAACATTTGTTACGATCGATTAATTGAGTGACTCAATTATGATAATTTGAAATACGAAGGCCCAATTGTAAACCAACTAATAAGACTATTGACATGTGGTGTAACTTACCTTTATTATTGGGTAAAATACGTTTTTGCCACTCAACTTTGCATGTCTTCATGTTTTGGAAATGAAACTTTAAAAAGTTTCATTCTCACTATTCAACTTTAAAATTTTGCTCTTTTAGTCACTTAACCATTAAGCCTTTAATGTCGTTTTAGTTTTTTTGGTAAATCTATGAAAACCCTCTAAAATTTTCCTTTCAAATCAAGATCTAGTCCTTTTGGTTCACTAATATCAAAGTATTTTCCTTCAAATCTGAATGATTAAAGGGTTGAAAATGATGCTAAAAACAAATATCTCAGTTTCACGTTGATAAGACGATAAAAATTGTATATCGAACCAAAACAAAGTTAAAGCTTTAGTTCAAGTTTTATTAATTTCGTGTAAAATAAAGATGAGAGAAAGGGAACAGTCTTGTACCATTTATTCGCAAACAATGGACGATAATTGTTGAATGGTGGTGGTGAATAATGTCGACCATCAGGAAGAATGAGGTCAAAAGTTAGGTCAAATTTAGAAATAAAAGGCCCCAAAATGCAATGTTTCAGTCTTGACGTTAAATACTTCATGTTCAAGTAATCAAAAATAGTTAAATTCAAATGTCGAGTGATAAAATTGAACTTTTTTAAAGTTGAATGACCAAAATGAAAACACAGACAAAGGTGAGTGCCCAAAACATAATTTACCCTTGTTATTAAGGGGTGTAGGACAAATTTGCAACTCAAAGCTGACTCGGTTGACTGTTCAGTATTGCCAACTAAATAACATCTTCAATTTTTTATGTAAATTAGAATGATAACAGTTGAAAATTCAGAATATAATCATTTTTTAAATAGGAATAAAAGTAAAAAATATTAATTCCCAAAACAATTTTTTGAACTATTAAAAAACTTTTTTCTCTAATTTACCCTAAAATTTGGTGATATTCTATTAAATTAAATCAATGTTAAACCGCGTAAAAAACGATTTTATAAGATAAAAAAAGTCTTAAAATAAATAAATAAATTAAATTAAATATTTATAAAAATATAAATATATATAATTATATATATAATAATTTTTTAAAACTTAAAACATAAAAAATAACTTTTTAAGTAAAAAACTAAAATTGTTTGATTTTTATATGTTTAATATTAATTTTTTATTATAGAAGATGATGATTTGATAATATTTTTCTATTAAAATAATTTTTAAAGAAAAAAAATTATATAATTTTGAATAAATTGTATAGGCTCTCAAATCTTTGAAAATAATAAATTGTACGAATCTTGTTTGAATAAATTTCACAAGACCCAAAAAAATTTTAAGTCGTCCTGAATTAAATAATTAATACGTATTTAAGCAATGATAAACTAAGTAGGGGTAGGGTGGGTGAGGCAATCACCCCACCCACTTTGAAGATTTTTTTTTTACTTTTGTCCTCCTATTTAAATTTTTAAAAAATTATTTTTTATAAATTTATTCCTTAATTTTAAACATTTATGTTTTACCCCTCAATCCTAAATTCTGATTTCGTCTACGTTTAAGCTAATCTAAATTCAATATTTAAAAATAAAATAAATAATACTAGAAAGGGAGTAGCATGTCTTCATCATCCAATGAACGACAGAGTCCGTCAAACCTCTCCTTTGCTTACCCACATACCAACATCGAAGTGCGTTTTGGTCGGTCGTGCCTGGCCTCTATGGTGTCCAATGACCAATCAAACCTCACCCATGTCAGAAACTTCATAAACACCACGACTTGGTTCACGAAAAATTATATTATGTGTCAGTCCCATCACGTGTCCATGAGATCGACCAATAAAAACTACCTATTTTTTCATGTCATATTTTTTTTCAAGTAATTTTTCACTTGAAAAATTAAAAAATAACGAGGTGGCTAGTTTTTATTGGTCGGTCCCATGAATGACGTGGTGAAACTGACCCATGATATAATTTCTCCTTGGTTCACGGTCATAAAAATTAAAATAATAGCATCAATAAATATAGAATATATTCGTAAATAATAGTATATTCTTTATGATTTTTAGATTATTATAGAATTTTATTAAATGAAAAAAAATTATATTTTTAATAGAAAATTATATGTTCGTCATATCCGAAACATCATCCACCATTGTTTAATCAAAGTAGTGTTGTATATGTAATTGGATCTTCCATAACTATGAAATCTCAAATACTTATATTATAGAATAAGATTCATTAATTAATAGAGTAACTAAGGATGCCCATATTTACTAAAAATACTTAATTTAGATTAACTCGAATCCGATCAAAAATTCTGAATAATTTTATATTTTTTACTTTCTGAGTTGGGAACCCGATCCATTATTTCTCGGATCAAATCCGAGTTACAAATTTCTAAATTTCTGGGTATATGGTTACCCGAGTACCCCCGATGTATTTAAAATTGATATTTTTTATACATATTTTTATGTTAAACTAAAAAAATCTTTAAATATTTTGATATTAAAGAAATATATATGATACTTTTATATTAAACTAGTAAAATATTTTATATTTTAAAAATATATATTTTTATATTTGATACTCATTTACTCAGTTTTGCGGGATTTCGATCAACACGATTTAATACATAGGCCAATTAAACTACTATCTGAAGATCTAAATATCTAAATTTAAACACCCTTAATCTTATATATATTCAAATCTTAATATTTATCTTAAAAATATAAATATCTATACTCAATAAAAAATTATATAATGTTTCGTATTTAAACTATACAAACTAAAAAGTAAAATCTAAAATAATCAAATCTCTAACCCTTAAATATTAAATCTAAATTTAAAACTCTAAATACCTAAATCATAAATTAAATCTTAAATCCTAAACTTGACAAACTTATAAATTTTTTCAAATGTATATATAAAAGAAATTATTTCTCTATATATTATACATAATCCATAAATTAAATTTAAACTAAAAATACATCTAATAATAACTAACAGTGTTATCTAAATAATAAATAATTCGATATCATTTAAGTAAATTTTAGATTTTAAATTCTTACATGAATCGGTTTGAAATAATCAAAATAAAATCTTAAAGAATCGTGATAAAAAAAATATATTAACGATTATAATTAGAATAAATAATTATGATGCAGTAAAATAAATGGTTGGTGGATACTCTTGTTAAAGAAATCTTAATAACTAAGAAAATCATTGCAACATATTAAAGAAAAGAAATATTAAATGAAATTGATTACTCAATAAAAATGTGTATAAATTGTATTGTTTTTTTTTTATATATATATAAATTTACCCTTTAACCTATATTTATTTGACAAATAATTTATTTTTTTAACTACCATGATAATTGGACCGTTAAAAATTTAACGATAATGACATGTCATATACATATGATAATATATTTTAAATGACATGTCATCTAACCTATCAAATATATATATATATGAAATATAAAATATAAAATAATTAAAATTCAAATAAAATATTAAAAATTAATTAATTCTAAAATAAAAAGTTACTAAACATTCCCAACTCTAAATATGATAGAATCAAAGTTACTAAATATGAACACAGTTCGAAATTAATTAATTTTTTAAGGTAGGATTTTGATTCTATCGTAGTTAGGGTTGAGAATGTTTAGTAGTATTTTATTTTAGAGTTAAATAATTTTTAATATTTTATTTAAATTTTAATTGTTTTATATTTTATATTGGAATAAAATTATATATATATTTGATAGGTTAGATGTCATGTTATTTAAAATATATTATCATATGCATATGATATGTCATCATAATTAAATTTTTAACGATCCAGTTATCAAGGTAGTTAAAAAATAAGCTATTTATCAAAAAGATTAGATTAAGGGCTAAATTTATCAAAAAAAATAAGAGCCAAAACAATAAAAATTATAAACCTTTTAAGGGTTAAAATTATCTTTATGCCAATTGTATTTAATATTTTAAAATTTTCTCCAGGGATTTTTTTTAGTAATTATTTAAAAATAGTTAAATTACCTAAAAAAGGGGAAAAAGTGAAGAAAAAAGATTGATTGGTTGAAATGTAATTAGTGAGAAATCTATGGGCGTTCTATTATGAAAATGGCAGCGTTCCGACCCAGGTATTGTGGCATTGGCTGTTAAAGTGAGGCCCACGTACTCTCCCTCGCTTTATATACAGAAGATTCTCTCTCTCAATTCATCGTCTTCACCTACTTATTTCTGAAAAATTCCGCCATTTTCAGCAAAACGAAAAGAACAGAGCAAAAGCAAAGCAAATCGATTCGGATTTCTCTCATCAGGCAAGGATCAAACCTCTTTTTAATCTTGCTTACATGTATGTATGATTGTTTGCTTCTCAGGTGAATAATTTTACACATTCTCTGCTAATTCTGAGTTTTTTTTTTTGAATTTTTGATGTGGACTTGGATTTCATCTGCGTTTGAACTGTTGATTGTTGGTTTTTGATCTACAAAAGAGCAAACTAGTTGCTACTCTATCATCGTTTCTGACTTTCTGCTGACTGTTGATTTTGATCTTCCCAAGATGATCCTCTTTTTGTTTGTTGCAGTTTAATCGAATAAAATTTTATCTGCAGATCAATATTTAGTATATATTTAAAATTATACACTGTTTCTAACTTTTTGTTTTTTTCTTTTCGCTAAAGTGCTGCCGTTAGGTAGAGTGTTTTAGATCTCAAAGGAGTCTATAACGTCTAGAATTCCTTTTAGTTGGCCGATAAAAATTCAAAGGTTTTTAATAATAAAATAATAAAAATATTAAAGATTGGGCTCTGCACTTTCCACTACAACTCTTTGTATTGGTTGGTAGAAGTAAAAATACATTGCTTTTTCTCCTTAAATAAAGTAATCAATTTTGTAAAAATATATTATTATTGTGTTGATTGTTTGTTTGTTTTTAATTAAATTCGTATTAGACTGTTAGTTTACAATTTAATCTTAATAATTACTGTAATAGTACTAGTTATTTTTTTTCAAATTAAGTACCATGCTGATGAAACTCGGTCATTTCGAAATGGTAATTTTTTTTTTCAATCTTAATTGTGAACTCCTATGATCACAGGTGAACATGGAAGGAAAAAACACAAGTATAGAAATCCCAGTGAAGAAAGCTGTTGAGGGCACTGATATTGTTACCGATCCTGTTAAGGTATATATCTGATTTTTTTTTTTATATCAGTTTTATCTTTCGAAAACATCAAATTTTGTTGTAATAATAAAGTGTGTGTTTGAGGTTCACAATTCGTTTCTACTGATGGTGACAAATTACAGGCCTCGAATGGAGACTTGATGAAAGTCGAAAAGGAAGGAAAGAAAGAAGCTGAAGAAACCATCCTAGATGGAGAGTTCATTAAAGTGGAGAAGGATGCACTGGAGTTGAAAGATGGTTCTAATTTGGCCAATCCTGCATCCAGGCAGGAAGATGAATCCACCATCGAGAGAAGCTCAAGCAATCCTAGTAGAGAATTACATGAAGCCCAAGAAAAGACGAAAGAACTTGAGATTGAATTTGAAAGAGTGATTGGAGCATTAACGCATTCTGAATCAGAAAACAGCAGATTGAAGGATGAAGTTCTGCTTTTGAAGGAGAAGTTGGATGAAGTGGGGAAGAAGCATGAAGAACTCGATCTTGATCATAAGAAATTGCAAGAACAGGTCCTCGAAGCTGAGCAGAGATATAGTTTACAGCTAACCAGTTTGCAAGAGGCTTTGCAAGCTCAAGAGGCAAAACAGAAGGAACTCACTGAAGTAAAGGAAGCATTTGATGGTCTCAACATGGAGATCGAAAATTCAAGAAAGAAGATGCAAGAGTTGGAGCAGGATCTGCAGAGTTCTGTTGAAGAGGCTCGGAAATTTGAAGAACTTCACAAACAAAGTGGCTCACATGCTGAGTCTGAGACACATAGAGCTTTGGAGTTTGAGAGATTGCTTAAAGCTTCGAAACTTAGTGCACAAGAAATGGAAGATCAGATGGTCGCCCTGAGAGAAGAAGTCAAGGGCCTCTATGAGAAGGTTACTGAAAAACAGAAGGTTGAAGCAGCACTTCAAAGCACAACAGGTGAACTTGCTGCGACTAAGGAGGAATTGGCACTTTCTAAATCACTAGTGTTGAACTTGGAGCAAAAACTTGGTTCACATGCAGCTCTTATAAATGAGCTGACTGAGGAGTTGGACCTGAAAAAGACTTCAGAATCCAAGATGAAGGAAGATATCTCAACCCTTGAGAATAGGTTTACTGCAACTAAAGAAGATCTTCAAGCAAAGGTTTCTGAGCTGGAAGATATCAAGTTGAAACTGGTGGAGGAAGTCAAAGCAAGGGAATGGGTTGAAGCTAGGCTGAAGGAACAAGAGCTCAATATTTCAACCGCGCAAGAAGAAATAAGTAAAGTGCTAAAAGAAAAAGAAGCTCTAGAAACAACCATTGCAGATCTTAACAGTAATGCAGCACTGTCAAAGGAGTTGTGCAACGAACTTGAAGAAAAATTGAAGCTTTCAAATGATAATTTCAGTAAAACTGATTCTCTTTTGTCTCAGGCTCTGTCTAACAATGAGGAGCTTGAACATAAACTGAAATCTCTTGAAGAGCTCCATAGTGAATCTGGAGCCATTGCAGCAACTGCTACTCAAAAGAATCTTGAGCTGGAGGATATACTTCGGGCTTCAAATGAGGCAGCAGAAGATGCAAAATCGAAACTGAGGGAACTTGAGGCACGCTCTATAGCAACTGAGAAGAGGAACGTGGAGCTTGAACAACAGCTAAACTTGGTAGAGCTTAAAGGCTTTGAAACTGAGAAAGAACTGAAGGAATCTTCAGGGAGAATATCTGAACTTATGACCAAGTTGGGAGAGGTTGAGGAAGAAAAGAAGCAGCTGAACAATCAAATGCAGGAATATCAGGAGAAGATAAATCAGCTAGAATTAGCTCTAAATCAGTTGGCAGAGAAGAACTCAGAGCTTGCAGAGGAGTTGAAGGTTGCTTTAGAGAGAAGTGCTCACCATGAGGACAGAGCTAATATGAGTCATCAGCGCAGCCTTGAGCTAGAGGATCTGTTCCAGACCTCTCATTCCAAATTTGAGAGTGCTGACAAGAAGGTCAATGAGTTGGAGTTGTTACTTGAAGCAGATAAGTACAGGATCCAGGAACTCGAGGAACAGATCAGCAAATTAGAGAAGAGATGTGGAGATGCAGAAAGTGAGTGCAATAGATACTCTGATAAGGTATCTGAATTTGCATCCAAACTTGAGGCATTCCAAGCTAGAACATCAAGCCTTGAAATTGCGCTGCAGATGGCCAATGAGAAGGAAAATGAATTGACAGAGTGCTTAAATTTGGCAACAGATGAGAAGAAAAAGTTAGAAGAGACATCACAAAGCTCCAGTGAAAAACTTGCAGAAGCAGAAAATCTGGTAGAAATCTTGCGGAGTGATTTAAATCTGACACAACAGAAGTTGGAAAGCATTGAGAATGATCTCAAGGCTGTTGGTTTTAGAGAAAGTGAGGTTATGGAAAAGCTCAAGTCTGCTGAAGAGCAACTAGAGGAACAAGTAAGAGTATTAGAGCAAGCTAAGGCAAGAAACTCAGAGCTTGAATCATTACATGAATGTCTAACAAGGGACTCAGAGCTTAAGATCCAAGAAGTGATGGAAAACTTTACCAACAAGGATTCAGAAGTGAAATCTCTGTTTGAGAAACTCAAATCGCTTGAAGATCAGGTAAAGGTGTATGAAGAACAGGTTGCTCAAGCAGCTGGACAGTCTGCATCTCTAAAAGAAGAATTGGATCATAGCTTAGTGAAATTGGCTTCTTTGGAAGGCACAAACGTACAACTCAGAAAAGATATATTGGATGTAGAAAATAAAGCCCTTCAGTCTTCCTCAGAGAATGAGCTTTTAGTTCAGACAAACATTCAGCTCAAGAGCAGAGTTGACGAGCTTCAAGAATTGCTTAATTCATCTATATCCGAGAAGGAAGTAACCGCTAAAGAGATTGCTTCCCACATGTGCACAATTAGAGAATTATCAGATCAGCATACAAAGGCCTCAGAACTCCAAGCTGAAGCTGAATCACGAATTGTAGAATCAGAGGCACGGTTACATGAGGCTATTGAAAAATACTCTAAGAAAGAATCGGAAGCCAATGATCTGATTGAAAAGTTGAGGGTGCTTGAAGGCCAAATTAGAACATACGAAGAACAAGCTCATGAGGCATCCACAATTGCTGTATCTCGACAAGTTGAGGTGGAAGAGACTCTTGTAAAATTAAAGCAGCTGGAAAGATTCGTGGAGGAACTGCAAACGAAGTCTGCTCACTTTGAAAAGGAGAGTGGAGGACTAGCTGAGGCAAATTTGAAGCTTACCCAGGAACTTGCCAAAAATGAGTCAAAATTCGGTGATTTGGAAGGCAAACTGGCAGTAGCCTTGAAAGAGAAGAATGAAACAGCTGAACAGCTTTATATTTCGAAGAAAGCAATCGAAGATTTAACACAAAAGAATACCTCTGAAGGGAAAAGTTTACAGTCTCAGGTTCGTTGGAAATTTCATTAGCATCTTAATAACAACAATATGACGATTTTCCATTTTTATAAGATAGTTCCTGATTATTAATTTTGCTTTGCGTTACAGATTTCTTCACTAATGGAGGAGAATAACCTGCTCAATGAAACACATCAGAATGCAAAGAAGGAACTTCAGTCTGTAATATTACAGCTTGAGGCGCAATTGAAAGATCAAAAAGAAAATGAAGAATCTCTAAAATCGGAGATTGGAAATCTCAAGGCTGAGATTGCAGAGCGTTCCTTACTTCAAACTCATGTCAAAGAACTCGAAGAACAGTTGGTGACCGTTGAAACTCGATTGAAAGAAGAGGTACTATACTCTGTTAAAAAGGAAGGAAATTGACTGTTGACATTTTCCAAATCAAATGCCAATTATCAATTCTAATTATTTGGTCTTTTGCTTGTAGGTTGAAGGTGTTAAGACAGCTGCCTCTGTAAGAGAGGCTGAATTAACTTCAAAACTAGAGGATCATGCACAAAAAATTAGTGATAGAGATGTTATCTATGAACGAGTCCTTCAACTTCAAAGAGATTTACAACTCGCTCAGACAACCATTGCTCAACAGGTTAGACAACAAATTTATTAATGATTAGGCATGTGATCCTTTTTCTGTAGGTTGAATTGACTAACAACACAAGTTCAAAGTAACAAAAAAAAATTATGAAATCTAAATCTAGATTTCTTACCATTTTCATGCTGAAAATTATCAATTCTGAAGGATTGGGAATGACCGTCTCTTATTCTTTGTCAAAAATGTTGAACAAGCAGAAAGAAGCTGATTCACAGAAAGAGTTGGAACAGGAAGCCGCTTTAAAGCGTTCTATTGAAGAGCTTGAAACAAAAAATAAAGAAGCATTAATTCTGGAGAAGCAGGTCAAAGAGTTGGAAGAGAAATTACAATTAGCTGAAGCTAAACTGAAGGTCAGTTCAAATCACCTCTTACAGTACAAGGTTTATTTTGTTTACAAAGCAACAGATGTGAGATATAGAGTGCTCACCTCGACAGTATTTCAACTCCTCAACAAAAACAATATATTTCTACATTTTCTAAAATTTTGAGAGTTGCTTACCCTAAATCATGTGTTGCAGGATGCAAGAAGTCCAGCTGAATCGAAGGATGGCTTAGAGGTGAAATCCCGAGACATTGATGGATTAACATTTTCAGCACTGCCAAAACCCAAGAGTAAGAAAAAGTCAGAAGCACCTTCTGTGCAAGCTGCCTCTTCTTCTTCATCGACTACCCATGCTGAGGCTTCTTCTCCTTTGACAACCTTAAAGTTTGTTTTGGGAGTAGCCTTTGTGTCGGTGATCGTCGGTGTTATTCTGGGAAAGCGTTATTAGTTTAGGGGCTTTTGTGCTTCTTGATCTTGATTTTGCTCCTTTGTTGATTTTTCCCCTTTGCATTTCTCCTTCTTCGTTTAAGTTTCGCATACAGAGCTTTATTGCTCAGGTTTTGAGGTTGGTTGAGGAACTTGTTTTGATTCTTTCCCTTGCCTGTTTGTCAAAAACAGTTGGTTAATGCAAATCCGTATTCGAGTGTTTGAACTCAAGAGGCTATCAACCTTAAATTGCAACCACATTCTTCTATAAAGAGCTATTTCCAGTTTTGTACAGCTTTGCTCCTTAAGCCCGTTAGCAAGTGCGGAAAACTAGATTTTAAAGTAGTTTTTTTCAACCTTACAGGGAAAATTTTCTAAACCCGTTGCAATTTATTCCGAGCACTCTAGCAACCCTGTCTACATATTTCTTAGGAATAACGCATACAATATAATCAGACATAATCCACGACCATGAAATCTACGAGGGATAAAGGATTTAAAACTACAAGCTCACGTGACGGAGGAAATAATAATCAGCGATCTAAAGTAGGTGAGAATTTAACCATTTCGGTGCACCATAGTATTATCTTCAAATCTCCTCTTTCACCCCCTTCAATCCATTGAAAATGTCTAAATCCGTAAACCCTGCAAATGGGCCACAATTATGAGTTTATCATATTCATAATTCATCCACGAGTAAACAAAATACATCCAACTGTATATACCCGTGCCCAAGAAGTCTTCGGTTTCATCAACTGGGGGTGCTAAAGGCATTCTGTTATCAACTGGGGGATCAAGTGACATCCAATCACCACTCCCATAATCTTCAGGGTATAACTCATTATCAGCGATCCAATCTTCAAGAGTATCTTTTTTGTTGAATGAGAGAGGATCCACGAAATACTTTTCTCGGTTTCTAAGAACCCTGCAAAAGAAATTAGTGGAAACTCAACATTTCCTTACCATCCTGTGACTGTGAACTTCCAAAATATTGAAGTAGGGTTTGGCATTTTGGACTTACATTTGTCTCAGATACAAATTGTATTGAACAAAGACAAGATCAGTAAGTCTTTGACGCTCGAGAAAATTTCTTGTGTCGTGCATTTCTTCAATGGAAATATTATTTGGTTTACACCCGATTAAACTGCAAGTTTGACTGAGAATGTGGATGGCCAAATTTTGCAAATTTGGGCAGCCTCCACCATATATTGACCACCATTCACCTAATAATATGGAAGAATATGAAGAAAAGGCGTTAAGATCACTGTCCCAATCTGCAAATTAGATGCATAATGGTCTGCATTAAAAAAAAAGGGCACATAAGCTGTTATGAAGTATGTCATAGACCTGTAAAATTCATTCTGTAACTATTTTTTAAAGACGAAAAGATAACAAATGAAAACGAAGGATTGGTTCCTAAAGTTCTAACATCTAATTAGGCATCTTTGTGATAGGCTTGTGAAGGGCTAATTTCTTCAAACTTGCTTAAAAGTAGCAATGAAAATAAACAAGAATACCAATTTTGAAATCCCACTCTGTATATGGATATCCTTACCAGGAAGTAAATTATCCCGGGCTCTAACCGCCATTGGCCTTCCTAGATCTCCACTAGCATTCTTGTATAAATTTATTTCTCTGATAATTTGGTCCTGGGTGTTTGCATCAGGAACCAATCTCTCTATGCTATCAAACACCGACGATAAGATGCCATTGTGTATATTTCCCTCGGTACTGTAGAAAAACTTGGGGTTCAGGAAGAAACCAGCAGCATAAAGAGGAAGATGCCGCTGTTGTTCCCATCTATTATCTATAATATTCCAGTAGACCATATAATCATCTTTCTTGACAAGTTCTTTCTTAATTGTTTCTTTTGCTCTGTATATTCCAGCATAAACGTATCCCATTACGGATTTCTTCTTGCTACCAAATATTTCTAGAACTTGCAAGAGGGGATGTGTTATTCGTGCAATCAAGACGCATGAATTCCAAAATGACCTATTTCTAACAATGTCTGACATTGCTAGACCCCCTGGATTCTTTGCATGAGTGCATTCTAACCAATCCTGCGAGTTAACCATTGCCTGCAAATTTAGCTTAAGATTAGCCATTCTTTTCAGTGTTGCAAAGTTAGTAGCAAAACGAGTACGTGCTGGTTCCACAATGTCATTGCCACCAGTAAACCTTCTCATCATATTCAGAACTACACTACGATTGTAGACAAATCTTGTCAGAGATTTAGCATGTCCAATTGTTTCATTTATCCACTCAAGGCTACTAAAATCCTGAAGCATCATGTCCACACAATGTGCTAAGCAAGGAGCCCAATAAAGAGAAGGAAACGACTCCATCAACCTTTTCCCAGTAAAGAAATATTGCTCATCACAATTAGTGATTACTTGCACAACATTCTCAGCCCCTACTTCTTCAATTACCTGCTTAAGCAATTCAAACAAATAATCCGAGGAATAAAAAGCATGTGATGCATCCAAGGATTTTAAAAATACAGTTGCTTGAGGACAGTTAACCAAAATACTTAACAAAATTCTTCCGTTTTTCGAGCTCCATTGCTCAACTATAATAGAACACCCTGTCTTATGCCACATTGCTTTGTTTCTATTGATATCAGCCGTTACTTCCTCAATTACACTCTTCAATATCCATCCTCGTAGGTCTTCATAAGAGGGTGGTACAGTCCCAGATCCCCCAGAAACAATAGCATCAATCATCGGTTGGAAACAAACCGAGTTCACGGCATCCAAATTAACTCCAATATCATACAGGAAACGCCCTATGGCCATATGAACCGAATTATCGACCCTTATCGGAACAAATGCAAGATTGTTTTTTGCACAAGAATCACTTTTTGCAATCGAACTTTGATCCCTCCCTCGTTTCCTACCTCTACTTCCTTTACTGGCTTCCCCTTCCCCATTCAATGTCAAATCAGAATCAGTTTCCAAAGCCTCAAAAATCGAAATCTGTTGAATATCATCATGAGAAGCAGAATTTTCTTTCTCAACAACGTGTGGACTACTACTACTACCACAGGCTAATAATTTTGGAAGTCTGTTTTGCTTTTTATCTCGTTTACCTAAAACTCCATTCAAGTTTTCCTGCATAAGAGCTCGAACCGCTTGTGGAACTTGTTCACAAATCGGACCCTGACCTTTTCGACCGGCTAAATGTTCCTTAAACCTATGAATCCCGCCCCCTTTAAACATTTTCCCACAATACACACATTTAATTTGTAATCTTTCGCCATTTTTAAACACTTCACAATGATTCCAAGCAGGATCTTGCTTTTGTCTTGTAATTGATATAGGCACCAAATTCAACTCCATTTAAGCAAACCCTTTCTTCATCATCAAAAACAACAAATACCCTTTACTCAGAACAGTCAAATTTGACAAGAATTAGAGGAACTTACTTGTTCTTTTTTCTGGGTTTGGTGGTTCATCTGATTATATGAATCAATGGTTGTGCTGACCCAAATTGGTTTGGAGCTTGAAGCTGATGTTTCAATGGAAGATTAACAGAGTGTTGGTTTAGAAGGAGCTTCTGGATCAACGAAAGCGTTATTAAGTTTAGTTATAACTGGTTAGAGGTTAATGGTGATTAGTCGGATTGACCGGTTAATTTGGTTTGGTTTCTCTGACGCCAACGAAGAAAATCATTCCCCTTCTTGTTTAATTGGGGGAATAAGGTTAAGATAAAAATTCATTTCTTTTCAGTTATAAAAAATTATTCGTTCCACTTTATTTGTTGAATATTAATTTTTTACTAATTTTTTTAATTTTAATTTATTATATCTTTAAATATATTATTGATAAAATATAAAAAATATATTTTAAAAATATTTAATCAAGTAATTTAAAATATATTTTTATAAAATTTAATAAGTTAAAATATTTAAAATAATTATGGTTAAAATTTTAAAATTTTAACTTTAAAAAATTAATATTAAACATCTTTAGTGAAACAAAGAGAGTTATTTATAAATTTCAAACATTAAAATTTATTGATTTAAAGAATTATAATCTTATACTTATATTATTATTTAAAAGTTTAATTAAATTAATATTATTAATTAATCAAATATTATTATTTAAAGCAAAACACCAGTAAAATATGATTAGAAAATAAACGATTTACGCCTATTTATAACCTATATGTTTAAGAGAATGAGAAAATTGGTTTATACTTAGTTGAAAGAAATTCTTTGATCGTTCATAGAGCATTGCCTGCATCTAGGGATGGCAATAGATCGGACTTTGATCGGATTTTACAAAATTTAAGTTCACTCCAATTAATAATCGAACTTTCAAAAAAATTCAAGTTCAAATCCAAGTTCATTTACATAAATCCAAATCCAATCTAATAAAATATCTAAAATCTAAATCCAATTATTTTTTTAAAGTAACAACTCAAATAAATATCTTTAAATAAAAAAATATTTTTTATCAAACAAATATTTTTAAATTTATACCAAAAACAAATCTCAACAAATATTACAATCCAATATAAAACAAAATAAAATAACAACTCAAACTTTTTAAATATAAATTTTTTAAATATTTTTATTCAGGTTTATATATGGATCAGATTCATATCGGATATGGATTCGGATTGAATTCAGAGCGGATCATAGCAATATCCATATCTGATCCACCTCCTATTATTAGGACTTAAACATTATTTTTGGATTCAGATTTGGACTTTTTTTAATCGAATTTGGATCAAATTTTTTTTCTTCGAATCGAATTTGAATTATATTACCATCCCTACCCACATCCACCTAAGAGGAAAGAAATTAAACTCGATCATTAAAGGAAGATGAATAACTTTTATTATTATTATTAAAATTCAACTTAATCCATATATTCACAATTACGACGCTAGATCTAATGGCAATTTTAGTGACGCATTTTGTAACATTAGTAGAGTTTTTAGTGGCGTTTTAAAAACGTCATTATAAAAAAACGCCGTTAAAACATGTTTTTGTTGTATCTGAAAGACTGAAATGGATGATGACAACAAAACAACACTCTATACGAATCATTTTATTCAGAACATAAGCAAATGGGCAGATCAGATGAAACGAACCATCTGAATCGTTCCCAGGTAGACAAAATCTAATGGAAATCAAACAAACTATAAACAATGGAAGGAACGCTTCAAAAGCATGATTCCAGGACACAACAGCAACACAGGGCGGCGCAACTGAAACACAAAAACAAAAACAAAATACATCAATAGATAGTATTTTATGTGTGAAACAAAAGAAGATCATTCTAGTATAATACTCACCATCCCTTCCAGAATCCTTCACCTCTGGACTTGGTTTCAACCGCAACGGGTGGATGGACTCGTCTTGGGCTTGGCTCATGGGATAACCAACTGGTGGGGCGCTCACATAGGATCCCGAAGCCGGTGGATATGCAGCTGTTGAACCGTGTTAATATTGTTGCTTATTGCATAACCGAGAAAACATAATCTAGTAAGGGTTGAAGAAGAGAACTGACCTGATGATGGCTGGTTGAATTGCTGTTGATTGTGATTCATCCTTGAAGATTTAAGCTGAACAGAGATTGCGTGTGGAGTAATTTAGAAGAGATGTTAATGTTTGGTGAAGACGATTTGGATGCAGCAGATAGGATGAAGATGGTGGATATATATAGAGGGTGGAACCTGGGGAGGAGGTTTCGTGGAAAACAAAGTTTTCTTTTGCTTAGCGAAAGAGGGTCTGCGGCGCCTGCACCGCGTGGCAGTTGGGGTCTAAGGTAGTCCACGGCGTTTAGACTTCGGACATGACGCGTTTTATGGGGAAATTTTTTTTTACTAACTCCACTTTTGAATAAATAAATCACATAAAGATAATTTTTATTTTTAACGTTTATAAATTTTATTATTTTGGTTTTCATTTTTTTTTTAGATAAATTTAGCCATTGACCTATGACTTTTAACAAATAACTTATTTTTTAACTACCATGATAACTGAACCGTTAAAAATTTAATAATGATGACATGTCATATATATATAATAATATATTTTAAATGACTTAACATCTAATATATCAAATACATACACGCAGAATATAGTTGTATTCCAATCTAAAAATATAAAATAATTAAAATTTAAATAAAATATTAAAAATTAATTTTTTTCATTAAAAATTAATTAAATCTAAAACAAAAAGCTACTAAACAATCTCAACCTTAACTATAGTAAAATCAAAATTTTATCTAAAAATGTATGAACATAATCCGAAAAAGAAAGGGTTTTGTATAATTTGTTACCGGTGAATCAAAGATAAAGGATTTTGATAATAATCTATTGGATTTTTATTATTTTAGTTTAGAATGTAGGTATTTTAGTTTTAATCTAAATCGGAGTTTTAGGGTTTTATAGAGATATTTTAGTTTAGTTAGGGTTGAGAATATTTAATAAATTTTTGTTTTGGAATTAATTAATTTTTAATATTTTATTTAAATTTTAATTGTTTTATATTTTATATTGAAATAAAATTATATTATATATACATATATTTAATAGGTTAGATTTTATGTCATTTAAAATATATTATCACATATATATGACATGTTATCATTATTAAATTTTTAACGGTTCAATTATTATGATAGTTAAAAAATGAGTTATTTGTTAAAAAGATATAGGTCAATGACTAAATTTATCCCAAAAAAAGAATAAGGGCTAAAATAACAAAAATTATAAACGTTAAGGGTGAAAATTATTTATTCCTAAATAAATATCTAAGTCATATTTTTGGAATTTTAAAACTTTTTTTCTTTCTATATTCAATATTTAATTCTTTCTATATTTGGTCAAATAATAATTTAACCCCTCTAAAAATAGAGAAATTATATAATGGGTCAGTCCCACCACGTCATTTATGGGACCAACCACTAAAAATCATACATTTTATTATTTTTTGTCCATGTCATATTTTTTAAAGTGAATCTTCACTCATATTTACTGATAATTTATTTTAAAAATAATTTTTTAAGTGAAGATTCACTTGAAAAAAATATGACATGGAAAAATAAATGAGGTGGATGGTTTTTAATAGTTGGTCCCATGGCCACGTGATAGGATTGACCCATAATATAATTTCTCCTAAAAATAAATATTAAAATTTAAAAGTATAAAAATTTATTAAATATATAACCAATTAAAGATGAAACTAAAAAATAAGCATATATCTTTAAAAAATTTATTTCAATAATAATTTATATCTTTATAATTAAAATATTAGATTCTACGATTTTTAAGTTTAAAATTTATATATAATTTAAAAATTTTATATATTTTAAAAAATTATTTTATTCCCTTAAAAATTTTGGGGAGCCTGGTTCTGTTTTTGAAGCGTGTCCAGGACAAAGATCTTAATTAAGAAGTTTCTTAAGGGATATTTGTAATAATATGGGTTAGGATTTATTTATATGGTATAAAATTTAACAATTTTAATTATTAGATAAGAATAATAAATAATTAAGATTATTTTTATGTGATAACTTTTTTATATTTTATTATTAATCCCAATTGTCTATTTATCTTTATTTAATGATATAAAAATATATAAAATTTTCATGTTTTACATATAAGAGGATCCTAAAATATATATATGGTTAAAATCCACCTATATTATATAAAACTTTATTAGTTTTACCTATATTTAAACTATTGGATAAAGATAAATTAATGATTATTTTCTTATTTTTAAATAATATTCATAATTTTAAATATTAATATTATTTATCTATTTATTTTCGTCTAATAATCTAAGTATATAAATTTTTAAATTTTATATAGTATAAAAGGATATATATATGAAGATTTCTTACGATTCTTATGACTTGTTATAAGAAAGAAACGTTTGTAGATCATCTAATCTCGTATCTTAATTATGTATTTAAAACAAAATAACATTAATTTTCACATCTACTCTGTTATAATTTATTTTTACTTGTTATAATTTATTTTTACTTTATTAAATTAAATTGATTGAATGTTTAAATATTAAAGATTAAATATATTATTATTCTAACTTTTATTAACTTCCACTTCATCATCTTGTAATAATATCAGATTAAGTTGTTATTTTTATAATTATGCATCTTTGTAAAGGTTCATACTTGACAATCCGCGAACCTCTTTTGATTCCAACTGTTCTTCGTTCAATTGACAGAAAGTCTGTCGATTTTGGATTTATCCTTTTGTTTTTTTAGACCATTATTTATTTATTGAACTTTCAAACATTTCTATCAAATATAAAGAAGAAAAGACCAACAGAGTATGTCTGATATGGATGGATCAACAAGACTGGTTGGTGTGGAGTTGAATGTTTATGAAATGAAATCAGACTCTTCTTCTTCTTCTTCTTCTTCTAAACCACTTCGATTCCCACCTGGTATTTGGAGTGTCATAGAAACAGTGCAACCAATGAGAAAAACAGTTCACTTTCCATTCATTCAACCAACAATTCACCTTTCACTGCACTACACATTCATGCACTCCATCAGCTTCCCAATCGCACTTCCTTCTCTCTAGGGAAACTCCTGTTTTGGGCTACGGGGCAGCACACCTATAAACCCGAACCCTACTGTAAAAATAACACACCCTTCTGCCCTGCCATTCAGGATTCCCATCAGAGTGCAGCCTTCAGGACTTTCACACAATTCACTTTCTCTTGTATCACATGTTCAGAAGCTTATTTGGCTGTTGATCCCAGCAGGGGAGTTGGATCCATTGTCGGGGACAGAACGCTGAGAGAAGTCCATTAAAAGCTTTCTCTGGGCTTCATTGGTGTGAGGAAGACTAGCACGTAGAAGCTCACAAGGCAGTTCCCGCCTTATAGCTTCTGAACCAATTACTTCTGTGGTTGGCTGATGCTGGTTGTGTATTGATTGCATTATCGACTCGTACTTACTCACACAATACTTGGTTAGAAGAGTGAAGAATTCATCAAATGACGCCCTCCAGAGAGCATAATTAGGCATGCTGCAATTCCCCGAAGGATGACTTAAAACTTGAGTGGCTCTCTCAAGAACCGATTTTAAAATAACTGAAGCACCATCCCCAGCAGAGCTTCCAAGTGGCCTAAGTGGTGGTTGCTCTGAGGAACAAACAACCGCAACAAGGCAGGCACTAAGTGCACGGATATCCATTCCATTAACACAAGTAGAAACAGTCTTTGCAAGGTCTGTAGTTGTCTCTGCTGCTTCCGAATCAGAAGAAAGACCACCAAACAAGAATCTCAAGTGACGGAAAATGGCCATGCACACTATTCGAATAAGCTCACTTCCAGGGATGAGATGTTTTAGGTACCTGGTGATGAGCTTACGGCCCTTTGGAAGAGAGACTATTCTTAAGAACACAATGTCATCCTTGGGAGCACAGTTAACTGCATGCACGCCTTTGCTAAGAGGATCAACAAGTTGAAGAGATTGTGCCAGACCTTCGAGCAGGATCTGCCGCCTCCGCCTAAGCTGAGCCCCACCATCTTGGTGCTGATTACATTGTATGAGCCTGTCAATATCATCAACATCAAAAAGAAGACCTAGAGAATCTTCAATGGTGATCCTAGCTGCAAACATAGGTTCCTGCTCCAGAGGTTTCTCAGTTTTTTGTTCAGAACCTCCATCAGCTGAACCTAAGGGAGGATCAACTTCAAGTAGAGGTCGGGGCCTACAAATGGTAGGGAGGGGGAGCTTCCCAAGTGCATCAGCATGGAAATGCAAACGCTGATCTCCACTTTTATGGGATCGAGAATGTGATTCCTTCAGGTGAGACGGGCAAAAATTAGGTTTAGCCCTGGATCCAGAAGACTTTTTGGCAAGACAAGCTTGGTGGTAATAATCATCTACATAAGGATCATTGCCATGCGTAGCAGCATGCTGCATCTTAAGAATACTCTCTATCTCTTCAGCAGTCATATGCTTGGATCTGAAGTGCACCAACCCACTCTCACTTTTCTGGCTAGTATCAGAGCTTTGCTGAGAAAAACGCATGCTCTGCCTGTTTCTTTGTGATGATTTTGTCCGTTGCTCCCTATGATCAGCCAGTCCAAACATCATTTTATTTGATGGAAGATGGGCACCGAACAGCTGACATTGCAAAGAAGTAAGATGTGCTAAAGAAGGTTGAATTGAAGGATGCAGCCTGTGCTGTTGCAACTGCTGTTGTGGTGACATTAACTGCGGGGATATGAAACCATTTTGATGTTGCAACATATGATGCAAAAGACCGGCGTGTTCTCCATGTAAAAGACCAGAGTGATTAACCCAATGATTTTGTGACCTGCTACTAAAAGATAGGCCTGGAGAAGTTAGCTGGGGTATACTGCCACCATAATGCAACCCATGAGATAGACCAGCCAGACGGAGACTAGAATTGGACAATGGAGAGAGACTTGATGCAGAGATGGGTTGTTGTGATCCATTAGCAATGGCATGAATTTTTTGATGGCCAGGTAGAGACTGCTCACATCTGTCACCAGGAGGAGGGAAAGACATGAAGTTTGATTTGGATCCAACAATTGGTTCACTTGAAAAGTGATGTGGCTGTGGTTGCTGCTGGGGATATGTAGAAGTTCTATACAGAGGCTTCAATTCAGGAACAGGTGCTGAAGAAAGACGTGGCTGCGAGGACCATCTCTTGCCCTCTTGCGCATCGTCTGTATCATACATATTTTGATCCATCCAGTTTAGATATTCTCCATCTTGAGTCCACTCAGCAGCAGATGAACCTGAAGAATTGTTCACAACTGTAACATAAGTGATTAAAAGTTTAAAAGTTACAAGCACCATTGAAAACAATAAACTCCTACAAATTCATTACCCAACTAATGAGGAGTTTCAATTAACAGTTCATATATATTTTACACAAATGACAATCTCTATGCTATCATCTTAAAAGAAGAGAACGAGGTTTAAGAAAAAAGGAATTTATTTGAGTGTTATCCTCATGTTGGTCTTATAGTTAACTGCCTTCACATAGAAAAAAAGAAAAGAAATCTGTACATGTGCATTGTGTATAGATATAAAAAATCGAATTCACATAATTCACCATGGCGAAATCAAATTTGGGGAACAAAAATATGTCAAACTTGGACACAGGTAGGAAAGGTTCAAATGAATAAGCTTGAATGGTCTTAAAAAGAAAATGTAGAAGTAGCTCAGCATGTCTAACCATGTACATGAACAAACAAAAAAAATAGGGAGACGAGGTCATCTGAAAGGTAGGGCAATATTAATTAGAGAATGCAAGTTTCATTTATTTCTATGAGATCTCTCTATTATACTTGAGAATGCAAGGTAACCAAAATAACCAATCTGAGATCTATAACCACTTAACAGAAATGAATTGTTGACACCGTCCATTTATTTCAAGGAGAAACTGACGGTGATGATTTTGATAGAAAGAAATCAAATGTTTTCTTTTAAAATGAAAATACCACCATAACAAGGTTCTCTTACTATGGTTTATCACACAAGAAAATTTCAATGTACTTTCTGTCACTAAAATATGTAACAATGGATGAAGGGTGCTAGCACTGGAGATTTTAGAACAAAAATGTAGAGCAAAAAAAATTATAGTTTTCAAGGTACCGACAAACACTATCTTGGTCATTCATTAATTCAGATCATAGCTTCAAAATAATGGCATGATATATGGCTTAATTATACTCACTTTCCCTTGAAAAAGATCCAGACCTATCACCAATAACTCCTGGATTTCTCGGTCCTGTAACAACTCTATTCAACTGTTGAAGGAGAAAAATATATTAAAAGCCAACAAACATGAAGGGCAAAACACAAATAAAGGAAACAAAAGTAATAGCAAGAGAACACAAGAAAGTAAACAAATACGTGCATCTGGAGAATTACAAAATTACATGCAAGCCAAGCTATTCAAGCTTCCAACATCTAGAAACACAGGGATAACAATAGTGACAAATTTTATACATTAATTTGCTCTACTTTGCTTGAATTTTCGGTTCTTTACTTCTATTTCAACTCTTAGTTTACCTTCATAACTTCTTTGCTTTGCTTTTTATCAATCTCTCCCTTACTATCTCATATCACAAACCACTACAGGGGGCTGCTAGAAACTCAATAAACAATGATATCAAAATCTTATAATCAAATCTTACAGAGATTGTCAATCCATCACTCAGTAACATTTATAAATGAAAAACTGACCTTAGCAAAAGTACTAGCCAGATCATCCATGTCCGACAAAGATCCTAAACCTGGAACCTGAAAAATGAAATACTCACATTTAAAAATCCATATATATGTAAAGCTGAAACCAAGATTTGTGTTTTGTACATGACTGATTACTACATATAGGTCAAATGATGGGCAGCAACATCATCAAGTAAAAGTTAAATAGAAAAAAAATAAAGTTAATGTGTGAAACTGCAGAAAATAATTGGCACAAATTCCTTCAAAAATGAACAAAAATGGACCAGCACAATTAAAATCTCCCTTTCACTTGGGCAAAAGAATTTGAAACATATGTCAACTGTGGATGCTTTGAAAACATAACCAGTCTGACTACACTAAATAAGTAGCAGTTTTTGAAATTTCAAATTGACAAGCATAACCTTCTTATTAAGCTTTGTAAAAATTTAATTTCCAAAATAAACAGTGGATATAACTTCTTATTGCTCAATATGGGGTATTCACATTTAAATTAAAAGGACACACAAAAACCGAAAGCCAGAAAAATCGATGACAAAGTTAAATAAAAAAAACAAAATCCAATGCAAATAACTTTTTTTGCTCACAGAAAAGGATTATCATATCATGGATGAAAAGACAGCAGTATCAACCAAGTAATGCAGAAGGATCAGTGCAAAAGAAACTAACTTCAATTCGTCATGCAATGCTTAACCAAAGGAATGAAATCTCACCTCTCCTCTATCAAACAAATGGTACTCATCATCTTCAACGGAAGCAAACACAGGAGAATCCTCTTCATCATCTTCTAGACCCCCCAAGTCCACTTCTCCCATAGAATTTTGACCAAAAAATTCGTACCGGGATGCATCAAAAAGCGCATTATCTGAATAACACAACAACTAATTAGCAATTAAACAATACCATATAAGCCCATCAATCAACAAAATATATCTTAACAAACCATCAAACCTCAGGAAACAAAAACCTCCCAAAAGAAAACCCTAGAATTGAAGTTAGCTAAAAGGGGCAGGAAAAAAATAGTTCGTATTTTCAATAAAGGTAAACCAGAAATAAAAAAAAAAAGACAACAAATATAATGTTTGGTAGCTGAGAAAATGAAGTAAAGATCCAAACTTTGCAAGGAAACTAGTTTTTCTTTTGCAAAAAAAAAAAAGTAAACAAATGAAAGAGTTGAAACCAAAAATTAAAACAAACCTGAGGAAGCTTGAGAGAAGTTGTTGGGAAGTTTGCCATTGGTTCTCTCCATACTTACAAAAACAACCTAAAAAGAAAATCCTGGAAACATCAACAGAAGCAGCAGCACCCACAACAACAAAAGAAGAAGAAGAAGCGTTCAAAGATATTTGGGGATTTTTCTTTTTCTGAATTAAGTCGGAAACATTACGTTGGAGAGAATGGCAGGTGTTGCAAATTAATGAGGATTAAGAGGTTTTTTGATTTAGGTAGAAGGAAAAAATGAAATCTCTCTCGGTCTCTGGGAGAGAGACGGAGGAGACGAAAGAGAAAACGTGAAAGAAAAAAGGGTTTGCTTTTGCTTCTGGTTTTTGCCTTCGTTAATCTTTATTACAAATTAAATTAAAAAATTACTGTTATTGCAGTGGATTCTGAACCGACACAATAAAAGGGCCGTACAAGATTTTCTAAAAAATTTTAAAATTTTGATAAATTATATTTATTAGACGTTGTTAATTTTGAATTTTATTATTAAAATTTTGAAAATGTTATTAAAAATATGAGTTATAATTGTTAAAACGTTACAAAATCTTATTAATTATTCCTATTATTATTGTTTTTATAAAACTAGTGAGATTTTGAATAAAAACGATCATACATGAACCCCTAAAAAAGATATTTACTTCGAAGGATCATATTTTCCGAATTATGAACAATTATTTCTAAAGATTATATTTTAATAAATTATACAAAACCTTTAAAATCTTTAAATCGTCCATACTTATATATATATCCATAATTATTTTTCATAATAATTTAAATAGCCACACTGTTGAACAACCAAAAGAATTTTTAAATATTTGGATTGAATGAACCAATGTAAAAAAATAATATTCAATATAGATATACGAATTTGAATATTTTTTAAATACAAAATATAAATAGTTTTATTTATAAATTATATATAAATAAATATTATTTTATAATTTTTTAAAAGTATTAGAAAAACAATAATTCATATTTTGTCGTAGAATCTATCCATATAATCAACTATTAAAATAAATATGCAAATAACCGGACTTGATAAAAGAATAATCCTCACTTATATAATTTAAGACCTAATATTTTAACTAATGAGATTAATAAAGTAATAAATAATTTAATATTATTAAATAAATTTAAAATTAAAATTATATATATATATATAAATTATCATTAAGAGAGTAACCCACCAAAATAAAAAAAACTGAGGCAACCAAAAAATCTTAATATTTTATTTTAAATGTTTTGAAATTTATGAGAAATTAATTGTTTATTTTTTTAGTACGGAGTGGGTGGGAGTGAAGAGAGATATTGAGTGACGCGTGTTCACTCGGAGAAAATGACAATGGAGAGGCGAAAACACGAAAAATTATATCATGGGTCAGTCATATTATGTGTTCGTGGAATCAATCACCAAAAACTAATTACCTCATCAATTTTTCCATATCATATTTTTTTCTCAAATGAATATTAAATTGAAAAATTAAAAATTGATGAGGTAGATAATTTTTAATGGTTAGTCTCATGGATGACGTGATGAGACTGACCCATGATATAATTTCTCCGCAAACACACAAACAAAACTTTAGAATTAAAAAAATTATATATATATATATATATTGACTCTCTTCGTTTATTTTTCTAAGGGTAGAATTTAGAAATAATCACCAGATTATTTATTTTTATTATTAAATTTTAAATAAAATAGATAATAATATTTTATTTCTCATCAATAATTGCATTAGTGATAACTTTTAGGAAAAATTCTGCACGTCGAACATTACTAAATATCATTAATACTGAACATAGTTAAATATTTTTAAATTAATTAATAAAAATTTAAAATCTCAAGGACTTAATATATAATTAATAAAAAAGTGATAAATTCAATATCTATTAATATTGAATCCTTAAAAATTTTATTTTTTATTAATTAATTTAATAATGTTCAATAGTATTCAGTATTAATGGTGTTCAACAGTATTAACGCCCGTTATAAACTCATCCCAACATTTAAAGGCCTTTTTCAGCATTATTTTTAAGACTAAAAGCACTTTTAAAATTATAAACAATATTAAATAAAGTTTTTTAGAAAAAAAAATTATGTTTAAAAATATTTATCAACCTAAACGTAAATGTTAAAACTTTTAATTTTTATGATTGAAAAAATACTTAATAAAAATACTTTTTAAATTATATTTTATCCTATTTTTTTAAATAATGCTAAATCAACCTAAAGGGTATATTTTTAATACTAACTTCAATAGTCTACAACATATATGAGACTTTTTAAGTAAGAAAAATTAATTGAATTAATAAGGTTTTTAACTACGAATACACAGATTTTCTATTGAATGTATTAAAATTAAGTAAATCCAGTAAAATAGATAATTTTGTTGATACTTTTACTCTCCTTTCCCTAATTTCATTTATACTTAAAACATGATTAAAGAGGGGATATAAGCATAACTAAGGTGCATCGGCCACATAAATAAATAATTAATTTTAAAACTAGAACCATACCTTTGAAAACAACTGAAATAAATTCTAAAACTACTTTCAAAATTATTCGGTATAATAATACCATTTAAAGCTTGAAAATGAAGATTTATACTTTAATTATTTGCCTGATAACAACATTAAGACAATAACAAAGGTAAGTGGACCCTCAAGACTGTCTCTGTTATATGATCTAATGCTTATCAGATTGATTAAACTGATAACAAAAATATCATTGGGCAGTTGTTATCAGTAATCACGGGTTTTTCTAACGTGAAGCGTCTTAAAATAAGTCTAAAATGAGTCGCAGTCGAAATTCTTACAAAGATTGCAATGCTTCATTTTAAGGCGCTTCACTCTAGAACTTCCCAGTAATCACTGTTTGCTTGTATTCTAAGCTATCTTACTCAATCTTGGATGAATATAAAATAATTCGAACTTTAAAGGAAAATTTGAGAGTCCGTTTAACACAAACTCTCGAAGTTGTAAACATCGGAAACAAAGATTCAATTCTAAACAGTATGCTGATTGCATAAATCTATATTTAATCAAAGAACTGACTGTAAAAATGACAGTTTATGTTTTGTAATAATCCAAACTAAAAACAAATGGGAAATTATGTCTTTATATAGGAAAATCCGAAATGGAAGATATAACCTGAGAGTATGTTAACGAAGGAACGCATATGATCTCTTTGCAAGCTATGTTGTACAAGTTTTTCCCTTTCGCATTGTCCAAAATGCAGCATGGTAATGGTTCTGCAATGGACAGCATATCAGAGAGTGAAATTTTAGGACACACCATATTTAACTAAAGAAATATAAATAGCATTATCTGAGACGGTGCTTAGTGCAAAAATCAGGTTAAATGCTTCTTGTCGTCTTTGATTGACATATAATCGATTGGCTAAAAGCACATGCAAGCATAAGCAAGCATGCATTGATGAGTAGTTTGAAAATGAACATGAAAGCTTGATGTTTCATTACAAGAAGATTAGGGCATTTAAACCGGTTTTGATGGAGATCTAAGAATTGCAAGAACGCATTCATTTTAACAGGGCATCAATAAAGGAAGAGCACCAATTCCATTTAGATGTAATAAGACAAATCACGAGAGTAACGGGAATTTACTAGAGAACCAAAGTTAAAAACTTACTTGCATCATGGATCGAGGATTTGTAGTATAGGTGGTTTCAACAGTTTGTTCTTTCTGCGGTGATGAGAATGTTATAGTATCAATCATGGTTATTCCTAGACTTGGTCAAAAATAACCGATCAAAGATTTAAGGTACAAATAAGAACAAAAAGGTGTATGAAAGTTACCTCTAACTCGAGTCCATAATGAAAAGCAATCTTCTTTACATCTTCCAAACTCAACTCAATTGACATCTCCTAAAAGATGGAAAAGAAAGAAAAAGGTAAGGGAGGAAGATAGAATAGTAGGGGTGTAAACAGAGACATATGTGCTTACAAGCTATATTGAGAGTTGAACTTGACTCGAAGAAACTCAAACTTGGCTTAGCCATTGTCAAGATAAACTTAAGTTATTAAGTGAACCAAGTTTGAAATTCCAAATGTCCACAGCTTGAGTGGCTCACAAGCCCAGCAGGAATTTTTTATTGCATACTTTCCTTTTAATTAGTGATGAAAAGTTTCAATTTTAGCTCGTGTTCTTGCACAAATAATCAAGTTTGAGACGGGGCATGAGAATCAAGCTCATGTGTGACTAGATAATTGAACAAGCTTGAGTAGTTCGGTTTATCTGAAATTGATCTCAAGTCAGAATTTCGAATTTCAAGTCAACCTCAAATTCAAGCTTCTTACTGCTTAGGTTAGGCTCAAATACACCCATAAACTGGGGTGAATGGAGCAACATTAATATCAACCAATAAGCATGTTTTGGCATGGATTTGTTCATAATACAACTTACATCTTCCTGACCGTACATGTCTGCAAAGTGATACAGTAGAGGTCCAAAGTTTATCCAAACCTGCCATTGAACCAATTGTTTATATCTTTAAACCAACTCAAAGTGGTGTGAAAGATAAAATGAATAAAACAAAGGAAACTGAATTTTAAGAGAGTAAAGGGTACTCACTCCACCCTCCTTCAAAATTCTGGATATGATTTCAATGTATTCAATGATGTTGTGTGCTGTGTCAATAAAGAAACAAGTCACAACAGCATCCCAGACTCCTGCAGACAACATAAATACGCTCCATAAGGTTTTACAATCAGGTAAACAAATACTGTGCATCTAGTGTGAGTTTGTATATATATACACACCAACAACTTTACAAAATGCACTCCTAGAGTCCTAGTGTGCAATCTATTGTAGCCAGCGCATGAAACCTCCACTATTCAAGGATTAGTGTCAATGTGGTATCATTGGAGGGGTTATTACTGAATAAGTGTCATATATTACAACATTTTTGTTCAATAGACAAAAATTGCAATATTATAGAACAAGTGGGAATAGGGTAAAGGATTCATAGGCATAAGAAGTGTTGGTAGTTTTACCGATCTGGCTGGAATCACTATAGACTTCAACAAAATCCCCACCACACATAGAAAATCCTTCAGTAATCCCTGCACTGCCAGCAACCAGAAAAGCCAATGGCAACTGAGCAATGAAATTCAAGTAAATATTATGAATTCATAGACCATTGGACATCATGGCAAAAAGCTTCTCCTAAGCACTGGAATTGACTTGGAAGGAATATTGCACAGAGCAGGTTCAAGATAAAGTAAAAAACATAAACCTGTAAAGCTTTCACAGAAACAAACAGTGGTTTAATACCTTGCTGGAAGAATATCTGGTATTGAAACAGGACGAAGTTGATCACTGTCTGAACGTGAATTGCAATTGCTGTGCATCCAAGGATATATTGTCCATTGTCCAGTTGTCTCAGTACTGGGAATGAAGTAGAACAAATAAAATTTATGTCCATTGAAAAAGATAGGATAGATGTAGCAGAATCTTCATCTGTAGCAACAAATTCTAGTATGCATAGATGCAGCAGAGAGGTAAAATCCTTACTGATTAAGAATAAAACTTGAACAAATCATCATGTAGTACGAAAATTCGTTTCCTTGACTTATGAAACCTGTTTTATAAAATGAGAAATCTTAAAGACAATAGTAGTCTCCTTCAAGTCAAAGCAGTAACAGTTTGACATAAGATACATACCAAGGCATGAAATCTCTAGGGCTAGCCGTCCAAGTCCAGCACCAGGAACCAAACATGCAGGAGGGCTGTACAACAAAATATATGGTTTTACCATACTAATAAAACAGAATACAGTCACATGCCACAAAACTCAGTTACTGAAAAATATATGGATTTCTCATCAGTTAGATTTTTGTACAAGCAGGAACCTTGTGTCCATCAAAGAGACTCTCCCAAAATTAACACAATATTAATGGTTTGCTACATTCAGAGGGGAAAATAATGCTTTCACTGTATCAACACAATCATTAGATACGGAAAAAAGTAGAATTCTCGCAGTCCAAAGTAACAAGTTAAGATGTGTACCTCTCTTTGGACCGACTGGGAAATAGAGCGTCAAGTTCTTCAAGAATGGGCTTATAGCACTGATCACGTTCCTTCTTTCCCTGTAACAAAGTAATAATTCCACATGTACCAAATGAACCATACAAAAAAAGAAACTTCTAGAAGTTTGCACTGAACCATCCAAAGTGACTCAAACTTGAAAATCAATTAAAATAAAATCTAAAAAGCAATACCTCTTCTGCCCAGTCTCTAACTATATTTCTTATTATGCAACGGACCTGAAGAAATAAAAGTAGGCATGCATTATGACACTTTTTGCATAAATACAGTAAGTTTAAATAACTAAACATCATTTATCCAAAAAATAAATAAATAACTAAACATAGTTCACGTCAAAAATTCCAAACCAAATTTCTAACCATGGCAGCAAAGTGCAAGTTAGAAGTCTATATTATATGGCCTACCACAATGCCTTGAGATAGAACAAATGGATGTACTTGAGGCTGCACAAAACTTAAGACTAACAATTCAATTCAACACACTTAACAGCAAGAGCACCAACAAACCTTATCAACATCAACCAATGGAACATTCAACTGCAATGATGGATCCAACCAGTCATGAGAAGATGAAAACATCTGAATTTAAAACAAGATAAAAGTGATAGTTAGGATAGAATGACAAAGAAAATAGTTTGAATATCGCACTTAACAAGAGGTTTTGATGTCAAAGAAAGAGCATGGAACGCTTGTTTCTAAATTAGCCAACACAAGAACCTGAAGGAAGTCAAATATCAGTCTTTTCTCTCTTCTTTAAATACAACAACATTGCAGAATCATGTGTTTCAGAAATTTCCAACCAACATCGGAATAAAGACAAGCGAATGATAGGGAATAAGATTTAAGAAAAAAGATAGAAATCTCCTCATAAGATGCCCATGCAGCCCATGTAACTCTCATATATCATGCCTCAACTTGCGTCCAAATGATAGTTAAGAATTTCTATTTCATTAAATGTTTACTTCCCTCTAGAAAGGGAAACTTCCTATGTCTCCAAAGTTGAGTCAGTATGAATACTTGTAACATTGAATGAATATATCTTGATTAAACAGACGGTAACTATTCCGGACAAGAACTAGTTCAGCAAGTTTATACACACATCTTATAAAATAAGAAGAAATAAGAAAAAGGAGAGGGATGAGGGACATAGAAAAAATCATAAAGTTCCCTAGTCCTAAATAACAGAGAAATATGTAACTATAAAATTCAGGGTAAATCAATCATTTTTTTTTCTTGGTTTGGGGTAGGGGATATATAAAATCCTACAATTAGAATAGGGAATCGTGTACCAAATAGTTGCACTAAATGCTGGGTTGCAGAATGAAATTGTTATATATCAGAAGATGCCACCCTTAATTTTCTTCTTTATTCAGTAAAAATGCCACACCTAATTTACTTAGAACTTGTGCTATCTTTAAGCACATTTTACAAATGCAGAACTAAATTTTCATCCTGCCAACATCCAACATCTCATTTTTCTTGACATAAGATAAACAGCACGTAAAGAATGAAAAAAAGGTATTACATTCCCATTACAATCGGTGACATCATTTCTACAACATTCAGAGATCTCTTTGTTATTTTCCACTTCTCCAGCACTGCTTCCAGAGATGGGCACATGTTGATGTTCACCTTGCACTTCCTGCAGCTATCTACAAAAGTCAAGTTTCTAAATGAAAAGAAATAAATCAAGAACCATACCAGTGGTGGAATATTGATACTTATTATACAATAAATTATATTTCAAAAAGACCCTGTGAGTGGTCACCTGTGCTGCTGGATTGCTCATTACGCAGCTTCTTTCTTGAGAACAGGCTTGAGCAAGGTTGGAACAACACATACTTCCACTGGTAGATGCAGACTGACAAGAGGATGCATTTCTCCCCTCAGAGTGGCAATGTTCATGTTCAAAGTTTTCTAGGTGTGGATCCTCACAACCATCCACATCATGGCTCATATCTAAAGGAGGTTCAAATGCCTGCCAAACAAATTAATAATTATAGGCATTTGAATAAATTTTCTTCAAAATTACATCACAACTTGATAGTGTAAAATAGTGGACAAAATGTAATTTGACGCACCTGAAGCATGGAAAATATGAAATACGAATTCGCAGAAATACACCTGCACTAATAAAGGTGAGACATTATAATTTGTTGATGTCAAAAACAGATTTTAATTGAGAAACACCACACAGAAGTTTTATTTTCCCTGAAAGGTTAAGTAGGAATATAATTTTGCACCCATGCACTTTTTTTAAAAGAAGCGAATCTAGTCTTTGTACTTTCACAAAAGTTTCAGTTAGGTCAAACAGAAATCTCAAGTTAAGATTTAGCAACTGTTCTCAATTAAGACAGCTTAAACTGAAACCAGGTATTAAACCGCAAAACACACAAGAAATAAAACATTACCTTCTTAGATTTTGGAACTTTAAAGGATAGTGGGACAACAAAGCCTGAAAATGTACAAAATAAATTGAGGGCATAATATAACAAGGATAAGAAAGGTAGCCATTTAAGAGCATAATAATTTTGCAAAAAATGTTCCTATTCTACTGAATATTTTGCAGCATCCTTTTAGATAAGGCGAGTACAGTTCCAAGCAATGTTACATGTAGAGTATGATGAAGTAAATACCAAAACACACAATTGGAATACTGAGACAGACAAATATATATTATTCTCCATGCGCATGTAGGATTATTTTCTTCAAATAAGGAGATCACTCAAACATTTTCCTTTTCTCCTTATTGCTTTCAACCCTTCTTTTTTGAGATTTAGCATACTCATCCCCTGAAATGATGACATCATTCAGGAGAACTGGAGAAGTATCCCAGTTTCCAGTTTTCTCTTGCTGGATTCAAGAATAATTTTGCATCCACCCTTGGCAACAGCAGCAACAAAGACAGCAGCTGAGTTTCCTTTGCATCATAGAAATAAGGAGACACATTTTTACTCTCAAGGCATGCAATTATCAATATCTCTATTATGGTAAATGTTACACCAAGTTGCCTTGAGCACTATTTTCAGGTTCTGGCGTTTGAATTATGGAAGCATATTTACTAAATGTTTCATGACGTAAAATTCTTTTAGCCATTGTTACAATTGCCTAAGTATGAAGCACACCAGGAAAGGATTTAGCAAAATTCCACTCTATAGTTTGTTTTTAGACTCAAAGGAAAGGGTTACACTTCCTTAATGACTAAAAGACCCAATCCTCTTATTAAGCAAAGTAAGGTTTAAATTCATATTGCTCTTTATCTCCAAATATATTGATCAATCATCATAATGTAAATGGTCTTGATCATGTTATAATAGTAAAATACAAATAGCCAAGTATATGAATGTCTAGAGATCAGCTGCAGCAAAAAAGTAACTTTTAACAATTAATCAAGCCAGAGAGACCACCTTGTGAGAAGGTGGAAGCTTCTTAAATGATCTTTCATATCTTCTGACATCTTCCTCCGCAGCCTCTGGATAACTGCATACATTATGCATGCGAGAAAGGGAATATATCATTAACGAGTGAAAGGTTAGCACTTAACATAAAACGTTAGAAAATATCTATCGCTAAGGATCATTATTCAGTACTAGGTGATCATACAACATGGAATAATCAACCCTTTAAGGTTAGATCATTCCTTTTAACACTTGCATTAGCTTCAGAAATAAAAGGTACAAACTTCATTTGAAATATAAAATCACAAAATGTTTTTAGAAAATTAAAATCTTTTTTTTAATAGAAAACAGAATCTGCCTTTGATTTCCCATTTCAAACCTTTTACTCTATACATTGGCGGTGTGCATCGAAACAATTACATTTGAATGAGCAAACCAATAATATCTCATACTCACCTTCACTTCAAGCTCTTTAATTACCGAAAATTAGTCCACATACATTATGATTAATTTTAGTTTAAATTCAAATAAAAAAGTAATATTTTAGTTTATACATCGGATTATATTATAGTTCACTATAATGGAACTGAAGCCGAATTATTAAAATCCCTAAAAAATAATTTTCCTACTCTTTCTTCCTTTTAAAAATAAATTTAACCTAGTTAGATTGATCGAGAGATCCCGCGAGACAACACATACAAACAAAAACTATAGCCATAGTACAATGGGGAAACGTACTTGAGGTAGGCACTGATAATACGGCGGAGTGATTTGACTTCAAGAGCTTCTTCAAGCTTCCTTTGACGCCGCCGTTCCTCGTCATCTTCAATCTCCCCGGACATTTTCTCCTTTTCTGTCTTCTTTTATCTCATGGATCGCAAAATTTGAAATTAAATGACGACAGAATGCCCCCTTTTCAGAATAAAGCCCTAAAGCGAACTCTAAGCGCACGAGTGTTGTGGCCAAATTGGGAGAAGAATGCAAACTCAAATAAATATTTAGATTTTAGGGAAAGTTGAGTCATATTTTGTATTTACAGTAAAATTTGTAATGTAAATAGTAAGATGGGATATATTTTTATTTATTTTAGTTTTTTTTGAAAGAAGTTATTTATTTTAGGGTTGATTGTTGAATAAACAGTTATTTTTTTAATATAAAATTTATCATAATTTTAAAAAAAATCAGTAAAATTATTTATATTTTTATAAAATTTTTATTATTTAATTGTTTATTATCACTAAACGTTAACAAAAGATAGATTGGACATAATAAAAATATTTATTAATATTAAACGTTAACGATAAATTAATCTGGCATAATAAAAAAATAATTAAATAATTCTTAATCTATTAATTCAATCTTATTTTAACTATCAAAATAAAATAATTTATATAATTATATATATAATTTTCTGTATTTATAATTGTTTTTTTTATTATTTTTTCTTTCTCCCACCATCTTTCACATTCTTCTTTATAAAAAAAACATTGTTTTCTCAGAATTTTCCTTTCTATTGAGCTATCTTAAGGCCCAAATGTCAAATTCTGTTCTTTTATTAGATTTTTTTTATGAAAAATTGTTTCTTTTTATTTATTTTTTCTCCCCCATTTCATAGCAACCATCTCACCATCAAATATTATTTAGCTTCACAGTGTTAGCATTAGAGTTTGCTTATATATATGTGCTAGATTTCTAGAATTGGGTATTGTTTGTTTGTAATAATTGTAGATATAAATGGGAAGACTGAGAAAATGGGGATTTTAGATGAAGAAAAATATGAATGATGGTAAAAAAATAAAAATAATTATAAACGTGGAGGATTAAATATGTAATTATATAAATTATTTTTTATAGTTAAAACAGAATTAAATTAATAATTTATGAATTATTTAGATGATTTATTTATTATTATGTTATATTAATCTTTTATTAAGATTTAACGACAATAAATAGTTGAATGAACAAAAATTTATATTTCAAAAAGATAAGAAACTTTATTGGTCATTTTTTAAAATCGATAACTAATTATGTATTGAAAAAGAAACATAAATATCATTCCAGTAGTCAACCTTTCATTTTATTTTATTACTCTTTATAATTCAATGATAATATGAATAAATCTGATAATCATTTTTACTCAGTTGTATTTAACTGTGTAATAATTTTAATTAACTGAAATGATTCAATTTTCACGTGTGCAGACATGATAAGTAACATGATGTCACTTTTAAATGGCGTCTTTCATGTCGATTTGTATGTATACGTTGCTAGTTATCTCATTAACAATTTGATTTTTTTTAATCACCCCTAGTCTTGATCCTGTTTTCTAAATCAGTTGGTATCTTGGATCCTACCTCAGTTGTTGAAACTGATTGTTTGTTGGCTGTTGAATGGCTTAAGAATGTTGGCATGGCTCCTTCATTCAGACCAGAAATCCTGGAAATACTGAAGCTGTGCAGGGACATGTTTGTAGCCATGTCAATAACAATGCAAACTGAATATCCCTTTGCTTCTAATTTCTTTGCACCAAAAAGAAAACCAGAACAGTTATCTTTCCTTGCTTAAAATCTGTTTATGCATGGACAAATGTAGAGTCGATAAATTGTTCGAGCTTCCGTGTTCAACAGCCTCTAACAAAACCTCAGGATGAATTTACAACACAATGCTTCAGAATCATAGATCCTAAATCAAAAACAACCAAACCATTTACTTGTTCCTATAACAGTCGTGTATCGCCTATATATATAGTTTTCAAAATGATGTCAAACTATGGTGGTAGAAACAGGGTCCCTTTGTATCTGGAATGCACCGATTACTTCCGCCAATTGGCGACTGCTGCATTGCAAAATCTCCATCCTCTTTTCATCCTTGGAGCCAGGCCAGGAGAGGAACGTAGAGACCTATTCTGTAGTTGTCTGGATAAATACATGTTTAAATTGGACTAGCTCTTGATACCTGCAATGTAAAAGTAAAACCGGGTTTCGGGTTTGTAATCCACCATCCAAACACCCGGAATGAAGCGATCATCGTTAAGCAGATAAAACCGTCGTATATTAAATAGCAATGCTAAATGGTGGTGAGAAAGCACATGCATTATGGATATCTCCTAAAGTTTAAAGGATGACAAACAGGACATGAAAATAAATGTCTCACACATGTTCTGGCATCGAAAAAGTTAATCATACCCAAGTTAGACACACTCGAGTCCAATACTTGCCCTGAATCCAATCAACATACATTTCAAACATAACCTATGCGATCGGTATATCATTCTTCTCCTTCTAAAGTTAACGGAAAATGGAAATAGATTTCGATACCTGATTTTCCAAACTTGTTGCAGTAACCCAGTACTGATGATGATGAGGCCTTCCTGCTGGTCCATAAGTAATAAAAGTTGTTGCTCTTGGCTGCACTTGCATATTACTTGTAGATGGAGCCGGCAGCTCTCGCATGAACCAGAGTCCAACAGCAAAAGGGACCGATGAACCTGCCAATATACCTTAAAGTTAATCTTTAACTGTTTAAATTGTTTATGAAAGCTAATTCTTTAAATATATAAACCCAGTCTTCAAAGATTGAGTGAAATACCTAAAACATAGTGCAAAATAAGAAGAATAGGTGCTTCTACGCCGTTGATCTCCTTCAGATTCCAATGATGAAAAAGCTGCCAACAGGAAAGAAAAACTTAACCCAATAAGAAAGAAAATGAGCCTAGTTCAGGAAAACAAAAACAAATCTTAACTTCATGTCGAGGTATTCAGTTATAAGTACTTACAGGAACATCAGTAAGAAGAGCTATTAAAGAACTCGATGTGAAACACAAGACCGAAACAACTGCTAAACCAACCACCTGAAAAAACATGACAGGCTTCTAGAATCACTTAATTTGTTTTTAGCATACTTAAGCAACAAAAATTCTATGCAAAAAGAAGGCTAAATGAAGAATAGGTAGCTTGTGCAAACCTTCCGCATTTCAGATGAAGCTTTCTCAGACCGGACTCTCCTCAAATTAGAATATAGAAGGAAACCTGAGAACAAATAAAGAAAAACACTCAACATGATAGAAAGGTAGTAACAAAAAGAATTGTTTTGGAAAAGTTTGATGCAACCATTAAAGATCTTGTCTCGATATTCTTTGTTAGGTCATTTCAGTTTATCAGTGTATGATTTATGTTACAATAACTGATGGAACATTGCACATATCCATGGGGGAAGATAATAAACAGCGAAGCTTGAATTCATGCATATCAATAACAAAAATTAAATAAGTCATTCTCACCATAGCAACCGAAAGCTACACCCATTAAAAGAACTGATGTGGCGAACAAATCTATATATACCTGCACAAGAATTGCAGTTATGGACCAATAACTACTAATCACATTGAAAATATGAAATGTTTTCTACTGGATATATAACTTTGCTCCCGCGAATCATAACAAGTAGAGAAATCCGACATTCACAATTCCAATCTTGAGTGAACTCCATTTTTCGTTTGTTCTGATGCTACCAAAAGCACCAAGGTCCACACATGCTTAAGAAACGCATACATTGGATAATCTCAACATATTGAAGATCTAATAAAGAAAGAAGGATAATCGAATATACAGATAAAATGAACAATGGATATTTTCCCCAAGAGCATGAAGATAAGGTATCAATCATAACTCGAATGTTAACAGTATATCCCTTTAAATAAGCTTAACTGAAAATGATGCAGATTGGCTAAACCACAGCAAGAAAGAGTTATGAGAAGGTGATTAACAGTCAAGCCTTTGGCTTTGGATATTCATATGAATTTGCAAATTTATTATCCTTATTGAGTTAAACAAATGTGAAGGACTTAATTCGAAAACATATCAAGGTATAAATAAATGTTATAATCACCATATCATAATTTGGGAGTAATATGATCCATACCCGAGCAACTACTAAAGGACTAGGATTCTTCCTTGCACCAAACCGGACTATTACAGCAAAGGCGATCATTACGAGGACATTGAGCATAATGATCTGGTGGGAGAATAAAAAGAAAAATTACTTCAACCACACATGATAAGATTGCATGGTAAATAGAAATTATTTGTATCCATACCAGTATAACAAATTTTTGTCTGCTACCAACTTGGATACATTGGAATGAGCAACATTTCCGACGAATATCAATGTTTGACAAGCCTGTCTTGTTCTTTGAACTTTCCAATAAAGGTTGTCGACTATTATGTTCTTCATCACCATCCTCTTCATCATTTGCCTGATGGCAAAGGTCGGCCCTATAAAATCATTGCCCATAAAAGTATATATGTACCTTATAAATTATACTACACCATTTCCTGGAAAAATGTCTCAAATGTAAAAATGCAATTACTATAATATCCTTCAAAAGTTTCATAGAATGCAGAAATATGATTCAAAATATACCACAAAACAATAACATGATATTTCCCTCACGCAAAATCAACAACAGATTGTTTTAATAAAAAAAAACAGTATGACATGGTCCGACTTACCAGAAAGATAGGAGAAGAAGGAACGCAGCCAAAAGCAGAATCTTGGGCAAGGCTGCAGAAATGTTTTCACCATTAAATCACAGGCAGATGTCAATTAAAACAGATCTAGAAACAAAAATACTAAAGGTAAATAAAAGTTGTCCTATTGAAGAGAAACATACCCATGAGAACAAAGCCACACTCATTAGACCAGCAAAGCCACCTTTTGCATGTGGCAACAACCATGCACAAAAAATAAATGAAATAACCTGTCAGAAGACAAAAGAAATCCAAAGATAATTATCTGATGCAGAAAAAAAAAAAAAAACATTTAGACACTACTGAATATTATAGCTTTGTATTTCAGGACCAAGGAACTGGTTTGGAATTTCTTTAGACCATGTTGAAGGTAACAAAATTTTCAAGAACGGTTCAACATGAAAGTATAGGATAAAGTCCCTTTCCCAGGATTGAAGCAGAAAGCCAGAAACATTTTGAAAGGCCTACACACTGTCTCTATAATAGAATGATAGAACATGACAATAAGAAGGCATAAAAGGAACTAGCCGCTTGGAACTTGAGAAACTGTTAGGTTGGCTAGTGTAGATTAGCTCTTCTTGATGAATTCCAGTTGGATACCAGTTCATAAAATCTATTGAAACAACCAATAAATGGCATTGCAAAATATGCCGGTAAATTAAACTTATTCATAACAATCATCCTTTAAATTCATGTTTTTCATCTTAGAAGAACTCCAAATTCCGAAATATATCAATTGATGGTCCATTTCTCAGCCAAACTATGAAAGTGATATCATTTCTAAAACACTAGATATAAATTCCAATTGGATCCATGCTACTTTACTAATTAGATTCACAAATTAGTATGATAACAAAAAAAAATCCTCACTACATAGACCAAAGCTTCTCAACATCCTAGTTATGCTCTTACCACAATTAGAGGAGCCTATCATGAGATGAAGAACCTGCGATCAGTATTTTGCCCCATCAGTGTAGTTTCATTAAAAAAAGAAAAGAAAAACTGCATCGAATTCTTTTTCAAAAGAAGTATTATAGACCAGATACACAAAATTAGAATCGTAAACATAGATGCCAAAGTAAATCCTGTGCCTTTATACAGCAATCATAAGCCAAACGATGTGAAAGTTCAGCAATACAAAGTATCAGAAACAAAGTGTGTATCATCATAAAACGAATGGAAGTTCCAGTTTTTTATTATGCATATAGGAGGCCGGTAAAAGAAACAACTTGATACAAATGAGCTAAGCTACTCGTATGTTAGTTATATTATATAGAAGCATCATGAAATACTATGACATCTCATATATTTATCACATAGGCCGCTTGCATTAAAGAACAACATGAACAAGCACACACAATTATCAACCACGGAAGAGTAGGGGAATAATCAGAAGATTTTGCTTACCTTTTGACGTGTCCACCCAACTTGTTGATTCCGTAGGTGAATCCGACAAAGCTGATTACACAAAGACCACAATATGTCAGGGAAAAGAATTCTGAGACATAGTTAAGAAAGCAAACTCAGAACACGGATTTGTCAACTTCAGTATTTATTGAGATTCTTCTACTTTTATAATGCCTTTTAAGGCATGTAAAAAAAAATTAAATCAAGTTAATTACAAACATCAGTTATGTATCAAATTTTGTGTAGGACTCTTCTAAAGGTAGTATCTGAAAGGCATAAGCATTAATGCTTCAACTAGAAGTCTAGAACAAATGGGGTGGGTGAGTTGTTCGAAACCGTTATGTATTCGACATGGTTACCCTCTATTTTCCTATGTATTTCCATATTTGGAAGCCGGACCTCCATACCCATTGCCATTAAATAATGTACAGGACAACGGTTACTTCAAAGAAAATGAAGAATCGAAGCAAATTGAGCTTAATTTTATGCCAAATTTTTATTTTGGCTCACTCTTTTTACTCCTTAAGATTAGAAGGGATTCATTCAAAGCCAACAAAAGCTTGGATTCACGAAGAAAAAAGAAAAGAAAAGAAAGAAAGGCATAAAATTTTCAACAGAATATATTAAGACAGAAGTAGCCATTCAATTGGTTGATTGGTCCAAAAGTTGAAAATGCAGTGAAAACAAATCCAAAATTTCCATTTCAAAACTACAATTTTCAAGCAATGCCTGTACGAATCTAGAGGCTCATATGTTTTTTCTTTCTAACATTTTCTCAGTAACCAAACAACACCCAGATTTCCCAATCGGAAAAATGCATTAAACCCCCTTTAACAATAGAAATTAAATCCCATATAAGCAATTAGATACCATCCCATAAGGCAAATGCCTCAGCAGAACAAAACACAACAAAAAAAAAGAGCATAAAACATACCTGAAAGAAGGCTATAAATGCAAGAAGAACATCAAGGGAAAGCAGGAAGGTATTCACAAAGAGAAGGTTGAGAGGGTAACACTTAACCATTGCTTCGAAACCCAAAGAAACGTTCTTTTTTCTTTTCTTTTCTTTTCTTTTCTTTTCTTTTCTTTTCCTTTTGGTGTTTGTCTGTTTTCCTTTGGACCCCAAAGGAAAGGAAGTTAGAAAGCAAAGGAGGAGAAGATATGTAGGAAACTGAATCCAAAAATAACTCTTTTTTTATTTATTTTCTGTATCAAAAATACACACGCAGTGACAGGGAGAAAGACAGGATTTTTAGTTTTCTTGAATTTATGTGAAAAATGTTGTGGCTTTTGTTCTTATGTTTTTCACGGCCTTTGACCTTTTGGGGGAAACACTCTTAAGTAGCAATAAATACGGAGATAATCGTATGTACGGACAAATTAGGACATGATTATGTACCATGTCTGGTCTGATTTTATCGTATCATATATATATTCTAAAGGAAAATTCTATGACGGATGTGGAATATTGCTGAACACCGTTAATGATAAAATATTAAATACTTTAAGAACTCAACATATAATTATAAAATATTTAAAATAAAATTTTTATTAAATTACTTTCTATATATTTTTATTTTATTTTTTAAATAATTGAATATAATACTAATTTAAATTAATTTTAAAAAATAAAAAATCTTAAACTTTAAACCTTAAAACCAAAATAAAAAACCTAAATCACTAAATATTAAACTCTAAACCCTAAAATAAACCATAAACACTAAATCTAAACCCTAAAATAATCAAAAATCCCTAAACCTAAAACTCTAGAATCATAAATCTTAAACTAATTTTGGGCTTTAAGTTTAGGGTTTATTTTTTAGAGTTTCATTTTTTTTATTTTAGGGTTTAGGGTATGATTATATTTTTAGATTTTAAGATTTTATTGTTTTAAGGTTTAGAGTTTATGATTTAGTGTTTTGGATTTTAGGATTTAATGTTTAACATTTTTAGCCTTTGTGTTTAGAGTTGTAGGTTTTGGATTTAATATTTTTTATTTTTAAATTAAAGTAATTTAAATAAATTATTCTAAAAAATTAAAATATAATATATATAATTTATTTAAAATTTTATTTTAAATAATTTGAAATTATATGTTTAGTCCTTAAAATTTTTAATTTTTAATAATTAATTTAATAGTGTTCAGCGGTGTTCATCGTTAGTGATGTTCAACAATGTTCGACGCACGTGGTAAATTCATCCTATTCCAAAATATCACAGTTTATAGAATATATTTTATAATTATTTATATTTGATTTATTATTATTAATTTAATTTATTCAATTTTATTTTAAGATTTGAATTGTTAATATTATTTAAAGATTAAATATTTCATATATTAAACTAATTAGTAGTATTTAAAGAGTAAGTAATATCAGTTAATTTAAGTTGAATCTCATCACTTTTCGTAAAGATTTTATAAATAATAATTACAGTCTTTGTGGTTCACGGATCAAATTAGATCTTGAGGAGAGATAATCGTAGAATCATCCGATTGGGAAAATTTTAGAATATACTATGTATCATTAATTATATATTTATATTTAATATGAATTATTTTAGTAATTTTTAAAATTATGAAGATATATATTTTTTAAAAATAAAATATGTTAACATTTTTTGTTATTTTTTATTTTTTATTTTTCCACTTTTTTCTTTAAGTAATTTTATTATTTTTGAATTAAAATAAAAAAATTATGAAAAATGAGTTTTATTACATGTTATTCTATAAAATAAATAATTATATTATAGATCATTGTAATTTTAAAAATTATTAAAATAATTAATAACACATATCAATACATATAATTAATAGTACATATCGATACATGGTGTTTACTCTAAACTCATCCTCACGTAAGAAAAAATTAGATGCGATATTTTGGTATTTAAATTTCAATATTCAGATTCTCTTGAGTTAGATATTTAAATTTGTTTAATTTAGCATCTATTATTTTAATTAGATACTTAAACTTATTTCGAAGTTTAATTTAGAAACAGAATATTTTTATTTAAGAATCTAAATTTGATTTATTGATTTAAATCGATTAAAAATTATAAATATCTATTGAATCAAAAAGTTCGATTCATATATCAATTTAGAAAAAAAAACTAAATTTAGATATCTAATTAGATAAAAAATCACTAAATTTAAATATCAAATTAGATAAAAAAAATATTAAATTAGATAATTTAACTAAATTCAATTACCGAAATATATATATTTTAATTCGAATCTTAAAAAAATATTATTAAAAAATTATAAATTATAAATATATATTATAAAATAAATATATAATACGGAAAAAACGCTTCAGAGTTTGAGATGTGATTTTGAGTTGGACGCGGCGGCCGTCTAATACGATCGACGTTTCAATTTCTGAGTCAATACCGTTTACCTCAACTCAAGTGACTCAGTGAGTGGTGCCCATTCAAAAACAAAATGAGTGGTGCGAGTTTGCGATTAAGATTGACAAAATTTAAGTTGATGTTAAGGATTTTGTATTTATAATAGTATAATTAAAATAGAGTTATTTTTATTAAATAAAGATATTTATAAAAGAAATATTAGGGTTTGAATTCATATAAAAGTATTCAGTTAATTACTGAATATTGATAATAAATATATTTATAATTATATCAGAAGTTAAAACAATAAAATATGATGAAATTTAAATTAGAAATAATTCATTCATAATATTTAAACTAATTAAAATTTAAAATTTAAAATTATTGTAATTTCAACCGTATACCTCAAGTAATATTTAAAATTATTATAATTCATTCGGGCTTTTGGATCAATAATATAGTGATCCGTATCCGATTCGAAAGATGGATATCTACATATTCGAATATTCGGATTGGATATTGGGATATCCGATTATCCAAAAATATAATTGGGATATCCGAAATTTTAAAATATCGAATATAATAAACAACAAATTACTAAATATAATAAGATTCACAATTATAAAAATTTTAATTTTTAAAATTTTTAAATATAACAAGCACTAAATTGTTAGATAAAACAAGATTAATATTAATAAAATTTTAATTTTTTTTATTTTCGAATTTTTGGATAATCCGAAACTTAAAATATTGTGATCCGTATCCAATCCGAAATACTTAAAATCAGATCAGATATCCGATCCAAAAATAAAAAATAGATCGGATATCTAAAATTTTAGATCGAATGAATAAATAATTAGATCGAATCAACCAGATCAAATATTTTTAAACATCCCTAATATTATACATTTTATTAAATATATCTTTCAAAAAATATATCAAACTCGAGATGCTCAACGTTGGTCTCGATCTATGTCCTTTCCGTCCTTACACGCGTAGCAAATAAAAATTTAGATAACCTAACTATTTTATATAAAATAATAGTATTACTTAATATAATTAAATAAAAAAATATTTTATAAATCAGATGTGAATTTAGATATCGAGAATTTTCCCTATAAATATCCTTCTATATAAAAAAAAGATAATATTTATTTGTCTTCTTTTCAAATTAGACACAGTCTTATATAATTTTGAGTCTATCTACACAATGAAGTGAGTGAACACAAATATTTGGATCGATTCATGATATATATAACATAAACGCAATCAATTTTTTAGTATAATTACGGATATAAAATATATAGATCGACTAATTTGAATCAGAAATTTATTATAAAATATTCAAATTTTGATATCGTGAATGAAAAAAATTAAATTAGAAATTTTCATAATTAATGTTTGGATATTAAATTAGTTGATTGATAGATTAGATACTGTAATTAAAATTTAAGTTTGATATTATATAGATATTTCACTGACGTGGATGATTAAATTGATGATTTCCATCCATAGTTGATAAGTATTACATTTTCTATCTCCTTTGTATCCAAGGTTGATATGTGTCCATGAGATATAGGATTCTGAAGAAGGACAAGACGTGGGCACATTGAAACATTAGGTACAAGTGCAACACGTACCAAAGTCTTTGCTTAGTACTTACCACCTTCACTTCACTTGTCTTAAACACATGGAAATGTCATTATCCAAACAAAGATGTTTGATTTTTTCCTCTTTTATTGGTATAGTCTATATTTCCGATTCATTGACCGTAACGATCTAAATTTTTGAGTCAACAACTGAACGTTAATTCAAATTATAAATTTTAGTATTGGTCGGAGTAATTAGACTTATTAGAACAAGTTTAGGCTTTGTTGGTTGAGAATTGATCTATTTAGGCTCGGCAAGTGATCAATTTGTAAAAGGGGAAGGTCCGCGGGATTTTATATTATGATTTTACCTTCATTCGAAATAAAGATTTAAAATCAATTAAAAAATTGGTATTGTACATGTATACAAAGATTAATACCGGTTTTTACTGGGTAATCTACGTGTAATGGCTTGATGTTAAATTATGATTTAGGGGCATTTGCTTGATAGTTTGGCTTGATATCATTTACCTTTTGTTGAGGTGTATGAATGTTCGGGAAAATGTATCATTTTATGGTTGTTGTAAAAGGAATCAAGATGATGTTTTAGAGTTTGTGCTACGAATCTACGATATTTACGTAAGGAGATGTGTACTTACAACTAAGTGAACAAGTACATTCGGCGTACCTATGGGTTGAATGATTTGGGTACGATTATGAATCTATCTGTGGTTATAGTGATTTGAATAAGGTAATTAACTCGATATGTTGAGTAAGATCAAGTAATGTAATAGGCTGGTAACCTAAGGTAAGGACTACTTGTGACTAATGTGATCTAAGTATGTCTAGAACATATTCGTGACTATGTGATTCAAATATAATCCTTTTAACTTGACGGTTATGTGAATATGGATAATTGAATGACTATGTGAACATGGGTAAAGTAGGGTTTCGTTGACCATATACGTAGATGATGTTTGAATGTATTTATGCATATTGTGTGGATGTGATAAATGCTAGCTTATGTACCTGATGGCTGATTGATTAGGGTACGGTATTAACTTACTTGATAGGCTGACTGATTTTGAGTAACGAGAAACATTGTGAAACATACAAAACTTCTTGTAGACTTGTTTATATATTTATTTTATGATAATTTGTAAGTTTAACGTTTAGAATCGTTATTTCAGTTCATATATTTATAAGTTGATCATGATCGAAGAACACATCAAGAAAGAATTTTCCAACATTGTATCATTTTAGAGTACAATGTTTAATATTTAACATTGAGCTTATGTATTTATAAAATCTTACGGTGTTGAGTTTATAATTTTTTTTTATTTTATGATTTTAATATACAATATTTAAAATTTTGTTTTGTAAACTTATTTAATTACGTAAAATATTTTACAGATAATTTGATATTTTAAAAACGATAAAATCTAAAATTTTTAAATAAAATTTTGTTAGGTAAAATTCATTATGAAAACATCATCCCAATTCAATTATAATTTACAGTTCAATATATCTAATAATAAAAGTTAAATTAAACAGTACAATATACAATTTTAAAAAATAAAATATATCCCAACACAATCTATGCATAAAAATTTAAATAAATATCTATATAAAAAAAAAACACATAACCGTAGCATTAAGTAGGAGTGATATGAGATTTGGAATTCGATATGTGAGCCGTTATAATTGAATATAAAATAAAGTTTGTTTCTTTGTTATTTTCGGCCTGGATTTGGATTATAAACGTTTCATATTTCTTTTCTTGTTATCACTAATAGAAAAGTTTAGGATTGCTAATCCTGTTTTAATACAAAGTACAAACCTTGGAATATATGGCTTACTATTTCCTAATATGATTATTACCATGACCTTCTAGGTTGATGATGAGAGAAGAAAATCTCACATAAAAAACATCCCATTATTTTCAGCATATTTTTAGTATATTTTGCTCCAAATTATATACACCCAAGGTTTATAGTAGACTACAACAGTAGTGATCTAATCTAAAAGAAAAAAAAAAACTTGAGCTTTATGAATAAAACTTAACTTTCATAAAAAAAGCATAAAGTTTTTAATTGATCGTTGAAAAATGAGAAGTGAAACCACTTATTTACAGGTTGAAAGCATGGACAAATCTATCCGAGAACTAGATAAAATTTGATTTAAAATTTAAATTTAAAATTTAATATCAGATAATATCTAATAAAATTTTGGATAATATCAGACAATATCCATTCAAAATCTCGAATAATATCAGATAATATCTATTTAAAATTAGATTTAATAACAGATAATATCAAATCAAATTTCTATATTTATTAAATCTAATCTGAATTTAAAAGAAATTTTAAATTAACCGAACTGCTCTTATGTCTCTTATAAAGGGTGTGAGATTCAAGTATTATTGTCCAGAACCAAAAACCCAACTAAGATAATATCTAACTAAATTAACCGGATATCAGAGTCGAATTACCGATCTACATGTACAAGTAGAAAATGTTTTTGATTGATGTATTATTGCCAAAAAGATGAAGTTGTTTTATACGTCTTGAATTTGTATCGATTTCATCTGAAAATTTGATACAAATCAGTTGAAATTCTAGACGTATAAAACAGCTTTACCTTTTTGACTATAATGTATCGATTTACCCTCATGCATGTATCCCAGTATCAGTTTCCATCATGGAAAACATCGAAATAGCTGGGCCCTGCCATCACCGCTACCATCTTTGGATTCATTCAAGTTGTTTGAACAAGCATTTTAGCTGGAAGAAATAAATCAATAAAGCGGCCTGATGCAGACAACAGATTGGTCAGCATACCAGAATACATGCCTGAATGAATATTTTAGATCAAATGTAAAGAACAATGAAAGTATAAAGAAAATAATTATATCTATATTTCTGGGAAATGGGGGTATACATTTTTGCTGATATAAATAAACAAGAGAAAGCAGACAGGCCAACACATTGAAAACATGCATGCATTATTAGGAAAGACAAGGAAGGATCTTCGAAAACCGAGTCATTCGATGAACGAAACTTATTTTCCCTTTGTTATCTTGGCATTTTCTGGACTTGTGTAGCTGGGAGGCTGTACAAGGACTTCAATTGCCGGCTTATCAACTTGCTCTTATTTAGAGCAAGCTGGAGATCCAAGTCATCTGACCACCACTGCTCCAATCCGTGAGCCTCAAGAAACTTCTGTTTTCCTTTCGACATCACAAACAATTTCGCCTCGACTTGTCCATTGGAAGGTCCAACATTCTCCTTGTCTGCATCGTTTTCCTCTGGTCCGTCGGGGTCGGTATAGTGGCAACAGATATAATCACTATTATTCACATACAAGTGAGGCACCCATTGTTTCAATCCGATTGAAGCCTTCTCACCATATATATGGCTTAACCATTTCTTTAGGCCTAGAGAGTTATCCTTGATCCCTTCATCACCACCGGCCTGAGCATCACTGCTCGAATGAAGCATAGACTTGAGTCTTTTCCAAGCAAACCCCGCCTTTTCTCCGATATTTCTTAAACTCATAGCCAGAGAAACAGAGGGCGGGTTAAACAAATGAGCATCCACATAAATACCTTCTTTAGCCAATGCTTTTCCTACTTGTAAAGAAAAACCAGCCCCCAAGGAATGGCCTGCAATACATACATTGCTGCTTCCATACCTTTCAGCAACTGCTTTTAATGCCTCGAATGCTCCTTTAAACCTCACAGAACCTTTCAAGCTTTCCCAAGCTAGAAAACGGAGATCATCCTCAATGTCCCTTCTAATAGTAGGACCTTTGAGTAAAGTTCCTCGAAGCACCAAAACAGCCTTCGGTGCTCCACTAGGCCTAATGAGGACAAAGTCGGCCAGCGCTGCGGATTGATCCCATTCTAATACGGCTCCAAATATGGATCCATCTCTTTCATCAATCAAAGTTTGTGTCAACTTGTACTTGAAGGTCATCCACCACTTTGGAGCAAGAGCATTTTCAACTGTTCTGTTCTCTTGTCTGTCTAATTCGAGCAAATAGACCGCTTGTATGAAACATGCTATTACAGATCTCTTATAGTTTGCATCTTTCCTGCAAATTTTGAATCATTCATTAGACTGACTGGCAGATGTATCCAAAATTCTGTTATTTAAGGAAAAAAATGATTCAAAAATAATTATAATTCAATATCATAATTACACTGTATTCCCCAATAACTCTAATAAGATTTGAGTATTCAGATTACGTTTAAGCATAGATTTATAATTTATCAACATTTATTATATAGTTAAAGCATAACATCTAAGCTAAATCACTAAAATCAATGAACCTAAATGACCAAAACAGTGACAAAAACCTGTAGATTTGAAAGAAAAAAAAAGAAGAAGAGGAGAATGGCATTAGCTTCATGTGTAAACAAAGATCTGCATATGCAAATACCATGTCTGCACTCAAAGATCTACCAAAAAAGTGAGAAAAGCACAATGATTTGTAGCAAAATTGGAAATGGGTATCTTAAATTAATCACTTAAACTTCAATTTATCAACCAAAATTGCATGTTAAGAAACGGTTAGAGTACAATAAATTCAAAAGAATCTAAAAAAATGTTCTTGCAACTTAAGAAGGAGGATGGAATTACTGACCAACTAGAGTTGATGAGGTCTCTCCAATTAGGTCTAGCCACATTGCGTGGTCCAGACACATGAAATGCATAAGGGTGTGCTTCTTCTTCTTGTTCTTCCACCACCGCCGTTGCTCCTCCTCCTCCTTCCATTTCCTCCTTCACCACCACCACCTCCTCCTCTGCTCCATGCTTCGCCGCCATTGATCCAAACCCAAAAACTTCCAAAAAAATACAGAAGCTCAATCTATTACTCCTTGTTATCAATCAGCTTGAATTCTTTTGCATGCCTGAGAACAATAAAGAGAAAGCCTTGTCTATGGGTTTTTCTTTTGTTTCCCTTTTTGGTTGAGCCTTTGGCTTGGGTTATAATAATAAATAGTTTAAAAAATTAAAGGGAGAATTTTAAATCATTTGAAACGCTTGGATTTGAAGAATCTATAACGGTCATATTTCTTTCGTGATGTTCCGTTTCAATTTGAACTGACCATAATGACCTTCGACTTTAATAATCCCAACTGTCGGGCTTTTCAATATTAAAATATTTTCACAGATATTATTTATTTATTTTGATAAAAAATGAAAAATTATTACTCGAGATTAAATACTAAATTATTATTAATAATTGATCTTTCCTGTCGAACAAGAGGTAAGAATTGAGTGAATAATATACGAAAATTGTAGAAGTTCGAGTTAATAAGATGTTAAATAATCAAAATCTTTATTTATAATTACGAGGATAGAGAAATTTTATCATCGAAGTTTAAATGAGGATGAAGACGAAAATAATTATATCCAAACTGTAAAAATAACTAAATTATAATTATCTAAATATTATAAAAAAATCCATAAAATATCTATAAAATTTTTAATATTTAAAAAATATATATATACTTATTTATTTATACAACCCTAATATATTTTTTAATAAAAAATTAACTATATCTTTATAAAAATTCTATTATTTTTAACAATGATTGATATATTTAAGCCTCGTATTCAGTCAAACCTCACTTATTCCTTACTAATTGAAAAAGGAAATAATGATTTATATTATAATTTGATTGTGAATGGAGATAGACACAGAACTCAAAATCGAATCGATTCGATTGTGTCAGATTTTGTGATAGAAAATTTAGATTAGACTAATAATGTAATGTTTTCATATATATTTTAAAAATATTTGTAAAATATCCTTTTTTATATATTTTTTATACAATTAGGTCACTAAAATTATTTTTTTTACAATTAAATCTCTAAAATTTATTTATTTTATTGATTCGGGTCGGGTCAGATCGATTTTTTTCACCCTAAAACTGGATCGAGTTGAATGACGGATACATGATATGATTTTTCGGATCGAGTGCGAGTATACTGAAAATCTGATCTAACCCGACCGGTACCATCTTTAATCGTGAAATTCTATTTTAGCGATGCCAACGACTAGTTGTGCCACGACGGATAGCCACCACGCATCACGTCGCACGAATATGTGGAGGAGATCAGTTCTCGACGCCAACGCAAACCGCAGTACCAAATACTAGAAGTAGACTGAAACCTCTGCTCCCTCACCAGAAGAAGCATCAAATAATAAAACTTTGCCATGGCTTCCTATTTCATGGCTACTTCTATAAATTCAAACACATGCTCAAAGGCTAATATCATATTCCCTCCATCCATCTACCCAAACCACAAAAAAAACTTCAAGCTCATAGCTTCTTCTTCTACTACTACTAAAACGTTTGCTCAGACTGAAGGAAAAGAAAGAGGAATCAAAGAGGAAGACCCTCCGGCTGTCTATGGTATCATACTTGTTTCAGTCTTTAGCTTATAAACTATAAGTTGGAGGTTTAATCCTTTGTTTCTTCTTAATTTCCCGGGTTTTCATGGAAATTGCTTATTACGTGATTGGAAACCCATGATTTCTTATGTTGGTTTGAATGAATTCACTATTTACAACTCCATCTAGCTTGGTTTGTGTTGCCTTTGCCTAAGAATATGAAGCAAACTGAGTCGGAGGGTCTATCCGATTCGAAATACCAGTGGTTATAGACATGAAACTTTTCTTGTTCAAGTACTGAGCTGTTGCTGCATCAAATTGATATTCAATAATCATTAGATTCCTGATTTCGTGTATTGTTTTGGTGAAGGGACATTGTCTTCTGCACGCACACAACTGGATCTTTTGGAACAACTAAGTTCTACGACATCTGCTGCAAATGGTATGCCAATCTTAACCCAAGAAAATGCAAATTATTGTATACATTTCTTTCACACAAAAAGATCTAGATTGAAGAACAATACGATGTGCAAGATTGTTAATATATTTGTTTGTTATATGATCAGGATATGAGAGTGATGGTAGGTTGGGTAATCTCACAATTCGTGAGCAGCTCGTGGGATTAGTCGACAGAGACGATGATTTTAGTCTGCCATTAGGCAGGAACTTGAAGAAGGTTAGTCCAAAATTTTTAACCATCTCACAGAAGAGAAATATCAGGAGACAGGCATACTTGAATGAAGTTTCTCAGAGGAATGATTCGGTTTTCTTTGCAACAATAGGAGCATTCGTACTCGGCCCACCTCTTATAATATTAGGGGTGGCTGTTATAACAGGTTATGTCCAGCTTTTTCCTTGATACACACAATTCTCAAAAGTAAATAGAAATATCAGGTTACACAACCTGAAGTTATGTGCAGCTAGTTAGTGCCTTTTTTCCTTTTGTTTTGTCCAATCTATGTTTTAATCAAACAAAAATGTTGTTTGCTACCATGGCTTATCTCATTTGGTTCGGGGTTCGGGTGCTTGTATTGTTTCAGATCACCAGTAGCCGAAACGTGTTCTTCAGTAGGTCTAACTGGTTCATGCCCCAAAATCACACCTTGGTTTTGTATGTGCACCCATTTGTCTTGAAACAAGTAGATGAAAACAATCACAGATATCTCAGCTGTAAAAGCTATGGTCCAAAGCTTCGTGCTTCTCGATGTCTTTTCATGATATGCTCCCAGTCCAGTGTAAATGCTGATCACACCCAGAACACACACTGCAGTTCCTAGCAACCAGTGTGCCAAAAACCAGGCGCTTCTTCCCTTGCATCCCCTGTAGGAAAAAAAAAGTCTTTCGTGTTGTAAAACCGAGTAATCCGATATCGGTACGAACAAGTAAAACCGATACCAACATTTACCTCCATGGACGTAAAGCTCCAGTCAAGGCTTGTAACCATATGATACCATATAAAGCTACCCCTAGTCTTTGATGATGATTGTTGAAGGCATTGTTGAAGTTCTTTATCGACATTACTGCCCCTGATGTTGCAACCAATACAGAAAGCATCTGCCATCAACGAAATTAACTGCTCAGAATGAAGATCCATGGATTAGCAAACCAGTTTTTGTTTATGAAAATCAGTGGCCTTTTCTTGCATCTCAAGATTCCATGATATTCTCGTTTGTAGATACAATATATCAAAATGGAAAACAATATCTTAAAGCTAAAGGGATCATTTTGTAACTCTGTACTTGAAGATGAACTTGCCTGTGACACTGCATGAACATAGAAAAGAATCTGAAGTCTTCTTCCACATTCTTCTCGGTTCGACATTCGTATAGCAAGTATCCCAACAGGCATTAGAAACCCCATTGATGCCCAAAGGAGGAATCCATGCAGTGTGATCTCAAACATCAGTTTATGACTCACCTGTTTGAAAACCAGAACCAGAAAACAAACATAGATATGTAATGAAAAAAACTATGTAATAAACCCCATTAATCATAAGCAACTAAGGACATGAATCCAATACCTTTTGAATGTTGTGGTTATTGACTGTATCACCGCCGATGGATTTTACATGTTCTTCATCAGACGAGCATACAAATGGCGGAATAAGCACGATTATAAGACCTATAAACACGGCAAAAGGAACCAACTTCCGTGCAAGAACTTGCATTGTTCTTCAACTAGTGAAGGATAAAAGATAAACACAAGTGAGCTGAATCTGCAGTTTCTGAGAGAAATGTAAGGTGGTGTTAAAGCAGCATAAGAAGTTTTGGCAATGGTGTTATTATGAGATGACAGGCTCATGAGGTGTGGCAGTTGGACCAGGGACAGGCATACTCAAATGTTTAGACTCAATTCTTTTCTCAAGAGAATTATCAATAGCTTTTCCTATATATAGATAAGCACCCACTTCAAAATGTTGATGTTGGAGCTTTCTCAATATTATTCCTTTTAGTTGAAAACATATACATACAGTCACAGATACCAGATGAGTGGGGTGTTTTGAGTATAATTCACATGCACTGCAAATTGGTGCATGGAAATGGATTGTTTTAGGGGGGAAATTGGTGATTGCTGTGAGCCACAGGAGAAAGTGGTGGGGGATGGGAATAGATTGCAACTTCAACCATGTGGGGTTCATTTTCATTTCTTCTAGACTACCTTTCTGGGATGCTGCAGATGGTGGAATTTAAGGAGGAAATGGCAGACTACACTATCCTCTGCTTCCCACTGCTAGGAATGCACCAAATAGTTTATACCAAAAACTCTCAACTGTTACACCAACTCTCAGGATTATATACCGAGCTCGGAATATATTTTGCACAAATCTGTATATTTACGTTATAAAACTAAAATATTAAAATTTTAACCATAAACTTTTGTTTCTGTCTTGATCATTGAATTACGAGACGGTATATCATAAACTTCTGTTTTGGATATACTACAGAAAATTTTACATCTTAACTCATATAATCCATTATTAGAGTATGTATTTCAGATATCAAGACAAAGATCTTATGATAAACTTTAACCTGAGATGACAACCATTTTGTCAAATCTCATGGGTTGGATTTGTTTGTTTCCATGGATGCAATGTAATAAAAAGAACCGTAGACAAGTTGAGGAAGACAGCTTAGGTTATTGCAGGCTTTTTGGATGTGGGAAATCTTAAAGGCACAATTGAGAAAAAGCTGCAAGTGGATTGTGGCCCTGTAGTGTTCATCCCTTTGCACTCAATTGTCAACTACAGCATTATTCTTTAGATCATGCTTGTTCATACATACATACATCTAAGTGGATAAAATAATGGTTGATCAATCACGACCCGAATTATATACATGTTATACATACGTATATCACCTCTTTATAAAATTGATTTTCAACCCTAATTTTTCAAATTTTGTTAGAAGTTTCCATGTGGACTTCTTAATGTCATGATTAAAGACGAGAAATATTATCAACATATAATTAATTTTCAACTTGTTTCAATTGAGTCATCATAGTAACAAAGACTTAAGTGGTGATTGTAAGTTATAACTATAGACTAATGGATTAGGAAAAGCTTTGTGCATGGCTTGATTGGGGGAAATTAATTGCAACCTTAGGTTAAACAAATGGTAATATATTCGAATCATAACTCTTTTCTAACATGAATGTTTGGTTCTCCCATGTGAGACTCAACAACATGGTTCTGTTTTGTCCAACCCATAATCATCAACTTTAAAGAACTGATCAAACTGGACTATTTAAAATCTATTAAATGAATTTTTTTCTTCTCTTAACAGTTAATTGAATTTGATATTTTTTGAAAAAATTTTAATCAAATCGAAAAAATTGGTTAATTCGGCCGGTTTCTGAATTAACCGAAGTTTGGGTAAATTACACGAACAATCGTTAAGTTATGTTAAAATGATATTTTTAGTTATTGAACTTTCAAGAGTTATAAAACAATCATTAAACTTATCAAACTATTACAAAATGATCAATGACTCCTTGCATGTTATAAATTACTGGTAAATATTGAAAATTTAATATATATAATATTTCATGTATAATAATTTTGGTTAATTTGATGAATTAATTGATTTCAAATTGAATTAATCAATAACCGATCGATTAATAAAAAAAAACTTTAATCTGATAATTAATTCAGTTGAAGCCGAACCCTCTAAAATAAATAGAATGACAAATAATTTATAAATTATTCGATTAATGAATTAACCATTGAAGTTGATGACAAAGAAGAAAAGGGAATATATGTTCATGTTTACAATGATTTCTTTTCCTTTTCCATTGACAAATTTGTGTTTGAAACATAATCAAAATTAGTATAATAACAACAAATTTGCTGACACATTATCTTTATATATTCAGTAGTGAGTTGGAAAGGAGATGTAAAATGTCAAAAGATTTGAAATTGTGGTGTTTTAATTTTATTTTTATATATATACTCGTACTTTTTTAAATATATCAACGTGATTATATAATAATATTTATTTATATTTTTTTAGTTCTTTGACAAAGCACGCATATATCTTGTATAAATATGCTCGAATTTGAGTTTTATAAGATAATATCATCCTGTATTTATATTTTTTTAGTTCTTTGACAACCCACTTATTTTTTTCTTGTAAAAAAACTTTTTTTTATTTTATGACATTAATTTTAATTGTCTATTTTTAGTTATCAAAAAAATTATAAAACTTTGACAATGAACCTATCACTTTTTAAAAATAAATTTCTTTGCTAAAAATATAATAATAATAATAATAATAATAATAATAATAATAATATGGACATGTAAAAAAATGGATTAGCCATTTATAAAATTATAGGCTGGTAGAGATAAATTTTGTCTCATATTTCAGACTAAATTTGAACAAACATAAAATATATTAATTTCATATATAAACTCGAGAGAATCTAATTAAATATAATTTTATCATAAACACCTCTAGATAGAAATAAATAGATAATTCGTTGTTCGAATAATTTGTAAGGAAGATTATATATTTAGTATTCCGACTATGTTCATGTTATCGTTTTGATATTATAACTATTATTTTTGATAAATGGTATTTAACATTGTATTTTTGTTATGTTTTAGTACTTTTGTCATTTAAAATTAATTAAAATAGTGACATGACTTAGGTTGATAATAATTTTAGTCCAAAAATATATATAATATATCAATTTAATCTAAAATTTTATCAATTTAAACATTATTTTTAATTTTTAATTTTTAATTAAAATTATATATATATATATTTATTTTTCTTCTTCCTTTGGTCAAACACATTTTTGGATTTTAAAGTTTAAAAACACGTTAGGAACGATCAAAACTTAAAGATTTAGGGATCAATATGGGTTAATATGGGGTCCATTTGAAGACTCAAACTCTATGATCGAGATACCGACGATAATACGAGGGGGTGAGAAAGGAATAAGACAAAATTCTATATAAAAAAATAAGATAACATTTTAAATTGATAAATTTTAGACTAAATTAATAATATATATAATTATTTTGGACTAAAACTATGATTATCAAGTCATATCATCATTTCGTTAATTTTTAAGGGTCGATTAGCAAACCAAAATAAAAACATAACTTCAAGTACCATTTTATCAAAAATAATAAATTAAGATACCAAAACAAGATTACAAACATAGTTTTGATACTAAATATGTAGTTTCCCCTATTTTATAATAAGTGTGAGTTCGATTTTACATTCCTTTTCCCCAAAAGGAATTTATAAACTTCAAGTAAGCTTTTCTTAGGATAAGCCTTTTAAGCCCTAAAAGTCAAGCCCATAATTTTGGGCTTCTTACACTAAATTTCATTACAGTTTGTGAGGCAAATACAAACATCAATCCACAGGGAATATTTTCAATTTAAGACCCTAATCTCTTTAGATAGTTTCATTTGGTCCCTTCCATGGGGAATAATTTCATTTAGGTCTAGCGTTGAAGTCGTTGATGAGGAGAACAAATTTATTAGTATTAAATACAAAAAGACAATGTGCAAATAGAGAGAGGGTTAGATTTTATTTTTATAGGTGGGAAATAGGTTAGAAGCTTACCAAAATTATATAAACAAGCTATTTAATAATATATTTATTAATATCAGACACATACGATTATATAATATGAATATTTATAAAACTATAACATAAAAAGATAATATAAAATAATACAAATAAATGCTGGCCAAAAAAATTGTTGAATATTAATTAGTGGTGTATTACATTAAAATATATTTACATGATTTCAACGTGAGAAAATGAATGAACACAAAGGGAAGACTAACATTGTTAGGCAGCCATTGCATTAGCCCATATTACCATGGGAAAACCTTGGGTAAAGAATTTTTTTCATCTTTATTCACTTATTTTTTTTAAATTATTTATCATGAATTTATCCTTATTTTAGAGCATTTATGTTTTGTCCCTTAATCTTAAATCCTAACTTTATTCTTGTCGAGAATCGGGAGGACAACCAAATTTAGAGATTGACACGGGTCGGGTCGGGCCAGATTTTCGGCCATCCGCACCCGACCCGAGATCACCTTTGAAAAAACCCGACCCGAACCTGAATTTTATACCAAAAAATTCAATTCGATCGGATCGAACCGAAACCTGTCGGATTCGAATTCCGTACCCATCCCTAACCAAATTAAAAAAATAGTTCATCAATTAGCGTTGACCCTTGACCCTTGACCACCACCACTTTGATTCCAAGTGGGGGGATGGGATATGCCTAATTCCCTTGCCCACAAGGCGAGGAAAGGCAGCCAAGGACTTTTCTTTTTATCATAAAGTAGTAATTGTTGGGTTCAATTTCAAATATAAGTGTTGTTTTGTTTACTATTAAAAATTAACTATAATATTTATATTAAATAAATTATTTTTTATTATAAATTAAAAATATATTAAATATTTAAGCATAATTAATTTTATATTCTTTTATATATTATACTAATTATAATATCAATTAAATTAAATTATATAAATTTTAATTTAATTTAGATAAGTACAGCTTAGATTTATGAACTAAAACTCTAGAAAGTTCATGACAATTGTAGTACAATGCCAATTTGGAACTGCCTTTGTTGAATAGCGTGGACTGATGACTCATGGGTATAGGCGGAGCCACCCTGGGGTCATACAAAACCTAATTTTTATTTATAAAGTTAATATAAATATATGGTAACTAGAAAATTTATAGAATTTTAAATAAATAGGTATTTTTAAAAAATTAATATACTTAAAAAAATTGACTCTTAATATTTATTTTTATCTATTTAAATTTAAATTTTGACGCATCAAATTAAATTTTTTGACTTCAACTTTACCCATGACTCCACGTTTATTCAACTAATATTTATAATTTTAACATTTTTCGTATATAGATATAAAATTTATTTTTGTTGCGAGGCCGTGATATTTAATAATTATACGCACTTAATCCACATGCATTGGTTAAGCGATAAATAATTTATTATTGTTTAAGTAAATCTCGATTTTGAGATATTATAATAAAAAATATCATTATAGAACTCACTTACGAAAATTAAGTGTATGATACAAATTAATCCAATTTAACCACACACAAAAAATACTTTAATTACATTTAAAATCAAATTAAACTGAATCTTTGAATATAAATATATTTTTAAAATTTTTCCTATTTATAAGACATTGAAACTTAAGGTCCATTAAACTTGGTTATATATAGGGATGTTCAAAAATATCCGATTCGGTCGATCTGATCCGATTATTTATTGATCCGATCTGAAAATATAGATATCTGATCTGATTTTTATTTTTGGATCGGATATTCGATCCGATTTTAAGTTTTCCAGATCAGATACAGATCATAATATTTCAAGTTTCGGATTATCCGAAAATCCAAAAATTCAAATTTTTATTAATATTAATCTTGTTATATTTAACAATTTAGTACTTGTTACTTTTAAAAAATTAAAAATTAAAGCTTTTATAAATATAGTTCTTGTTGTATTTAGTAATTTATTGTTTATTTTATTCGATATTCCAAAATTTTTTTAAATACAACCTTCAAATTCGAAAAATTAGTTTAATCAAACTATATTTTTGGATAATTGGATATCCGAATATTCGATCCGAGTATCCGATATCCAAATATGCGGATATCTGCTTTTTTTTTAGATCGGATACGGATCACTATATCATCGATCCGAAAACCCGAATATCCGAAAAAATCGGATCGAATCCGATCCGATATCCGACAATGAACACCCTACTTATACATTCTAGTATCTAATAGTAATTAATACTAAATAATTGGCATAGTGTGTGATATTCATATTTAATAATTTAAAACTTAACATATTTAATAATTTAGGTTATATTCATATTTATCAGAGGCGGACGCTTGTTAGGGCTAATGAGGTCTTAACTCCTCCAAAAACTGAAAATTTTATTCTTAATCCTTTAAGAATTTTAAAATTTTCAATTTAACCCTTTTAAAAGTTTCAAAAATTGTTATTATATTTTAATTTTTAAAGTAATATTAATTAAATTCTCTCTTAAAATGTTTAAAAGTCTTGATAAATCTCATTTTTTTTTAAAATTAAACCTTTTTAATTTTTTGAAAAATTTAATTTAAATTTTTTAAATAAATAAAAAAGTCCCTTAAACTGGATTATCTGGATATTTATACTACATCAAATATATTAAATCTTGTAAACAAACGTAATTTATCGTCGAACTTTAAAAAAAATTGAAAAAAAATACATTAAATTCAGTCGGTTAATTTTAGATAAATTTAATTATCGATTAATTCAGTTTAAATTTAGTTAATTAATTGAATTAATCGAAATTATTATATATTAAATAGTATATATATTATATATTTATTTTGATTATTAGACTTTTAAAAATTATAAAATGATCATTAAATTTTTGATATATTATTAAAAATTATTAAATTTTTATCAAATTATAATAAAATGAAAGTTTAGTGACTAAAAAATTATTTTACCATAAATTAACAACTTATATGTAATTTATCCAAAATTTTATAATAAATTTGGTTAATTCGAAAATTAATCAAATTAACCGAAATAATTTCGGTTCAATTAATTCGATTATGAATAATTCGGTTCGATTAATGGTTAAAGTTCTAAAATTTTCGGTTAATTCGGTTCAATCACCGATAAAGTTAACCGAATGTACACCCTAATTAAGTTAAGGTTTGAAATGTAATTTAAAAGATAATATTCCACCATTATCAACAAATAGCTTTGAAACATCCACCATTAATGTAAAAACAAAATGGATACATTAATTATTCTAACAACAATTAACTACAGGAATCTAACAAGCTTAGTGGATTGTGTAGTGTAGATGCGACGACCGCAAAGGGAAACAACAGGAGAACAAAATTTGGTGCTTACACAACACCAGATCATCACTTAACTCGGTCTGGTCTAATATAAACTTAGATCATATGACGCCAGTACATGTACAAACCGAACCTAATTCTTGAACCAGTCTTTTATACAACAATTATGCAGTTTTCAAAGGATAATGAAGGGAAAAAAAGAGGAAAATTTACTGTTTTTTTCTTCTTATTATACAACAATTCAAGAATCACAGGAGAGTTATCTGAATCTTACAAAAAAAAATGAATCTATTTCTTTGTATGTTTGTCTGGTCTAATTTTGAAAGGACAGTAAGCTAGACATCTGCACATTTCTTTGGAGCATATCCCAGCCTAGACTTGTTTATGTCATAGAGGATATGGAAATTCTGCTGCTGGTAGTTACCGATTATCGAAAGGGACGATCTCGGAGTACCTAAAATGGCTAAACAGACCACATCCTCTTCCATCCAGATGAAGTAGTTCTCCACCGGGAAATTCCACATGGCCCCGTCGGTGAACTGAATCCCGAAATCGGGGAACTCTATGTTCTCCACTCCAGATACATTGTAACATGGATCCAAGACTGGGATGTCTTTTGTGACAGGATAGGCTTTTGTTTTATTCAGGAATGCTTCCTTGATAATATGATAAGTAGGGTCTGCAAAGTAACTTAGAGTGGTGCCTGAATCAATGATGGTGCCTCCGGCACCATCGGCTGATAACTGCCATGTCTCCTCTGGTATATTCAACACCTCTCCTCCGACGAAGACGGATTTTATCTGGACATAGTAGAATGTATCGACTGGATTTTCCTTGCCGGTAACCAAAGATGTGAAGTTCAAATTGGGGTGGCTTAAAAGGTCTTTGTCCTCCCCAAAAATCAGCTTGCTACTCACATTGGCATCACTGTTTCTGTCAACAAGACAGTAGGAAAAGGAATGACCATATAGTGATTGAAGCTGAGAGGCAAATGAGAGAGGCCCTCTCCCAAGGCCTAACAACCCTGCAGCGCCATGGAAGAGACCTCGATTCCAATGACCACAACCGAACATCACATTCTCCAGCAGCCTAAATTCCGAGTTCCCGGTGGGAGACGTGAGATTGACGGTAAATGTCTCGAGTGCGAAATCGCCAGTGGTATTCGAACTATCCCCATACCAATAGTAATAAGGACAAGTCTGATCCTCAGCTTTACAAAGCTGAGGAGGATCAGGGGATGAAACCAAATTGCACCTCGGATCTTTGCAGCTTACATTCCTAAAGGAACTCGATTCCTTAGGATCATAATACGGTCCATTTTGCTCGAAACAATCATAACAAGGAACACATTGAATCCAATTAAGGTCACTGCCGGTATCAAGTATCAAAGAGAAATGTTTAGGAGGAGTACCAACAAACACATCGATGAAATACTCGCCGGAGCCAAGGCTTACACCGGACTCCAAAGTTGCCACAAGCTGGCCAGGAACCCCAGCTGCATAAGATTCTAGTGGTACAGTTTTTCCAACCACAGGCTTCAAATGCTGATCTGATTGCTTCTTGTTACTGTTGAGCCTTGAAATGACATTTTGGTTCTTCTTCTCAATGACCCTTTTATGAAGTGTCTGAATTCGAGTCGAATCCCTCAACGTCGACTCCAAAACAGATTTTTTTGGCTCAACCTTCCCATCCATCTGCCGGTGCTTCAAGTGGAGCTTCACCATCTTCTTCCTTTCATCACCATCTTCTTGGAATAGTTTTGATTCCTTGTGTTTTGAGAGACTACAATCACTGCTACTTGTAGAAGAAGAAACTGCATTGAAGCTCATATGATGAGGGAATTCTATGCCAGCCAAAGTGGAGATATTGGAATTTTCATCATTTTTAATACGATCATCATAATGGACTCTAGCTGTTGCTTCAAAAGCACCAGAGGAAATCGAAAGGAGGAGAGAAACAAGACCTAGAAAAACTCTCACCAACATTGCGCTGATCTTTTCCTGTTTGGTCACAGAGAAAATCCTACATCAACATGAAAAACAAGAACCCAGAATCTAAAAAAAAATCGAATCTTTTTCCAAATCAATAAACAAACCCCAGAAAGGAAAAGATATGGAGAAGAGAATACAAGTCTGCAGAAGGGAGAGGTAAATATGAAGAAAGGAAACGAATTGTGAAGAAGACAAGTGCAGGTGCTAAGGTTTGAATCAGCGTTTAAGACTTTGAATCAAAAGCATAAAAAATTCAATAAAAGTCTACTTTTTTGAACAACGCGTTTTGATATGAAATATAAATGCACACAAAAATTACCAACCACTTTAATCGTATATACATATATATATGTATATACCCAGTCTTCATGTGTTCCTTCCTCTCTGTTTCCTTTAAAACTCCATTGATTTGGGTTTCAAGTTTCTAGCTGCGGTCTCAGACTCAGGCAGAAGCTGTTCACATTTACCACTTACCAGTTTTTTCTCTTACATCAATGTCCAAGTCAAACCTAAGCTCTTACTTCCTATACTTGTCTTCTTCTTTTTCAGGGTAAATTACCATGTAGGTACTAAGTTATTGGGATGGTTCTATTTTGACCATTGAACTATGAATTCTTACAATTAGGTTATTAAACTATTAAAATAATTTTAATCAAGTCATTTAATGTTAACTGTTGTCGGAAATATTGATGTGATAGTTAAATAAATTTGTATAATTAGATATACAATTCTCGTTTTTCATATGTTCAAAATATATTATACAAATTTTATTGGATGATTAATTTTTTATTAAGTAGAGACAGATATTATTGGAATTTAAACTCATACAGGATGAGATAATATGAATATTCTTGATTACTCGATTAAACTAAACGATTAAATTTATTGAAAACTAAAGTTTAATCGATTAAATCTATTTAACTGTCACATCAGTAATTATATCGATAATAAGAGGTTAGTGACTTGATTGAAAATATTTAATAATTTAGTGATAATTGAAATATACAGTTCCATAATCATAATAAAATTAATTTAATTTAGTGACCAGGAAGATAATTTCCCCCTTTTTTTACTTTCTCTTTTCTTCGTTTTCAATCCTTGATTTTGACATTGTTTTTTCCTGAAATTCTTTATTCTGACTGAAGAAATTTTAGAATAAAATAATAAAAAAATCCAGCTTCAATTTCACGCTCATAGCCAAACGACTGAAAATATTGCAGAAAAAAAGGTAGAAATGTTGAGGTCATTTGACTTTTTCTCGTCAACGAAAACTTATAAAGAATAAGGAATTTTTATTTTTTTTAAAAAATATGTACACGTCATTTAATAAAAAAAAGTAATAAACGTATATTTTTAAGGATAATTCTAAGGCAAATATCATGTAACTATTTAAATTAATTTTGAAATTATAAGAATCGAAAATGTTATTATTTTTTAAAATAAAATTTTAATTAAAAATTAATTTTTTTCATATTTTTTTTCTTTTTTAATTTAAAAAATAATTAAATTTATAGTATAATAATTCTTAGGGTAAGATTTATAAAGCTCACTAAACTTTGATTCATTATTCATTTGATAATTAATCTTCTAATTATTTTAATGTTATTATTAATGTTTTAGTTTTGTTTCAATTTGCACTGATCCCTTAACAATTATTAATAGGATTATGTGATTGGTAAAATATTTTTTTTATAATTTTATATTTATACATTTAAACAATTTAGTTAATATATTAATATATATAAAAATGCATTTTTACTATAAAAATGCAATTTGTTCATAAATTTCAGAAGTAATCTGGCAATTTTCCAAATAAAAAATGGGAATGAATGTATCTCGTGAGAATATTTTTTCAATGTTTAAATCCCCAAAGACAAAAATAATGAGCACATGTTTCTGTATGTTTTGTAACTTGAAGTATGTCTGTATTAATGTTGTCAACCAACAGGAATTTCACATTTTTCAATAATCTTGATTAATTAATTGATTAAGATACAAAGAGCAGTACTTAACGAGTATATTTTGATTATTTTCGTTAAAATATTGATAAAATAATGATTGAAAAATGATATGATAATTAATAAAGGATGTTGGGATAATGTTTTCTGTTTTATTTTTTTATTTGATTAAGTTTAATAAGATGATCACACGTGTCATTATTTTTAATTAAATAGAAAAAAATAATGATATGTGTCGTACTTTAATTGATTAATTAATTATAATTAATTAATTTAAAATTAGCACTGAATAATATAATAAGTAAATTAAAGACCAAATATATAATTTTATAATTTTTTTGTTAATTGTTAAAATTTTATTTTGTCACACTTCTATTAAATTTTAATAATGATAACTAAAATAAATTAATTTAATAAATTTAATTATGTGATTGATCTATTTTATAATTTAATTAAAATATATATTTAAAATAATTTGGTAACCATTTGTATTGTTATCCCTTAAATAAAATAAAAAATTTCCCCTAGAATCACACCATAATTTCATCTCGTTTATCGCGATGTTTTGGTAATTGTAATAAGATGTTCCTCGTCACAATTAATTTCTTTATATATTTTATCATAATTATTAATATTTGATTTATTAATCAATTAATTTAAATTAAATATTAATAAAATATCAATTTAACCGAAAAATAATACAAAGATAAAATAGATATTACAAATATAGATAGAGACTCGTGTTAAAATTATTAATTAAAGATTTGTTTTCTATTTATATATTTATTAACTAAAATGTTTTTAATATGAAACCTTATTTACATTTTAAAAATATAATTAAAAATCAAATTGACCGAAAAATCGTACAAAAACAAAATATAATTAAATTGACCGTAACCCCTTCCCTTTCTTATTGGTACCGAAATAAACTATTTTTTTTGTTTGAATATTACCGAAATAAACAATTCTTTAATATTTCCTTTTCAATATTTTAAGGTTTAGTTTAATATCTAAATTATATTGTTATTGTTTTAAGGTAATATATTAAGAAATATTTAAATGGAGTATTTTTGAGAAGAGGTCAGTTCAAGTAAAAAATATCTATCTCGATTTAAAATAATAATTTAATTTATTTTAATGGAGTATTTAAGTATAATTGATATAATTTATATTTTTTAATTATCTTTTTATCTTATAAAAAAATAGAATAATTATTATATTACCACATCTATTTTTTATTTTTTTCAATTAACTTTCTACTTTTATTTTTATAAATTCAGTTCGAGCTAAATTCAAATTTTTATTTTAAAATTCTAATCAAATTTAATAAAAATATAAAATTTTAATTTAGATACAAATCATTATTATTTTTAAATAATTATCTTCAAAGTGATAAAATTTATGGTTTATGTAACTTAAAGTATATGATTTTGATGTATGTTTTTATAATGATGATTGACGGTGATTATAGATCGAAATTAAGAATATTTTTTCTCTGCTATTTTTTAAAATTAAAAGTTCAAGATCAATTTAAATTTTGTGAAAATTTTGAAATAAAATTAATCATTTAATTAAAAATTAAAAATAAATACAATAAATGATAAATAAAATTCTTTATAAAAATGTGTAAAGAAAAAAAGTGTTCCCGTTTTATAGGTGACTGTGTGGCTTAGGGTAGGATATTATTTCCCCGTCCCATCACGCCATCACGTTAGGTTTTCCTCAACCTCAAATGACTAACACAATACCAACTTTCAGTATCCTCAGCCTCACTGCCTCAGGCACCACTTTCTACGTGGGAAAAAGATAAATATGATCCAAGAGTTGAAGTGATTCTTGTATAGATTAATATTCAATGGGAATTTATAAATTTAGAATTATATAAGATCGTTAATATTTCAATATTCGACAAATATTATATATGTTTAGAATTACTTTATAAGTATCGATGATTATATTTTATAAATTAATACGATCGTTATTATTGTATATATCTAAATCTACTTATGGTATCGTTTGTTGTCTTTTCTTGTAAATTATGTTAAAAAAATGGTATGGTAATGAACATTTTTGGAGATTAAATTTATGTGGGTTCTATTAGTCAAATTAATTGGGACTAAGTGGATGATTAATCTACTATAAGAGTAGATGGAATTATATATTAACAAGCTCAAAATGTTCAATGGGTGAATGAGAAATTGTTGCTCAATGTAACACCCATGATGTTGGAAAAATAAGATGAAAAGTAAAATATCCACACTTGCTGGGAATATAGATTTGGAAAGCTTTATATATAAAAGCTCTTCATGTTATTATTGGAAATAAGTCAAAGGCTTGGACTAGACACCCTGGGTGTGTCTAGCCATAGACTAGGCACTTTGGGCTAGCTTTTGGTTTTGATTTCTAAAATGACAGATTTTTTTTTCTTACTTTTCTGACTTTATTTTTCAACAGATATTATAGAATTAAACCACCTTTTATGGAGGTGCAGACCCTTCAGCTGGTTGTAACCTCCAATTTATTTGGATTAATTCTTTGATAAATACCATTTTAATTTCTGAAAGTTGTAACTCTTCAGGAATTGTTAATTACATATTAATTATATAATTAAACATGTTCCCTGCATGAACACTATAAAAGGAGACCCTTTGTTCATATTTTAACACACTGGAAAAAAAAAACCCACAAATATCCTATAGCCAGATAGTGTTCTGCTTCTGTAAAGTTCGTTGTTGCAGTAAGGTAACGTTGCTCTCTTTATTGTATTCTACCGTTGTATCCTGAGAGACAGACGTTCCATAGTAACTCCAACACCGGGAGGGGACAAATCTGTTTTAAGGACACTGTGATAGCACAGGCCTCGGTTAAAGTTTCAGATTTTTTTTTTGATCATTATGTTTCTAATTTATATGTTTTATTTTAATTTCGTTTACAGAATTGTGTTTAACATATTAATAACTTGCTTTATTTTGTGGTAACAAATTATACGTTAATTAAGAAAGGAAGGTATTAGTTTTTTTTAGTCTTCCTCAATTATGTTTTCCATGTCGAAGTTGAGCCTCACAAGTAAGCTAAGGAGTCATCTATTTCCGCAAAACACAGTAGAAAACAGATTGACAACGACAATAAAGACGACGACGATGATCAATCATTGCGGTGTGAGTTCATTTAGAATAGCGATAGAAAATTAGAGTCGAAAACGTAAAGATATTAAATATTGATTAATCGAATATATGTTGTTTTATTGAAGAAATCAATGGGGATAATTGTTTACATGAATCAAAGTCATAAAAACACATATTTAGAACTTGAAAACAACATTTTTTCTTCTTTTATTCACAATGGATGACTGCCGAGGAATCAAGTGGCAAATCCATTACTAATAGTCAAGAATCAAGATATAGGAAGAAAAAAGTTACAAGTCGTTAGCCGACTAGAGTCAATTTAACATTGTTTTTAAAAAATATAAGCTTATGGTATTAGTGTTAAAAAATACTTTTAAATATATAAAATATTTACTTAAGAATTTTTAAAAAATTTAAAAATTAATAATATAAACGAGCATATATATATATATATATATTAAAAATTAAAAAAAAAATTAAAAACACTTTTTAAACTAAACTAAAATATATTCTCAACTTAAAATTTTATTTATTTTACATTGTATTTTGATTTCAATAATAATTTTGACTAAAATATTTTATGGAAATCGTGAAAGTATCAAGTTTTATGGAAATATGCCAATAGGCAATAGCGGTCCTGGAAGATGTTTGTCGTGCCATGTTTGTGGACGGTATGAATATTATTACAATCAATTAGGTTGTATTGGATATTTTTTATGATAAAAACTTAATGAAATATAATTAGATATGTTAAATTTGAGATTTGATAGAAATTTAAAGATGATGATTAAATTTAATCTAAAATTTAAGTTAAAGCAAATTTTAATTAGGCTAATATGAACTTAAATTGATTTTATTTGAATAAAAAACAATAATAAAAATTTAATTTACCAAATATGATTCAAACTGATCATCAACCTAATTTTAATATAATATTTCAATTAAAATAAATTATTATTATTTATTTTTATCAATATAATAAATAGTAATAATTTGATATTATATTTCATGTTATAAACGATTATATCCGTATCTCACAAAAAATTTATATATTATTTTTTTAATTTGATTTTAGAAAGAAAAAAAAAACTAAAAAAAATTACACGAGAGGTCACTTAACTATCACTCTCTTTCTGGTTTGATCATCCAACAAACTTTTTCATCAAAATCATTCTTCCAGTTAAATACTTTTTCTTAAGAAAATTATAATTTTTGAACGAATTAAAAAAAATATATTTATTTACGATTATCACTTGGGTTTGAACTTAGAAACCCTTCTATAAGGGCCCAACACTTAACCAGTGAGTCGAAATTAAGAATTTTTAAATTTTATCCAAATTAATATTTAATTTATATTTTTAACATATAAATAATCAAAATTATCTCTATGAAGAATTAAAACATGAACACCATGAACCAAAAAGAAATTGTTCAACCACTAAGTTAGGTTGAGAACTTAAAATATACTTATAAAATTTATTCTTTAATTTAAATTGTATTATCAACTTAAAATACTATTAAAAGTAATCTAAAATTATTTTTCTAATTCTTTTGAGAATAAGATTTTTTTTATTTTTATAAAAAATTATTAGATCATTATGAAAATTTAATATATAATATGAAAATTTTATAACGAGTGTCGAACACCGCTGAACACCACTAACGTTAAACATTGATGAACACCATTAAACTAATTAATAAAGATTAAAAATTTTAAGGACTCAACATATAATTAATAAATATTTAAAATAAAATTTTAATTAAATTATTTTTTACAGGAAAAACTATATGGATGATCACCCAACTATCACTCTTTTCCTGTGTTAGTCACCCAACTAATTTTTTTTTATAAAAATCATCATTAAAATTTTATTTTGTTATATTTTGGTCATCAATTGTTAAATATTTAACGGAGACTATGATATAGTGTGGTTTAACAATAATTTTAGTCCTTAAAATTATTACATTATATCAAATTAATTCAAATAAAAATAACCCATCAAATATTTTAACTATACCTCAAGTTTTTCATCCATTTTCTTCTTCGTCTTGCAATACTACTTTAAAAATTAATTTGCAAATTCTATTTTTATTTTTCTTGTGTCTTTGAACAACTTATTAAGTTTTAGATTATAAAAATTCATTTTAATTTTATAATTTATTCTTTTAAAATCTAAGTTGAAAGAATAGTTTCTTTTTCTTCGAATCGAGATGGTATTTTCGTCGAATAATTTTTTATCAACCCAAAGAAAGTTGTGTTTTGGCATCTGAGAAGTCATTGATACTAAATTTGTGTAAAGTTGTAGGAACTAGGAACATCCATCTGAAGATTGAAAAGTTGGGTTGCTCAATAAAAATTTAAATGAAATCAAATTTTATTTAATCTCAAGAATTTGTGTGAAGTTGTAGAAACATTCATATGAAAATCCATATGAACATCCAAATTTGTGTGAAGTTGTAGAAACATCCATATGAAGATCGAAAATTTTATGTGAATTGATAAATCAATTTTTTATGGATCCGATAACCATAGAAAATGATAGAAAAAAATAATATTAGTAGTTTGGGAAAAGTCAAAAAAATTATATTAGATTTTAAAAGAACAAATCATAAAATTAAAGTGTTTTTCTATAATGTAAAATTTAATAAATTGCTCAAAGACATAAGAGAAATAAAAAAAAGTTGATAAATTAATTTTTTAAAGTAATGTCGCAAGAGAAAAAAAATTAAGGTTTAGTTCAAATATTTGATGAATAATATTCTATTAGAATTAATCTGACATGATATAATAATTTTAGGGACTAAAATTATTATAAAATTATTATTAAACCATGTGCTATCATATCTTTGTTAAATATTTAACAAACGATGACCAAAATAATAATGAAATAAAATGTTAATAATGATTTTGATGAAAAAAATAGTTTAGTGACCAACCCAAAAATTGAGTGATAGTTGGATGACCATTCATGCAGTTTTTCTTATAAAAATAATTTAATTGAAATTTTATTTTAAATATTTATTAATTATATATTGAGTCCTTGTGATCTTTAATCTTTATTAATTAGTTTAATGGTGTTTAGCAATATTCATCGTTAGTGGTGTTCAACAATGTTCGACGCACGTTGTAGACTTATCCCTATATAATATATATTTATGTTTGAGTATAATTTTTGATTTATTTTTATATCTATTTTATAAAACTAATGCTAAACAAATAATGTATGCATACAGCCAGAACATGTAGATTTTTTAAAATATTTTTAGAAAAAATTATCAAACAACAGAAATTAAATTACCCATAACATCCAAACATCAGAAAATATTTTCTGTAATTTATTTTCCGGAACGAATTGATTTTCTAGAAAATCAATTACAGTAAAACAAAAACAGACCCTTAATGATTTTTTCTTAAAAAATGGTTTGAGTCATACAAAATTCAGGTCATAAACTCTAACACATCTTATAAAGCCGAGTTTGTGTCAAATTATCATGCCTAGATGATGATTGAATTCGGAATATTAAATGGTTGAGATTGGAATTGAATCTAAATGATAAGATTGACAAACAAAAAGACACATTTATATATATATATATGAGTTTTACATTTTTTTACTGTTAATCTGTGTTGAAGAAATGAGGATATATTTTTCAGGCGTTCAAATCTGGGTACCGGGTATTAGAGTCTGCAGATTTAAAATATAAATACATTGAAGAAATTAAATATATAAATCTTGATCGCAAGAAACACACACAGCTCAGCCTACCAGTAACCGAGTTTTGCAAGTACCTCATTCATTCAGCTGAGGGATTCTGGCATTTGTTTGGGTTCAATTCAAGAGATTTCTCATATTCTTCAATGGATTTAAACAGCTCAGAGAAGTTGCCTTTACCAAAACCTCCGCAACCACCTTTCTGGTAGGGCTTCCCTTCTTCATCCTTCACCAGGCAACCCAGTCGCTGGATTATCTCTATGAATATGGTTGGCCTTCACAGCAAACAAACAAAAATTTTCATATACATGAACCACAAACTGAGTTCAACGAATAAAAAGATTAGACATTTTTGGTAAAGGGAACTTGCCTGTCACCCACGGGCTTGGTGAAAATCTGAAGCAAGGTGCCTTGATCATCTCGATCGACCAAAATCCCCAGCTCTTCACATTCCTTGATCTGTTCATCGCTCAAAATGTCTCCTGCCCTTTGCTTCAGATTCTTGTAGTAAGTGGGCGGAGGGGATGGCATGAACTCGAAACCACCCACCAAGCTTCTCTGCCGCATTTCTCTCAGCGTCTTGAATATATCCTCGCTCACCAGCGCCAAATGTTGGACACCGGCGCCTTCATTGTGTTCCAAATACGTTTGGATTTGGCTTTTCCGCTTGGTTCCGAACACCGGTTCATTCATCGGGAGCAACACCATTTCATCATTGTTTGCTAGAACCACGGAGTTTAGCCCACTCTCGCTGGTCCCCACGTCTTCGGCTGTGAACTCTGCGAACTCGTGAAAGCCAGTGAATGATTTAACGTACGAGACGGCGGGGCCCAGCTCTGGGACGTTGCCGACCGCGTGATCGAGTCTTCGGATCCCGTAATCCAACGGATAAGAAAGCTCGTCTACTATTTTCTCGAAGCCCGGCAAGAAGTGATCGGGGTGGAAGTTGGTGTTTTTGTTGTAACTGATGTAACGCAGAACGACGTCGCCGTAGAGTTTGACTTCGGAAAGGGTAGCCTCGTTGTTGCCGAGGGTAATCGGAGGGGACGAGGGTAAGGCGCCGTGGGCGACACTGGTGGCGAAGGCAGTCTCGGCGTCATCGACTTCGAGGGAGATGGCACGGACGCCTAAGCCGTGAGAGGCGGAGAAAGAGCGGCATAGGGCGTGGTCAAAAGAGGGGATGGAGGCAGTGGACTGAGGGGAGAGGTTTTGAGAAAGGGCGATGGAGGGGGAGTAAGGAGCGGTGAAGAGGAAGTTAAGTTGGCCGGAACGGAGGAGGTAGGAAGCGTGGGTCATGTTCCCGGTGGATAGGTCGGATTTAGCGACGAATTGCATGCCTAGACCCCACGAGAAACGACGGGCGGTGTTGGTGGCATCGGTGCACCAGAACTCGATATGGTGGAATCGCCTGACGGCGAACCGGTCGGATTTGGGATTTGATCGGACGAATTTTGAGAATCCGACCAGCTTGAAATCCTGGGTTGGGTTAGTTCGTACCATTCTGTGGGTTTGGAGGATGTCGGGTCGGGTACTGTCGTTGAGAGTTGTAAGGAGATGAAGAAGAGATTTGGTGTCAGCTTATATGAGCGATGTTTTTGAGGTTGTGGTTTTTTGGGGATAATCTTAATGACGTGGCAAATTGATCTCCTGCCATTGGGCTTCATCGTTCATACAAAAGTTTTATCGTAGGCCCAGACACAGGGAAGATGTGGTTATGCTGTGTTGGAGGCTTCCCATTGGTGCACTAAATAAATATGAATATTTTCTAAAAATCAAATTTGTCATTGAACAGATCCGGTACGCCTTACGAGATTCGATTCATGACGCTGGATCGACAACAGCAGAGACGTGACGTAAACGATGTCTTTAAAAAATATATAATTCTCCTTAAATTTATTGAATTATTAAAATATATCATTAATTTTTTTATGTTAATCAATAATTTATAATTTATATAAATTAATAATTATTATATAATAATTTAATAATTTTATTGATTATTTTATAATTTTTAAAAGTTTAATAATTGAAAGATGATTTTAATATGTTATAGTGATTATTTATATATTTTATTTAATATTTTATAAGAATTAATTAAAAATAATAATTTAATTAAAGATTAAAGAATTTTAATAATTCGATTTGGTTGGTTAAGCAAATCGACGGATTGAATATCCTTAATAATAGGGTGTGATGGGATTTCGACCGCGTTAACCGAATAAAATTAAAAAAAAATTGATCTTGCCTTTTTCCAAATTAAATATATTTCAATACGATTCAAGTCAAACAAAATAAAATAATATATATATTATATAAAAATATGATAGATAAATTATATAAAAGGAATTTTATCTTATTTGATACTGAAATTTGAAGAAAAAAAAATCTAACTACATCCATCTCAACTCGGAAATATAATAAAATATCAAATATCTTTCATAAAAATATGATAGATATATGTATTCTAAAAATTATGTATTGGGTTAATTTGAGTTAAAAAAAATTACGCTAAATTTATAATCACAGTGACGCATCTTGAACCCGAAATTTAATAAAAAAATATTTGAACAACATAAATTTAAATAATTTTATTATCTCTAAATATAAATTAGGCTTAACCATAGAAAAGTAATCAAATTATACTTATTTTAATTATTTAGAATATTTTTAGCTAAATAAATATTTAATATTTCATTCCATAAGTAATATTTTTTTCTATGATCGTTAAAAAAATTTCATTATTTAATAAAAATGATACATGTATCATATTTATTATTAGTATTTTAATTTTCATTTAAAAAATTAAAAAAAACTTTATTTTTTCCTAATTTTTTGATAAATAATCTTTAATTTTCCGTAAAAAACTTTGAACTTTAATTAAAAAAACGATCATATAGAAAAATACTAGAAACGCAATATTTTGTTTACATATATAAGATGGACAGAAGCCCAAACAATACAATAATTTTGGATATAATTTTATTATTTGTTGCATAATTGATTTCAATTCGCATAAAAATAATTTTTACCCTTAACGTTTATAACTTTTGTTGTTTTGGCTCCTATTCTTTCTTTTGATAAATTTTACCCTTAACTTATGTCTTTTTAACAAATAACTCATTTTTTAAGTACCATGATAACTGAACCGTTAAAAATTTAATAATGATAACATGTCATATATATATATATGTGTGTGATAATATATTTTAAATGACATAAAATCTAACCTATTAAATATATACATATATAATATAATTTTATTTCAGTATAAAATATAAAACAATTAAAATTTAAATAAAGTATTAAAAATTAATTAAATCCAAAACAAAAATTTACTAAATATTCTCAACCCTAAATAAACTAAAATATCCTTAAAAAACCCTAAAACTCCGATTTAGATTAAAACTAAAATACCTAAATTCTAAACTAAAATAATAAAAATATAATTGATTATTATCAAAATCCTTTATCTTTGATTCACCGGTAACAAACTATACAAAACCCTTTCTTTTCAGATTATGTTCATACCTTTTTAGATAAAATTTTGATTTTACTATAGTTAAAGTTGAGAATATTTAGTAGGCTTTTGTTTTAGATTTAATTAATTTTTAATGAATAAAAAAATAATTTTTAATATTTTATTTAAATTTTAATTATTTTATATTTTTAGATCAGAATAAAACTATATTTCGCGTGTATGTATTTGATATACTAGATGTTAAGTCATTTAAAATATATTATTACATATATATATGGCATGTCATCATGATTAAATTTTTAACGGTTCAGTTATCATAGTAGTTAAAAAAAAATATAGGTTAATGGCTAAATTTATACAAAAAAGAATAAAGGCCAAAATGATAAAAATTATAAACGTTATGGTGAAAATTATCTTTATGTGATTTCAATTTCAAAAATATACATTACCAACATTAATTGTCAAATGAAATAATCTACCGATAAGATTAAGAGTATAGCAAGATGATATTATATTTCATTACAAGGTAGGTAGTATTGCATTAATAGACATGTTTTTTTTTTCATCATCTACTGTGACAGATGGAAAAATATGTCTTAAAAGTAAGTATAAATAAAAATATTTTTTAAAGTAAATACAAATATAAAAATTTTAAAATTTTAGGATAAGTATGTAAACAACTCAAATAATTGAAAAATAAAAGAAAATTGAAATGATATACTCTAGATATTAACCAAAATCTTTCTACTAAAATAATATAAATGGAACAAAATCATCACAGTAGTATAACAAGTAACAACAGCCTATATATTGTGTAGGAAATCATCGATATGGTTGGTTTCAAGAGCTACCTCAACCATAGGTCGTAACTCATCCCAGTTTCCATTACTGAACACATTGTCGGCATCGCTGTCGGGATGGTTCCGGAAGGCGGAGCAATTAGTCGCCGTAAACGGAGATTGCTGCATTTCAGAACTGGACGTGGATGATGACAACCATGGAAGAGTGCCGCCCAAAACAAAGTAGTTTCTTGCATGGTCCATGAAAATGTCTGGTTTGCTCATGCACCGCTCCGTGTTATTTCGACTTTGAGAACCATCTTCCAGGCTACTGCAACAAGCTGCGGAATCAGCTCCGTTTTGTTTGACAGCGGCATCGAATTTCGAAGCCGCTGCCACAGTTGTGTACTTGTTGTTCGATGGGGTTCGTTTGAAGATTCGACAAAGCGTCCAAACTTCCTGCATGCATGCGGCTACCATTCATTAACAATTGGACTTATTACATGGTCTAGTGCAAGTGCAACCATAACATTTCGTGTCCTAATTAGTTGATACGTACGAACATTAGAGAGCGAAACATTTCATGTATTAATAGGATGTAAATGAGACGAGATAGATCATAAATTATTCAAGTTCGACTCGATTGAAACTCGACTCGAGCTTGAATTTGGCTCAAATTCTTGACGAGTCGATCCGAGCTACATGATACCTGACTTGAAAAACTAGCTATTCGAAAATATAAATATACTACTTTTACTTTTTATAATTTAAAATCTAAAATTTTAAACTTTAAAACCTAAAATCTAAACCCTAAACATAAGTCTTAAACCCTAAATTAACACACTAAACCTTAAAATTAACAAACTTGAGTTTACACAATTTGTGTATCAAAGTTTTTTCTTCACTAAGTTTGTAAATGAGACGTGACAGATAAGAGTTACTCGAATTTAACACGGTTAAATATCGGTCAACACTTGATTCAATTAGGCTCGAAAAAAGCTCGAACTCGATTCGAGTTTTTAATGAGCCGAACCGAGTTGAGTTTAGATTTTTCAAACTTGTTTAAAATTACTTAAATTCAACTCGAAATCTTAACTAGCCAAGCTGAGCTTTACTCGAAATCTTAACTAGTTTTCTCGTATCAATAGTTAAATTAAAGTATAATACAAGCTTACTGCTTCTTGTGGATTGGAGAAGTGATCTCCGTCCGGTGGAAGGCGAAACTCGTGCATCATCCAATCGGTTTTGGTACCCTTACCGGCACAACCTCGATAGTAGACGAGCGATTTCTTTAGTCCGATGCAGTTTCCGAAATGTGGCGACGATGAATAGACTGGCTTGTCGATTCCGGTGGCCTTCCAGAACCCGGATCCTGTCACTCTATTTGGCCTGATGCTGTTTCTGTATTTTCTCCCTCTCTTGCAAAAGAAATACCACTCTTTCTCTCCCACCTTGCTAACTTCTTCTCCACCATGCATCAAAAGACACACATCATCAATATTCAATATTTAATTAACTAAAATAATGGTTGATTAGGTATAAAAATGGTTCATTCATTTGGTAGGTCCAAATAATCATGGAATCCAACAGTTTACAAAGAAATTGTGTACAAAATTAAAAGAAGGCGGCAAATAAGTTCACATTATATCCTCTATTATTATTTTTTAGGGTTAGATATTCGATCGAGTTGAATCAAAAAATTAAATTAGTTAAATTAAGTCGTTTAAGTTTCTGAACAAAAAATTAATCGTAAACCAAAAGATGACAGCCGGGAAAGCTCCTTGCTTTTGCATACATCTGCAACTTTTTTCAAATCCAAATTCATATGTTTCCTACTTACTTGGAAGATCCCAAGGATCATATTTGTATATATCAATCTGCTTGATGATTTCTATGGTGATGGGGTTTTTTTGGACCTTCCGCCGGAGATAAAACCCGACGAGTTCTTCGTCTGTTGGGTGGAACCGAAACCCTGGAAGCTTTACTTCTTCGTCCTTCTTCGTCACTTTCTCATCACTTGAATCCTCCATTGCTCTCTCTCTCTCTCCTCTCTCTGGTATAAGTATTAAGTATTAGTTTTTGTGGTTTAACCCAAGGCTTTAAATGTCGCGAAGCGTTTAGATTCTTATAGAAAGGCTTTGGGGGTTAAGACGGGACTTTGGATTAATAAAAGTCGTCCATTTGATGATAAAAAAAAAAAAAAATCATTCATTATTTGTGATGGGATAATAATATCGATTTTTAAATTATTTTTGGAAAAAAAAACTTTAAAATTTATTTCTTTTAGAAAACCTCAAAATTCTAAAAAAATCAAATTAGTCCCTAAATTCTTAAAAATATTAAAGCTTTAAATCTTAAAATCTTCGATGTTGCCATTTATCCTACCATTTCGATTGTCGAACCTAATAGATCATTTTCCTTAACACGTTGTCGTCAAAAATCAATTAATGATATACTAATTGAACGATTATTTTACATTCGATATTTAATCTTCGATTGGCATACCGTTTGCCAATTTTAACGATGACGAGTTGAGAAAAATGATCGATTGGGTTTGGCGACCAAACGGGTGGGGTTAATACCGATGGTGACAGTAGTGAAGATTTAAGGATTTAGGAATTTGAAGACTATTTTAAAAGTTGTTAGAATTTTAAGATTTTTTAAAATATTAAATTATAAAAAATAAAAAAAATTAATTAAAGGAATTTATAAATTAAAAGATGATACTATCTAATTTTTGTTGGTTAACACATTTTTTTAATGATAGTTAATTACCAGACGCCTAAAATTATTATGGTTAAACTTTAATCACTTAATTTTATAAAAATACACTTTAGATGCTTTTAGTTTTGTTTAATTATCATTTAAGCCTATTACAAAATACAAAATGCTTAAATGCTTTTAGTTTTGTTTAATCATCAGTTTCATCCCTCCACTTTTCAAAACATAAAAAGTTACTCTCTCTCTTTTTCAATTTGTCTGAATTTGGTCATCATGCTTTATGAAAGTTTAGAATTTAGTCCAAGGAGGCTTTACTTAATGGTAGGGATGGGCATGGGTCGGGTCGGATTTTCGGCCCATCCGTACCCGACCCGAAAAATCATACCCTTCACCCGCCACCTGATCCGACCCGATTTTAGGGTAAAAAAAATCCGATCCGACTCGATTTTTAAGCTTTAAAATCCGACCCGACCCAAATCATTAAAAAATTACAATTTTAGGGACTAAACTGTAAAAAAATAAATTTTAGGGATCTAATTGTAAAAATATTTAATTTTAGTGACCTAATTGTAAAAAATTAATTTTAGTGATCTAATTGTATAAAATATATAAAGAGGGATCATTAATGCAAATATCCCTAAAATATATATGGGGAAATTACACTATTAGTCTCGGGTCGGATAGAATTTTTTTTACCCTAAACCCAACCCGACCCGACCCGAACCCGAAATTTTCATCAAAAAATCTGACCCGATCGAACAGGGTCGGGTTCGGGTTCTGTGCATCCTACTTAATGGCAAGGAAGACATGTTTGAAACTTGGTTTGAGTTTCATCAAATATAGATTATGTAAGATATATTCGATTATTATTATTTTTTACGATTCTTAATTTTAATTCTAATCCTACCTACAGAAAAGAGGAATACGAGAGTTATAGGAAAAAATAAAAATATTCTCAGTGGATCTAGAATACATGACTTAAAAAAAATATATGAAACCAAAGATAAACAGTTTATCAAATATATTTATTCAATTATTAAATTGATTTTGTATTATAATAATTAATTTTAATATTAATTACAATTGTGGTCCTAGAGTTGGTTATAATTTAAATAAATAATGACTATATACTATTTTATGAAAGTCTAGTCAAGTAGGCCAAGACAATTGACTATTAGAAACCAAGAGATGACACTTGCAATTATGGGTTGAAATGTAAAAGATGAAAGTTTCAAAGCTACCCTTTCTGAAAGAATATCTTCGGAAATTCCCACATCAAAGAAAATCATGTACCCGATGGAAAAGGATAGGCGTCATTAATTATTTTAAATATTCTCTGTTATTTAATGTTCATTATTATTTTTTCTAATTTTAACTCGTAATTATTTAAAATTAATTATTGATAAAAATATAAAAAATATATATTTTAAATTTTTTTATCAAAAATTTTTAAATATATTTTATAAAAATAAAATAATTAAAATATTTAATATAAATAAAATTAAACTTTAAAAGTATTAACTTTTTAGAAAATCAATAATTAACATTTTAAGTGAGACGGAATTAATAATTATTTTTATAATTAATATTTTCTACATTATTTAATTTTCTGTTACTATCATAGATTTGAAAATAAGAAATAAATACATCATATTCACATAGACAATTCCGGACATCAGCTTCTTGGAAATTGCAATAGAGCAACTGGGAAACTACAGGTATTAATTTCGAAGTTCTAGAAAATAAGTTATAATTGGATTTTTGAATTTTCAGGAACGAATGTTCTATGAGATTTTTTTTTTATATTCATAATGATTTAAGTTCAAAATTTTAAATTAATTTTAAATAAAATCATTTTTATAATTAAAATTAGAATTAGAATTTGTTAAGGAGATAAATGAGTAAAATCAGGTTTAAATAATATTGAGTTCGACTCAATTTATTAAAAATATAAGTTTATCGAATTTAATAATCTTTAATTTGACTTAACATAATAAAATTAAATATTAATTAGATTAAATTTGAATAACTTATAATTTATATCGTATTATTTACGATCCCGTGACATGATCATGTAATTTACAAATAATTTATTTGTTTTATATGTTTAATTTTCCAAAAATGCGTTGTCTGATATGGAATGAACCATTGTTGTAAGTGTAACTAAAATGACAAATTGAGTCATTCATAATTGGCCTTGACTTTAGACAAAGATTGGAATTTGATTTGGTTACGGAAACGACGTTGGTCCAATCATTTATAACCAAATAGGAAGTCTACTCTTTCGTAACGAACTTCGATTTAGGAGAAATTATATCATAAATCATTTTTATTATGTATTCGTGATTTTAATTAATTAGATTTATCTATCTTAATTTTTATGATAAATCATCACATCTTTCTTACATATAATTAGGAGTGTTTAAATAAACCGAATTAACCGAATTAATTCGGTTAAAACGGTCGGCCACCGAACTTTATTTGGTCGGTGAGTGATTAAAGTTTTTCTAAAAGTTCGGTTAATAGTTAATTCGGTTCGAAACGAGTTAATTAACCAAATTAACTGGATTAGCCAAAATATAATAAATATTAAATATACAATATATATTATTATTAAGCTCATATCCAACTTGTTTTGTTTTATCGTAATGTTTAATCTAAAATTCTAATACTTTTATCTATGTTTAAATATTATTTAAATTAAATGTCAATTTATCTTCGTAAACTAAAAAGTATTTTCAATGATTTTTATTGTGTAATAACTTTGAATAAGAAAATTAATAAATTTCGGTTAATTTGAAAACCGACCGAATTAACCGAAATTTGTTCGGTTCGGTTAATATATTTCAAAAAAATTTCGATTCGATTAACGGTTAAAGATTTAAAAAGTTCGGTTAATTCAGTTTTTGGTAATTCGGTTCGGTCACCGACCGAATTAACCGTTTGAACACCCCTACATATAATTAGCGAGTGAGTAATTATTAGGTAATTACTTAAATGAACGGACATCTAATTATTTGAATCACAAATGACATGATGAACAGAATTCCTAATATAATTTCTCCTAATTTAGTGATGGATCAATCTGAGATCCACTGATTGATCTAGTGGTTAAGGATGCTCAACTTGCCCTATATTGTATGAGTTCGAATCCTAATATGGGAAAAAGTTGTAATCTCTTTGTTTAATAAAAAAAAAACTAATGAATCTATCTCTATATTATATGTAAATTAAAAGTTTAGTCCCTCTATCTTTAATTTATCAGAATTTCAACCTTATATTTATAGAGTATTGTGTTGGAATGAAGAGATATTTTTTAAAATATTTATATTTATCTCTTTCCCAAATTCTAATTTTTTAAAATATCTATAAAAACACGATAAAATAAACAAATAATAGGACTAGCATGAACAATCTCAAATAATATTTAGTTTATCATTTTATTTAGAAATTTGAAAAATATGAACCTAAGTAATGAAAGAGATCTGACATACAAGACTCTGAAAAGTCGAAAAATCCATTACTGGGTAGCATAAAATTGGGGTGATATTGTACGAATGTACTATTATGGAGAAAGGTTATAATTTTTAAGGCAAGATTTAAAATGTTTTTAACGTAGTTATTTTATTTATGTTTTTAAAAATTAATTTGATTTCAAATGTTTTATTTAAAATTTTTTTATAAATAATAATTACTAATCAATTAAACGGATAAACAACTTAAAATAATAAAACAGAATGTTATCTCCACAGATTTTTATATATATATATTTTTTATATAATATAAAATTATTTTTGATTGATGTGATATTTTTTTAAGTCAATACCTTTGTACATATAATATTATCATGTCAGTACCTACTGTCACGTAGGTTAGCTATATCATTTTCTATAATTTACTGTTAATTAACATTTTTACATGCCAATGAACTATTTTAACTTAAAATAAAATATTATAAAAAATTAATTAAAAAATAAGCTAAAACAACTAACATTAGGGACATTTTCTTAGCTTTATGTCTAATTTCTTAGTTGTGATATTTTAACGATCAATCAGATTATAATATATGACATTCAATGACATCATCATTTTGATCGAACCGATTTTAATAATAACCCTAAACTACTAGTTAAACATAAGTTCTGCCGGAAAGAACAAGATTTGGTTGTGATTTTATATTGTAATTACTTGTTAACTGAACTTTGTGTTGTGGTTTTAACCTAAACTGGTGAGATTCATTTGAAGTCTAGGCCGGTTCCAATAAATTTAGGAAGTAGGTAAGATTGTATGGGATTTGTTAGAAAGTCACAAGGAGAACAGTTTGATGCAATAAAAAATAAAAGTAATTAGAGAATTTGTAAATAAATATTAATAAATGAATGTAAACATGATTAAATAATTAATTGTAATCATATTTAGATGTAGAGGTATAAATGAACAAACCATTTGATGAATTGTTTATAAATCGTTCATATAATGTTCATTTATTAAGTTAAATAAACAAAGATGAATAAAAATTTTAGGTTCATTTTATAAATGAACGAACATAAACAAAAATGTGTTCAATTCATTAATATTCACAAATAAAATTATTTATCGACTCGTTTACTAGGTTTCTCTTTTCCTTTTTTATATTCTAAAATATTGGTGAACGTAGGGATTAAATTGAACAGTACATTATAAAATTTGGGATTTAAAATATGAAACCTAAAGAATTTAAGGATTAGTGGTGTAATTTTATCGTTTGACGAACATATTAGCAGACATGTAAACAAACCTGTTCGTATACATTAACGACCATGTTCACAACACTAAACAAAAGAACATAAACACTTTGAAAAATAAACAAAGAAACATGATATTAAAATTTAAATTGAAAATAATCGAATATAAACATCTTAAATAATAAACAAATAAATTCGTACATAACCTTATTCATTAAATCCGATTCATTTACACCGTTATTTAAACTACCCTATCATCCTTCTAGAAACATTTTCGTAATAGTTAATAATTAATTAGTGGTTGATAACAATGCAATAATAACAGTTAACTGAGATTGGAGTAAACATCGGGTTGTTCAATCTTCACCGCCGACCATGACTGTTGACGATGTAAATCGTGTTCGAAACTATGGCCGATGATAATGGGTGCCATGGGAGTTCTGTCAAAAAAAAACACTATTTACTTCTTTATATTTTTAAATTTTGGGTAAACTACATAAATGGTCCCTTAACTATACTTTAATTATCTTTTACATCTCCTAACTATCAAATGTTACAGATTGGTCCATTGATTAACTTTTTTTTATATAAAATGGTCCTGTGCCGTTAAATATTTGATTGGAAACTGATGTGAACATTAACATGTTGACTTGGATTATAGAGATCGTGGATGCCACATGGTTATCCAAGTCAACATGTTAACATTTACATCAGTTTCCCGTCAAATTTTTAACGGAACAGGACCACTTTGTATAAAAAAAGTTAGTCAATGGACCAATCTGTAACATTTGATAGTCAAGGGATATAAAAGATAATCGAGGTATAGTCAAGGGACCATTTATGTAGTTTATCCTTAAAATTTTTATTTTGACCTTTTAAATTTTAAAATGTTTTATTATGTTTTAATTTTAAATATTTTAATTAAATATCCTTCTTAAAGTTTTTAAAAAAATTCTCATAAAATATTATTTTTAAAAAAATTAATTAGACTATTTAAAAATATTAAACCCTTCAAAATTTCTAAAAACTTTAATTTAAACATTTAAATATATTAAAAAAATAAACAATCTTGTTAAATTTCGACCAACATCCGCCGTATGTCAAAAGATTACGATAATATAAAAATTTTAAGATATCTTTAATAGGTTAAGAAGAAGAATTGGATCATGAATTTATCAATTTATATTTTGTTCTATAAAATTTATATAATAATATTTCGTATACTTAAATAGATTGAATGATAAATGAGAAATTACTATCTAAAATATACGATTCGAAAAAATTAGTGAGAAAATAGTAAAAATCAGCCCTGCTCGATGACCAAGAAAATTTCAGAATTAACCCTAATTTTATGGTCAACATGGCATGGAAAAATGGAATAATTTTTGTTCAAATGTCCTTCATGTATAATATTTATATGAAATAATTGATTTGGCTGTCCATGGGGTACAGTGAGTCAAGTCATGAAGAAGCTTCTTCTGGAGACAAACCAAATTTAGAAGCAGTCTTTTCCACAGTTTTTCTACATTGCTTAAGACCAGAATTGCACTAATTTTTTTAAACCTAACAAGTGATTTAAATAAAAAATAAAATAATATTTATTTTAAAAGATTTAAATTTGAATATTTATACACGTATTGTCAATATATATATATATAATACACAAAATTAACAAATATCTCAGATTTTTTCGGTAGCGATGAGCACCAAGAATATACGAAAATCTTAGCTTATTTTTATCTTTTTCACTCTTTTCTTCTGAATTTAACTCGGTAAGCACTCTATTCAGGTTAACTCAATTTGAATTCGAATTCGGTTCAAGATTTTAACGAGTTAAGTAAAATTTAACTCAACTTGATAAGTTCACGAGAAAATAGACATTTTAGATATTTATTAGTAATTATTTTAAAATTATTTTATTCAAAAAATAAATCTAAATAATTATTATTAATTTATAAAATGTTATTTTAGTTTTAATATGATAGTTTAGAGTATTTGTGGATTATTAATTTAAAATTTAGACTTTAAAAGTGTTTTATACACTCTTTTAATATTTTTTGGTTAAATTTATTAATTCATGTAATTTTTAGCCCATACAATATTATTAAATTTGATTTTTTGTTAAAAAATAAAATAATTTTTTATTGAGTTTAACGAGCAACGAGTTAAGTTGAGTAACAATTATTTTAATAAGTACGAATCGAACACAATTTTAACAAACTGAACGAGCTATGAGTCAAATCAAACATTAATTTTTTTAACGAACACGAATCGAACATTGCTCAACTCACGTTCGACTCGCTCGAACACGCTTATTTGTAATCTTCAGTTTTGATCCGAAAAAAAGCTCACAATAAAATCAATGTTAATTCTACTTTTAAGGAAAGATATATTCTTTAAACCCTAAAAGCTTAATTTTAATCTTTACATTTCTATGTCCTCAGCAATCAAAGCTCCTCTTCACTGCAACATAGAAAAAAAGATTAAGACAAAAATGATTATTACAAGGAAGGTGGTCTGGTGTGAGGAAGATGGTTGTACGATTATGACAAGGTGATTGATTTGTATCTTCACTGCAACAAGTCATTACTAAGCAATATACTTCACATCACCATCAAATCCTGCATAACCCAACATTTCAAAGCTGTAACTAATTGTTAATCATCTTCATACGTAAGCATCAGTTTCAATGAAAAATGGCTTCAGTCATTCATACCAAGGTCACAATGGGAAGTACACTTAGACTAACTTCCTTGGTAGTTAATTCGACCCACACCAAGTCATTTATAGTAATTTGGTGTGGGTCGAATTATAATAGCAAGAGAAAAAATAGACTAATTTCAGTTAGTTTGGTGTCGGTCCGAATTAATTAAACAAAGTTGTTGGCAACCAGTCGGCAACTAAGAACGGTAACTAACCGAAGAATGGTAGTTGTTAACGAACGACCTCTCCTCTGCTGTAATATCCACTCAAGCACTTCGATCCAACAACTATGAGGAATATCTAAATCATAATCCCTCAACATCCATTCCCATAATTGTCTTGAAAAAACACAATCACCAAAAAAATATCTCGTGTCTCTACATCACTTTGACAAATAAAACAAATAGGATCAATTGAACAATCTCAACGTATCATTCTATTTTTGGTAAGAAGTCTATCCAATACCATTAATCAATAATCAGACAATAAAAGAGTATCGAAGGATAAATTTTACATTTATTTGATGTTTTACGAATAGTGAAACCTTTAAAGTGAAATATTATTTTTTTAATAGATTTTAAAGTGAAATATTAGATGTTAATAAATAAATAACCCTTTCATGGTATGGTACTAAATATATGCGTTCCTGTTGATCCTTTAAAAAGAAATGCTTATATTTCCATTATTCTTTATCCATATATTTTATCCATATATTATAGTACTAAAAATATACATGCATTATCAATATGTAAAGTGGCTTCTCAAGATCATGGATCATTCTTATTTTAGGACAACAACTTTCCTTGAACCACAAAATCATGCAATCCCATGTTGTCCTGTAAGAAAAATGGGGTACAGAGATTAGAGAAGTGATTAAACAGGTGTCTTAAAATAAGCAAATAACAAATATTGCTTTATAAATTATAATTTATACCTTCAACCCTTTGCAACCATGGTGGCCATGAGCATCTACAATCCCCCGATGGTCCGACATATTGGGCCAAGGCCGAACAAGTTGGGCAATCAGTAGACTACTTGGTTCCTTCACTGTCCATTTCAATAATGGAGGTTTTTGCTTAATTTATTACAACTATATGTGTTGTTGTATCAGTTCTGTTTGAGTTCACGTGAAGGGCTTGGTTTACATGTTTAGACAATACCTGAAACTAATTTATCTCCTAGTGATTATAATCAAGAATTATTGGAGTTGATGTCATGTTTTGTAGAAAAATTTTATTATTTCTTATTTTCGGTATAATATATGTTTATTTTATGATTTATATTCAAAATTCGTGATTCTCATAATCGTTTTTAAGGTTCAAACTCAGATAGAACTGTTAAGTACTTATCAATTGCTTCCGATACGATATGCCGACGAGGGGGTAACGTGCAGTTGGCATTGTTGTTCTATAGTTGGATTTGTTGGTGACGTGGGGTTAACCCCACCACCACCATTGACAAGCTTCTCAGCAGCCACCAGATCACATGGTTTTGGTACACCCCTTTCTAAACATGAGGCTACCTAATGTGGGCTTAAATGTTAAAAATTAGAAATTAAAAAAAAAATCAGACAAATGAGAAATGGAAGACACAACAGCAAAGACAAGCACTTGAGCATCAAAACAAATTGGAATTGGGACCTTTAACACATGGGGGTGGGAGCCAACCAAAAGCTAAGAATCTTTTGAAAAATGTTGGTCGGAAGCGCACACACGCACAAGCACACCTTTGGTGCTAAACTCTTTTGTATATCTCACTGACCCATCGAAAAAATTTTAAGAATTAAAAATAAATACGTAAACTTTGAAAAATTTAGGGAGGATATGACACATTCTATTAGGAGTGTAAACGAGTTGAGTCGTGTTGAATTCGATTAGACTAGTTAAGATTTTGAGTTGAGTTTGAGCTCGAGCAATTTTCAACGAGTCTAAAAAATCTAAGCTCGGGTCGTTAAGAACTCGAGTCAAGTTCGAGTTTGATTTGAGTTCAATCGAGTTAAGTGTTAATCGATCTTTGATCGTGTCGGACATGAGTAACTCGTCATTTGTCATGTGTTATTTAAAGACTTGTCAAGAAAAAGAACTTTGATACACAACTTGTGTAAACTCAAGCTTATTAATTTTAAGGTATAAGGTATTAGTTTAAGGTTTAGAGATTTAGATTGTTGGGTTTCGAATTTAAAATTTAGATTTTAAGGTTACTTATATTTAGGGTTTTAAATTTAGGTATTTAGATTTGACTTTCATTCTGTTGCAAATTTCGTCCGACATACCTCACCTTATTTATGCATGTCAACATAGGATTCAAGTGTATATTACACGAATTCAAGATTTGGACTACTATTGCATACAATCAAGGGTCAAATATAAATATAAATATATATATTTTCTAAAATATTTTCTTGTATATTTGAAATATCGTATATTATTTTAAATGCACTTTAAATAATTCATTAAATTCAGGATTTGAGAATAAGATTAATTACATTCTGAATTTATACTGGTCGATGAATGTTGATGTACTGAGATGTTCGTTAAAATATTTCTTAACCAAATCACATAAAAACAAACCCTAAACGACGAAAGTAGAAAAAAATATATCAAAATTTATTATTTAAAATTAAATTAATTTTTAAACGATTATAAAATAATACATGTTCATACTTTTTATTAGGTCAATAATTTATCATCTTACTGATATTATTGAATCAAACCTCCATTCATAATACACTAAAACGTTATAGAAGTAGAAGTACATAGATATTGAATATTTTCTTTTATAAGTTGTGCATGTAATAATATTTCAGTATTACATGTTTGAAGAAAAACATGATATGACTCTGATAAGACCGATCAACAGAGCCTGAACCATGTAATTATTTCATCAATAATTCAGGATTGTTGCTTTGAGAGTGCAATTGATTCGTGACAAAAACTATATCAAATTATTTTTTGTTTTATGTATAAAGTCATGATCTGAGCAATGGACCCAGCAAATGAGAAGGGTGTTGAAAGGCATCTAATGTTACAGACCTTGCACATGGAAAAGTCCTTGCAGACTAAGACTCGTACCCTAGAGCAGACATAATGTCCTTTGATTATTTTGCTTCAGTTTTTTTTTTCAAAAGTCAAAACACATGTTTTGTACTAATCATGCACCAAATTTATGTTACATATTAAGTTTATTAAAGTTAGACTACAAAGTAATTGTTAAGATAGTATGAGCCTTCTAGCTCAAGTAGTTAACGGAACGGTTGTTGTTTCTAGAGCTCACGGGTTAATAAAATCATATTCAATGCCTTAATAAAGTCGATCTGTTAATCTTTATTTTCCCCCTATTAATTCCCTCGTTTCTTCCTTTGAATTCTCTTCGGTTTTCTTGTTTCTCTCCAGATTGTTTGTTTGATTTGTGAGGCAACAAGTGTTACACCATTTCAGTTTGTTTCCAGCAGCAGTAAGTACTCCCTTTCTTACAGCTACTTTCAAACTGTAAAAAAATGATGACAAAGCTCAGCCGACATTGTATTTTACATGTCCAAATCCTACGTATACGTGCGCTGGGGGTGCGCATCAGCCTCAGCCTGAAGAAAGAGTCTGGGACCACCACACGTGACCTCCCAGTTGTCGCATTCGCCGCTGACGCTGCTGCTGCCGCTGCCGCTGTCCCTCATGGCCCTAATCTCTATCTTGATGCACAAGGGAAAACTTTTACCCCCCTGTTCTTCATGAAATCAAAGCCAAGAGACAACTTTTACTGAGGGTAAATACTAAATACGGGAATGGAATAAAGAAAGTGGGGATAAAAGATGGAAAGGAAAAGACAAAGGGATCAGACCAGACCAGTCGGTCAAACTGACGAAGATCCGATAATTCAGGTATTGGTTTTGGCATTTTTATTTATTTCAGTAAATGTTTTAATAATTATAAAATAATATCTATTTATATATGTATCTACATGAGAAAGGATAAGGCAAGGAGACAAAAGTTGTGAATAAAACCATGCGCAAGTAACCACACGTGCACTCAATCATCGTCTGAGTGAACCCCACAAACGCACTCGCTCGGTATTTTATTGTATGTGACATTTGAGTACGGGTGAGCATTCGGGCGAGTCGAGTCAAAAAATTTTGAGTTATTCGAGTTGAGTTAATATATTTTATAATTTGAACTCTTTTTAAATTTTTTTGATTCGAGTCGGTTTTTTCGAGTTCGATTTGATTCGATTTTTCGAGCATATGTATAAATTTTAATTGCACTATTTATAATATTATTGTACATTTTGATTTTAATTTAAATGATTCTATCTTTATATCTACATACATATTTTTTCATATTATTTTTTACATGTAAAATAAGATTTTAAATTATTATCATCATCATCATCATCATTTACCTTAGGTATGAATATGTCGTTTCATTAAATTACAAGTCTCGTTAAAAACTTTTTTCTTATCTATAAAAGATCAAAACGAGATAAAAATAATAATAAATTAAATACAATAACATAAATACATAAATTAAAAAATGTAAAATAATTTAAATAATATAAATAAAAATTGTATTAAATAAAATAAAAAATAAATATGGAAAGTGATCATATTATAAAGAAATAAAAATTAAAAGATAAAAATAATAAAAAAAAAGAGAAGATAAGACTAAAATAAAACTGAGCATAAAACTACAGGGACTAAATGTGTAATTAGACCCTGAAAATTTTCTATTTTTCGATTTTTCGAGTAACTCGAACTTTAAAAATTTGAACTCAACTCAAAATCGAAATTTTTTCGAGTTATTCGATTCAACTTGAATAACTCGAATAACTCAACTCGAATAACTCAAAATTGAAAAAAAATCGATTTTTTGATTCGAGTTGAGTTTTGCTCACCCCTACATTTGAAGGTGAATAAATGATTTATTTGAGAGTGAATATATATAAAATTTTAAAGTGGATATAAATTTTAAATATTATAAAACTTTAAGAATTAACTTATAAAAATTATAAAATTAAAGGTAACTATGTAAATTTCAAATATTCAAGATGAATACAAATATACCTTACCTAAGCATATATATGCCGGAGAACAAAGGTATTATATTTTTATACTCAGAAATAAATTCAAGATTTAAGTTTAAATGAATAAAATATGAATATTTAAAATAATAAGAATAAATTTATAAATAAATCATTTATAAACATTGAATCATTTGTAAATAATTTAAAAATAATTATTATCGATACGGATATTATTAAAAATAATTTAAATGCTTCAATATTTTTAGATAATTTTTTTCCCAATAATATTATTGATAGTATTGTTGGAAAAACGCCTGAATAACCGATCATAAACTGTAACGCCCCGACCCGGATGTCATATTGGGCCTCCGGCCCAAAACCTGTATTTCAAAATTCTTTCCAAAAGCCAATAAAGTTGGGTCCAAATCCATTTAAAACATAAATTAGAATAAATTAAATTAGCAGAGCTCCCAAAATATTACCACCGTTTAAAAACATTCGACAATAAATAAAACAGAGTTACAAGTTACATAGGGTCCAACTAAGTACTAGCCCACTAATCTATAAATGTACCCTGACATAGGTCGATGCTGAAATCCAAACCTCGATGGTGCTCCACGAACCGGCTTCCGCTAACCTACGCACGAAAACACATTTCGAACGCTGAGCTACTAAAGCTCAGTGGGTACGCCGAACTCGGCCAACATCATGCATATCATAAGCAGTAAAGCATAACATATAAACATCGTGCATGAAATGATGATCTAGCATGCTTGCCTACCACATGGCATAAACAATGTATAATATCGCACACAACATATACATGTCACATCACAAAATAACACACAAGAGTGAGGCCCGCGTCCACACAGCATCGGGAACCTACACTCAGGATTGAGGCCGCCCTCAAATCCTATGCCCGGAATGTTACATCGGACATCTTCGAACGAGGCCGCCCAACGTTCGGAAAGGGGTGGAGGCCGCCCAACCAACCCCATGCTCGGAATGTTACATCGAACATCTTCGAGTGAGGCCGCCCAACACTCGGAATAAAAGTCTTCAAAACATCATCCGGCATGTTACATCGGATGGCCTTCAACATGTTGCAACACTTATGGATATCCGGATTTCCATCAAACAATGACTCGAACAACACAAACGATCCACCTAGGATCCTCACAACAAAACATATCAAGGCTTAACATAACTTAGACTTTCGAGGTTAATATCGTCAAATTCAAGTTTATAATTCATTGCATTGATTATAAGATTCATTACAACATTTAATTCTCTTTTCGAACCTCAAACGAAGCTTATCTTGTTAAGTTTTCGCAGGGTATCGATACCCTTATGCTGGTATCGATACCTTTTGACCAATTTCAAAGTCAACAAAAGGGGACCCTCCAGCATCGATACCAGCATCGATGCCATTATGCCACTGGAGGTCCCGGTATCGAACCATGGTTCGATACACCTGGCCACTTAGCCTATTTCTACTCATGGGTATCGATACCGGTAGCCCGTGTATCGATACCCCTGCACGAAATGCAGGTCTGCACTTAGGAAATTCTAAGGATTCTTCTCAAACATTAATTTATTCGGTTCTAAAGTGTTCTTACTCATTCTTAGAAAGGTTTCAAGTGTTTTAACATTATTTTCAAGCCATCAAACACACAATTACGAAATTCACCATTAAAGACCCAAAAGCTCAAACCAAGCATTCATACATGAATTTCTATATGTTATGCACTCTACCATGAAATGCAAGATAATTAGGAGAGTTGGGAGTACCAACCTCTTGCAGGCAACAACAAAAACGTCCTCTTCTCTTCTCTTCAAGCTTTCTCTTTCCCAAGCTCTTTCCTTTGCCCAAACTTGATGATGGATCTCCAACTTCACCAAACCAAGACATTCTTACCTCTTTGGATAGATCTTTAACCACTCAACAACTTACTCTTCACCTCAAAAACGTGAATCCTTAACAAAACTTCAAAGCCCTCACCTTTAGCAAGATTTTCCCATGGAGAAGAGTGAAAGAAGGGGATGAACTAATCACCTCATTCCTCTTACTTTGCAGAGGAAAAAATAACTCTCCAAACCCCCATCTTTGTCATCTTATTTGAAAATTACCAAAAAGCCCTCACTAACCACTCATAAGCCCAACAAGCCAAGGCTCAAAACCACAGAAACCGGGGCCCAAAACCGCAGCCTAAATCCTCGAGTTAACCCGACGCTCGGATCCGAAATCTTGGTCGTTACAACTCTCCCCTCCTTAAGAAAATTTCGTCCTCGAAATTTACCTAAGGAAAACAAGTGCGAAAAGAGTAACCTCATGCAGTCCTATAAACCTTGGACTTAACTTACCTTTCCTTCCAAACGGATGATCCCTTTCCACAGTGACACTTCCAAGAACACTTTTTCTTCCACCTCATACTCTATTTCTGTCTGATTCAATTCCGCATACGATTTCTGCCTAACTGAAGCTGTCTTTAACCGATCACAAATCACTTAAATTTTTCAGTAGTCCCCTCAAGCATGACTGACCTCGATATCAATTTCTGACCTGCTTTAGCCCAACTAAACGGAGTTCTGCATTTTCTATCATACAAAGTCTCATACATAGCCATCTGAAAACTCGACTAATAACTGTCGTTACACACAAACTTAACCAACGACATGTGCTTCTCTCAAGTACCTTGAAAGTCAACAAGACAACATCGGAACATATCCTCGAGAATCTGAATAACTCTCCCTGACTGCCCATCTGACTGAGGATGATACAAAGTACTGAAATTCAAACGGTCACCCAGAGCATTATGCAAACACTCCCAAAATCTAGCTGTGAATCTAAAATCTCTGTCAGACACACTCGATCTCAACACACTATGCAGTCTCACAAACTCGCTGATGTACAATCTACCAACTTATCTAACAAATAAGTCGTATAATCAACAATAAAGTGAACACACTTCATGAAATAATCAACTACAATCTGAATTGAATTCTTCCTCGAAGGAGTCAATGGCGAACCGGATACCGAATCCATGATGATATTTTCTCATTTCTATTCCGGAATCTTCAACGGCTGTAATAAACCAGACAAAAACTGATATTTTGCTTTAACTCACTGACAAACCATACACTTACTCACATAGTCGGCAATATCTCTCTTTAGACCAAGCCAGAAGTACTCATCTTTCAAACCACGACATGTCTTCGTACTACCCGGATGCGTAACAAAATGACTACTGTGCGTTTCGATCAGAATCATATGTCTTCAATCACTGTCATTCGGCTCAACTATTCTGTCTCTGAAGCATAATACACATCATTTCTGAAATTATACTTTGTAGGTCTTCCTTCAACTACATCTTGCAAGTAGGGTGCCAAAAATCTATATGACAGTTGTTTTCCCTCTGATCAACTGACCCAAAGTAAGTCTAACCTGAAGCTCGACTACCAAGCCACCATCACCTAATAAACTCAAACTAGCAAACGTAACTCTTAACTCAACAGTTACTTTCTCACACAAAGCATTTGCCACTACATTGGCCTTACCCGGATGATATTCAATCTTGAGGTCGTAGTCTTTCAATAACTCGAGCCATCTGCGCTGTTTCAAATTCAAATCTCTTTGTGTCATCGGATACTTCAAGCTCTTGTTATCTGTGTACACTGTGCATCTCTCACAATTAATGCTTCCCAATTTCCAAGGCAACTACAACTACAACTAGCTCTATATCATGGATCGGATAACTGCGCTAATGATTCTTCAACTATCTCGAAACGTAAACTATAACTCTTCCGCCATGCATAACCACACAGCCTAACCCTACATACGAAGCATCACTGTATATCACATACTCCTCCTCTGACATTGACTGTATCAAAATCGGCACATCTATCAAAGCTTCTTTCAGTTTCTCAAAGGCTTGTTGTCTTGCATCTGACACTTAAACTGAATATTCTTCTGACGCAACTTAGTCAAAGGGACAGCTATCTTCGAAAAACCATTCACAAACCTCTTATAGTAACATGCTAAGCCTAGGAAAATACGAATCTTTGTGACATACTTCAATTGCTTCAATCTTCTTAGGTTCTATTTTAATCCCTTCAACTGACACTACATGTCCTAAGAAAACAACTTCCTTAATCCAGAACTCACACTTGCTCAATTTAACATACAACTGGTGATCCAACAAAGCCTGCAATATTAACCTCAAGTGTTTTTCATGATCTTTCTCAGTACGTGAGTATATCTATATGTCCTCAATGACCATAGTCACAACTGATCCAAGTACTCGAAGAAAATTTTGTTCATCATATCCATGAAAAGCAGTTTGTGCATTAGTCAACCCGAAAGGCATAACCAGAAGCTCATAGTAATCATACCTTGTACGAAAAGTTATCTTCGGCACATCGACTTCTTTTACCTTCAACTGATAGTACCCTGATCTCAAGTCTATCTTGGAAAACATGGTAACACCTCTAAGCTAATCAACATATCATCAATTTTCGACGACGGATTTTTGTTCTTCACTGTCAACTGATTCATCTGTCTATAGTCAATGCACATCTTCATACTACCGTCTTTCTTCTTCACAAACAACACGGTGTGCCACAAGGAGAAGAACGCAGTCGGATACAACCTCTATCTGATAGTCCTTGCAACTGAGTTATCAATTCTTTTAGTTCTTTCGGTACCATACAACACGGAGCCAAACAAAATAGGAGCAGAATCTACACACATCTATATGGCAAACTCAACCTCTCTGTCAGGTAGTAATACAAGCAACTCTTCTGGAAACACACTCGGAAAAATCATACACCATTATGATATCTTGCAGTCTGACTTCATTCATGTTCGGGTTCATCATAAATATTAGGTATGCCTCATAGCCCAACTCAACTAACCTCTGAGCCTCTAGAGCAGAAACAACATTCAATAAGAACTTCACATCCTCACTCACAACCATAATCTCACGGTCATCTGCTAGCTTCAAATAAATTCTCTTGGTCTCAAGATATATCTTAGCCCTATGCTTTGTCAGTCAATCCGTACCCAAAATCACATCAAACCCATAGAATGAAAATTCCATCATATCAACTGGGAATACATATCGCTGAACCATCTATGGGCATCGTCTGTACATTTTTTTGACCACTACGGCATCTCTGAAGAACTAGTAACACTAACACATATATCTAGTGTCTCACAAGGTATATCCAACATCCTAGCATGCTCACTCAGAAAACACTACCGGTGGATTAGCTGTCAGATAAGTCTGAATCTCTTTCCTCAAACCTCTCAAAAACCTCTCGCACCTCATCTTCTCAGTAGCTATCAACTCGGTGTATACCTACCCAACTGTAGGAACTCCTGCTTGTACTCAAAGACCGTACGGTTACTTGGCAAAAGGTGTGTGAACTGATCTCTCAACTGATCGATGTGAGTCTCGCCCAAATACTTTTTCTCAAACTCATCCAGAAAGTCTTCCCATGTCGGCTGATTGGGATACTACTCCATCTCAACTGTTTCCCACCATTCTCTTGCGTTTTCATTGAGCAGAGAGAGAAAACAAGACAACTTGTCCTCGGACCTTAACCTTATTTGCCTCATGATCCAACAAGTATCACGAACCCACTGATCTGCCCTCACAAGATTATCTTAGTCAGAACCCAAGAAATCCGTAGCACCCTGCCTGCGAACCCTCTCAAAAGGTGCCTCACGTGGGGTAGGTGCATGCTTCGGAATAGTCTTCACTATCCGATCCAAAGCACGGTGCAAATGGGCAAGATAATTCTCCCCTTCCTAACCCTTTCCTCAGACTCATCCAAACCATGCACAGACAACAACAACAACAAACAGGATTACACCATCGAAATTTTAGCTTTAGAAGTACTATATCGACTCGTGGGCATGTACTTGTCTGACATCTATATAACACACTAGACTTCCCCCGGGGACTTCCTAGAACCGACTCAATCTAAGCTCTGATACCACTAAATGTAACACCCCAACCCGGATGTCACATTGGGCCTCCGGCCCAAAACCTGTATTTCAAAATTCTTTCCAAAAGCCAATAAAGTTGGGTCCAAATCCATTTAAAACATAAATCAGAATAAATTAAATTAGCGGAGCTCCCAAAATATTACCACCGTTTAAAAACATTCGACAATAAATAAAACAGAGTTACAAGATACATAGGGTCCAACTAAGTACTAGCCCACTAATCTATAAATGTACCCTAACATAGGTCGATGCTGAAATCCAAACCTCGATGGTGCTCCACGAACCGGCTTCCGCTAACCTACGCACGAAAACACATTTCGAACGCTGAGCTACTAAAGCTCAGTGGGTACGCCGAACTCGGCCAACATCATGCATATCATAAGCAGTAAAGCATAACATATAAACATCGTGCATGAAATGATGATCTAGCATGCTTGCCTACCACATGGCATAAACAATGTATAATATCGCACACAACATATACATGTCACATCACAAAATAACACACAAGAGTGAGGCCCGCGTCCACACAGCATCGGGATCCTGCACTCAGGATTGAGGCCGCCTTCAAATCCTATGCCCGGAATGTTACATCGGATATCTTCGAACGAGGCCGCCCAACGTTCAGAAAGGGGTGGAGGCCGCCTAACCAACCCCATGCTCGGAATGTTACATCAAACATCTTTGAGTGAGGCCGCCCAACACTCGGAATAAAAGTCTTCAGAACATCATCCGGCATGTTACATCGGATGACCTTCAACGTGTTGCAACACTTATGGATATCCGGATTTCCATCAAACAATGACTCGAACAACACAAACGATCCACCTAGGATCCTCACAACAAAACATATCAAGGCTTAACATAACTTAGACTTTCGAGGTTAATATCGTCAAATTCATGTTTATAATTCATTGCATTGATTATAAGATTCATTACAACATTTAATTCTCTTTTCGAACCTCAAACGAAGCTTATATTGTTAAGTTTTCGCAGGGGTATTGATACCCTTATGTAGGGTATCGAACCATCCTGCCTCGATACCCACTCAAAGAAGGCATCGAACTATGGGTATCGATACCAGTATCGATACCCTTTGACCAATTTCAAAGTCAAAAAAAGGGGACCCTCCAGCATCGATGCCATTATGCCATTGGAGGTCCCGGTATCGAACCATGGTTCGATACACCTGGCCACTTAGCCTATTTCCACTCATGGGTATCGATACCGGAAGTCCGTGTATCGATACCCCTGCACGAAATGCAGGTCTGCACTTAGGAATTTCTAAGGATTCTTCTCAAACATTAATCTATTCGGTTCTAAAGTGTTCTTACTCATTCTTAGAAAGGTTTCAAGTGTTTTAACATTATTTTCAAGCCATTAAACACACAATTACGAAATTCCCCATTAAAGATCCGAAAGCTCAAACCAAGCATTCATACATGAATTTCTATATATTATGCACTCTACCATGAAATGCAAGATAATTAGGAGAGTTGGGAGTACCAACCTCTTGCAGGCAACAACAAAAACGTCCTCTTCTCTTCTCTTCAAGCTTTCTCTTTCCCAAGCTCTTTCCTTTGCCCAAACTTGATGATGGATCTCCAACTTCACCAAACCAAGACATTCTTACCTCTTTGGATAGATCTTTAACCACTCAACAACTTACTCTTCACCTCAAAAACGTGAATCCTTAACAAAACTTCAAAGCCCTCACCTTTAGCAAGATTTTCCCATGGAGAAGAGTGAAAGAAGGGGATGAACCAATCACCTCATTCCTCTTACTCTGCAAAGGAAAAAATAACTCTCCAAACCCCCATCTTTGTCATCTTATTTGAAAATTACCAAAAATCCCTCACTAACCACTCATAAGCCCAACAAGTCAAGGCCCAAAACCACACAAACCGAGGCCCAAAACCGCAGCCCAAACCCTCGGGTTAACCCGACGTTCGGATCTGAAATCTGGGTCGTTACATAAACATTTGTAAACATTCTATTAGATTACTATAAAATTTATATATATATATATATAAATTATAAATTTTTATAATTTTAATCCATCACCTTGGGAAGTGAGTCTAATAAAATCCTAAATAAAAAACAAAAAATAATAAATAAATCCTAATCAAACAAAACTCGTCCCTCGTGCAACAACCGGTCTTCACAGCTTTTATACAGACATGCAGAGACTGAATTTATTACAGAACATACAGGAACGGCAGTAGCGGGCGTGGGGTTCGACAGCCATCTGTCATCGGCATTTAAAAAAACAATCAAGATTCTTTTTTTAAAAAAATATTTATATTAATTTAAAATTAAATATTTAAAAAAATTCTTAAAAACATAAAAGAATTATTTATAATATATCTATTTTTCAGAATTAGTGTTTTCAACTTATTCTTGAAAAAATTGATTATGACTAAATTATATTTAAAATTATATATATAATCATAAAAAATATATTTTTTTATAAAATAATATTATAAAAATGATTTTTTTAAATGGAATTTATAGATTTTTTGCATTAAACATGGATGCAAATTGCAGTATGTTGAGACCAGACCGGTTTTATTTCTATCCTCTGCGACCAGCTGCATCAGTGCTTAAGTGAAAGCAAACTTTTATATTCATTTCATGTTTCGATGACAATAGGACCATCGTAGCAGCACATCTCCCTAGGACACTACTCACCTATATCATAAAGATTGATATTCATGGCATGGCATGGGTCGGATAGGATCGAATTTTTGACCCATATATATTCTGATATTCGATTTGAATTTTAAATTTTTTTATCAATTATCTGATCTAATCTCGAATTTTCTTTAAAAAATTTGATCCGATTAGATCAAGACTGATCAAGTTAGATCGAAACCCGTCGATTTTAGATTGTATCTATCGCTATATTCATCACAAATTTAAATTTATTTTTGATCTTTCACTCATATATTAATATAATGTCTAGGGATGAAGTCAAGATTAAACCTTGGAAGTAACCGAAATATTAGTTTTAAATATACAAAAAATTATTAAGTATTTAAACTAAAAACTCATGAGATAATTTTTTCTCCGTCTAATATTTTAACTTATAAGAACCTAAATTGTTATTAGATCAAATCTTTTTGAACAAATATAATAATTTGATCCTAATTAATAACATATTTAATAAATTTTTATATTTTTAATTTAAAATACCTATTTTTTATAGGGGCTGAATTTTTATTTTTATAAGAAGTAAATTATTATTTAAATTAAGTTTTAAAACATGGATTGAGGTTTCCTTAGAACTTCATCTTTCAGTGTCTTAATAATTATTTGTCTCTTCAGAAAAATATTATTTCTCAGTGAAAACATTCGTAACGAAAAAATAAATCATTACTATCGACAATAAATATATTAATTTAAAAAATATATATTATTTTTAATTTTAAATTTAAATAATTAATAATTACTTTCCTCTTCAAATATTTAATCTTAGATATGTCCTAGTCCATCATAATTATATAGTCCATCTTTAAATTTGAGTTGTATTGTCTGGTTGATACTAACTCTGACTGCCGTCATTAAAGCGTTTTAAGTCACAAAATTTCCCCCAACTTCAGGATTAAAGTTGGTATTTGATGCCCTAATTAAGTTTGGTCATCTATTATTTAAAAGATGAGAATAAATTTCCCCTTAATTTCGGAAATTCAGCAAATTGAGGGCAATGGTCGGATTTGTACAGATTCATATTCCAATTTCCAATCAATCAAAATAAAAGCATTCAGACCAGACCAGATCTTCCCTGCAAACAAACAAGTATCTATTAGAATGTAATCACTGGGCAAAATTCCAAATCCAAAATCTTTCTTTAGGGTAATGATGTGATTAGTGTGGCTAAGCAGATCGGATTAATGCATACAGACGAAACTTCAATAGTAACAGTTTTGGATTTAAAGCAGGATTATTTTATTTTTAAGATTTAATTAAATCAGTTTTTTTTATTAATTTTTTATTAAAATATTTAATTTATTAACGGATTAATTTAAGACAATTATTACATAGTTTTATTATGAGAGTGATCCTTTTAATCTAGTTTATTTTATTTACGGGGCTGAAATTTCAACTTATGACAAGATTGTTTGTCTGATTATTACTGCTAAGAAAGGTCAGTTCATGGTACTAGTAAAATTAATTAAACTCATCTAGGAAATGACATGAATTCTTGATAATGAATTTAAGGATTTTGTTGTATTCCGAGTTACCGTCAAGACAAATGCTTTGTTTTGGAGTGTATTTATTTCTATATTTTACTAATTAAACATCTTAAACTTAGTTTATTTAGCGGACTAAAAAATGTCAAGTACTTAGATATTTCAAACTCGTTATTTGTTGGTCCTTAAAAGTTTAATATAATATAATTCACACGCTTTTTTAGATTTAAAAATTATTATTGTTTAATTGAATAATTATTTTATTTTTTAAATAATTTAATTTTTAATATTTTATTTTAAGTTAAAACAATTTTTATAAAATAAAATTAAATAAATTAAGTTTTAAAACTAAACAAACAAGGTTTTGGTTCCTCACAAATTTTTAGAATTAGATTGCTTCTTAAGTTTTAGTACTTCGAAATTAAATAAATTAACTTTTGATCTATTTTTTCACTTTAAATACTTTTTACGTCCCAGACAGTTTTAAAAATAGACAAATAAAATATTAGTTCCTATTTTTTTAAATATTTATTTGGTTAGTGTTAATCTTAAAATTAAATAAATTAAACTCAAACCTTTAATTTTTAAATATTAAATTGATGATTTAATAATTACACTCAAACTCTTCATTTTATTGTTATTTATATTTTATATAAATTTTAACTTTTCTAGAATAGCAGTCATTATATTGATAAAAGAATCTAACATTTTGACGATACACATGTCTATAAATAAAATAATTAAACTCAAGTCATTTAAGATGAATATTTAGAGATCACAATTTAATCTGTTCATGTCGGGTTTCTACTCGATCAGACCTAATAGAGGCGGATTTTTATTTAAAAATTTGAGTTTGGATCGTATTATTATAAAAATAAGATCGGATCAGGATCAAGTTTAGTGTAAAAATTCTTGATCTGACCCGATCAATATATTTATATATTTTTATTATATATTTATATATAATATTTAATATTTTTATTAATTTTTTCGCATCAAGTTGAGTTTAATCGGATTTTTTTTATTAATATATCAGAATTCAGTTAAAAATTTTATTATTTTTAGACCGAGAAAAATATATATTAAGGTCAGATCGGAGCAAATAATTAAAACAATGTAGGGTTGAAATGATGGTCTTAAATTTTCATGTAAATCATGTGAAAGTAATTCACTTTCGGATTAATTTTGTTCACCATATTATTTATTTATGGTCTAAACAATTAAAATAATTCATTTTTAAATAATTATTTAATAACTGTTCACTTATATAAAAAAAATAATAAATCACTTTAAAAATTAAAATATCAATCTTAATTAATTAGAATTACAAATAACCTAATGGACAAAGTTTGCGTAATAATTTTTCTACTTTCAAGATCCTTCCGAAAGAAAAGTCCAAAAGTACAGAGCGCACAGTGTAATAATCAAAAGAAAGCCAAAGAATTCAACTCCTTCACGGAATTAATCTAGTCGTGAATATTAGTGTCTTTTTCAAGTATGTTTTCTTTTAATCTCTGTTGAAAAAAAAACCCATGAAGGCAAGCAAGACAAGAATCAATTTGAAACATTGAAAACAAGAGTCCAAAGTCCAAATAGTATAGTTTTTCCAGGAATTACAGTGCCATTACACCGCCAGAGGGGAGCAGTCAAAGCTTGAAACTAGCAGTTACAATGGAACCAAACCCCCTCCCTTCTCTCTCTCTTCACTCATTCACATGGTAACCAAGAGGCTGTCTTTTAGCGTGTTTTATTGCATATCCATGAACAGATGTTGTTGACAGACATGTGAAGCACTGGGGCTTTGGAAGTGAGCTTTTATATATACGTGTATGTGTATGTATAGGTGTATATACTTTTAGGTCCAGTGGGGTGCTATGCATGTGCTTTTTGCCCTCTTCACACATTTTCCTACCCCTCCCCCCTTCCCCCTCTTTTTTACCTTTTGAGTTTTGACTGAATTAATTACATCTTTCATCTACTTCTGATTGCAGTTATGTCCAAATCATTTCTTTGTAAAAACCAACAACAATTCCTATATATATATATATTGAATCCCACAATTTGAGTATCAAACAGACATTCATGCCCTAGTTCTTGAAGAATGAGTTATGTCTTAAGCTCCATGTTCTGTGTTTTATTTATATGTTTATGATTCAGAATCTAAGGTTTAGTGAAAAGGTTTTAAAAAATGTTTAAACCAATGTACTAATCCATTTAAATCTTTCAAGGGGTAGGGTCCCTTCCTACTGGAGCTGCATGGTTCTGCCTATATGTCTGTAATCTGTCATTGACTATACATAGAGGGGGTTTACAGGCCTATATATATGTGCATCCTTTTGCCTATTTAAACTTATGAGTAAGCTTTAGCAGTTAGCTCCCCATAACCCAATTGCAGAACTTCTCGGGAGAAAAAAAAACATGGTTCTTTTCATGGTGGTTTCGGGGTTGTTGTTTGCCTTGCTCGTCTGTATCTGCACTGCTTTGTTGAGATGGAACGAGTTGAGATACAGCAAGAAAGGGCTGCCCCCTGGTACCATGGGGTGGCCAATCTTTGGTGAAACCACCGAGTTTCTCAAGCAAGGTCCTGACTTTATGAAAAACCAAAGAGCAAGGTTGCTGCTTTTAGCTTGTTCCTTTTTTCTGCAATGGCTGCCAAAGCTGGTTCATGTTCTGATTTTGTGTGCTTGCTTGTGTTTACAAACAGGTATGGCAGTTTCTTCAAATCCCATATACTGGGGTGTCCTACGGCGGTTTCCATGGATCCTGAGCTCAACAGATATATCTTAATGAATGAAGCCAAAGGCCTTGTTCCTGGTTACCCACAATCCATGCTTGATATCTTGGGAAAATGCAACATTGCAGCCGTCCATGGCTCCACTCATAAACTAATGAGAGGAGCTTTGCTTGCCCTCATTAGCCCCACTATGATCAGACAACAACTCTTGCCTAAAATAGATGAATTCATGAGGACTTTCCTCTGTGATTGGGACAACAAAGTCATTGACCTGCAAGAAAAGACCAAAGAGGTTTATGTAACATTCAAATCCATACAAATAGTAGCAGGTCTTGTTGCTCATAGTTCCTCTGTTTCTAATCTGTTCTTTTGGTCTGATGTTTTGTTATAGATGGCATTTTTATCATCACTTAAGCAAATTGCCACTGCTGAATCCACTTCAGTAGCTCAAGAATTCATGCCTGAGTTCTTTAAATTGGTGCTCGGGACCTTATCGCTTCCTATAGATCTTCCCGGTACGAATTATCGACGTGGACTTCAGGTGAAATCGACAAGCATTTCAACTCCCGTATGTAGTCTTTCATTGCAGTTTATAGTCCAATTAGATTAATATACCTTCCCCTTGATTTGCAGGCAAGGAAAATTATTTTAAGAATATTAGGACAACTGATAGAAGAGAGAAGAGACTCTGTAGAATCCCATAAGGACATGCTTGAGTACTTGATGAGAAAAGATGATAGTAATAGACACAAACTAAGTGATGCTGAGATCATTGATCAAATAATCACGATTTTGTATTCCGGTTACGAGACTGTTTCGACTACATCAATGATGGCAGTCAAGTATCTCCATGATCATCCAAGAGTTCTTGAAGAGCTAAGAGTAAGTAACAAAGACAAAATGATCACATTTTTTGTCCAACATTGAACTGTTTCTACTTTCTTGATACATCTGTTTTTTTTGCCTTCTGTGTTTTTTTGACTTGTTACTGAAATATGTTTCAGAAAGAACATATGGCAATTAGAGAAAGAAAAAGACCAGAGGATCCAATTGAATGGAATGATCTTAAGCCAATGAAGTTTACCAGAGCTGTAAGAAATTCTTGCTCTTATTTTCAGACAAAAGTAAGGAGTTGACTGACTTGCTGTGCTCCTTTTGTTATGCAGGTGATTTTTGAGACTTCAAGATTAGCTACCATTGTTAATGGAGTTTTGAGGAAAACTACTGAAGAAATGGAACTAAATGGTGAGCTTTAATGTGTGGGATCCATGGATGGATATAATCCCACTTGGTTCCTACCTTTATATCTGAATTCTGAGCTTTATGGGATCAAGAATCTGAGTTTACACTTTGTGGACCTTAGCTCTATCATGATTTAACCAGATTGCCTACCAATCCAGCTAGGCAATCAATCCCATGGATCTTATTTTCAATGATTTTTCTGAAGAAAAATCATTTTTTTTATTTATTTTTAATCTGGTTTTCTTCTTCTGAAACTTTTAGTAACATTGAAACAACTTGATCTTCAACATTCCCTTTTTGTTGTTATTTTCCCCAGGATTTGTGATTCCTAAAGGCTGGAGGATTTATGTATATACAAGAGAGATAAACTATGATCCTTTTACATATCCTGATCCATTAGCCTTCAATCCCTGGAGATGGATGGTCAGTGATCAATAATCCCCTTGGTTATTTTTATCTATTTGAAACATCTCGTCCGCAACCGTAATTTAAATCCCTCATTCGTTTCCATGTTGGATAATCTGAAATAATTGATGAACATTCAGGACAAGAGCTTGGAATCTCAAAGCAATTTCCTGATATTCGGGGGAGGCACCAGGCAGTGTCCAGGGAAGGAGCTAGGAATTGCAGAGATTTCCACATTTCTTCATTATTTTGTAACTAGATACAGGTAATAACCTTACCAAACCACTGTTTAATCTACAAAAATGTACCAAACAAAGGAAATAAGCTTAAATTAACTGGATTTTTTGTGTGTTGGAGTGCAGATGGGAAGAAGTAGGTGGAGAAAAACTGATAAAATTTCCCAGAGTGGAAGCACCCAATGGACTGCACATTAGGGTTTCATCATACTGACTGAAACAGATGCATGCGTGTGTATGTATGTACAGAAGAGACAGCAACTGTTTTGAGTTTGGGTTGACAAAATGTCAGGATTTTTGCCTCACTTCACTTGGGGGGGCTATTTATTAATGTCTGGTCGGACATGTTAGATGTTTGCCCGTTAGGGTTTCGGTGGTTAACGGTATAAACGACTTTATTTTTTCACTCAACAATGGCTTGCTGACACCGACAAAATGACTCGTTATTTTAAACGTTGTTTCGATTTAAAGTCGAAGAGAAGGATCGACTTATAATATATTCGAGTTTGTGTTCATTAAGATCATATAATAATTTTTTATCCTATCCCACTAAAAAAATAATATTGGAAGAACTCATCAAACACATAACAAATTTCCTTTCACTACAACTATACCAGACCTAATACCTGTCAATATCGCGCTTGTTTTTGAATACACTGTTCTTGCAACGAAATAGATCCCGGTGATCAGAAATCGTCATCGTAGAACGAGTTCGGAACTCAAAATTACGGGAAAACGAGAGAGAAATTCGACGGAACATGATCGTTATCGAAATTACGAGGATTGATTGTATTTTGCTACAGAGGATTTTTTAAGCAGAGCATATCCGATGACTCAACGACACCCGATTTGATTTTGTTATTGTTAATATACGGTGAAGAATCCATTAATGGTGGTAAACCAGCATGATCCATTAATGTATGAGTTTTTTTTACGATCGAGTCTTTATGGAATACCCTGCAAATCATCCATTCATTCTGCAAAACAAACTCGAAGTTTATTTCAGTTAGTTGATAGTTCATACATTCATTTTTAAATAATAATATGAATTCAATCTCAATAGTCGAAAAATTATAATCAAAACTTAATTAAGTTGGTTCATACAGTTTTAGAAACCCAACATTCATATAAAAAAAATATAAATGACTTTATTGTTATTCTTTAAAATCAATGACCAACTTTATACTTAAATAATCGTTTTAATAATTAATCCTTAAACTAATATAGTATTATATATACATGGAAATAAATCTCCTTTAGTCACGTTATTAATGAGATTAACTAATTAAATATATTTATTTAATTATTTTTATCTAGTTTTTAAAGTGAATTTTTATATAGTAAAAATCATTTTTTAAACTTAATTTAAAATAAATATTAATAAAGATCCACTTAATAAAAAATAAAATAAAAATAATTAAATAAATATATTTAATTAATTAATTTTATAAATAAGTGAAAAAATAATTTATGATATTTTTTCTTACATCAAATCGATGTTTAAAACTTTACATTTAAAAAATCAGTCTTTTTCCCCCTCGTACTCGTAATTCCCTGCGAAACTCTTGCACGTCTCTCCTTTATGTTGCTCCACACGTGCGGCAGTGCTCTTTTCTCACGTGCCTCCACCCTCTCCTTCCCTTTATAATCCCATCCCATTCAACGCATCTCCCTCTGCTCCTCTGCTCTGTCTTCTTCGACGAATTAGAAAAAAAAAATCCTTTTTGTTGTTTCGTTCATATTTTGGCGGTGACAATGGCTGAGCCTGCAACAGTAACCGAAGCAGCAGCACCGGCGGTGCCTCAGCTGAAGGATGAGCTTGACATTGTTATACCGACTATAAGAAACTTGGACTTTCTTGAGTTGTGGAGGCCATTCTTTCAGCCCTACCATCTTATCATTGTTCAAGATGGTGACCCTTCCAAGACCATCAAGGTCCCTGATGGTTTTGATTATGAACTTTACAATAGGAATGATATTAACAGGATCCTGGGTCCTAAGGCGTCCTGCATTTCCTTCAAGGACTCTGCTTGTCGTTGCTTTGGATACATGGTGTCCAAGAAGAAGTATATTTTTACCATTGATGACGACTGCTTTGTAAGTTCTTTCTCTTCTTTATTGATCTTGTTGTGATGTTATAGATTCTGGGTTTTTGTCTAATTTTGGATTAACTGTCTCTGGGTTTTTGTCTAATTTTGCTGTTATTGAATTTCTGGCATTGACAATTCTGATAGGAATCCGTGTCTAATTATGTTAAATACTATAATAATTTGTACTGCAATTAGTTCATATCTCCTAATGTTATGATTCATGATATGAATGCTGCATGGACTATAATTCTTGCCATATCTTAATAATCTGAATACATTTCTGCATTTTTTTCTTAGTATTATGGTATGATCATGATTCAGCATTAGTGTAAATCTGTCTTGATTTGCTTCTTAGAATTTGACTCGAGTATCCCCCCATCTGTTTCCATTTGGTTAAAGAATTTAAATTCTTTTTTCACATGGAATGTACTTTTAGCAGCTTAGCACATGCGGTATCATGGAATAATATTTGTTTCTAATTATTAAATCATTAGTTGCAGACTTGCAGTGTGATCTACAGCTATGAGATTCTGAAATCTTGGATGCTTGTATCTGTTTGTGTTATTTTATATTCCTGCTAAATGATGAATCAGAGATCTAGAAGTCAAGATTGAACTCTGCATATTGTTTATGGTTGTAGGTTGCTAAGGACCCATCCGGCAAAGCAATCAATGCACTGGAGCAACACATCAAGAACCTGTTGTCCCCATCGACCCCCTTCTTCTTCAACACCTTGTATGATCCTTACAGAGAGGGTGCTGATTTTGTCCGTGGGTACCCATTCAGTCTCCGCGAGGGTGTTCCAACTGCTGTTTCTCATGGCCTGTGGCTAAACATCCCGGATTATGATGCACCAACTCAACTCGTGAAGCCTCTCGAGAGGAATACTAGGTAATGAAGTTTCACCTAAAGGAATCACCTTTTTGTTGTTCTCATTAGTATTGTCAAATGGTTAACTAGTGATGAATCAGGTATGTGGATGCGATTCTAACGATTCCGAAGGGCACCTTGTTCCCCATGTGCGGCATGAATCTTGCTTTCGACCGTGAGCTGATTGGCCCTGCAATGTACTTTGGACTCATGGGTGATGGTCAGCCGATCGGACGCTACGACGACATGTGGGCTGGCTGGTGCACCAAGGTATCATTAATTTCGACTTTCATTGATGTCATGCAGAATTTTTATAATAGACTAATCTCCATCTCCCTGCTCGACGGTTGCATAGGTGATATGCGACCATTTGGGACTTGGAGTCAAAACCGGCCTGCCTTACATCTACCACAGCAAAGCAAGCAACCCATTTGTGAACCTAAAGAAAGAGTACAAGGGCATATTCTGGCAGGAAGAGATCATCCCGTTCTTCCAACAAGCTGTGCTTCCAAAAGACTGCACCACTGTTCAAAAGTGCTACATTGAACTGGCTAAGCAGGTGAAGGATAAACTTAGCAAAGTTGACCCATACTTCGACAAGCTGGCTGAGGCAATGGTCACATGGATTGCAGCCTGGGATGAGCTCAACCCAACTGGATCTGCGGCTGAGCTGCCAAATGGCAAAGCAAAGTAGAAGAAAAACTTCATTAGCTACACAGTCGTCATTGTTGCCCCGTAGTTGACCGAGTTACACAGCTGGTTTCTGTTTTTGTGTGGTATGTTTTCTTTTTTTTCTCTCCAGATTTTGCACGACGTGATGTATTTTTATTGACTTTTATGTTTCATGACGTTACAGCATTAAGATGCATTACTTGGGTTGGCTTTTGCCTCCTTTTTGGAGTTTTTAATAAAATGCATTCCTTTGTTTGGAATTTTGATTTGAATATCCTTTTTTTTAAAAAAAATAAATTTAAATTAGAGATTTTTTTAAATTAATTTAATATATAAAAGTAAAAATAATAATTTTATATTAATTTTGAAAAAAATATTTATTTTAAACTCTCATTTTTTATTTTTAAATTTATCACTGTCATAAACCTCAGACTCTAAATGTTAGATTAAGAGTGTAAATATAACTCGAAATTTTATGAATTTAAAATTATTAAATTAAAACTCAAACTTTTACTCGAAATCTAGTACTTTTGTTACTGTGATAGCTGCTTTCCATCTGGGTAAATGATTTATTTTTTGTTTTAAAACATATAACCCTTCGGAACGTAACGTTTTGATAGCATTGAACCCACGTCTTTAGTACATTCTATTTTATATTTTAAATCATATTTTATACTTATACAAAATAAATATTATTAATAATTTATTTTATACATGTGATATAAAACTAAATAAAATAATAATTTCTCATTATAAAATGACACTTATTTCATAAATTAAGTTATATATTTTAAATTTAGATATTATTTTGAATATAATCACCCGATGTTCTTTGATTTTTAAAATGGGGAAGTTAGCCCAAATGAAACGCATTATTCAAGAAAGATTCAAAGCCCAATACCCTACTGAGTAGAAGAAAAAGCCCAAACATATAAATCGATAGAAAGATAGAGTTACGTAAAATAATACCAAAAATTGGTTTATGCAAGTCTCAAACCTACGACTTTCGCGTTATTAGCACAACGATCTAATCAACTAAGCTAATAGGCCACTGATTTTATGACTACAATATCATATATATTTTAATAAAAAAACAGACAATTACTTCAGTTGCATTTATCGGAGAGATTGAACTGTTAAAAATCCTAACTTGTTCTTTCCTTCCAAATTATACAATTCAAGGATAAAAATGAAAATAATTGGAAACATAAAGACCAAAAAAGTTATGATTTTTTTATTGTTATCAGGTCAAAATAGTACAATGACTCAATTTCACAAAATAAAATACAGGGACTAAGTTTTAAAATAATTACAAAACCTTAAGCAATTTAACCAAAGAATATTAATTTACTAAAATGGGAAATAAAATTAATCAAGATCCTATATTTTATTTACTTTTCGAACATATTTCCACATCCTACAATTATATTTGATTGATCCTTAAAAGTTTGCATGAGCTTATAAGTTATATGATCAATAACCCATTAAGATTGCAAAAAGAGAACGATGAAGAAATAACTCTATTCTATCAGTAGGGTAGTATGAGGTCACTCATGAAATTTTATTCGAATATTTAAGTTTATAGGTTGTGAATTGTCTATTTTTTAAGCAATGTTAATAAAGAAATAACCCTATTCTATCAGTAGGGTGGTGTGAGATCTAAAGTCCGAACGAACTTCATGCTTTTATAAATGACATAATTATTATAATAATATTTTACGCATCATTTGAAAAAAAAAACTATAATTTTTTTATTTTATAATTTAACTTATCCGATGCAAATAATTTTATTATTTAACTAAAAATTATGAGTTTAAATATAATTAAACATTCATATAAATGGTCCCCTCCCCTCCTTAAAGAGGCCAAGGGTCTTGTACTAAAAAGATTATAAATTGGTATTTCTGCGGGGACTAGAGCATATGGCTCGTGGTATCATGGTACCTCTCTTTATAATTAAAAATATTTAAAGTAAATTTGGTTTTGGGACCACTTTCATCAGAATATTAAAAGTTTAGAGATCTAAATTAAAAATCTTTCAGTAACCAAAAATAATTCTTTATTTTATTTCCATTCCTGCACCAAGGGTTAAACCACAAGAATATATATATATATATATTATCATATTCGAATTATTGTAAATGCTTCGGATGTTGTACACATGGATTTGGGAACTAAAGGTAGACATAGTAAATTTGACCCAAATTAAAATCGAATATCTGAATTAGATTTGAATCAAAATTAATTGAATGTAATCAAACAAAAATGACCCAAATTATCTGAATATCTGAATTATATTGTAATTTATAAGAAAACGCACGTTTAAACATATTTAAATATATAATAATATACGATTTATGAGTAAAAATAATATGAATAATTTAAATATTATATAAGTAATAATAGAAATAAAACAATGAAATGTCATACACATAAACTTAGATATATGAGTCAATATTTTGAACCTGTGTATTTTTTTTTTTTTTAAACTTTTTATTATATGAATCATTTCTTTGTTCATGTTCATGGATGTGATATTTTTTTTTATTAATTTTTGTCTAAATAAATCATGTATTCAATTTAAGTTATATTGTCCTTCCTTTAGTATTCATGTTTGATATTTATATATGATAAATATTTTAATATAATTATATGTATATAAATGTTGGGTTTTGAATATGAATAAAAATAATCTAAATTGTCTAGATTTAAATTTTTTAAGAACTTTAAGTTAAAGGTTTAGATAAAAGAATCCTAAAAACTTTTTTTTATTGACATTTATATATATATATATATTTAAAATATTATATATTTAAATAACTAATGAAAGTAGAAGGTTAATTTTATAAATGAAAAATAAATATATAGAAAGTTAATTTCATAAATAAAAAATTAATATATACATCTAATTTTGGGTAATTACATCTAAGTTTAGTAATTAATACAATTGTATTCAAAATATAATTTTATAAATAAGAAATTAATATATATAAATTTAATAATTACTAAAATTATATTAAGAAAGATAATTTCACAAATAAAAAATTAATATATATTTCTTAGTAATGATATAAGAAAATGATTTTCATAATTTAGTTAATATTAATATATATATAAAATATTGATAACTAATAAATTATTTAAATATAATCATATCATTTTGTTAGTAATCAAACAATTAAGCTATAAATTAATTTTATCAAATGATTTTATACAATCAGTTAATACAATTTACTAATCAAATTAGTTAATATTATTTAATTATTAACTAATATAAATTATAATATGCTATTTACTATCAGTTATCTGCTAATTGTTAAATAAAATCATCGTTAATATCTTGGAATATTAAAAGGAGAATGAAATGGTTAAATTCTCTCTTTATGAAAGAACTTAAGGTCCAACTGTAACTTCATATGTTCAAAAGTTGCTCTGATATCTGATATTTGCATCTGAATTCAACACTTCGTATTAAGACACGACTCCAACTAACATCAGGTTTGTCCTGTTAAGTTACCTTACATGTTACATAATTCGATGCAGGCAGTTGATCTTGATGCCTAGAGTCTGAGGGACCTGCAGGCTGCAACTTTTGGAACAACAAATTGGCCAGTCTCTGAAGCGCATACGAAGTAGAAAGGTATGCATTTGAAAATTTATGATCTTATTTTAGTTATTTGAATGCTTGTAGTTTGATGAACCATGATTTGTCTCATGCAAGAATGTGAAGATAGTTAAAGATTTATGTAATTTATTTTTTATATTTTAGATCACTTAAATACTTTCATTTGTATATAATTTTTAATTTTAATCAAATTAAATTATTTATTTTTTATAAATTAAGTAATTATACCAATATTGTTAGATATTTCTAACAAACTAAAATTCATAGTTTTACTTAATTTATTTTACGTATATAATCATCAAATAATATTTAATTGATAATTTTAATAATTTTTTATAATTTTTTTAAAACGTTTAGTTTAAATTAATTCAAACTTTTAATTTTATCTTAATAAGAACAACTTGATCTTGAACAACTTATGCTAACGTCCGATTGAAGAAGTGTAATTTTGTATGAATTCAGCTAAAAGAACTCTAATGATAATAGATACCTTTATTTTTAGATAAATTATATCAGATATCACTGAATTTTAGATGTTGTATTTTTTATATCATTAAACTTTCAGTTACTTTAAGTGTAACATTAAATTTTGATTTTTCACTTCAATTATATCATTGGGTTATTAATGTTCAAACATGATGACGTGGACAAAACAATATTGTTTCGGTGTGAAGTGATTATTAATGCTTGAACTTTAAGTATGTGTATCAATTTTATCATTAAACTTTAAAACAATTTTATTCTTTTACTAAACATTTTGATCATCATTATCAATTAATATTTATCTGTTATCAGTCGTCATTCATGTTCAATAATATAAACAATACAACACTAAAAGTTTAATAATATTCGATATAGTTTACCTAAAATTTATTTTCATTTTATAGTAAACTAAAATTTAAAATTTTTAAAGAAAAAAATCTCGAGAAAAATAAAAATTCTAGTTTCACTTTAACATTAAAGTGTCAATGAATTTATTAGACAAGATAACAAATACTATCCATTTTGTCTAGTTTTCCGATCGAAGAGGTAGAAAGAATGGCTTTCCTATTCAAGAAGCATTGCTTGTGAGTTGTAGGAACCTGGCTCAATGGCTACCTTTCAGCACCGCAACCGAACCTTCCCTAGCCCAAAACTAGAAACACACTCAATTCCTTGCTATATGATTGGTATTTGCTAAATGCTATGGGTGGTTTCTGACGAGGCTTTTCGAATCCTTTGTAATCCTTTTGTATCAAGTTGCCAATCTCTTTAGCTGCCTCTACAGGCACTTTTGATTCAACTCTCTTGCCTTAGCTGGCTCACTGGCTCTTCTACTTGGCTTTTGCTTTGGACTCTTCAACCCAAGTAACCTGTCGGACACCGGGAGTCTTAGAAAATAGAAAACTTGAGAGAGAGAGCAATTAAACCTGATTATTTGCTTGACTCAGTGCTGCATATCTTAGAAAATATAATATTATCACATGAGCTACCAAATATGAACAAACATGCATATAAATCCTTTCGATGCAAAAATGGTCGTAAAGTAAAATCGTAGAACGGATTATCGATGTCGAGACTCGAATTCATATACACTTAATGTCACTTTACTTACTGCATGAATTACCAACCTTTCGAACAGATACCAGAGATTCTTCACCGGCAACATGCCTTTCTCCAATTGTTTCCCTACCTGCAAAGACAATTGAAACAACAGATAATCTCATCCTAGAGTAATCTAGTTCACTTTTGTTGAGTAAATTAGAGGGGGGGGGGGAGTCTCTAATTACTATACCTTGATGAGTATGCACCGAGTGGTTCTTAGAGGACATACAAAACAATATATTTAAGGCCTAATTATAAAATAGGTGTCTAAACTTTGCCCTTTTTTTGTAATAGGTTCTAAAGTATTATTTGGTTGAAATAGGTAACAACATTTTATTTTTGCTTGTTTTAAAGTTAATTTGTCAAAAAATCATCACTCAAATGGACGGAATCGTGTGGGGGTTGGGAGAGGTAATCGTCCCCATCCGATTTTTTTTTCTTTCATTTTTGTCTTCTTATTTAAATTTTTAAATTTTGATTTATTTATGAATTTTCCCCAACCTTCAATCATTTACACCAACCTCAAGTTTTGACTCCGTTCATATCACTCAATTATAATTTGACACATGATTTTTATTTTTATTTTTAAAAACAAACTAAAAATAGGCTCATTTCATTTTTTAATTAATTGATTGATTTTTGTATATTCATTTATTCGTGATGGATTCTACTTGTTCACACGTTTAACAGCACGTGCACCATTTTCTTTTACATGCCAGATGTCAAGTAAACTAACCTAACACGTGTACAGCTGAAAATTCATAAACTGTCTTCTTCCGGCAACAAAAGCTCTCCTCCCACGAACTCCGATTTTCTGTTGTTTACTCCAAGCTCTTCTCGGTAAGTTCTAAATTATTTTCTTTCCATTTCTCATTATTTTTTGCTAAATTTAACATTTTCATTATCTAACCGCTTATTGCCACCTTAAGATTAGTTTTTTTACTTTGGATAGTTAACGAAGTAACTGTTTTCAACATGTTTGAATAAATGCCAATGTGGGAGGATTGAAACTGGAAAACTGTTTCTTTTACATTGATCTTAGAAGAAAAAGAGGGAGGGAAAGATTTGGATTGATGGGTAGAACTCCATTCTCCATTTGATAATATTATACTCTGAGAGGTACTCGTTTGATGCTTCAAAAACTGTTAGATGTCAAGGATTATGTTAAAAAAAAGGGGTGAATTTTGGTATATTTTTGTTTGATAACGGATCTGAGTCCATGAAACATAGAGGTAGAGCAGGGATGACTACTACTAGGCGGGAAGACAGTCAGGATGGACCAAGGGGTGGTGCTAGCGGGCAGTTGCACCCCTGGAAATTTCAAATTCCCACATATTTTTAGAAATTTTCTTTGTATTATTATTTTGATAATCTAATCTTGCACCCTTAGAATTTCAACTTTGCATATTGTTTAAGTATAAAAGTTTGCACCCTTACATAAAATCCTAGGTCCGTCCCTGCATACAGTGCCTGTGAGTATAAATTTGTTTCTTTCATTTGTTTACTAATGTTAGAAAACTTAGTTATTGGAGGATAAAATGGTTTTTATTTTTAAGAAGGGAATTCAAGTAGAGGGATGCATGCATCAATTACTAAGAAAATTGTTAGGTTCGATAAGACTATGTTTTAGAAAATGGAAAGGAAATATCATTTCTTTCGTTAATTTCTTTTTAAGGAAACTACAAAATCATTAGATGTTAATCCAAGGAAACCACAACTGATGAGATTCTGGTCTTGGACTTCATTTTAGTTTTACGAGTAGCCTCCATATATTCTTTGTGCAAGTATTTGCATAGTTGTGACTAGAGAAGCTTGTACGGTAGTTTTGATTTACGTAGATGCATCAGTTCCTCGGTTATTTTTGCTTTAAGGGAATAATGCCTCTGTTTTATCCACATAATTCGGGGGGAGATAGTGAAAAGCACACAATAGAAGGTTGAGCTCTAGTTATGCCATGAGAAGTCGGTAGCATCATAATATTTTGTGATAACCTAGAGCATAAGGTCTCTACTTCAATGATTCAGTCAAATTTTCATGTTTAAATGTTAGAGGTTTAGTCACAGTCACTAATAGAATTCTTGATCTATTTTATATTCACTAGTCAAATGGTTCATGTCTATTGCAGCACTAAAAGAATGTACTGTTGTTATCGCACTCTAGCATGGCATCTCATGTTAGTGTAACGGGATACATATACCTAGGTGGAGCAAAGTGAATATAGCTCTGCCATTTGGGAGCGGGAGCTGTTGATCTGACCCAAGTTCTTATTTTTATGCCTTATTTTTTGATGTATTTCTGAACAAAAGGCCTGTTGTTTTTGTGGTGATAATTCTTACTCCACTTTCTATGATAGATTCTACTTCTAACCTCTGTATTTGGTCACTTTCTCTTAGGAAAATCCTCTGGGATGGAGATTGCCACTACAAGGTAGTCTTTTGTGATTGTTCACTGCTAAATATTGTCTCAAAGTTACTCTGCAAATTTAGCTGATATCTTCTCAGTTATAACTGATACTGGTTGGTGCTGTGCTTTTCATGCAACAGTGACAGCAGTATTGCAATATTATCTTTGATTTCTGACCTACCTGTTTTTTTGTGTGTCCATTCTTTTATTGAGGACTGATATGTATTAATCTGTAGAACTGAGCAACATTATTACTCCCCTCTCATTATCATGCTTGCCTTGCCTTGTGATTTTTTCAGGTGTTGTCCTGACAAGCAAGTGTCATGGTTTTCGTCGAGCCTCAGAGCATTAGACTGGGATAATCCCCACAGATTTCCATATTCTTTGACTGCCTGGAAATTAAAGACGACTGATCAAAGGTTGGCATATTTGAATATAGATTCTGGTAGAAAGCAACATAGGAGCCCTATTGTCCGCAAGACACATCACATGCTTGTTGGTTCGGAGGAATCTTCATCTCTACAGTCAGAAGATCCTTTTAGTGAAGAGGAGAATGCTTCCGATGATTCACCTGAGCAGCTTCTTGCTAAACCACTAAGCAATGATGAGGTAAGCTTACTTTTTATTATTTATTTTAAGTACGCCATTTTTTCCCTTTCCTGAAACAATCAACCTATTGAAGTACGCCATTTTATATATTGGTTTACAGATATATAATAATCATATGGTATCATCTTTAGTTGCAAGGTACTCCATAAACTAGGTTAATTAATTTATCTTGAAGGTTGGTTTTCTTTCCCAAATAGAATAATAATTTAAATGGGGCATTTAGATGGTTAGCTTAATTTGTATGATTTTTTTTTTCTTTCCTGAAATTTCTTATTTAACAAAATGTTATCAGATTTTCTTAATCATGCATGTTTCTCTAATTCTGATAGCTGGGTTCTGCAGCTTTAGCTCATTATTATAGCAATGAAACTTATGAGCGATTCTTCCAGTTCAGTGTTAATTGAATCCTGTTAGTTCTGTCTGCTTGATGCTTTTGCTATTTGTTGTTTGCTTTCTGCGAAATACGAATGGAAAGCAAAATGCAAATTTAAAAATTAATAGAAAAAGAAGGCAAATGGTAAATGAATTGACCAAATGGAGCCTTGTGTACCATAAATAGTTTGAATTAATCCTAATTATTTTTAACTTAAATGTTTAATGCTAATGTTTATGCCATTGTTGGACAGTTAAAATCCCTACTGGCCGACTCTGAGAGGGCAAAGCTCACCAAAAAACTGAGTGAAGCTAACCAGCAAAACCGCTTCCTCAAAAGACAGGTTTGTATAAATGGTTATATTGAGCCATGGTTTTCCTTTTCTAAACATGAGTACATGACAAAGCTCTTAGCTTAGATACTTTTCTGCCAAATCACCCCTGTAGAGAAGAAAAAGAAACTGTCAAACCTGGAAATATTTGGTGAAAAGTTTTTTGCTAATGCCGGAGAGGTGAAGTTGTTAAGTATCAGATTTGGCATCAGACTGGAGAGGAAAAGATATGCCTAACACGAACCAGGGATGTTGGTTATTTGTTCTCTCGACAAAAGATTATTTTTTCTCTTTATTGTTAAATTTTTTTATGTTACTGTCTTGAAGAGAGTTCTGTTCACTTAAATGTAAATGGGAAACACTGAGTTCAGCAATAATGTAGTGAAGGAAATTGCTAAAAGATAAATTGATGATAGACATTAGACACTGTCCATAATCTACAATCCTGGTTTTTATCTTTATAAACAAAATGAACAGCCCTAGAAATTTCACAGTTTACATGATATTGCTTTTTACAGTGAAAATGGTTGAACAGTGTGAAACTACTGGCATTAACAGAGTAAAAAATTGCCTTTACCTCACTATGTGACCTGTCTCTGCTGTCTACAGTTACACGACAAGGAAGATGCGCTACTTAATTTCAAAAGTGAACTTGCAGACATGGAACTGGAAATTCAGGTTAATATTCACTTCAGTTACTGTTGTTTTTATTATATATATTATGAAATCTTTTCCTTTTTCTTATTTTGTCGATTGCTAAAGCAAACTCATTGAAAGAAAATGTTGAGACTTGTCATCATGCCCTGTGTGAGAAGCTACTGATCAACCAAAGTATAAGAATCATATTGGTCCCAAGCTTGGTAATCTTTCTTGTAAATTTGTGTTGAGGCCTGGGCTTTAGAAGAGCTATTGTTAATGATTTTTGTATACTTTCCAGCAAACCAAATCATCCCATACTTTGAAAATTGGTCCTTCTACAAAATTCTTCATGCAAAAGGTATCCCTTTTTTTGGAGTGGTGATGCTTTCGATTGAGCTTTCTTTTGTATATTACCACCCCTTTGGTAAATATGGATTTCCCTTGGCTTTGTCATAATTACATTGAAGTCTAGGGTTTTATGAATGCAACATTGTCCATTCACTATGTCCGCGATTGTTTTTTTAGACGTGTGAAGAAATTTAACAAGTCAGTTATTCCACCTGAAGTCATCTGAGTACATTTCTTGGCCAAAACCCTTTAAAGTTAAAGCTTCTGTAATTATATATGCACATTGTTTTTCATTCACAGGCATTAGTCTCTCTGGCAGAAGAAATATCTAAAGCTGGCATTCCAGAAGGTTCTAGAAAAATCAATGGGAGATACATTCAATCTCATCTTCATGCCCGCTTAGAAGGTAATGTCTCTCTACTGAGTTTTGACCAACAAAATTGTTCTCCTTTTTCTGACTTAAGATGTTTTGACAAATGGCTAAACGTCCAGGGCTCAAGGTAACTTAAAATTTTGACGGGATTAGCAACGATGCATTATTGAGATTTTGATTTCACTGTGTTAGCTTGAAAACTTAATTTCCCATTACAGTAATAGATAAAGAATTGGCTTTTGCATGTATCTAAAAACTGGTAAGACTTTTCAAGTTTTTGACAACCTATGAGTTTGTTTTCTAAAGAATCTATTTTTTGGTGCATAGCTGTTCTCAAGAAATTGAAGGAACAAATAAAGGATGTAGATGCTGCACAGTCGAAGGAAGTTCCATTGTTCTGGTATGGCATGGCAGAAAGTGTACAAGTTATGGGATCATTTGACGGATGGAGTCAAGGGGAACACTTATCACCAGAATACACTGGTTCATTCACCAAGTTCTCCAGCACATTATTGCTGAGACCGGGAAGGTAGGATCGATCGCCATGGACTTTTAATGCATTGTTTGTTAAATCTTCTTTGTTACATTCAGTTTTGATATTTGTTGAAGGTATGAAATCAAGTTCTTGGTGGATGGAGAGTGGCACCTATCACCAGAATACCCTACCACCGGTGAGGGATTAATGAAAAATAACTTGCTCATTGTACAGTAGAATACAGTACAAGCCCATGATACCAAAACATAGGTTTGTAAGTGTTTTTTGAATGTGGGTATGTTTTGAAAAAAAATTCTTCTTAAAAGCCTTTTTCATGTATTTTGATGTTCATAACTTTGTGCTAACATCTAAATAGGTTTGGGATTTAAGTGTTTAGGAATAAGATTTTAGACTTTAGTGTTAATGGTTAGGATTTTGAGGTTAGGTTAAAGTTTAAATTTTAAGGTAATATGTTAGGATTTAGGTTTTAATTTTTAAATTTTAAATTCTAGATTAGTAAAATTAAATCCTTAAACTCTATACCCTAAACTAAGACTCTAAACCCTAAAATTAAAGCGCTTGTGAAAATTAAAATTATTTATCTTGTGTATCAAATAATTATGTATTAAATAATAGTTCAAAAGTATAGAATTTATACAATTTTTTTTAATTTTAGCGTTTATGATTTTAAGTTAAGATTTAAAATTTAAGGGTTTATACATTAGATATAAAATTTAAGGTTTTAAGTTAAGATTTAAAATTTAAGGGTTTATACATTAGATATAAAATTTAAGGTTTGAGGAGCTAAAATTTGGTATTTATATTTTATAAAAAATATATACAAAATTAAATAATTTATGTACGAAAATATAACCCTCTATTATAATCCTCCTATTCTATTTCTGTGTCCATGTCAGCACACTTGTCTCCTCCCACCACCATTATTAATTAATCTGATACTGACCAACACCATTTGAATTACCCACTCTATTAAATCAGATTCAAAGGAGTTGAAGCATGGATTATGAAAATGAAAGCATAATCAATTGCATATGCTTTTCCCTGTCAACCTCCATAACCATGCAGTTTAGTTTTAATGGATGAATGACAGTAAATGCTCAGCTGCTCCTATCAAATTAAGGAGACAAATCTATCCAATGTAGAAATAAAAGCTTATGAGGTTGTCAGCTCCTACACCAAGAATATCAACAACAAGAGGATGATAACACTGTGCTGGAATTACTAGTGTTTGAATCCGTAACCTTCAGAAACAACAATAGTTCTTTTAACCGATGAGACTAGATGATTCGTGCGAAAACATAAAATACGAGTGGAGGGTGATAGCGGGAATTTAGACGAAGGAAAAGATTATTTTCGACGAGAATATTTTTTTCGGAATTATATATTCAATGTTTGGTTCAAAAGTATTTATATTATGAGGTAATGAAGTATTGATTACAATGATTTTTTTTTATTTTATTCTCAAATAAAATAATATAACATTTTGAATAATATGTTAAGTAATATAACCTTTCGAAAATCTTATTTCCAACGATAATCTTATATTTTACGAACTAAATAACATCATATAATTATAAAATAATAATATTTTTGTGATAAGTGATATTAGAACACTTGAAAATTTATAAATCAAGAAAAGCTTATTTTATATATACCATCAATATCAACCTGCACCAAGGTTTCATTTAGATTTATATAATTTAGTTGCTCATTTACACTTTTTAGTTAATTAATCATAAATGTCTAAAAAAGAAAGGAAAAAGGAAGCTAACCCTTTTGAATTAATTTTTTTTAGATTTTATGGCTATCCCACTTCCTTTATAGTGATAAAATTAATTCAACACTTTCAGATTCTAAATATCTAAAAAGGTTAATTAAATACATTATAAAATGTTAAGTATGACGCATAATGTAGCATAGGAATAGAAATCATAGTTTAAATTTAAAAAAAAATTATTAGAATTGAGAATTTAAAATAAGATTTAGAATTTAAAATTTAAGGTTAAAATTTAAAATTTAATTTTTAATTTTTTTAATATTAAAACATAAAAAATATATTAAAAAGGATCAGAGAATTTTTGTTCAATGCATAGTAGGCTTAGGTTTTTGCACAGTAATTCTGCCCATCTGGAACAGTGAAAACTGATAGGCTAAGGGTAAAAAATTAAGTGTTATGATGAAGTTGGTGAATGGATAAACCTTTTTTTTTATTTATTATTGTTGCGGTGAGTAGAAAAAAAATTATATTAGCGAAAATTATTATCATATTATTTATGAGATTAATTAATTAAATATATATTTTTTTATTTTTATCGAATAAATCTTTATTTAAAAAATATTTTTAAATTTAATTTATAATAAATATAAATGAAAATTCACTAACCTTTCAACTTTTTCCATCCCATCTAATAATCTCTAGTATCTATTTAAGGAGAAATTATATCATGGATAAATCTCACCATGTCATTCGTGGGATCAACCACTAAAAACCATTCATATCATGTTTTTTTTTTCCTTTGGCATATCTTTTCTAAAGTAAATTTTCACTCATATTTATTGTTAATTCATTTTAAAAACAGTTTTTTTAAGTGAAGATTTACTTTGAAAAATATATGACATAAAAAAAGGATGAGTCTACAACGGGCGGGCTTCAAACATTGTTGAACATCGTTAATGTTGAACATCGTTGAACATTATTAAATTAATTTATAGAGAATAAAAATATAAAGGACTAATCATATAATTATTAATAATATATTGAGTTTATCATACTTTTATTAATTACATACTGAGTCCTTAAGATTTCAAATTTTTACTAATTAATTTAATGATGTTCAACATTAATGGTGTTCAACGGTGTTCGACGCCCGTTGTAGAATTTTCTCATAAAAAAATAATGATATAAATGAGTTTTAGTAGTTGGTCTCATGTATAACGTAGTGAGACCTACCCATGATATAATTTAATTTATGACTGACTTTTTTTTCATTTTAAGGATAAATCTTACCTATTTCATTAATTTTTTTGCTATTATTGCCAATATCGGTACTAAATAAGGTGTTGTATTAAGCTAGCTACTTACTGACACTTGCCTTAATCAATAATTCAATGCTTTTAAAAAAATTGGAACTATCATTAATACTAGTTTGCATAAAATTAAAAATCATACCATATACAGTTCAAAATAAAATTTATATAATTATATAAATAGAAAAAAATATTTATAAATTATATAAATTTTAGTTTATATAAACTTGTTAGGTTTAGGATTTAGGTTGTAGTGTATAAAATTTAAGATTTAAGGTTAAAATTTAAGGTTTAATAATTTAGAATTTAAATTTTAAAGAAGTGTTAAATAATTTAAAATTAGGATTGTGTAATATTTTAGAGAAAGGTTATGTATCAAAATATAAACCTTATATAATATAGGTTTTAAGGTATAAATATTTTAATAAATAATTAAGAAACTAAATCTTTAAACCGAGAAATTCATCAATTTATCTCTCGAACAATTTTGGTTATTAATTTTAATAATTTTTTCTGAAATGTTACTATCATAAAATATATTGTGGTTATGCCCGATAAAAATTGTGGACTTTTTAAGAATTATTATAAAGGACGTTATGAAAATTCTAAAATGATTTTAATTTTCTTATATAAATTTATTGAAAATTTAATTAATTTCATAAGATTTTTTTAGATAATGAGTTATAGACTCATGAAGAACACCCTCTTTCTTATCTTAAAGTCTTTTATTTCACTTGATAAGACTAGAATTTAAATTTATCAAAAAAAATTGAACCTATTTAGTGGTTTCAGTAGTAAATAATGGCAGTGTTCTTTCTAATTATTTGAGTTCAAACAACATAGCATTTATGATGTTTTATTTTTGTTTTTTTTTTTATAAATGCCTCTCAATAAGCAAAATAAGTAAAATAATTAGATTAAACAACTCAAAAATAAATAATAAATAAAAGTTTCTATGAAGATAATTATAGCAATATTCAAAAGTTTCTTGAGATTTAAATCTTTTTATCTTTGTCCAAATGAGACACATAAAGAGAGAGAGAGTCGTACGTCATCCAAACTGTCATACAAAAGTATCGTTATCCAAGATTGATTTCATCGATAAATAACCAACAACCGAGTGAGAGTATAACTTTTTAAATGACCACCGACAAAAACATAAATAAAAACAAACTAACACTGATTGAATCTTTGTACGAACAACTGATGGCAAGAGTATGCTGAAACATGCCACAAAAACAATTAAACTAAACCACACAATCAATACTAAGATTGATTGTCGACCACCGATCAAATGATTGATCAAAATAAAGAACAAATAAGAATGAAGGAATTTTGCAGAAAGATTGATCAATTAAGATTAATTGTCGATCGCCGATCAAAGGATTGATCAAAATAAAAAACAATAAAGAACAATACTAAGATTAATTATCGACTAGGGTTTTCTCTTATTACCCAAACTCTTGTTCTGCATGCTCTTTTAAAAGGGTTAAGAATAAAAAAATAATGTTATCTAATTACATTAAAATATTATTAATTCAAATAATAAATAGTTTAATATCAATTAAACATTTCTTAAGATCGAGATTTAAATTTAAAATTTTATATAGATAAAAATTAAATATAATTAAGAAATAGAAAATAAACATTATTTTCCTCAAAACCATCGCCATACAAATCCAAAAATTTGCAGTCCTGAGAAGGATGCAGCAAATTCAGACTACTACTCCAACTCTTCCCTGCTGAGAATCATGACAGACAAAGAAACAACAAAGGCTGTGCCATGAACAGTACATTTAGATCCAAACGGGAAAATTACACAGGAGACCATTCAATCTACAAATATTTCCAAAAAGATAAATAAAAACATAGAAATTACACACTGGGACTGGTTTTTTTAAATGAACCCTCAACTCGGACACTCTCCAACTCAGCTAAAATACAGACCAATCACGGTTCATTTCAACCGATTTTTATCCAACTCGGCTACCCTGTGTCAACTCATTATCGCCGAGTCGCCAAGCAGAGGTGGCGATGAGTGGCCTTGTATGCCAACCAAGCATTAAACTTCCGTTGTTCTCCTCCACTCGATACCCATCTCCGCCAGCAAAGAGAGCCAATAACATGCTGGCTTGTTTATAAGCATTGGAACCCAAGTGGACAGGGATGAACCCCGCCGTTTCCATACGAGTCCTCCACTGAGTCAATGGTTCATGTCGTTCGACTCGGTCCATCCCTTCACAAGCAACCACGTTACAAATCTGTCTTCCCAAGTACAACTCGGACATTGCCAGGTCTTGACTCGGTGGCGCCACCCCTGAGCCTTCCAACGAGTCGAAAAGACTTGAATAATAATGTAGAGCCTCTGTAAACCTGTCTAAGAAAACCGGACCATTGTGATTAGCTTCTTGTTCTACAACCGTTAGAATTTTGGGTTTCATTGCTTTGATCGAAGAAACAACTTTGTCGAATCCACCGGGCTGAGCTAGCAGGCGGTGAAGCTCGAAAACCGAATTCACCGCCACTACCTCGGCCTCAGAAGGCCGAATGTCAAGCATCTCAGCCTCCAGATCCGCCAAACTATTGGCTACAAAACCCCTAAACTCGAATTCGATGCCGATAGTGTCCGCCAATTGAGCTAATTTCCAGCCCACTTGCTGCAAAGCGTCGGTGTTATCAAGCTGAGGGGGACCGATTCCGGTCAATCGAAAAGCCGGCGGCCCACCAGGTCTTAATGCAAGAGCTTGCATTAAAGCCGGCCATTGCATCCCCTGTTTTAACCCGAAATCAATAACATGAACCCTGCTAGCCGTCCCAAAAGCTTCCAGGATAGCTTGATTGGCTGTAAAATGAGCGAATTTCAAATATGGGCAGGTTTCATAGAAATGCATCTGCAGAATATCTGTGTATGATGGGTCGAGAGAATCTTGCGGGAAAATCCTGTAGATTCTGCGAGCTAAAGCTTCGGCGAAATAGGTAGCGACTTTTCTCATGGCACCGGTTTGAGACGCGGCAAGTAAGCCTATGTGCTTGACTAATGCATCGGCAAGCTTCAGATTGTCTTGTTGGACAGCCTCTGCACAAGCCATCAAGGTGTGAACGAGTCGAACCCCGGTATCCTGCGAGTCAACCAAGACGACGGGGCGAGTAGATGACTCAGTTACAGCACCTGGAATTCCATTCTCTTGAGGTGGCGAAAAAGAGGAGCCTGAGCCATATCCATCGGATCCAGATGAAGTCACCGAAGTTTTGACCCGTTTCCGGGTATTTCCCGAATCTGGGTCGGATTTCGTAGGTGGGTAAGCAGCAACTCCCGGGATTGCCCTGAGATCGTCTTCGGAATCATCGTTAAAAACCCGAGATTGATTCTGTTGCTGGTGCTGTGGATTTGAAGAATTGGAGTCGGAATTCACCAAGACGGGATCGAGATTCTGTATTGGCGGACCATTTAACTCGGTCAACATGCTTTGAACCCAGCCAGAAAGATCGGAAGGATTGTAATGAACGGTGTCGGAAGAAAGATGAGAAATCCCATCTTCTTGAGCAGTTCCCATAACCATCTCCAACATTTCCAGTTTCTGAGCCACGTCGGCCATGTCCGAGGACCGAACCTTGTAACCCAAAACGGCCAAGAGCTCGTCCATCCCGCCGCCGTCTCGATCTTCTTCCCATAATTTTCCTTTGATAGAATTACCAATGCTTGAACTATCATCCCTTGAGCCACTCCCGCTGCTATAGTCGGTGGCTCCGGAGATTTCCCGGTGACCTCTCTTCATTTTCTGTGTGCGTTGGAGATGTTGAATGAAAAAAGTGATAAAACCAATACTAGAATTTTTTCATGGAAGCATATCGACTTGGGTTTTGGATTTTGTTTGAATTCAGGTCAAGTTTTAAGATTAAAAAAGATGGAAGAACTGGGGATGTTGGTGGCAAGTCTAATGGAAGAAACAGGAGGGGACTAGGAGTGAAGAAGAGATAAGGAACAATGGACGCCATAATAATATAGGATTTTTTAAAAGATTTTTTAATTTATTTAGACCATCAATAAATTATATTACTATGAGTATTTTTTTTGTTATATTATCCGTAAGATTAATATTTATTTTATTATTTATTTAATATATTTATTTTATTATTTTTTATATTATTTTTATTAAATAAATATTTATTATTATAAATTAAATTTAAAAATATTTTTATCAAATAAAAAATTACTTAATAAGAAAAGATGAAATAAAAGAAATAATAAAATAAATATGTTTAATTAATTAATTTTATTAATAATATAACAAAAATGACCACATTTGAGTTTTCTTTATTTTCTTTATTAAAAGTTATTCTTAATTTCTTTACCATACACTAATTTTGTTTTATTTTCAAAATATACATGTGAAATAAAATAACTTATATAAAAATATATATATATTTAAATATTTTAAATAATTATAAAAAATATAATTTAAATATTTATTTTTTAATTAAGCCATTATTTTAACCATGCTGGAATGGTGTAATTCACGCTCGCTTCATTGGAGTGAGGAACTAATTTTAACTCACCACGTGAAAGGAATGTAGTCAACTTTAGCTCAGAAAACATAGGCGGCGAGTGAATTACACTCCCCAATAAACGAAGGACACGAGTTCTGTAAAGCGAATTATTTTAGTGCGTGATAGAACAACGCTATAACGGAAGTGATGATCTCTCATTGGAGAAATATCAGATCAAAATGAAAGGAAATTCAGATGTCCACATCAATTTTAGGACCACCCACTTATAGGGACCCACTTCGACACAACACCGTTGTTTTTAACGCCGTTTAGTGTCATGCAGCGTTAAAGTTAAGGGCGAATAAAACTCTACTCGAATCAAAAAAATTTAATTTTTTAATTTTGAATTATTCTAGTCAAATTTAAGTTTGAGTTATTCGAAAAATCGAATATCTAAAAAATTTATAGGTTCAAATTATATATTATTCCCTATAATTTTATATTTTAGTTTTATTTTAATTATATCATTTTCTACCTTTTAATTTTTTTTCTTTACAATGTAATCGCTTTTCATATTTATTTTTTATTTTATTTAATACATTATTTATTTTTTTATATTATATTATTTAAATTATGTTATTTATTTTATATTTTTTAATTAATTTATTTATTTATATTATCATATTTATTTTTTCACTATTTTTATCTCGTTTTGGCCTTGTCTAGATAATAAAAAGGTTTTTAACAGACTCGTATTTTAATGAAATAATATATTGATGCTTAAGGTATTTGATGATAATAATAATAATTCAAAATCTTATTTATACATGTAAAAAAAAATATGAAAAAATATGTATGTAGATAAAAAGGAGAATCGTTTAAATTAGAATCAAAATGTATTATAATATTATAAATAGTACAATTAAAATTTATATATAAACTCGAAAAATCGAATCGAACCGAACTCGTAAAACCGACTCGAATTGGAAAAAAATCAAAAAAAAAAATCAAGTTATAACATATGTTGACTCAACTCGTTTTTACTCGACTCGCTCGAACGCTCATAATTATAGTATATTGTTCTTAAAAAAAATCTAGTTAAAACTGTTTAAGATTCTATTATTTATCGGCCACTTTAACTCTTTTATTTTCATTTTATTATCATAATTATAGTATATTTTTAAAAAATTATTATAACCTCGTTTACTGTTGTTAAAATTGTTTATTTAAAAGAGAATAAGTTATTTTAATTTTTAAAATATTATACTTTAAACAGTAATATTAAGGTAGGACTCATTAAAATTCAACTCTAAATAGTAATTTATTTTTGGATTAAAAATTAAAATTGAGAGTAGGAGGTTCCGATTTTAAATAGTAAAAACTCTAAATAAATAGTGAAGTCGGTGGGCAATGATTTTGACTTTGAATAATATTTTTATTTTTTAACCCGATCATTGTTCATGATCTAATTCTTATGAATCCAACTTCAATATTATTGTTCAAAGTATAATATTTTAAGAAATAAAATGAGTTCTATCATGTTCGAAGAAATTTTTTAAGAATAATATTTAAGTCCTTTTACTACTAAATATTGGTATATATGATAAATAATTTAAAATATAATAAAATCCAAAAAAAAGTTAAAGATATAAAAAAACACGAAAATCCTGTATTATTTTTTAATATATATTTAAAAAATTAACTATGCTTAGTTTTCTTTTAAAATATATAAAATTGTGAAACATTTTTTTTACAATATTAAAAAATATGAACAATATTTGAGATATTTTTCTAGAATTTTTAGAACATCAAAGGATATTTTTGCATTTGAATTATTTTTAATATTTAAAAAATAAATTAAACATAATTATAATTAAAAAAAATATGAATTTCAATATTTTTAAACATATATCTCATTGAAATATTCCCTCTTTTTTAATAGAAAACCATTAAAAATTAAAATGATGGATGAAATAAAAGTAAAAGAGATAAATGACAAAATAATAATAATGATAATATATACGGAAACAAAAACATGCATTAAACTTTTTTTCCACTTAATTTATTAATAAAATCAAATGTATACATTGAATTGAAAAAGTGGCATCGTCAGAAAATGGACATATCAAGTTTAAATATTATGATTATTTTAAATTACTATAGATTTTTAAATATTTTATTTACTCCAATAGTATTTTAAATAAAAAAATCAATTACAATATTGACATAATTTCTCCCCACCGACTATACTTTTACTTTAAAAAATATTGTAAATTAAAAAAAAATGTGCCATGTTTTTTTTGGGGAAAATAACTGCCATATTTCTGGAAATTAACCTAATAGTGTGCCAGTTGTTATTCAATATATTGTAAGATAATTTATTAAATTTTAATTAATCACTGTTAAATGATGGATTATAAATTAATTCTACTTGTATTGCATACTCTGTGTTGGTAACAGTGATTAGTACAAATGAATATTTCCCACAATTCCCAAGAAATATTTTGCAATCTGAATGTGTATTGCACACTCATATGTTGGTGATTTAAATTATACAATTAATTAGACGTATAAAGAGTATAATTAAGTTACGATTAGGTCACTTAATGAGGTTATATTTGGGTTACTCAATTAATAAATGTTATAATTAGGTCACTCAATTATAGGTAAGGTTACATTTGAGTCACTCTTCATATTTGAAAAAAAGTTTCATCAATTTGTGTATTAGATTAATATTAATGATTTCAAATGAAGTCCTCTAATGTTAACAAGAATATACAAGTGATTTTGAAGTAAAAACGACCAAATTAATATACTTTTTCAAATATGAAGGGTGACCCAAATGTAATATTACTTATAATTGAGTGACCCAAATGTAACCATAAATAATTGAGTGACCTAAATGTAACCTTACCCATAAATGAATGACCCAAATGTAACTTTCAATAATTAGATGATCTAAATATATTATAATGATCCTCATTTTCGTCCTTTTAAAGTTAATAATTTATTATAATGATATGAATGCCAAACAAATATACGTATATGATAAAAAATATTTTTTATAAATATTTTGTTTTTAGAGTTTAAGGTTTTAGTTTTAGAATTTATATATTATTGTTAAAATTTAAGATTTTAGGTTAAATACCTAAACCCCTAACATATTATCGAAAAACCTAAACCATAACCTATAAATCATAAGTTCTAACTAACTCCTAAATTCTAATCAGATCACTTATCTTCTAACGTAAATCATAAACCCTAAAACTAAGGCGTTTGTTGAAACTTTTATTTCCACCGTTAGTGGAATAATTCCCGATATAGATATATGTCTAATAAAGAAGAAATTAATACTATAAACTTTATCAATACGGTATATGTATTAAATCTAAATCTCTACCATTAAAACTTTATATCTTAAACTTTAAACCTTAAAATCTAAATATAAACCTTATTCTAAAGTTTAAATATTAAAATTAACAAATATATATCCAATAAAACTTGAGATGAATGATGCTCCGATCTCATAGCAATACCAATACTCAGATGAACCAACAAATAAAAAAATAACTCGTTTTCCTGAAAATTTTAAATTTTGTTGTGAATAAAGTAAAGAATAATAATAAAATAGGAGAATAAAGATGAGAGACAAAAGGGAGAGAGATTTTATTATATTCTCAAAGTAGTGTTGTGTACAATGCTATGCCAAAAGTTTATATTTATAGGCATAAGATAGAAACCCTAATTCCAATGGGTATTAAACCCTAATACTAAAGCCCATTAAAGTTTAACTTAATATATGGATATCCACCATAAATAAATATATTTATAACACCCCCCCTTGGATATCCATGAAGATAATGTGCCTCGTTAAAACCTTACTAAGATAAAAACCCTGTGGGAAAAAAATTCTTAGTGAAGGAAAAAGAGTACACACATCTTTGATACGCATAACATATTACCTCATTAAAAACCTTTACCAGGAAAACCCATTGGGACAAAACCTCGGTTAAGGAAAAAAGAGTACAACGCGTATTTACTCCCCCTCATAAAAATATCACATAAGATCTTTGAATCTTCATAATTCAATATTGAATACAATCTTCAAATGTTGAAGTAGATCATGCACTAGTGGATAAATCTTCCAAATCATTGCTTGAAATGATTCATTGAATACTATTCATCTGAAAATCATGAGGGACGAAACTCAAAGAAATATGTTTCGTTTTATCATATTTGATATATCCACCTTGAGATATAAATTTTGTATTATCTCTATATAAGATAACTTGCATCTTATCTTGTGAAAAACATTCACATGTCTTCAGAATATGTTTGACCAAACACATATTTTGGTTTTGCCTCATACATAACAATTATTTAAAGGTAATGATCTCGTAGCACTTAAATAATATTTCTGGACCAACTAAGATACGATGCTTCCAGATCAAATAATGTGTATATTGTGCTTTAGACCAAGAATATCATTACCCTTTTCGTGAGGCGAAAAATCTTTGTTTACAGTAAGAGACTTAGCAACAACCATAAGGGTGATCAATAGATATGTGTTATGCATGTAAAGTCTCTTTCAATATTTTTTCTGTATGTCTATAGATGCACAAGGATTTGAGGAGGTCTCTTCACGAGTCTCAACGATATTCAAATCATCGACATACACAATCAATAAAAATTCAAAGCTAAACCTCTTAACAAAAATGCTCGGGGAAATAATTCATATAGCATTATACTAATAAGTATTCAATGAGGCGGTCATATCAAATACGCCTAAATTGTTTCAAGCCATAAAAAGATATATTCAATATGATTGAATAATGTTCTCGAGAACTTGAATGAACTGCTTATGGCAATCTAAATCTTTCTGGAAGTTTCATGTAAATATTACTGTCAAGAGGCCCATTCAAATATAATGTAACAACATCCATTAGGCAGAAACCGAGTAATTTTATTTATTACCAAATTGATCAAAATCTAAAAGTAATTGCATCCACCACCGAGGAATATATTTTCCTCATAGTCAATTTCATGTCTTTGTGAGAATTCTTGTGCAACCAAATGAGCTTATGTCTCATGATTTCCCCTTTTGATTTCTCTTTCTCACAAAGGCTCGTTTATATCCACGAGCTTTACACATTTCAATGTACAGGCTATAGACCCAAATACTTCTCTTTTCAAAAGAGATTTTAGTTTCGCCTCAATTGCCTCTTTCATGTTGGCCAATCATTTCTTTGTTTACATTGCCCAATTGACAATGATTCATGATCCGCATCATCAAATAAAATCTCTAGTGCTATATTGCATGCAAATATATTAACGACGTCGATTTAATTTCAGTTCCACTTATTACCAGACATGACATAATCCATTGAGATCTCTTTATTATCAGGTACCTGAGTCATGTCAATGTCTCTATTGGAGACCATTTAATCTCTTCTAGAGATTTTCATAATCATTGATTCCTCGATCAGACCATCATAAAATATAGCTCCTTTTCTTTTTCGAGGATCTCTTATCTTTGGAACTTACTTGTCTACTACACTTTAAGCGTAAGTTAGACTCATTAGCAACTAGAGTTTGTCCTTCCATGACATCAAATTTAATCGGAGCATTCATAGCTGGTATACGTGATTTAGTCACTCTTTTAGGGTTAGCAAAATATCTGGCAATTGATTTGCTAAATGAATTATCCTTTGAACTTATAGTTCACATTGTGTAGTACGTGGATCAAAATGAGAAAAATGATAATTCATTCTAACTTATTTCTTTCCCCAGCTATTTATTTTCTCCCCCTAATGTTGGGTAAACTGACTCATTAATATGATAGTCAGTAAATCGGATTGTAAATAAATCCCCTATCAGAAGCTCAAGATATTTAAATCTGATATATATATATATATTCCCAACAAAACTCATCTTTGTGCGTTGTGGTGGAGCAATTCGAACATATATCGCACACACAAAAAAAAACTAAGATGAGAAATATTTGATTTCTGACCAAAAACCATTTGTAATGGGGAGAACTTATGATAATTTGTTGGCTTGATGCAAATTTGTGATACTGCATATAAAATTACATGTCATCAACATTATCAAGACTGGTTGTCTTTAGAAAATAATCTGGAAAATGTGCTCGTAATTTTATCAACTGAGCAAGTAGCCTCGCAAACACCAAGTTGCGGGTTAATGACAAGAATACATATAACCATCTAGTCGATGCATCGATAAAAATCATAAAATATCTAGATGGACTTTTAGAAAAAGGTGTATGGGCCCATATATATCACCTTGTATCCGTTTCAGAAAAGTAATAGATTTACATTTTATCTTAGTTGTTGATGATTGAATAATCAAATTGCTTTCATAGCAAGTATCACATGAAAAATTACCATGAAGAAAATCTTAGTTCTTCAATAAATGACCACATAAAAGTGTCAGTTAATTTTCGCATCATAATTGAACCGGGATGGTCTAACCGGTCATGCCAAATAAAATTATCAGTAAACATCTAGTTTACAGCAACATGAGCTTCAATTTGTACCAATTCTTATGTAGTACAATATGGATGACAGAGCATGTAATTTTGTCAAGATTTCCTTATTGCCTTGAATTATACTCATAATATTGAGATAGTCAACATCCCTTGACTAATATTCTCAATGTATTTTTATAAATATCTTTAAAATTCAATAAGTCTCTTTGCAACTTTGACGAGCATAATATATTGTAAATATGAGATAAAGTCTCATTTGGCAATAACATATTTGCTTAACGAGCATAATACACTGTAAATATGAGATAAAGTCTCATTTGGCAATAACATATTTGCTCAGTCGGAGCTTTCTATGATATTAGTACTTCCGGATATAGTACTCACATTATTCCCTTGCATTTAAAATGGGAAAATATGTATAATTATGCACATTTTAATATGTGCTTTATTTCATTCACTTCGGGGAATGAAAAATATGTGCTCTGTGCCATTCACTTCGGGGAATGGAAAATATTAAATATAGCATATTATATCAAACCGTTTATCTATCAAAAATAAATTCTCAAAAGCTCTTCCGAAGCATTGATATTTCAGTACATTGAGATATAGTACTCACATTTTCCTTTGTATTTAAATGGGTAAATCATCTTATCCATGTTTATTTTATGACTTCAATCGCAACCACAATTACTAATGTGGCTTTTATTCATTCCGCTATATAATGTCACATTCGCTTTAGGGTATGGAGCGAAGCCTGTTGGGCGATATTCATGATTTTTCATGAGCAACTCATTATTTTGCTCAGCCACAAGAAGGCAAGAAATTAACTCAGAATATTTCTTAAAGCCTTTTTCACGATATTGTGTCTGAAGGACAACATTATTGGCATGAAAAATGGAGTATGTTTTTTTTTTCTAACATATCCTCATCAATGATACTCTGGCACATAATTGAGTTTTATTCACTAACCATATAGTGAATTATCACGTTTGCATTCACTTCAAGGAATGAAACAAATTCAATAATCGCATGGAATAAGCATCATGCTTGGATTCACTTCAAGGAATTACATAAATCAAATAACCGCATGGAATAATCATCATGCTTGCATTCACTTCAAGGAATGACATAAATCAAATAACCGCATGGAATAATCATCATACTTGCATTCACTTCAAGGAATGTCATAAATCCAATAATCGCATTGAATAATCATCATGCTTGCATTCACTTCAGGGAATGCCTCCCATAAAAATTCTTTGATCAAGACGATTTTCATAACTTGAACTTGGGAGAAGTCTATAGTAGAATTTTTCGACATAAAAAAATATATTGCTTTCAAGCAAATATAAACTTTATAATATTCATACTATTAAATAGTAATTGATCAACCAATATATATTCAATATATATAAAGAATAAAAATTTAATCCTCATACGCGTCGTTGTTAAACCAGTCCACAAGGTCCTTTAAAAAGAACCTCCTTTGAGACCAGAAGCCTCGCAGAACGGGATGTCCAGCCAATATACTCGGATTAAACCAATATAACAAAAAACATATTAATTAATTAAAGGTTTAATATTTGTTCTAATATCATGTAATACTTAAAAATATATTTAAAAGCAAAAACTTTCACCATCAAAATAAATAAAGATAAAAAAATCTCAAATTAAATAAATAAAACATACCGAACTTTCCACTAATTTGAATATATGAAAAGTTTAATCACCAATATTTTGTTAAAGTCTTTTTCGGGAATTATCGACAAGCATCACGTGAATCGAGTCACTTTATCGCTATACAAACACCAAACAACCAAAGATTTTTAATAAATTAAAAATCAAATCAAATATCAAGAGAGAAAAATAATCGATAATTAAAATATAATTGAGGGAGAAGAACTTATCTTTGATTTATGCCATGAACAAATTCTTTTCAATAACTCCTTCAAGATTTGAACGAAAAACACCTCCGTTGGTTAGAGTCTCGTGCTGATAACGTGTTGTGAATAAAGTAAAGAACAAGAATAAAATAGGAGAATAAAGATGAGAGACAAAAGGGAGAGAGATTTTATTATATTCTCAAAGTAGGGTTGTGTACAATGCTATGCCAAAAGTCTATATTTATAGGCATAAGATAGAAACCCTAATTCCAATGGGTATTAAACCCTAATACTAAAGCTCATTAAAGTTTAACTTAATACATGGATATCCACCATAAATAAATATATTTATAACAAATTTATATAATTTTAAAAAATTATATATTTTTTATTAAAAATCTATTTTTTTTACTTTTAAAATTTTATAAGTACGTCTTTTAACATAAAATCATACTTCCTTTCTTACAAGTACCCCAGTTAATTTTAGTTTGTCATTTTGCATGTCCATGCAAAACATCATTCCTCGTGCCAATAACATGTCAAAAAGATTCCATAATTGAAAATTAAACATCCTAATCCTACTTGTAAACCATGTTGTCTCATTGCGTAAAACCCCACACACCATTTCATTATTGATCTTGGTGCTTAGGGACATTAAAATATACCATAAATTGTTAATTAATCTCTAATAATTTATTAGATTATTATTGCCTTTTAAAGTATTCAGGCCGGCGATAAAACGATGCAAACAAAGTACCTACAAAACGGTTGATTAAGGATTAATTAATCTAATTTTTAATCCTTTGCATTTTTAATTAAGCCAAGTGGTTCATTAAACATTGACATAATTAGTTTTTAAATGATGATTATAAAATCATTACACAGAGTTTGCCATGTTGATGAGATGAGTTTGAAAATATAAGGACGAGCCGAGTCACCCTCAACCTCAAAGAATTTAAATATTGGAGTTTGAGAGGAATGAAAGGTTACTTTTTTATGCACCAGAGAAAGGGAGATCGGATCTTAGTAATTAATTGAGTTTAATGGCATGATGCAATTGATTAAGGAAATAATTTTAAAATTAGATATATATTTGGTATGATTTTTTATTATATTTCTCATACTGGAAAAAATATATCATGGATAAGTTTCATCATGTGTTAACGAGATCAACTACTAAAAATCATCTATATCATCGTTTTTACTGTTAATTCATTTTAAAAATAGTTTTTTTAAGTGAAAAATCACTTTAAAATATATATATATATATGACATGAAAAAAATGATGATATGGATGATTTTTAGAGGTTGGTCCCATGGATGACGTGGTGGGATTTACCCATGATATAATTTCTTCTATTATTGTCTTACTTTAAGATAATGGGTTTAGGGTTTAGAGTTTAAGGTTAGAGGTTATGGTTATGGTTTAGAAAATTAGAGGTAGGATGTTTTTAGGGTTTAGGAAGTGAAAATTAGGGTTATGGTTTATAATTTAATTTTTAAATTTTTTAATAAAAGACATAGAAAGAGGTATTATTATGCGACAAAATATTTTTATTTTTATTTGAAAGTATTAATAAATCGAGTTGTCTCGATAATTCTTTATATAACTCATAATGTTTTATTTTGAGTCAAAGTGTTCCGATGAAAACTGTTAGTTGAGTAACAATTTATGCGGGATGTTGACTTGGTTGAGACATTGACATAGTATTTTTAAAATTTATTTTTATTTTTTATAAAATAATTAATATTTTTTTTATTTTTTATTTTTTAAAATAATAAATAATAATTTATTTGATTTATTAGGGTTATCTTGTTGATCTATATTTACTTTAAACAATTTATTATGGTTTTCTTTGTTGCATATACATACCATAACATCCTTTTTTAAGATTTGAACTTCTGATTTTCAATATACAATTTTACAAACTCGGATTTCTCTAGATAAATTATTTTATTTGATACTTTGGTTTCCTACATTTGAAGGTCATCCACCCTATGCTATGAAGCAATTGATTATGGTTTCTGACCAAGTGGTGACATTTTTTTTCTTCTCCAAGACATCTTCCCCCAAGTTGTTGTTTCGTAGTTGTAGATCCTGGTCTGGTCCATTCAAATTATCCTTTGCTCTATGACTTTATTTTGAGAATGAAATCACATTACTTGGTCCCCCAATGGACCTGTGGGGCTCACTCTGAACATGAATTGATTGGTTCATATTCAAAGTGCATGCATGGAAGAGTGAAAATCCTGGTTTGAAAACCACATACAAAATGTGGGTATTCAATGGGCAGACTTGTCAAAGTTGATATAATCATGGATTGTAATTAATTAATTAAGATATAATTATGGTAAGTGATACTGATGTGTTTAGTGAGGAAGGTGAAATTATTATATGGTCTGTATGATTTGTGGTCGAATCGAATTAATTGAAAATTTTAAAATTTTAGCCGTTAATCGAACTGATATCTTTAATCAAATTTATCGAACCGAAATTATTTCGGTTAATTAGCCTAATTAACCGAAATTTATTATAAATTATGATTAGATTACATAATAGGTCACTAAGTTATGTTAAAATAATTTTTAAGTCACTAAGCTTTCATTTTATGCCAATTTAATAAAAAATTAGTGACCATTTTATAATATAAAAAAAAATAAATATTTTATAATTTTTAAAAATTTAAATGACTAAAAATAAATATATAATATATAATAATTCGATTAATTTAGCTAATTAACCGATTTCAAGTCGAATTAACCGTTAACTGATTTTTCAAAAAATATAATTATTAACCGAATTTACTTAAAATTAACTGACTGAATTAACGAAATATTTTTTATTTTATCAATTAATTCGATTAAAACTGAATAATGCACACACGTATAACTTTGCCCCTATGCACTATTTCTATGAATTATTTGAAATATGTCAGTTGCTTTGGGAATGATTCCAAAGTAACAATGTTGGTTTTTAGCCTATATGATCCATAGTTTTATGTTTATAAATAAATGCATAATTTCATTTCATGTAAAAACTAGCATTAGTATTTACGTGTTAATAAATAAATATAATAATTAATCAGACAAGTATAGATATTGATTCAAATATGAGTAATAAATAAAGTAGGCCTGATTTGGACCCATATATTTGGGCTTTAAGAGCTGAATCAGACAAGTATAGAATGAGACAAGTTTTTCTGATTTATTTAAAAAGCATTATTAAGCAATTAATAAAACAAATGGCATTTATTTTAAAAATATATAAAATATATTCATTTTATTTATATATTATTAAAATTAAAAATATTTATAAACAAATATTATTTTAAAATCATAATACTAAAAAAATATTATTAAGTTCTGGAGTAATATTTACCTTTTTGCATTGCTTAAGAATGTTAATTCTTATAATTCTTAGTATCTAAAATCTAAAAATAAATATATTAATTCTAAAACCCTAATTACATCCCTTATCTTCTTTATCTGTTGTATTTTTTATTTATTTTACATGATCGAATATAATATCAATTTTAATATGGGTTGTCGATGTTAATACACTTTTTTATATGTATCATCTGTCTTTTAATATGTTTTTCTTATTTTATTTGATCGTTTGATTATTTATTTATTTATTATAATTGAATTTGACGTCTCAATAACAAATTAAAATAACACTCTTTTTATTATCATCTTATTGATCTCTCTATTTTAAACATTCTAATTGATATAGATATAAGTTTGTAGTCACTGCTCTTATTTCGCGATTAAAATATGGTAACTGTCGTGATATCAACGTGTCTTATTAATGTATTAGGTATTTTCTTAATGTTGTTGGTCAGTTAATTTTTATCTTTAATCATTGAGTATTGGTGATATTTATATGTATTTTATTTTGAACCTTTGAATTAAGTTTTTTATTTTTTATATAAAATTATTTATCATCTTGATACGTTAATTTATATGTTATTAAAAATATATTTAAATCAAATTTATTTATCTGAGTCGTAAAAGTTGACGGCATCTACTTAGAGATACACTGCAAAAGATCTTGAAGAAGACCATATAGACTAAAAAATTTCACTTTATTTTTTTTTTATTTAAATAGAAAAATATTACACTTATAACAATATTTAAATTCATATAAAATAAAATATATGAATATCTTTAATTGTTAGACTAACTAATAAATTTCTTTAATATTTTTAATCAAAATATCTGTATTAATTTATTTGAATATCAGTAAATGATCAATATACACGGTAGTTAGTAAATATAAAAGATGTAATTATAGAACTCAATAGATATTTTCAATAAAAAACTGAATAATTTTTATTTTAAAAAAATAAGTTTAATCTTTTTATCTATGAATATATTACATTTTTAAATGGTCAAAAACCCTAAGCTTAAATTTTAATATTAGTTTTAAAATTCAAACCTTAAAATTTTAAATCAATAATTAAACCTTTATTAATTTAGAACCGTTTATGGCATATAATATATGTAAAAGATAAAAAAGAGGGAAAAATCTCCGAGAAGATGAGTCTCCACCAAATGGCGGTCTCTCATCCTTTTCTCTTATCTTCTCGTTCTGCTTACAATCGAAACCCTCTTTTCTTCTCCAAACGCAGTCGTTTCCGTTTCCCTCTGTCTCACTCTCGTTTCGCTACCATCAAGCGTCGGAGCTTTGCTGGTAAAGCAACGTATTCAAACTAACGTTTTTCTTTACTCTGTTTTCTATCTCTATTTTTTAGCTTGTTTAGTGGTTGAGAAGTGGAGGAAAATTAAATTAGTTAGTATATTTGCTTGAATGAATTACTATTTGTCTTGTAAGAAAAATCCGGCCTGAGAAAATGAACTGTGAAGTCGAGCATTTTCTGTGAAAATCTTGATGAATTTAGTTAGAGGGCGGAAAACATTCATATGAGGAAAAAATAGTTATTTTTCTTATTGAAGGAATGCATTTTTTTTACTTTTTATATATGTAAAATTATGTTGGGTGTTTGTTACATAGTAGTTTATTGTTTACTTCTCAGTTAAATTTCATTCTAGTATGTGGAGTGATAGAAGTATTAGTTCAGTGGCAATAATGAAAGAAATTAGGGGATAATTGTTTCTAAAATCTTTAGTACGGTCATTTTATAGGGTACTTTTTTAGTTGCATATGAGTTTAATTTCCTGTTGCATTTCCAGTTGCTGCATCAGAGAATGGCATTTTCACTTCTCCAGAGTCGGCAAAGTCATTTGATTTCACTTCGGAGGAGCGGATATACAATTGGTATTTTATTCTGAATCCGATAATCTGCTATTTATTTTTTTCTCTTTTTATTAAAGTTTCCTCTTTCTAATTGAATTTTGAGGTTTTCATGTTGTTTTGTCCTCATCTTATACCAAATGAAAAGTATTCGATTTAGTGAAGTTAAAACGAAAGTGAAGGAATGTATAATGTAAGGGAAGTGTCTATTTTAGTTAATTTTATCTTTATTTAATACCTCAATGTTTACTTATATATATATCAATGTTTCCTAGACTTGAGATGAGTGCGACACAAGTATGCTCAATTTTCCCCATGTCCAAATATGTGCCGGCGTACATTTTATATTTATATATGTGTGTATACAGAGAGGGAGATACAGAGAATATATACAGTTCCTTTATTAACGTCATGTTTGTGCTTCTTTTTTGTGTCATGTTTGTATAATGTTTTAGTTATTTTTCCATGTCCTGTCCAGTATTCAAGGTCTAGATCCATTACAGTAGTTTAAGACTAAATTAGTTGTGCACACTTATAATATTTTACATGATTAATATTATAACAAACTGATTGTTGGATTTAACAATAGGAATGCACTTGTAGTACACTTAAAGTTTTGGATTGACCTGATGTTTGTATCATGTCATTGAGACTTTGTTTTAAAAGGTTGAAAGTTTTTGTATTGAACAAATAGTTTGATATTATTAATTTACTCAAAATTCAACGTGATAATCTACGTGAGCAGAGCATTGCATTTGACTCTCAACTTAAAACAAATATAAATCATATAAAAGTAATGCAAGTGTGTAAAACCAATATGGCTGTTCCTTATTATTATAGATATAACAAAGTAAGAAACTATAGGATATATAAGATTAGAAGGGAACCACTTACACGATTGTAAAACAACATTAGTTTTACATACTTGCATAACTTTTATATGATTTATATTTGTTTAAGCTGAGAGTTATATTTCATGTTCCATTCATGTAGATCATTATATATATGTTAAGGAATCCACTTACATCGCTTTTTTGGGGTCAAATTTTTTTAACCTAATATTGATCTTAAATATTTCATTTATGCAAGTCCTGCAATCATGTATGTTTGTAAGCTTAGATTTATCTATTTTATTATGGGAAGAGTGTCTATAAATACTGTTTTTAGCAACTGTTCTGCAGTTCTGAATTAACTGTCAGAAAGCTTGCTTGTTATGCTGCTGCACATGTGCATTCACCTTGTTTAGAATTTGGATATGGTTATATGTTCTTTAAGTAAACTTGTTAACATATATTTCTGTGGAGAGTATTTATGGAATTCTTGGATCTCAGGTGGCAGTCTCAAGGTTATTTCAGACCAAAACTTGACTCGGGAAGTGCTCCATTTGTCATATCAATGCCACCTCCTAATGTTACTGGCTCTCTGCATATGGGACACGCAATGTTTGTGACTCTTGAGGTTGTGAAAATGATTTTGAGATGCTCCAAAAAGGACTTAGTTTTTATTACTTCTGCTGGCAGTGCCAAACATTTAGGATGCATTTGTCAGGCATTATTTATACAAGATTCATTGTGGTTTTCTGAATTTACTTGTGAACTTGAAAGTGTAGGTAATTAAGTGGGAAACCGTTGCATCTCAACTTCGAAAGATGTTTCATATAGCATAGTTCTATTCATCTCAACGTATTTGAGCCTACTCTGGTCAATATAACTCCTCAGAAAAATGTTTTCTTTGTGAAAAAGTTCACACTTTTAATTGCAATTGGATAGTGATTTGGTGCAACAAAGTGAAGTTGTGAAGGAGGAGGAGATATAAAGATATAAGGATCCTTCTAGTTCTAATAGATTCTAACCTTTATATTTTAGATATTGCAATTATTTTAAATTTTATTGGCTCTGCTATTGGTCTTGTAATGCTTATTGAAGAGAAACAAAATTCTATTCTGATTTTGATTACCTTTAAATTACATAGGTTACATACTATTTAAAGACTATAGAATAGGACTTATGGTATAATTAGGAGTCCTACTTAAAACAAACTTCTAACTCTAGTTCTCCTAGGAAGTAGACTTCAAATAAAACTATGTACTACTAAACTTGCATTAAATACAATATTAATACTAGTCGGATAAACTTACACTTATTTATTTATTTATCATATTTGTCTCCTTTTTGGTCTTTTTAGGATATCATGGTTAGGTACTATCGCATGAGGGGAAGACCAACACTTTGGCTTCCTGGAACCGATCATGCTGGTATTGCAACTCAGGTAGTTTCTGTTCATCTGATTCCTAAACTAGAACAAAAGGGAATATTGGAATAGTCTAATAATTTAATTAAACCACCTTCTGATTTAACTAGTGTAATGTTTTCTGGCAAGAAAAATGATCTTTATGGTCATAGTTTTTTAATAATATTTGTAGATGCAATGTTTTCAGTTTCAATGTTGATTTGTATTCTGCCCTCGTTATACATACTGTTCCATGTAGAAAATGAGTATAATTGAAGCTATTTTATTTTTCTTCTCCCAGTTGGTTGTGGAAAGAATGCTGGCTTCTGAAGGAATAAAAAGGGTAGAACTGGGTAGAGATGAATTTGCGAAACGTGTTTGGGAGTGGAAAGAGAAGTATGTCTTCCCTTCAATTATTTGAATACTTGGTTTTCCCTGCTGTTCTTTGCTGATATTGAATCTGCAGCTTTTGACATATCATCTAAGGTGTTTTGTTGTTTTGGACAAAAATGTTTTTATTGCTTTCACCATTGCCTAGTTTTTCTTTTTTATTCTTCATATTTGATTGTTAAGGTTGCATTGATATAGGTAATTCTTTGATCTGTGTATGTTTATTTATTTTTCTCATTGCTGATTTTATTTTTTTATATTTATTTTTAAGGTATGGTGGGACCATTACTAATCAGATTAAGAGACTCGGGGCTTCTTGTGACTGGACTAGAGAATGTTTCACCCTTGATGAGCAGCTAAGTCGTAAGACCAGTTTTCTATCTAGTATCTAGTAAAAGTGATCTAGCTAGACTTCAAAGTCTTAAATTATGTGTAAAATTACAATCCTTGACCTGTTTTACTTGTTAATCATTTGTATTTTTTTCATTGTACACATGATGATGATAACAATAGTAGTGATAATGATAAAGTAATAATCAGTCGCTTACATTTGCTAAAATACCAGTAGGGTAAGTTCATGTATTCTGAACCTTGCATTCCTATTGCAGGAGCTGTTATTGAGGCTTTTGTTAGACTTCATGAGAAAGGGTTAATTTATCAAGGTATATGCCAAAATTTCAGTGATTACCTCCATGTTGCACTTTGTTAGCTGATATTTAGCATGTTTACGTTAACCTTATTTCAACATTTGATCACAATATTCTATTCTTCTTCATTGGCTTTATCAGCCTATAGTAGGGAAAAGAAAAGAATGTAAATATTATCTTTCCCTTGAAAAAGGTAAAAGAAATTATCACATCAAATGTAAAACAACAAAGAAAGACTAGCATTAGTATTTGAAAGGATTTTGTATACCCCCCCCCCCCCCCCCCGAATGCATTGATGTACCTATGTTTCAGTTTGACTTCTAGTCGAAGTAGTGGCCATTGACTGGTCCAACTTGGTAACATGTAATTGATGTAAATAAACTTGTGTGCACTTCCATTTTTTTAAACTTAGAAGTTCCCTTTAGGACTTCAGTACTGCTATTTTTCATGGTGACTTTAATCGAGACTCTGGTGCTTGATGGTAAGAACTAAGATGTAGGGGCTACTTCCTTTTTTTATTTGTTTATTCGTTAATTTTGTTAAGTATACCATTATACAACTCAGCTCAGATTTTTTAGATTTTATTTGATTGTTCATTGCCCAATAGTACTCTAAATAACATAGTTTAACTGATCTGATGTTTTCTTTTAGGATCTTACATGGTTAACTGGTCTCCAAAGTTACAGACTGCTGTTTCAGACTTGGTATGGATGTTTGCTTTCATGGGGATATTGCTTTACTTTTCTGCACTTCGCTTTACACTGTTTATCATTCAATTGTGTTTTCAATGTTTCTTTAGGAAGTAGAATATTCTGAAGAGCCTGGTACCCTCTATCATATCAAGTATCGCGTTGCTGGAGGTTCAAGGTATTTAGCTTTATTAGGTGTTTGTTTATGTGTTCACTTTTTCTGAGTATGAATGGACTTAAGTAAGTCAAAGGAGAAAATGCAGTAAAACAACTTGATTCATTATTACCATAGTAAAAGATATAGGACGGAGAGAAGGCAGGGAATGTCATGTTACCTTGAGAGATTGAAAATTTTACTCTTATTGGAGTGTCAAATTTGGTAACTAAGTGGTAGGGTATCTCCTTTTTTTTTTAAACGGTAGGGTGTCTCCTTTTTTTGAAAGCGGTAGGGTATTTCTGATTTACTCCATTATTCTGATTTTTTGACTGTAATATAAAATTTATATGTACTTTCATTTCATATGGAATTATGTTCTCAAATAGATCATCTTGCATTTACCTTTTTAGTATTTTCATGTGTTGTGACTGATAGTTAAATGTTTATTCTCTATATAGGAGTGATTTCTTAACAATAGCAACCACACGGCCTGAAACTTTGTTTGGTGATGTAGCAATTGCAGTGAATCCTCAGGTATAGCACCTTTATTTTTTTTATACTTTTCATTTTCTCCCTGTACATTATATTGTATGCAACATGGATAAAGGCACCAGTGATTGGTTAACATGGAAAAAGTTCTTTCTTTTAAATAATAACGTTAACTTGAGCAATACAACATTGAACAATTCCATAAAGAACCTTTGGACGCAGCATGAAAAATGCTTTCTTATACCAAGCGTCATGTCTTTGTTGCAATAAACCCAGAACTAGACTCCCTTAAGATTTTGTTTGAATTGGAATGTCATAAGGCTGTCGCCTACATGTAGCCAGCAAAATTAAATTATAACTTCACAACTCTACGTCCTTGTATGATTGGCACATTACTTTTGTTTGAATTGGGATGTCATAAGGCTGTGGCCTACATGCACATGCAGCCAGCAAAACTTGCACATTAAGTTATAACTTCACAACTCTATGTCCCTGTATGATTGACACGTCACTTTTGGGCAGGATGAGCGTTATTCCAAATATGTTGGTAAAATGGCAATTGTTCCTATGACTTATGGTCGTCATGTTCCTATTATCTCTGATAAGGTAAAAATATGTATTACTATTTTTCTTAAATATTGTTACATTCTGCATCAATGCATCAATGTAATGCTAATTTTCCTTGCGCTTTGTCACTCGAAATGGTAGGAATGCACATGACAGGAAATTAAATACGATTTTAAAGGACAGAAGTATGTTGGATTGTTCCTATAATCTGGTGTTGCAAAGCTAGATTTAGGTCTTCTTTAAGCTTGAATACTTTCAAACGTCTTCACTGCCTGTTCTGATTTCCGGTTACTTTCAAACATCATTTAAAGGGAAATAGTGCAAGGTGAGGCAGCTTAACTATAGTAAATTAGTAAGCTGGGGTGTAAGCCCTTTTACTATTATTTTAGTTGAATTTCACTTGGCTAGAAAAAACGTTAATGAAACATAAATATATTGAAGTCTGTCTTGTAAAGGTTTAAACATTTTATGTTATTCAAGATATAAAAGTAAAATAATAATAATAATTTATTCTAGAAGTCTGTCTTGTAAAGGTTTAAACTGAAGTTGGATAGTGATAATTCTACAGGAAAACATTAGATATTAAAGACAGTAGCTAATCTAAGTTGCTCGCACTACTTGTGATTTTCACACACAGATGTGTGTCATACTTGGGCTTTCTAATTCTTTTTCCATGTATTTGGTGGGTCCTTGAAGGGTCAAATCTTTGTACCCATGTTCGAATATGCATTCAAGATGTGTCAGACATTAGATACTTCAAAAGAATAATGTGTTGGAGTAGCATAGGAGCTAATACTTCTGAAAGCTGATTGCATTAGCATAATAAAATTATACCATTTGATTTGTAAAGGTGTAGTGCAATATGGAGTCTCTAATATCCTTGTCCATGACTTCCTCGATCTTAATGGTTCATGGAAGTATGATATCGGGATGCATTGCCTTTGGCAAGCTATGGGATATTTGTCTTGCCTAAGGTCGTATTGGGCATCATGATCACATTGTTCCCCAAATTTTGGACACATCTTATTCCTTGAATAACCTATAGGATTCTTCATTGTGGATTTTGTCTCTAGTTTAAGAATGAATGGTTTGCTTGACCCACTTAGTGGGGTTAGTGGAGGTGGCAAACGTTGCAACTGTGTCCATTAAATAAATGAATTCAGGTTAATAATCTCACTTCTGCTTTGTTGATCATGTCACTGGTGGCAGTATGTTGATAAAGACTTTGGGACTGGTGTGCTGAAGATAAGCCCAGGACATGATCATAATGATTATCTTCTTGCTAGAAAGCTTGGTCTTCCCATTCTTAATGTTATGAATAAGGATGGGACACTAAATGAGGTTGCTGGACTGTACTGGTAATATTTTGTTAGGACTTTCTGAACAAATGCCAAATTAAACTAACCTTTTTATCTTTGCCTAATTTATGCTGGTGGCTCTTATTTTCAGTGGCCTTGATCGGTTTGAAGCACGGAATAAATTATGGTCTGATCTTGAGGAGACCGACTTAGCTGTGAAAAAGGAACCTCATACTTTACGAGTACCTAGATCTCAGCGTGGTGGAGAGGTGTGGATATTGGCTTTCAGTTATGTTTGTTTTGGTTTTGAAGTTAAGATGTTGATAATAACTAGTTAATTCTTTCTCATATTTTCCCCATTTTTGGTTCTTTTATTAGATAATAGAGCCACTAGTAAGCAAGCAGTGGTTTGTAACGATGGAGCCCTTAGCTGAAAAGGCTCTTCATGCAGTTGAAAAGGGAGAATTGACCATTATTCCTGAAAGATTTGAGAAGGTATGACGAAAAACATAACAACATTTTCCGTAACATATGCTGCTCTGCCTTTTCCTTCTTTCCTAAATACCTGTATTTTATGCTCATATCAACATGTTTAAGCAGACACAGAAAAAAGGTACAGATGTAGGACACAATCTTGTCCCACGATGATACCATTTTTCATTCTCCATTCTCCACCTAGTAAGCTCTCCCTCCCTGATGAGAGGATGAGCCACATTTAGTCATCCTTGACGTCCAACACTCCTCAGCAAATGACACTGTCATCTGGGACCTGTCTTCTTGCTAATCGATATTTTACTTAAAGTTACTTCAGTTGGTGAGTATCTGCCTTCACTCACATCTGATCACTTTGATTACAGATATATAATCATTGGCTGACAAATATCAAGGATTGGTGCATAAGCAGACAGTTGTGGTGGGGACATCGCATACCTGTTTGGTACATTGTTGGAAAAGACTGTGAAGAGGAATATATAGTTGCTAGGAGTGCTGAGGACGCTCTTATGAAGGCTCGTGATAAATACGGAAAAGATGTAGAAATTTATCAAGATCCAGATGTTCTTGACACTTGGTTCTCAAGGTTGGTTTTTCAATTTTGAACTCCATAACCACAATATCCTCTTTTTAGGATGTAAAGTCAATTTTTACCTAGAGTTTCACCCTAGTTTATGGTAAATAATTGAACTTCATTTTTCTTCTTTTTGTAAAATCCTTATTGCCTACAAAAATCTAACTGAACAAATGGGACTATATTATATTACAAGTTCGCAAGGTTATGCATTTAAAGTCTAAAACCAAAATGTCTGTTCTATTTTTTGCTGTCTCTTTGGTTTACTTTCTTATAAGTTGTGTTTATTTCTGTCAGCACTTTTCAAGTCTATAGAGGACCTTTATAAACCTCAGATGGTATTTCTCATGTAACCTTTAATGTAACGTAATAAACACTGCATTTAATTGATGAAATGTTTTCATAGTATCAATCAAATAAGTACGCTCTACTTTTTTCTCCTTCCTGAAATAAGTTTTTGATTCGATATGTAGAACTATGTCAAAATATCTGTTGACATGTCAATGAATCATTTTAGAGTCTTTGAGATCACTTAACAGAATGCAGAGTAGTTTTTGAATTCGTCATTCATACTAGGCTATAAAATTCTCACCGAACTTTCATGCATGATTATATTAGCTTTTTTCAAAAAGGAAAAACAAAAACTCTGCAAGTGGTTGGATTTCCTGTCCCTTTCCTACTAGGTACTACCATATCAGGATTTGAGTCAAAATATGTTTGATATAACTATCTATCTATTTATACTATTATTAAGTTCTTGACTGAGTTGGTGTCACTGGTCAACTGGGTGCCAACTCAGTTGAGAAATTATTAAAATGTCCTTTCATTTAAATAATAATTAATACTATTATAATGGCAATTTACTTTCATACTTTTATATAATTTTTAAATAAGACAATTACAAACTATTCATTTAAGGATCAAACCGTTCAATATGATTTATGTATAAATTCTTTACCGCTCAACCTGTAATTATTATTGGATAAAATAAATAAAAACATATTTTTAACATAAAATATTCTTTCACCCACAACGTGGGTGTGACAAAATCTAGTGTTGATTATTTGAAATAGTTTGTGTGAAGTGTCTGAACTCGCTACTCTAGAGGATTTCACTTGCGGGGATTCTTTAGTAATGCAATAACTGGTAGAAAATGGAATATGTTGTTTTTCAGCCATCTTGTTCAACTTAAGGTTCTAAATATTAGTTCATCTATGGTTAGGAGGTTTTGATAAGGTTTTCCCATGATCTAGAAATTGTACTTGTCTACACACATTAATCTTTGTTTATGTTATAAATGTTGTATGTTTTGACTATACATGAGCGCTGCTTCATTTTCAGTGCTTTATGGCCCTTCAGTACTCTTGGGTGGCCAGATGAGTCGGCAGAGGATTTTAAAAGGTTTTATCCTACAACAGTGCTTGAAACTGGGTATGAGCTCCTTTGTTTAACTCCTATTACTTAGATGTCGCTCCCAATTCTTTCTCTAGGAGAGTGATTCTATTGCATTATTCAATAAGAAATTAGATGGATTTATTGCACACTTGGTTTCAGGAATTTCTATTTGATTACTTTTATATGTTTTGACTGTTGGCATTAACACTTTTTAATGTAGAAACAGAGTAAGAATATATTCTCTGTGTTATTTTATTAATGAAAGAAAAGTCTAAATATATAGACTTATTTACAAGAGACTTCAAAACTAAGAAGTCTTACTAAATCTAATCTCTTAACATGATAAGAGATAAGATAAACAAAGCAAACTCCTAAGATAACTCCTAAAAGATAGATTATTATCTCTATCAATAACTTCCTATTAACTAGGAATTATATTCTAAAATAATAACCAACATTTAACTTTGAACAGGCATGATATATTGTTCTTTTGGGTAGCAAGAATGATCATGATGGGGATTGAATTCACAAGAACTGTTCCATTTTCATATGTATATCTCCATGGACTAATCCGTGATTCACAAGTAAGTAAAATGTCTGAATTAGGCTATTACTTAGCATGCATTTTAAAGTCCAATTTCTTTCTCTAGTTGTATTCCCTTTCATCTGCATATTTTCTCATGTTACCCATGGTAGTTTGTCTTATGAGAGCTTTTGATATTCAATTGATATAAAACATTAAACTGGTCATATCTTCATACTTCATAGTTCATATCTATCCTAAGGGGAAGTGTAATTGTCTTCTGATATCTATAAGTTTGATCATATCAACCCCTCTCCCCTATTTCTTTCCTTTTTTTTTCTTCTCACATGATTTCCTTTTTTGCAAATGTTACTAAGGGTGTCACACTGGGTTTCAAAATGGACATGAACAATGCAGATTTGTCAATCGGAAATTACTGCCTCCATATGACTAATTGGTATTTATAACCTGAAATAGAAAAAAGTAAAAATGTGGACTGGGTGGGTGGGTGCAGAAACAGAGCAAATAAGGGGAAACATATTGCTGTATGTATATTTTTCTCCTTACAGTTTGTTTTCCTATTAACATGACATTAGTTCCATCAGTCACAAGGCTCAAGAAAATGTCTGCCTAACATGTACCCTGTTTCAGGGGCGTAAAATGTCTAAAACTCTTGGCAACGTTATTGATCCAATTGATACTATCAAGGAGTTTGGCACTGATGCCTTGCGATTCACGCTTGCGTTAGGAACTGCTGGTCAGGTTTGTCTTTTACTATAAGCACCCTGTTGGTAATTCAATAATGAAAAATTGTGGGAATGTTTGCTACTATTTTTACATGTGGATGTTTCTGTCTTATAATAGTATGCTCCTTGAATTTTCTCTAGGATTTGAATTTATCTACTGAAAGGCTAACAGCAAACAAGGCCTTCACGAACAAATTATGGAATGCTGGCAAGTTTGTGCTATACAGTCTGCCTGATCGGGACAATGTGTCTGGCTGGCAGAATATACAGGATTGTAAGGTTTGTTTCTCTCTAGTCAGATCAATGAGATCGTATTGGATCATATGTCTACCTTGGATTGGAACAACTGTATGAATTTGCTACCATATCATTTCTTACAAAATCAGAAAGAACAAGTATATATATATGTATATAGATATTATTACTAATTGTTGGAGAGGGGTGGGGCATTTATTGTATTTGTTGGTTGTTTTATCAGTTGTATTATTCTTAGTTGTGCTTGCATATGGAACTATTATTATTACATACTGTGCAAGTTATTTTTGCTTTTGACATCATCACAATGTCCAGTTCCTAAGAAGATGGGAGTCATCCTATTGTAAACTGAAAAATATTTTTTCTTTTTCAGTTTAATACAGAGGAGTATCTTCTAGGGCTTCCTCTTCCTGAATGTTGGGTGGTAAGAAAATAATACTACGGTGATTTTGCTTCCATCTTTCTTCTTTTTGTATATTCGAGCCCTGATTATTCCTTTTCTGAATGAGACAGAAAAGTTACTTGAGTATTGTTTTTCATTTTTCAGGTCTCAAAACTGCATATTCTTATTGATGCTGTCACTGAGAGTTATAACAAATTTTTCTTTGGGGATGTTGGTAGAGAAATATATGATTTCTTTTGGGGTGATTTTGCCGACTGGTATGTTGAATGTTTTCGTGATCAGTTTTCTACTAACAGAACTATATTCTATTGTTTTATGCCATTAAGGTCTAGATCTTTTGCCATTCACATATCATTGAAACCAAAATGTATGCCCTTTGTTCTGATGTGAAACCTGAAAACACACATACACGAAATACCTGTCATGTTCTTGTATGCTTTGGCAAAAAGTAGTAGTACTCTGGGTATAGTTTTTTAGATCTGATTTCCATGCTTGGGAGTTGGGATTTATATTTTTCTTGTTTTCATAGGTATATTGAAGCCAGTAAAGCTCGCCTTTACCGCTCTGGAGATGATTCAGTTGCTTTAGTAGCACAGACTGTTCTACTCTACGTTTTTGAGAATATACTGAAATTATTACATCCGTTCATGCCATTTGTAACTGAGGAACTGTGGCAGGTGTGTGATTTGCTGTGTTTTTGTTAGTATATTTTTTTCTAATTCAATCTAATTTAGTTAGCTATCTTCTTGAATGTGGTCATTCATGTTAATATTAAGTTTGGATTAAATTCTATTAGCAACTTACAGGTCATAGGAACCTCTACCATATTTTTTCCTTGTCACAAAGCATGCATTGCACCTTTTCAGGTCTAGATTTTAATGTGCACATCTGATTGCACACATGCACTTGGGAGAAAAAACTTTTGGGTCCACCACATTCCAGAGACATGAATAGTGCCTCAAACAAGAAATGATTTTTTTCTATAGTTTACTGTTTTTGGCAGTCTCTAAGGTTTTCTGTGGATTCAACTTCCACATAATGCTTACTTCTGTGGAATTTTGTTTTCGTTTTTATTATATGCAGGCACTTCCCAATCGGACAGAAGCTCTTATAGTATCTGCTTGGCCTCAAACTTCACTTCCCAGGAATACTAATTTGGTAAAAAGATTTGAAAATTTACAAGCTCTGGTGAGTATATAGATGTGTTCTTATCTCCTCTAGGTTTCCCACGACTCCATACCAGATACTCTTCAAGCCATAAGTACTAAGGTAAATCATACACTAATTTCTGATAATTTATGTGCTAGACTCGAGCAATCCGGAATGCTAGAGCTGAGTACTCTGTTGAGCCAGCAAAGCGTATATCTGCTTCAATTGTTGGCAGTGAAGACGTCATTCAGTATATATCTGTAAGTATAGTTTGTTACTTTAGAGATTGTCTGATTAGCTTTAAAGAAAAATAGATGACATTGTTTTGTTTCTTTTCTTGTTTGAGCCATCGTACAATTCATTGCGTAAACTCGTAACCATACTACCTCTGGCTGTTGTTAAGTCAGGTGGCAAAAGGAATGCCTTAATGAGCAATGCCAGTGTCAATAGTATCCATACACTTAGCATGTCTGCAAATAAATGTTGATAGGTTGTATCCTCTTGATGCAGGAAGAGAAGGAGGTTTTGGCTCTTTTATCCAAGCTAGATGTAGATAATATTCATTTCGCCGATTCTCCTCCAGGTATATTTGCTTTTAACCATTTATCCTTTGGTCTTAGGACAAAGAAATGTTTTACATGTTCATTTCACCTAAAGTACTTGCTATTGATTGACTCTTCTTTGATATATCAAATGTTGGACATCTAAACATATTTATACTTGCAGAGGATGCCAAACAATCAGTTCACCTTGTTGCAAGTGAAGGACTAGAGGCATATCTTCCCCTTGCTGATATGGTTGATATTTCTGCTGAAGTTGAACGCCTTACCAAGCGCCTATCAAAGATGCAAACAGAGTATGAGGGGCTAAAAGTTCGCCTCTGCTCCCCTAAAGTATGAACTTCTATTTAGTCATTGTTGTACATGCACTGATATTATGCATTTCGTTTGGCACCGTTGTGATAGAATAACAAAGAATGTGGTTGATGGATCAGTTACAAATAAGATGTAGTGACTTACAACACATTGACCACGGTGCTTAAGCTCCTCAAATATTGCTGAATGTACGAATTAAAATAAGGATAAAAACAGAGCATGGAACTTATAAAACAACACTACTTTGTAGAAGTAGTCAGTTTCATGGAGAGAATTCCCGAACATGTTGGTTATGGCATTTTGTTTATGGTGTGTTGACTTTTGTGGGTGCACATACCCAGAAAACTTGATAAAATCGACTTTAGGGAGAAGCTCAAGCCTTGTCTCTTTGAAATCAAATTAGAATGTTGTCAAATTTGGGAAAGTATGTGTGTTAAAGCATTTGTAATGTTTCACGCACTTTAATTTGGCCCCTGAAACCGTATCTTGAGAACTGATCGTAGATCATGTTAAAATTTGTTATGAAAGTTAACTGATGGTTTACTGTTTACTCACACAAGTCTTCATAGGGTGTGTCAAGTGATGGTCTTGTTTTTTTCTCCAACAAGCTTCGAATTTTCCTATGCTTATTGATGCCTGCAATTGCTTATAAGCTTCTTACAATTTCTACAACATGTGTTCTTTGCAGTTCATAGAGAAAGCTCCTGAGGATATTGTCCGTGGGGTTCAGGAAAAAGCAGCAGAAGCAGAAGAGAAGATTAATCTGACCAAACACCGATTGGATTTCCTCAAATCAACTGTTGTACTTTCACAATAGGCTCCAAATTTGGTCATATTTTGTCATAACAGAGCTACTAGGCATTCTTCTGGGATGATCGGCACTGCTTATTCATTTACGTCGCAACAAACTCCACTTCAACCGTTTCTGCATATTCAACCATTTGAGGACTTGCAGTTTTTCCATTGTTAGACTGATATTATACCCGGCAGAGACATCCCTAGTCTGACTGGTTCCAAAATAGACAGTCTCAAAGTTCTGCACAGATCATGCAACTGGCTCGATCGGATAAAAAGGTTAGAAACTTAGATCAATCCTTGAATTGAGTGGAATTGAAATGTTATTATAATTGTGCTTTCTTTACTTCATCAAAGTAACAGAAGATACTAACCCCTATTCATCCGACCTCATTCTACCTTTATCCATATCATTTTCTTATCTTCGTTGGTTTCTATAAACACCCAAACACTTGTTATGTTAAGAGCTAACATCTACATTTGTTTTAGTCTGATTGATGATCTTGTTGTTATGATAGGGTTATATTTATGAAGAGAAACAAAAAACAACAAAAATCTATTTTTTGTATTCGAATAATAAATAAAAAAGTTAACAGAGATTAGGATAGGATTTTGGGTACAATTAGGAGTCGTATTTATAATAGACTTTTAGTCCTACTAACATTAGGTTACAATTCTTCCAGGCAGTAGACTTTAACTAAAATTATTACTAATAATTAAATACAACGACTTATACACATAATAATTACATAATTTAAAGCAGTTTATTGCACTATTTTCATGTTTATTAAATGCGTCTTGATACCACATTGTAATGGAGGATTTGTTAGGTCATGTTATGTAAAATAACACACAGAAACAGATGATCCAAGCAAACATGAATAGGTGATGGTGAAAAAAAAGATTTATAAATATTTTAGTTTTAGGATTTATATATTTAGTTTAGCATGGTTTATTTCTAGGAATTTATTAATTTTAAAATTAATTGAATTAATATTGATTTCATATTTTTTTTAATTTTAAAATTAATAAAATTATTTTTTAATCTTTTTTTTTAGTTTTTTAACAAATAAAATTAACTTTTATATTTTTGATTCATAATCTTATTTTATATTTTTTAAAGTTTTACTATAATTTTTATATTTATAATATAATTTTTAACAATTTATTATGCAAAATCTTACTTACCCAACATTTCTAAAACATTTTATAAAAGAATCTTGAAATTTGTTTTGTTTTGATAAAGTTTTGTAATAAATGTTTTTATTTGATTTTGTGCCTATCCCTATCAACAACCACCTGCCGTCTTCTAGAAAATTAATACTATATATATAACTTGGCTTACTACAAACTTAAAATTATGAGCCATTGATCTCAGATTTATGTCGTCAGCACTGATCGGACGGTGATTATTTAGATCTGTGATGCTAATCGGATAACATTCTATGGGACCAAGTTAACATATAGAAACAATGGAGGCACAGAATAAACATCATAAACCTTGGAAAAAAACATAAGCATAATTAAAATTTAAATCAATTAATTAAAATAATAAATAAACAAATTAAATAAAATTAATAAGGGTTAATACTAGTAGTAAATAATTTAATTCAATTTAAATAAGTCTTAAGTTCGAAATATTATATATATAAAAAATCCTTATATGAAGTAGGTCATTTTGAATTAATTAAAATAAAATTTAAAAGTCGAAAGAATAATAAAAATTTAAATAAAATAATTAAATTTATTATATAATTAAAATAAAATGAGATTTTGAAATATTTTTTTACCATTCTTTAAATCCAATTTAAGTCGATTAATTAAGTAATAAATAAAATATCCCATTCTTAGATTTATTACTCTTTATCTCTAACCCCAAACGGATATAGAATCCTCTCAGAAACGTAAAACCAGGGATTAAGAAAAATACAAAAATACAATATTCCACGTGTCGGATTTTAATACACAGTCTTTGTCTGTTCTTTCCTATAAAAACCCGCCGCCTTATATCTCCTCTTGTTTCGTTTTCTCCGATCTCTCACGCCGTAAAAGTCTTCTCCGACGAAACATCGTCGTTTTAATATCCTCAAGATCTAATCAAGAACGAGCGAACAGTATTTTAATTTTGTTGTTTTTGTTGTGTTTTAAATAATGATGGACGAAAATTCTGCTATGATAGAACAAGTTCTCAGAGAATTAGAAAATGATAACGGAAGAAACGGCGATGTTAATGAGTGGAAAACGGTGTCATATTCAAAACGGAATCGGAAACCTTCGAAGACTCCTCCGCAGGGAAGTCTCTCCTTTGATCTTCACAATGGTGGTGTCTCCTCCGACGTCTTCAGATCGATCGAGAAGCATTCTGAGGATCGCCGTCGTCGAGCCGCCGAATCTGTTGCGACTTATGAAGCAGACGCGGTGGTCTCTTCTGCTGTCTCTAACGGTCTGAAGTTTGACGATGAAGATGATAGTGACACCGCAGCTGCGGTGGAGAACGGTGATGTGGAGATTAAGAAGGTGAAGCAGAAGAAGCCGAAAAAAACAAAGGTGACTGTGGCGGAAGCTGCTTCGAAGATCGACGCCGGTGATCTTAGCGCTTTTCTTATTGATATAACTGTGAGTAATAGTCATTTAAAAACAACTTGAATTTTACATTTTTTGTATTCGAATTTTGACTGATCTGAATCTGATTCTTACTTAAATAAAAATTCAGAGCTCTTATGAGACACAGCAAGATATACAATTAATGAGATTCGCAGATTACTTTGGAAGAGCATTTGCGTCGGTGAGTGCAGCGCAATTCCCTTGGTTAAAGATTTTCAAAGAATCCACCGTTTCGAAATTGGTTGATGTAAGTTCTGTTTCTTTAATATTTTGGATAAGTTGATGGTTTCGTCTAGTTATTGTCTGTGCAGTATGACAAGCATAGACAGAACTTTTGTTAGCTTAATTTTGGATTTGATATTTTTATTTTGTTTCGGATAGATTCCGCTTTCAAATGTTCCGGAAGATGTCTATAAGACATCGGTGGATTGGTTGAACCGGCGATCTTTGGACGCGCTGGTATCTTTTGTGTTATGGTCGCTGGACACCATACTGGCTGACCTTGCTAGTCATCAAGGAACTACAAAGGGATCAAAGAAAGTCCCTCCGCAAGCACCATCAAAGTCTCTGGTAGTTGTTGATATTATTTTTTATGTTCTCTTGGGAAATATTTGCACTTCATCTTTGAGATTGATCTAAAACGGAAAGATATGTTCTTAGTAAAAAAATAATGGAGTCATGCTTGTTTATGCATTGTACAAAGCATGAAATTTCCTGGCGTTACCTCTTTGTATGTTAGTAACTGGTCAAATTCCTATTTATGTTTCAATGTCTGATGCTAGTAAACCAAAAATGAGATCTATCCACCTGATGGTATTTTCATGTATCTATTTTGTTCTAGGAGTGAACTTAGTATACGTTAGGCTATCATTGTCGGACTAAATTGCATACATTGAAAAATGGATCATGCATTAAATATTTTTCTTTTTTAGATACATATTATATTTTGAAGTATTAGTGATGTCCCAACCAAAATAAAGTTGATGCGAACGTGCGAATCCGAAAAAGGAATTAACTTCAGATAGAAATTCAGAGACGTCTATATGTTAGGCTATCATTGTTGGACTAAATGGAATACATTGAAAAATGGATCATGCATTAAATATTTTTCTTTTTTAGATATTTGTATATTGTCACATATTGCACGCATTCTATTGTTGCTACTAGCCTCATAAAGGACTGGTTAGATATTTGTACGGTTGACTGCAAACTTTCTTCGAAATTAAGGTGAGGTCTCTTGACAAAGAATCTCCCCTAAAGTCCTAAGGGGCTTGTTTCCTTCTGAAATATGCCTAATTTGGTTCTCTTCAATACATTTCTGTTTAAGTTATGCTTAATTGATGTCAATTCAAAGCCTATATCTGATTGCTAATCTGCTTTGTTTGAATACTGTTATAGTCTTCTACTGATTAATGTTAGCAGCTGTTCGGAGAAGCAGTTTGTGCTTAATTAACTAATCTGGAATTGCAGGTTGCTATGTTTCTGGTTTTATCAATGGCACAGAGAAAAAAGCCTGATGTTTTGGTCAGTTTGGCACCAACATTGAGGGAAGATCCGAAATATCAGGGACAGTATAAACTTCCTATCGTTGTGTGGATGATTGCTCAGGTGGAAATTGACAACCTTAATGGTATAAAGTTTTTCCATGTACAAATAACTCTTTAGGGTTCGTATTCATCAGTGTATTTAATTTGTTTTCGCAGGCCACCCAAGGAGATTTAGCTGTGGGGCTGTACATGTGGGTACATGTTCTGCTGCCTATGCTGAGTGGCAAGTCAAGTTGTAATCCTCAGTCTAGAGATTTGATTTTGCAACTGGTAGAAAGGTGTGCCATTTTCTTTTGATAAATTTATTACATTTTTAATTCTTCAGGCTTTGGCATTTCAGAAATATCTTTACATGTTAAGTCTATAGGACTGTAGAAGGCTTTCTTTATGCCAACACCTCCCTTTTCACTCCAATTCTTTTGATCATACTTGTTTTATCTGTTGCGATCAGAATAATTTCCTCCCCAAAAGCTCGTCCTATTTTAGTTAACGGTGCTGTCAGAAAGGGAGATCGACTGGTGCCACCTTCTGCTCTTGATATTTTGATGAGAATAACCTTTCCTGCACCCTCAGCTCGAGTTAAGGTAGGTTCTCTTTTCGTGACTTCTTTTGATTCCATTTTAGGCTTTCCAGAATTCCTGAGATCTGATTCATCTCTAATCTATTAATAATTTAGGCAACTGAGAGGTTTGAAGCTATTTATCCTACCCTGAAGGAGGTTGCCCTTGCTGGTTCTCCAGGAAGCAAAGCAATGAAACAAGTTGCGCAGCAGGTACTGAATTACGCTGTAAAAGCTGCCGGGGAAGGTAAAATATATGGCATCAATAGATAAACCAACCTGAATTAAGTGATGCAGGAAATGACCGTGATCCATTCCTACTGTATTTGATTTTTTTTGTTTTGCAGGTGTTCCAGAATTATCAAAGGAAGCAAGTGATATTTTTATTTGGTGTTTAACTCAAAATCCTGAGTGTTATAAGCAATGGGTGAGCAATTTCTGATCTATTTGAATTTGAACATTTTCATCCCCTTACAAATGGATTTTCCGTCTACTTATCTTTCTGGTTAATGTTTCCCCAGATTCTTTTATTGTATTTTCGTTCTATGGTCTCGACTATTGATATAAGTTTCCTAAATCTTTTGAAACAGGATGTGCTTTATCTCGATAATCTTGAAGCAAGTGTTGCCATTTTGAGAAAGCTTGCGAATGAATGGAAGGAGCATTCTCTGAAACATTCTACAGTTGATCCATTGAGGGAAACTTTAAAAAGTTTCAGGCTGAAGGTAAGACATTCTCATAAATTGTGGTTTTCGAACACTACTTCATTTTGTTTCTCCTCTATTCTTACATGCTTTTATGGTTTTCGACAAATTGGAATCGAGACTGAATCAACACCTAACTTCTTCCATATGGTTCTATAAACAGAATGAGAAAGTAGAAGTCGATGACGATGCATCATTGAAGGAGGCAGACAAGTACTGCAAGTTGATTTTGGGTCGTTTATCACAAGGACATGGATGCATGAAAGGTGTGTTATTCGCCTCTATTGCGCTAGTCGCTGGTCTCGCTGTCATGTCCCAAAATGTCCAACCTTTGAGCTTAGATAAGCTGTCTGCAATCTTCAATCTATCTTAGGCTTGAGTTTGTCCTTAACTAAGGTACACCAGCTATAGGTTCAAATATGTTCACAGCAGGACACATCTCGAGATATTTACGCAGGGGTTCAAGTGTTTTTCATGTTTAATTACTGAGTTTTCCCTGTTTTTATAAACTGAAAGTTAAAGATCAGACTCCGGCTGCCGAAACATGTGTCGATAACCTAGTATTGATGTGTCTGGGTTGCGATGTTTCAAGTTGTTACCCCTTTTTTTTCAAGAGCTTCACAAGTTATTATTCCATATGCTTCGTTATAACTACATACAATCAGTAATTGAATAACCGAAACTCCTAAGTACCATAAAATGTTCTGTTCACAATGGGGCGAGCTTTGCACAAAGCCTTCAACGGGTGAGCTCTAGGCATGGTGCCTCCTGTTCCTTCAACCATATCGATTTCCTTGCCGTCGATCTGTTCCCACTCGAAGCATTGAATCAATGATCCCAGGGTTAATCCCACCACTCGTTGAGCCAGCGCTTCTCCTGGACATGCCCTCCTTCCTAACCCAAACGACATTAGTTTGTGAGATTGAGAATCACCATTTCCCCCTAATCCATCATCATTCTCAAACCTCTCTGGCTTGAAACTTATTGGTTCCTCCCATGATTTCGGATCCCTATGAATGGACCATGCGTTAACCAACACAATCGCTCCGCTCGGCACGTTGTATCCGCCTATGGTGCAATCTCTGGATGGCATGTGTGGGATCAGAAGAGGGGCTGCAGGGTGTAATCTAAGTGTCTCGAGTACAATCCTTTGAAGATATTTTAACTTTGGAACATCTGATTCCTCCATCAGATTCTCTTCCCCTATTTCACTGTCTATTTCAGCTTTAGCCCTCCTCAATACTTCTGGGTGGTTTAGCAAATTGGACATTGCCCATTCTAAGGTCACTGCTGATGTATCAGTTCCTGCAAATATCAGAACCTGCATACATTCGACATAGAAAATCCTACATTAACATGATTTTCGATTATCGGAACGACAGAGCTTGAAGAAAGATCTCAACTAACCAATACGAGCCCTTTGATGATTTCATCAGTATAGTAAGGAGGATCGGATTGTTGCAGGTTAAGAAGGTGATCGATCATACTAGCAGTGTTGTTATTTTCCGTCTTATATCGGTGTTGGTCGATCAACTTTTGCATCAATCGGTCCAACTTTTCCCCAACCTTTTTCACCTTCTTTTCATACCCTCCAAACCTGTTCAACAGAGGCAGGAAATCTGCAAGATTCCCTGATCCGCTATAGCTAAACGCCTCTGCTACCAGCTCCCTTAATTCCCTGACTTCATCTTCGTCCGTCACTTCATCTCCATAGTACCTCTTCCCCGCGACCATCCTCATCACGTTATTTAACGTCAAGCCACTCAGCATGGACTTCAACTCCACCCTTGCAAACCCTTGTCGCGAATCACGTGACAATTTCACCAACAACCGTCGGACCTCGTCCTTCCGAACACTCTCAAAGGCATTGAGGCGACTCAGAGAGAAGATCTCAATGGCTCCGATACGACGTAAGTTGCGCCAATGATCACCATAAGACGCGGTAGTAATAGTGGTATAGTTGTAGCCTAAGTACTTCCCCGCAATCAGCTTGGGACGATTAGCTAAAACTAAATCGTTGTCAGTGAAGCATTCTTGTGCTATGGTTGCAGATGATACCACCACCAGCATGCGGGAGCCAAGCCTAAGGGAGAAGATTGGACCGTATGTTTGAGAGAGATGGTGGTAGTAGCGGTGTACAGGAGGTTTGACAAGGTGTAGGTGGCCGAGTATGGGTAGTGCAGGCGGTGATGGAGGTAGGTTTTCGGATCGAAACAAGTAGTGTAAACAAATGAGAAGGAAGATGAATGCAAGCAAGGAGTAGACAATAGTTGTGTCTTCCATTTGAGCTTGATTCATTTCAAGTGTATAGGAATAATGTGTTGGTTTATAGATAGAGAGGGGCCTCCGGTTGACTTCTATGGGTGGAACCAGTCAAAACAGTGGTGACGCATGGTTATTTGAATTTTATAAATGGGTAAACTCAACCCATATCCTTCTAGTTGAGTGTGGGTCAATATCGTAAATTACACGAAATGTTATTCGACTGTAAAATATAAAATAATAAAAAAAATTATAACGGGCGTCGAACATCGTTGAACACCGCTAATTTTGAACATTGTTGAACATCATTAAATTAATTAATTAAAATTAAAAATCTTAAGGACTTGATATGTAATTAATAAAAGAGTGATAGACTCAACATAAAATTAATAATTGTGTGATGAGTCCTTGAGATTTTTAATCTTTATTAATTAATTTGATAATATTCAGTGATGTTCAGCGTTAGTAGTGTTTACGTTCTAGACTCGTCCTAAATAATATCATTTTGGTATAGCCTAATAATCTTACATAGACTAAAACAACACCGTTTTGTTAGAAAAAAAATTATAAAATATTATATTTGGGGAAACTTGAACCAAGAATTATTTACTCTAAACTACCAAATCAACTTAAAAACTAAACATAATTTTAACAAAAATAATATATAAACAATATTACGGTTGAACTTAATTTTATTTATTTCATGATATAATTTTATAATACTTAAATATATTAACTCTATAAATAAATATATTTATTTATAATTTATATTATAAAACTAAAGTATTATTAATAATATATACAATTAAATTTTAAATAACTAACTAAAAACCCTTTTTATTTATAGCATGCATATGAATTACTACTAAACGTCATTGCATACGTTAGGCACAGTTTTAAATTATGATAATTTAATTTGGTTGACATGTTTATCGTTATAATATTTAATAATATAGATTTAAACTTATATTATTATAATACCATAAAAAGAGGAGAGGTATTTAGTTCATGTCATTTTTATGAATGTATAATATTTTATAAACGTATTAAAGATTCAAAATATCAAAATAATATATATTTATTCTAATATCATTTATCTTTTATAAATTTAATTTCTCAATTACCATGTTCTAATTTCTTAATTGTAATATTTTCGATGTATTTAAATTAAAGAACATTATACAATCTGATTTAATAATTTTTAATTATTACATAAAACTATTTTTTAATCAAAACATATAACACCATAGTACATTCTAGAAGTAATAAAATTTCACCAATAGGAGAGCTTAGACATGATAATTTCCGTCGCTTCAACCATGTCAACAAGGATGATTATAAGTTTTTTTTTTTTAATTTATCACGAAATTATTATCTAAGATAAATTTAATAAGATATATCTCTTTTCAGGTGAGATATTTTTTTTTATTCAACCTCGTGATACTCTCGTCGTAAGTTAATCATACTTATAATAAGTCATTTATCACAGTTGTTCACTTTATCTACCTTATTAAAAAATATTCGACGTAAAATTAAACAATTTAAAAAGTTACTTTAATATTATTTATCACGAGATTATTATTTTTTTAAAAAAATATATTAAATAAAATAAATAATATCACCGTTTAAATATTAAAAAAAAATCTATATTAAATTAATATTTATCACCTCTTCTCAAACCTCACATGTCCATTTATCTTTTACATATGAATTGCTCTGCCATCAAACCTTCCCCACTCCAAGCATTAAATCAGTAAATACATAACATGTAAATAATAATGGCTGCATAGGGAAAACTTTAACCAAAAAGATTAAATTTTGATGCATAGGGAAAACCAGTGGCCAGAAGAACACAAAGATTTGCATGTTTATCCAAACTGGATAGGCATGTTTTGGTTTCGTTTGGACCACCAAAAGTTGAATGAATTGACCCAAAGAAAGTTGAATGGAAAATAATAATGGCTGCTGCCTGCTGGTGCAACCCAAATCCATAACATGTAGCTATGGGCACCTACTATACTGTGATAATTGTCCGGAAAAGACCACTGCAAATTTGTCTTCGTTTTAAGATCTCACAATAGTTGCAATCCTTGGCTCTTTTGGGGCCACATGCTTTGCTTGTGGCTCTCATTTCACTTCCCAAATCCCTTGCTCTCATTTAAAACCACTTTGGGTTTCTCTCTTTCTTTCAAATTTCAAGCTTTCAAGGTCGGGCAAGTCGGTTTGCTTTCAACAGGTTGGTTTAATTCAGTTTCCTTCTTGGCACTCTTCGTTTTATTGTTTATGTGCAGCTGATTTTAATGCATTTTTTCTTACTGTTTTTGTTTTTCATTGTTTGATGATAATAGTTGATGTTGAATGATTAGATAATTGGGGAAATTGTTTCTGATCTATTGATTGTTTCAGTCAAGATTGAACCCTAGTGTTGCTATTCGTTTTCCAGATGATTCAATTTGACTATTTAAAGATAATTCTATGTAACCCTAATTTAGATTTTTTGTTTGCCTTAGCTTTGAGCTGTTGAAAGGGCGTTTCTGGGTGGGATTTTTTTCGTTGCTGTGTTGATTCCTTCCATGGCATTTACTTCAAGCAAGGTACCAAGTGGCTCAGTTGTGACTAAGAATGTTGGTAACAGTAGGCCACCTGGTAAAATCTATCCTATAAGTCGAGGGTTTGAGCGTCGGAGACTGAGAAATACACCTCTTTTGTTGGCAAAGTTGAGTTTTCCGAATGAACGTTGGGGAAGCATATATGAAAAAACAGGTGGTTTCGCTGTCACACGAGGATCTTCCGTGATATGTTTGTCTTCAAGAACTAGGAATTCTGAAACAGCGGAATCTGTTGAACCTTGTACTGATTGCCCTGACGCATCTGGGTAAGATTTTTTGTTTTTGGTTGCTTTTACATCATGATTCTTCAATTAATATCTAGTTTTGTGCTTCATGGAACCATCCTGAACTTATTGTATGCATACTGTTGCGGGTCAGTTCACAGATGGCAGAAGATGAAGTTGGTCATTCAGGCATGCCTGGGAGAAAAATGCACTCAATTCAAGGATTGGCTGAAGCTTGTAGATATGCATGCAATGATGCAAAGTTTGTAAATGAAAGGGCCCGTAATGACATTGTTCTGCTTTCTCGGTAATAATCAGCAATGCCGTACATATGTCAAAATAGCTTGCCATTATAATCAGATGTCGGTATAATTCTCATGTTCGGTATTACATTCACATGTTGGCATGTTCTATATTCTTAGTAACTTTTATTTCAGTGCTAATGCAAACTTCGCAAAACCCCTAATGTATTTCAGTCCATGTAAATTGTTACAGTTATATTTATTTGGTTAAAATTATTGGTATTCACATCTTGTTGAGTATCATTTCATGTTTCACATGCCCTTTTTTGTTATGTTGGTCATGCTCTAGTTTACTGTTTTGCTATTTTCCTGTTTTCTTCAGTGGAATAATGAGGTTGGACGCCCGTGCTCGTCAGGATGTTGCTATTATAGGGTCAGGATTTCTTAAACTCGATGGTATGCTCCTAATGCAGTAATTTCATAAATTATTTAAAAGAGTTATCAATAACTTTTACAATGGGAAACAACACTGCAATGAGGCAGTGTGTGAAATGAATTTAGTTTGTAAACATTGTTTTCAACATAATGTTTCGTTTTGGATTTATGCTATGCAGCTAGGGCAAGAGAAGATACGGAAAAGATCGATCAAGGTGTGAAGAAAAAGGCTGAACGTCTTCGTCATATTGCCACTGTATGTGTATTTAATTAGTAGGTTCTTTTTCTAGGAAGGTATAATGGATTTAATGTCATAAAGAACAATTATCTTTCAGATCTTGAAAGACGAGGCACAATCTAGATTGAAAACTGCAGCTGATAAACATTGGAGTGATGGTGCATTGGAGGTACTTATGTCATCCATTTTTCTAATTCTTTAATATCTTTCCTCACCTTAGCTTATTAGTTTCTTATATTCAGTATCCCTTTGATTTCATTTCCATTTACCGAAAAGTTGAGGAGCTAAATGTCTGGTTACATCTCAGGAAGGCAAAACATTAAATAATTTGCAATAGTGTTTTGAATGTGTCTCGAGAATGTAGTCTACTGGTTATGAGTAATAAAACATATGGGGTGCTGTCTTCCAGGCTGATCTGCGCCGTGCTGACTTCCGTGCTAAGCAGCGTGCAATGGAGGATGCCTTAATGGCTTTGGAGGTAAGGGACAACTAATTTTTTTAAAATGTTATGCTGATTATTTTGTTGAATCTTATTGGACTATATCTGAATCGTAGTTATAGAATATATGTAATATATATATGGTGCTGAATAACTTGTCTTTATCTGAAAAAATCCCATATTTTCAACGAAGAAGGTAATCAATTCTACATTTCTATGCGTCCTTGGAGCATTTATGTTCATTTGATTTTGTTGGTTTTGCAGTTTATGAAAAATATTCATGACATGATGGTGAGCAAGGTGTACAAATTGTAAGTTCCTTTCATATTGACAAGTTTCCGAATGAAGCCTTAAGGTTGACCCTTCCATTTGCAATGTCTTATCCAGCCCACTGAGATGGGAAAGTTCACTATCAGCCAACGACTTGATGCTTGAGAAAAACGGGAAGACTCTGGATTTCTTTAATGGTGAAGTGTCTACCGATCGTATTAGTGCTATTCAGGTCCTTTGTGATTGTATTTATTGTATTGTTTCCTTTACCAGTGGCATCAAGAAGCATAACATTGAAACCATTTATGTTGACATTCAGGAGGCTTACTGGAGTATAGCATCTGCACTTTCCGAAGCTGATGGAATTGACTATACAGATCCCGAAGAGGTTCAAACCGATTATTCTTATTCCTCATCTAATGGATCATTTTATCTAAAGCTTAATTGTATGTTTATTAACTTGCTCTTTCCTTTCTGGAGCAGCTCGAGTTGTTAATAACAACTCTTATAGATCTTGATGCAATGGATGGTAAGAGCAGTGTTTCACTGCTGGCAGAGTGTTCGAGTTCTCCCGATGTCGGTACAAGGTATGCTCTGTGTGGAGCTTGGCAGTGATAAATCATCACCTTTCATATAGATAAAGTGTCTGGTTTCTGTTTTGTATGTGGTGCAGACAAGCATTGGCAAATGCACTGGCAGCAGCCCCATCCATGTGGACTCTTGGAAATGCAGGCATGGGCGCATTACAGGTAAAGTTTCCAACTTTTAACCCCATGCAAACCATGTTTGGCATTTATCCATTCGGATTCATCCGTGTAGAGGCTGGCGGAAGATAACAACCCTGCAATTGCTGCGGCAGCATCGAAAGCGATCCGCGAACTAAAGAAACAATGGGAAATAGAGGAAGGGGATAGCTGGAGGTTCATGATGAATCTGAAGCCATCGGATAGCACAGATGGAGATGATGCAGATAAAAACTAAGCAGCAATATTAAAATGGAATTTATACTGTAGATATCGACACATAGGTTTTAACTAGTTGCAGGCAAGTGATGAACTTATCTAATAGTTGATGTTAGATTTCGTTACTTCCTGGAAAATCTGTCGACTTAGCTTGCATTATCCCAAGTAATGTAAGAATCAAGATCAAACATTACTTTTTTTTTTCTTAATGAAGAATCTTATTAATGTGCTTTATTTCATTCTCTTCTTTGACATCCGATTATGAGTAGTAGAATCACCAACGAAAGTATTCCCCGGTCTATACATAGTTGTGAATTTACCCTATCTGTACGAGCTATGCTTTTCCCCTGTAGTTTCATTCTAACCGTCTTTAATGCAATTATTCACCTCGTCAGTAGTATGGGCAGTACCCCAAACTATAAATGCATGCACATCATGCATTATATAAAGTATGGACACGTCCAGAACAGTGCCTAACATGCTATAAATGGATTTTGTGTTAGATATAAAAATTGTATTAGATAATAATAAGTCTAAATATTACTGTTCTAATCAATTTTTGAATTAGTCATGATCCTATGGTTGGTGATGAGTAAATTGGTTTGGAGAGAATTTAATCTCATAATGAACTCAGCTTCTCAGTTTGGATGTTATCCATGTGGTATTCATACATTCAGGGTACTTGAATCTATCTGTTACCAGAAAGCAATATCAAATGTTATAGTTCTTCCACCATGGGATTGAACACCTAACATGCTATAGTTCTTCCACTTGAATTGAAAATCCACACTCGCATCGCTTTGTTCGGACCGAGTTCTCCACATCAAAACTTTCATTTTCGGTTAAATATACATGTTCATGCCCTATCTCTACTACTCCCGATGAAGCAGTATACATTGTATCCATGTTATCTCCTTTCAGATGGTCCATCGATTGCCTACCATCCTGGGTGCTTTCGATCTTGTTATGTTTATCTTGGACATCTCTGGATGCATGGGATGACGAACCGTCTCCGTAATAACTGTTTAACTTTTGTCTAGTTATAATGGATGACAGAAGCTGATACCATCTTGAGATAGCTTGTGCTTCATTTCGTTTCTTCTCTTCAGCCACTCTTCTCTCTTCTTCTTCGGCATAAGCCTAGAGGAAAGGGGAGGAGCCACGACTTTTAATTAGGGATAGAGTTCGGATGGATTTTCCAAGTTAAGATTTGATAGGACTATGTCTAATATAATTTATAACAACCATTAGGTTCAATGTAGTTACCTCTAATATTGCATCCTTGAACTCTGTACAGACCACAATTCCATCAAAGACAGGAGTAGCATGACCATTTCTGAACTCAAAACCAACCATGGCCGGTGCATAATCAATTTCCAGCCTCTTGGCAACAGCAAATACCCTTGGCAACCTTAAGTGGACAGTCCCCGGCGGAAGGGACTTCTCAGACCACACCTCAACTTGACTGCGCTCATTCTAGAATCAAACATAAAGATCCAACATCAGAAGAAAAGATTCGGGAAAAAGTAAAGAAAAAACCCAAAATGAATTTCTAAGACTAATGGTTATGTGGACTGGAAAGCCTAGAGTGTCCTATTCATTTTCAAATTAGTTACATATAGGATTTGCGTCTTTAAACATTGAGAAAAAAATTATGGAAAACTATTTGTTTTGCAGCAATATTTTCTTGCATAAAAAAATGGTTTATTCGGATATGCATTTCCATGGATTCCACAAGAAAGTAACAGAAATCACCTTTGGCACAATTCCATCAACAGCATGAGGGAGACGTAGTGGCTCCAGCTGCCACTTCCCATATAGTTCAATACCTTTGGAATCAATCTCATCACAGTCATCTTCAGAAACTCGAGCTTTCTTTAGTTTCGCAGAACGCTTCAATATCTGAGGAAAATCAGTTGTGAATTGTGATTTATTCAGATTAACCGAAATGAAAATTAATGCAGAAGCAATAACAGCCATAGATTCGAACCTTTGCAGGAATCTCATTGCCTTTAATCTGCAGCCCTTCACGCAGCCATCTTTCTCTTGTCTTGAGATTTTGCACAGAGGTGCGAGGATAAACTGGATGACCAGAGCAGAAACCAAGAATAGGACCTTTAGGATGTAGAATCTGATACTTTGTAAGCCATCTTTCAAGTGCATACAATGCATGGTTTTTATAGGCCTGTTAAGTATGGACAAAAGTTAAAAAGAACATCTAGGCTAGCAACTTCTAAGAACTACATTGATTGGACCAACTAACCACTATACCTGCTGATTAGTGGGAAGGGGCTCAGTTAGTGCCCTAGTTTCAAGTTCCATATCTTCAAGAGAGCTTCTGGTGGCAACAGGGTCCTTTACAGAAGATTCAACTTCGACCTTACTTCCATACTCTTTGGAAGTTTCTTGACCTGACCTCTCAGGTAATATAACATGGTTTGGACGACTATCTTCACCTGAATATTCAGATGCTTTGATTTTCACCTGCTCATCTGAGGCATTATTATGGAGCTTTTTCAATTTAATTGTACCCCCAGTTGCTCCCGACTCTAACTGCCTCAAAGGTGCCAACACAGAATCCCACCACACTGAATTAACCCGTTTCGGGGCTATTTTGTACCACTTCATGCAATACCTGTACTATAAATGTATTAGAAAATCCAATTGGTAATAACATACAAAGTAAATGATATCCCTTTCAGGGCTAACAAATTGGGTGGTAGGCAAAAGCATCTGAGAGCTTTTCTATTAAATATTAATCCCCAGTCTTATTTCAAGTTTTCAACATAAATGTTTTCATAAATGTACAAATCTCCAAGAAAATGCATCTTAATTCAAAAGGAGAGGTCCATTGAGGAGCTAACTTAATTCATTAAAAGCAGAAAATTAGTCAGAATGTCATTTGAACTAAAATAGATGAAAACTTCAAAAGTAGGCATTATAAGATATATATGTATATAACAATGCAAACAATTACCAAAAATTCTGAGTGTCACATGCATCCCAATGTAAAAAACAAACGTGTAATCAGGAAGAAATCAAAACCTGCGGGTCACATCTTTAGCCCCACAGCCTGCAAAAGCAACTACATATCTCAATGATGTTTTGCATGCAGCAGCTGCTGCTTCTACTTTCTGCTCTCCATCTATAATCGCATTCACAACATCCACATGCACCCACTTCCCAGTCAAGTTCTCCCCATCACAGTACACTTCTGCCCAAAACAGTGGAGATCCTACTTTTCTTGATCCAAGTGCAGTAGAAAGTCCTTGAGAGCAAGAAGCAGGTTCTGCTCTTTCGATCTTTTTCCATCTCTTCATAGGTGTAGATGCTTCTAATGAGTTATTATCATTTAATACTTTCACATCTGATGACCCATGAATGTTTTCATGAGTTTCAGCACTAGTAGCAGAAATAGCCATTGCCAACTGCATCTCAAACTCAAGATCCCCTTTCCTCTTCAACCCCTGAGAATTCATATGAACGGGTTGTCCAGATGTATCCGACTGCACCTGACAGATTGCTTTTCCATCAGTCAATTCATCAACAGAAGTAGAACATCTGGATTCAGCGACATTGCTTGTCAAGTAACCACCCTTAATTCTTTGTGAACTCCTCAAAGAATTTTCACCACAATCATCTTTCTTACTGCATGGGGATGATTTAACTGGAGATGCAGCAACAGAAGCTCCTTTAGGATTAGCCACCATCAATGTTGAAGTATTGAATATCCCTCCACCCACTCTATCTGCCTCTTGGCTTGAAGGTTCATATTTATCAGCCTTGGGTTTTAAGGAGGCAACATCCAAAATGGACACAAACCTGAAAGAGGTTATATGACTAACATGAGAACGAGAATTGTTGTACCTAGGCAAACTCTACAATTTGGATTTTGAACTTTGGAGGGAAAAGATTATCACTTCAAACAACTTTACAAATGACTGAAAAAAAGAGAGCACGCTGTCCAATACCAAACAGAAGGGGTAATTGAGCTTGAATAAAATGAAAAGAAAATATCAAACAGAAGGGGCAGCAGCAAAACTAGAGAAAGCTCTATGGATCACAAAGGAATGAATTTAGAAGTATCAAAGTGGTGGCTGCCATATTATTTTTTTTGAAAGATAAAAAGGGCCTCATTAAAAAAACCCTTCCTATTAAAGGGGGAAAAGAGTACCCAAACTACATTTTATTATTTCAAAACATATAATTTAGAAATACAACCAAAGTTCACTAGAATTCATCACAACTACCAACAGAAAAAGAAATATATGTGAGACTTAACCAATTCCCATCTTGGCAAGCTTATCTGCTTCGATATTGCACACCCTAGGAATGTGCCTACAAACCATGCCATGCTTCCTTATTAAATTCTTTAGTTCGACTATATTGCCCGAGATAGAGATAGGAGGATTTTTCTCAAGGCTGCCATATTATAAACTTCAATAGAAGAAAAGTATACTCAAAACAGATAAAAGAATGAATTTAGAAGTATGGGAACCATTTGAGTGGCATTAGAAAGTTAGTTATTCAAAAGGTTCCTTATCCTCGTAAGTCGTAACCTATAGATCTTCACATAAAATCTCAAACAAAATAATTTTCTTCCTAAATCTTAAGCTCCTGCTTCTTCCATTTGCATCAAGTCATTGTATGAAAAAGATGGAGAATATGCATAAGATGTTATATCTCACATCACTAAGAAATAAGTAAAAATGTTTCATTCTAAAAACATCTATAATTCTTGATCAGATTAAGCACTGGTTTAATCTTGTAAAAATAGCATGTTTATAAAAATGCAGGAATGTCACCGTTCTTTTTCCATCTTCTGAAATGCAAGAAATGGATAGAAAAGCGCAGTGATGGCACAATAACAGAGCAGTGATGAATGAAATGAACCTAAACCCTACAAGGAATAGAGAGAGGAAAGAAGAAATCTCAACCAAAAAAAGACAAAGACCACTTGAACCTAGATCAATTAATCATAGCCTTCAACATTTTGATCACCAAAGCCATAAATCAATTAATTATATATTTCAAAGGATAACAAAAGGAGTGAAATTTCTTGTTTAAATAATCCACTGTTCATTTCCATCCTCTTTAACTCAATCCAGAGTCTTTGAATCTCATGCTTATTGCATAAAACATTAATTAACAAAATAAGACGTCTCATGCATAGTCATGATCCTCTTAATTGGATCCATCAAGACAATCTTCTTTGTATCTGTGTAGTTGAAAACAAAGTCCATGAACAATAAACTTTTGGTATTCATTACACATACTTATGGGTAATATGACTTAGACGAAAAATTATGCTAATCCCTAACCTAATAAACAAGTTACCATCCACACAAACTGTTTATGCAGACATTCTAATATTAGAAGCTAAGAAAGAATAAAATTTTGCTAAAGGTAGATCACCATCAAGAAGTCAAGTTGGGGGTCTATAAAATTCAAAGAAATTAAAGAATTTTAAACAAGTTGCTCAGGTGCACTATCAATAACCAGAAAACAACAGAGATTGCTAGTGACATCATACCGTGCTGTAAACTTCAAAGCTCTAAATAATGCCACAGATAAGGCTGCAATCTATAAGAAAACAACCCGTGAGTATTCATCAATATAGCTGTTATAAGGATACTTATGTAGCAGGTAGCACACAGATTTATCATAAATTATAGTATTTCCAGAAATAGAGTTAATCACACAAACCAATTCTTCTCCATCATGCATAAGTGAATACTACAACATTAAACAAAACAAAGAAGATCCCCATATAGGTAACTTTTTATCCTACACTTCATTAGCTACGACGAAAAGCAACAAAATAAGAAGTTCAAATCACGTCTCTCAGATTACAGAACAAGATATCATGAAATTACCTCTTCTGGAGTCCCTTCATGAGTTTCAAGAGCAATGGCCAAAGCAGTACGAAATGATCTTTCAGCACGAACCAAGCTTCTGACATGAAATTTATTATGGAACTGCAAGTTTAATGTCAGTCACAATCACTTAGATAGCTAATGTAATAATCTATGTAATCTCTACAAAAAATTCAAAATACACGCACCCAAGTGACAAGAGGAGACAAAGCATTTGCAGTTATATTTGAGATCTCCGATATCTTCAATAAGTCAGTAGGAAGTAGAGAAAGTAGAGAAGCCTGTCAATGCAATCATAATTATTTTTATAAATAGGAATCTTTTTGAACAATTGTTTCGGGCATAATACAAGTCACAAAAAATCAACCTGAATGAGAGAATCATCACAAGCATTGTCAACTAATCTGCCCCTCGCAAGTAAACAAAGCAAGTGAACGTTATGCACAAGTTCAGCCAATTCCTGTTTGGAAAGCAGATATTTTTTTTGAGATCAAAACATGAAACTGCAAAGAATTGTCATCAACTATATCCTATGTGTAGTGTCAATAGAAGAAGTGTAAATGTGTAATGCACCTTATCTTCAGCAGAAGCTCGACGTACAGGCTTACGCCCAGCTGAACCTGATGGTTCATCAAATTCAATAGTTAGCCCCTTCATACGTTCATTTGGGGAATGAACTACAGGATCCAATTTGGGAATTGAACCATCTTCCCAATCTGAGTCATTCATGTCTTCCTCATCATCGAAAAGAGTATCTTTATGACTTCCAACATCATCGAAAAGAGTATCTTTATGACTTCCAACATCACCTTCTAATTGAGAACTTCCTACATCGTCTTTACAACAATCTTCAGCCTTTGAAGCATCCTGTGCAACCGTTGTATGCAAAACTTCTTGTTCATTTGTTTTTAGGTCATTCTCCAGGACAAATTCATTCTCTTCCTTCTTCTCTGAAGAACAAAGCTGACTGGAACGTCTTAGAACTTTGTTCACTCCCTTCTGTGATTTCCCAGCAGGTATTTCTGCACTCAAGAGATTTTATTTAAGTTCTCATCAATCGATTATAACAGAAAAAAAGAAGCTAACAAACAATAAATAATTAAAAAAATATAAATAACATTAAACAAACCAGCATCATGAATTGACCCCAACTGATTCCCATTTTCTGATTCACTCATAGCTTTCCTTTTACACCGCCCTGCTCAAAATTGGGATAAAAGTCAATATAGATGTATCAAAAGATACAACTCATTAAGCTCAAAATTTCTAGTTTCCCCATTTTTTATTGACAAACTAATCACCTAGAAGAAGAAATACACAGCTAATGAAAACATAAGACTAAAAACTTCCAAGTTTTATTTTCCAAACTATTAAAGCACCATAAACATTTCAATATTTCAAAATTCTACCTTTCCTAAAAAAAAGGTAGAATTCCAGTAAAACTTGCATTTTATTGTATAGTTCACAAAAAGAAGAAAAACACTTTCCACCCATTTACCCACTAAAAAAGTAAACCCATTTTCCATCTTAATTTGTCTAACAATATGAAACATTTTATGACAACTAGAGATTTTTTCTCTCTCACTTTTTTTGGAAACCCAACAAATAATCAAATGAATGAACACAGGAAAGTTCAAATTTTTTACATTAAATAAATAAATTTGGAAAACAAATGCTTACCAGAAGATCGGGTTGGGGTTTTCGACTTATCTCTGTTTCTCATTTTCCTGGTATCGAGGAAAAACAGAAGAGACTGGGGAAAGAGAAGAGTCCCGCGAAAAACATTCGACAGGGTTTTGTTATGGGAATTTGAGTGATAAGCTACATGCAGGTGTATTTACTCCACTATACGGACGCAACAACACGCAGTAGCACACGGGTTATCCGAGAAATTACTACCACCTCAACAATAGTTTCATCCTATAAATTTATTACGCATCAATAATTTTTATTATATCATTTTTTGAATTTTAATCTTTAAGGATTTATTTAGTAAAAATAAAAAATAAGGATTATTTAATAAATAATATATATAAAGAAATATATATATACAATTAAATTTAGGAATAAGGTCAAATTATACCATATAAAATTTCAAAAAAAATATATATTAATTTATGATCATTAGACGAATAAAATAAATTAATAAAATTAATAATAAAAAATATAAAAATTATCACCTAAATAAATAATTTTAATTATTTATTATTATTATCTTCCAACGATCTAAATTAATATAAAAATAAATAAATTTTATACCATGTAAATTGAACATGCATATACATAGCAATATACATGTATATTTCTATATAGCAATGCACATATATACTTTTATATACATATAGTTAAAAGGCTAAGTGACGCACATATATAGATTCTAATTTCTATAGTTTTTTATATGCATACACAAAATATATATATTTTTATATTTTCTTATTTAATACACATAATATATTATCTAAAATTAATAAACTCAACTCGAACTAAAAACTGATAAACTAGTTATTAAAAACTCAATTTATTTGAATTTTCATTCCATAACTCAAATCTTATTTGAATTTTTTTCAAGTCAAATTGAGATTAAAAATTATAAGTCGGGTATTTTTACCTCAAACCAAGTCGTATAATTCGCTATTTTCAAGTCCAGTTTTGCACAGCCAAAAGAAAGCTCTTGTAGATTATACAGTAACTGGTGAAAATTTAGAATATAACCCATTCACATCATTCTTAAACTAGAATCAAAAACAAGGAACAACTGATGTCAGCTCTGTGTTGGCTCTAGGATTTCTATACTCCGATAGTCAATCACTCAACCGTCTGACATAAAGTATAGTCAGAAATCAGTAGCTTCAGCCTTCAGTGAACAACAAAATCAAGGGGACCCAGACAAGCCGGGGAACAGTTCTGATATTTTGTTGAACACATCCATAACCTGAAATGAAGATCAACAATAAGGCTTACCAACAAATCTATGCCTATGGCCAAGAAGAGCAAAGATGAAACTATCATCAGATGTGACACAGATGAAATATTAACAAGCCATCATTGGAACACTAAAAGCAATAGATTTGCATGTAAGGAAACATGGCCTGATCTTTGAAAAAAAGAAGTGGCCATTGTCGATCGGTTCAAATAAATTGGCACTTATAAACATTGACAACTTACAGTTATAAAGGAAAGAATAAAACTTTGATGAAAAGGGAAGAAGATGCAATAACCCCTCCCAATGATTATCAGTTAGCCAATCAATGAAACTTTAAATATTAAACATAAAATGTGGATAGAAGGCCTACCTCCTTGTCATTTTGGTATTTTGCAATGTTCAGTGGGTTTTGAGAACACTGTGAAAGCAGCAAAGAGACAAGAACATTAATACTAAAGATTTAGTATTCATGCATGACAGAGAGAGAGAGAGAGAGAAAGATAACTAATAATTCATCAATAGACAGGGTAGAACATACATCCATGATAGCTGCTTGAACTCTAGGGTTTTGGAACGCCATGGCAACTTCAGGATTGGCCATTATTTTGGATATCACTTCTTCAGGTGTAAGCCCAATCTGGTCTGCAAATGGGAAAGGAAGATATTAAAACCCCTATTCAGGTAATAAACTATATTCAACCATGAGAGAACTAGACCATCTAAGAACTACGTATATATCACATATAAAAAATAAAAAAATAGTTCAAGTATACATCAAGGAATTAATATCTTATCCCATGCATTTGAACAGAACACTTCCATAAGAGGTTCAGACTTACCAAATTGCTGTTTCACATCAGGACTGTTGAGATCAAAATTTTTCAAGGAATCCATCATGCTATTGTCCCATTCAGAACTTCCACCCATATTATTTCTGAAAAAAGAAATATCAAGGCATACATACATATAAGTATGTGAACTAGCCATAAACTCAACCGATTCTAAATAAGAAAATTAATAGTAACCTGAGCACGTATAACAGGGGGAAAATAAATAGAGATCAAAATCAATTCACATCAAGTTAATAAGTTCCATCCTAAGTCACAACACTTATCTTTCAACATCAATTGGAAGAAACTCAAGCAGAATGGGACGGAATAATGTATACAAATAATGACCCTTTTCAGTAGAGTAAGAAATATTATGATTCCCTTCATGTATAATATATAATTTTTTAGCATCAATGTACCCCCAAAGATTCTGTCTTCCTGAATCCTGATAGATTGAAGGTCAATGAAAATCAAGAAAAATTAAACAAGGCGTAAAACTAAAGAATTGGCATCCAATAAATTCAAAAAATATGAAATGTGATGACAGAAAAATAGAAACGAAGGATTGAGAAACGTATCCATGAATGCGCATTACAAGGTAATCAGAAAGCCAATTTCCACAATGTTGTGTTAATTTCATAAGTGGACTCTAGGTAATTATTATTCCTAGTTCTTACTCTTCAAACCGATTTTAAAATTGTACCAAAACAGAATCATTCTGGCTCCACCTATCCGAAATTTTAATTTTTAAAATCAAAACCAGGAATCATGCAACCATAAACATAGCATACAATATCATAACTGAACAAGAACATGAAGAGAACATCTTAAATGTTTTGGGGGCAATGCTTAAAACTCTAAATCAAGAGACAGGCTCATAAAAATAATCAAATCCAGAAGTCAGAAAAAGCTTACAGCATGTCTTGCAATTGTTGTCGGTATAGAGGATTTTGTAGCATCCCTGTAAAAAAATAAGCAACAGACAGACAATTGATATAAATTAAAAAACCATCCATAAAATTCAAGCATATGCCTATATATTAAACGAAGAAAATACTTTTATAAAAGCAAATAACACTATTCATGGGAATAAAACAAGCATTCCAGGATTCAGAAACCTGGGGAAATTACTTAGAACACTATTGATGCTTTTAACATATAAATTTTGTAAACATAAAAGTATACAGGCATCAAATCCTTGGCATAAAAAAGGTTTTGTAAAAGCTGGAAAGTCTGATATCAAATTTAACCAGACTGGAGACAGAAAACCATCGATGTTTTTAACGTAAGTTTTATAGAGACCACCACAAAAACATGTCCTCTATTCCCACCTCCCCACCCATCCTCCTCAATCCTCATCCAGAAAGAAAAAATAACAGAGAGACAAACAAGGACAGAGTGGTTAAGCATGGACTTACATTTAAATGTCTCAGGGTTCCTCATTTCCTCAGGCAAATATCTGTATGAATAAATAAAAGATTAAATTTCCTTATGAATAAATAGCACAGATTGCAATAAAGGGGTTAATTCCATTAAAAAAACTACTAGAGCACCAGGAAAAAGTCGAGTGTAAAAGCATTTTTAAAACACAGAAAGATTTTACTTGGGGGAATTATATTTTTAGAGGTGCTATTAGGACGCAGCTGAAGCTAGTAAAGTGGAATATATCATTTCCCATCCATACACCCCCTCCCTATCCTTTCCTTCTCTACATTATATCAACCCTAAAAAACAACCAGACAATCAGCTTCTAATACAACAGTTGATCTTTAGAAAGTCCAATTCCTAATATTTGGGGTTGAATCTTATCCCATAAGTACAGTGACAAAAGACTTCCAGACAAGAAAACCAACTAAGGAAGCAAAAAGGAAAGTTAGGTTTACTTATCTAAGTTTTAAGTAAAAAATATTATACTATGATTCAGAGCTTCCGAGCTTTTAAGGAAGTTTTCAATGGACTTAACTCATTATTATATCTAATTCAGGTCATTCCATGTACTCAAAATGTTAATGAAAGCCTATTAGCTTTAAAAGATTGAAATTTTAAATCTGTAAATTAGCTCCATGTTCATTCATCACTACATTTGAGATACAAAGCCTAAAAAAATTATATGTTGGAAAGATATACTATTGACTAGTTAGTTTTTTGTTACTTCTGTATTCCAAAGAATAAGGATGGAAGAATGGACATTAAGAAAGAAGTGTAAACTTACACTACACCTCAGGTACACCAAGATGACATCAATAAAAAATCAGAAAAAATAAAATGTTCGAGGAAAAGAAGTTTTATTACGGATAAACCATCTTCTGCACTGCTGGATCTTCCATCATTTTCTCTAAGGCATCCACAGATAAACCTGGACCTGCTCTTCCTGCAAATGTAACAGAATGCTTTATTAAATATTACAGAGTACAAGAACCTAAAAGCATGCTCAAAATGTGTACATGCATGATTAAATTGTTGGCTATGCATGGGTACAAGTATACTCTTGGCAGAGGAACAATATACAATATCATAAAGCAACCAAACTGCAACATAAGAGAGCAGCATAAATGCAGCTGTATCAATGAGGTAATAGAACCACCTATTTGATCACTGTTTAGCTATGTCGATATATGCATCAGCAAATGTCTTTCAAAAGAGCTAATATTGAACAAAATAGCATTAATTACTATGAAAATTATGTGCATATCAACTCATGAAAACTCAGTGATCTCAAGCACTTCCCTAACACTACGCTGCTTAGTGCCTCCTATTAATGTTCCTTTATTTTAACATAGATATGATAACTCAATTTATTATATCCCTCAATGTCAGAAGATTTATTGATCTCTAACATATTGGAATAACACTTTTTTTCCAAGCCATTAAGTTATAACCTCCCTTGGTCCAAGTGAACTTTTAAACCAATGGGAAAACAGCCAGAGTTAGCAATTGATAAAAAACTTTCCATGTTTTTTTTTTTACATTCTGTTCAAACAGTTGTTACAACAACTACAAACCAAAACATGTCACACTTTCATTTCAAATAATCATTTGATGTCAGTTACAACAGGCTCTTTACATACCAGTTGACTGATGACCGCCAAAAGCACCAGCATCCTGCTTCGATGCAGCTCCATTGTCAGAAACCTTCAGACATTATTCAAAATTTCAAGTTTCAGGGATATATGCATTGAAATTACAGAAATTAATCCATACAACCATCTAACAGAAAAAGCTTAAAAACTTACATTCTTGGGAATCTTAGCATTGTCTGATGAACTTAGCTGTGCCACATCTTCAAAGGCATTCTTCGGTATGCTCTCTTCTGGAGAAACATCGACAAAAGCTGCAAATAGAACTTTAAATCAGTCTTAAGAAACAATCTCGAGAACAACATCGGCCATTGGAATGAAAATGAGTTGTTAATTGAATCTAAAACCATCATTCAAAGTAGAAAATTCCGTTGATACAAGAACTCAGTTTTATACTTCCATATACTAAGTAAACCCATTACTGTATGGGAAGAAAGAAAAATGAGTTGTTAGTTTTACTAATGTTTCATATACATGAACGCGCCATATAATGTTCCATTTTTCCTCAAAAAAGGAAGAGTTGCAGTTGCACAATATAAAAGTATACAGCATCATGTGGCAGCAGTAAAAGTTCTATTTTACCATATTTCTTTGGTTCTGCAGTTTCTGTTTCACTTTTTCCTTTGGTTGCTGGCTCAGTTTTCGGGGCTGCTTCAACTTTTGTTGCAGGTACATCCACGGTAACTCTGCTTTGAGAAGACGGTGGAGGAGGGGATGTAACAGGGCCTTGGGATGGAGGTGTTGGAAAAGGAAATGGGGATCCCGAAGGAAACGCAGCATTGCCAAATTGGTTATTTTGTGTATTCATCTGGCCCATCATGGTTTTAAAAGCTTGCTGCATTGCATATTTCTGAATAATGGAAAGGTGGATATCATAAATCAACGGAATAACAAAGTATTCAGCAACCTCCATTCACCTCATCTTAAGCACATAAAGAAAGTTAATCATGAAATGACCAAATTTAGGCAAATTAAGGCACAACTCAGGAACAATTCAAAGGCCATGAAAGAGAGTTATATATCTAACAAACCGTGGTAGGGCTCTGATATGACAACCAAGAAACTTATAGTAACACAAAATCTATATATCATGCTAATACAGTTCCACTACCCTTGCAGACCTATTCAAGGAGAAACTGGAAAGCAGAAGACAAGGAGAAAATATTGGAAGACCAAGTCCAACTTCCTCAGCTACTTGGATACACGATCCCCATGATCTATGTAATGCTAATGAGGAGTTGCAAGTCTTACCTTAACAACCTGCATGTTTTCCATGTTTCCACAACTTCAATTCTGCCGTGTTATCCATTATCTACTACCTTAAAGGAATTTAGTTATGTTTTCCAGAAAATAACAGTCCAGGCAATTTATTATAAATGTCCTAGGAGTTCTTCTAGTTTCAATTGTGATTTAGTTATTTGAATTTCAAGATTATTGGTTGTAATTGTGTCAAGATTCTTACAATGCTACAGCTAAGAATATTCCTATTTTGTTCTTTATCTTCTCCTTTTTTGGTTAAAAGTATGCTCCTATCACACACCAATTGTTATCTAGATACGTCTACTTGTCCTGGTGCCATAAGCCCATAACACAGAAGGGCATAAAGTCATGCCATGTAAAGATGATGTCAAGGTAAGCTGCTCCAATGAGGTAAACTTCTCAACACATCCACTTGAGATCTGACAGAAATTTAGGAGGCACAAATTATACAACTAGCTCTTACTTTCTGGATTGGATTGTACACCTTGGATTCATATTTTCCATTAAAAACAACTTTACTGACAACAAGAACCAGCACTCACGCACACACCATGGGTCCCAGGCAGGGATCATCTACCTTTGAGATGGATGAAGTGAAAGTTTCACTCACAAATATCAAAAATACAATTTAGCAGGAATAACTATACGCCCTGTGAGCAAAACCTGTATTCTACTATCTTGTTTAGAACTATCACCATCTATTACAGCCTTGATTATTGGATTTCAAAAAATGTATAGTGAATAGAACCACTTACATAACCCAATAATTTGTTCAAATTAATACTGCAGCATATCTCTCCAAAAAAGTAACTTTAACAGATAAAAGAAGGCACCTTGACAGAGAAACTTGAAAAAAGTAATGGAAAGACAATAACTTCCACTTGTAATTAATTAATAATTTGGTGAAATAATAGTCAATCAATAGCCGATTTGATCTAGAGTTTCCCCACTCACTTGCCAATTTATGTCTTCAAATGCCACAAGAAGCATAATGAAGACTTTCAATTTGTAGAAAGCATCCAAATCATGCAGACTAAATAGATTTCTACCTGTTGCCATTTTTCCAGTGCTTCATTGAAGTACCCAATTCTACTTCCAAAACTATAACATAAGATTCAATCATACAACTTACAGGCAAAACAATACAACCATACCTCATAGGAAAAAAACTCTCACCTTTAAGCTTGAAGCTACCTGTCATTTCAATCAACTTCAATAAGATATATACAAAAAACAGACAAATTACAATTAATAGAATAACACTAAATGTCACTCAAAAAGATTGAAAAGAAAAATAGAAGCTTTGTGCTAACCCATGTAAAAAGTGCTGAGAGCCCAACACCTACTCCAATCCAGAAATGCGGCGACCCTCTGCAAAATATAAACACATAACAGCTAAACAAAGAAATAAACGTTCATAAAACATACTCCAGAAAATATATATTTGGAATGTCCGTCTAATCGTTACTCTCTTTCACTAACCCAAAACTGCTATAAAGTAAAAGTAAACAATTAAAAAGTAAAAACTATCATTATTTCACCAAAAATTATTTAGATTATTTAAGTTTGACATCAATTCATATACAAGAAAAATAATACAGTATTTCATTATACATGACACTATGGCTCTGTTTGATCACCGTGCTCAGCTTTTGCTCATTAGTCATTACAAAGTTACTAAGAACTAAGAAGAATAAAGGATTAAGATGAATAAAAGACAAATGCAACATTAATTCTAACATAGACTACTACTAATTCTGCGTTGAAGCAATATCAAATGATTTTTATTCTGAAAAGTTAGCTCATTTTTCCCATTCTCAAAAGCAAGACCTAGAAACCAAAGATAATAGAAGGAAAACGATGGACCGAATTACATTTGAGAGGACGGCGGCGGCACAGTTGGATAAGGGTTCACTCCAACCGAATAACTTTGTTGATTACTTGAAGAAGAAATGGTGGCAAACCTCTCGTCTCTAGATTTTCTGAAAACTGCAATAACAAGAACAGAATAAGATCGAATTATAATAAACTTTAAAAATAAGAGAGAAAATAAAATACCAATTTGGGGGAGACGCCGTGTAGGTGTAGTGTGGGCGGAGCAGGAGAATCTGGAACGACGATGAGCACTCTTGGAAGTTGGAAAAGTGAAGACTTTGGTAGGGTTTTTCAGAGTATAAATCGGATTAGTAGTAGTTTTAGTGTATCCTAATAGAAAACCCTTTGGAGGTGAAGAAGATGACGAAACCAACGCCATGTTCATATTTTCCATTGAATTTTCCAACCCTTCCGATGAGAGAATTAGTGATAGTTGAAGGGAGCAAGGAAGAGTGGGGATTAGTGAGACAGAGGGAAGGAAGAACACACTGAGGATGGGATAAACCAAGCGGCAATCCCCCAAATGTTACCTAAACTATAATTTTGTTCCTTTGGGAGGTGTTTGTTTCCTTGGACAATTCTATTCCTCTCAGGGTGCTATAATCACAAAAAATTCTTTATAACATGACAAAATCATTAGATAGAAATTATATCATGGTAAGTCCACCATGTCATCCATGAGTATTTTTTTATATTTGATTTATTAATTTATTAATATAAACAATTTTTTAACTTAAATAATTTTATTTACAATTCAACTTGTGATTACATTCATCTTAAAAATTGAGTTTAAATTATTTGTCTTGTATATTATTATAGAGTTAAAAATATTTGTGAATATATATAATTTTATAACCAACTTAAAATTATTAAAAAGATGCTAGTTATATAAATTATGATGATTTCGTCTATTTATTATATTTTCCCACTGTGATAATTATCTCATATCAAGGATTTAACAGCTTCATTAAAAAATCACAACTTTACTATTTTTGTTTTGAAATTTGTTTGTAGGTGTGCCAAGCCAGCAGGTTTATATATAACAATCCTTCAAGTAGCTGCTCAACCAGCAGTATTTCACCAGGTCATCCAGTTCCAAGTGTTACAAAATTGTATGTATGCCTTCAAATACAGAATTAGAAGGAAGAAAATAGCATAGCAACTACTTGATCCTCAATTTCTGTAAGAACCTGGGAAATGTTCAATTTGATGCTCCATTGATGGTTTCAACCCTACTACTATCTGATTCAGCCCTAGGACAAAATTATTGATAAAAGAGCTTTCTCTCTAACTATTTTGTCTTACAAGCTCTGCCAGGAAAATCCTTCGAAATCGAAATCCATAAATCACCAATGGAAAATTTTGAAGCTTGCATGTAACCATTGTTGATTAGATGAAAATTCCATAACCCAACATGGTTGCAACTTGCGAGAACTTTGTCCTCTCACTCACTCTTTTTTTGTGTTGTCTTTAAACCTGTATGATGTCTAAACACTGGAGCGTAGTTATGGTGCCGGATAAGCAGGATCAATATGAAAGTATTAGCAGCCAGAAAAAGTAAGCCTGCCATCCAGAGCTGTAGGAAGACATTTTTGCCTTTAAACTCAAGCAGGTAACCCCACAATAGCCAATGGGTTTGAGCTCCCATCCACAAAAGAATACAGCATAGTCCTTGCCATTTAAACCTCATGGTGGTCCATGGCAAAATAAGAGGCAAGAGGCAAAAGAACCAGACAAAATACTGTGCTGTTATTACCTGTCCAAGAAGTAAATTGAGAATAAATACGAAATCACAGATTTTTGTGTTTACGATGATGTCCAGGTCCATAAAATTAGACTAGGAATGGTTAAATTTGCATACCTTATTGAATGCTACAAATGCCACCGTCTGTACAAAGAAGCAGAATACGAGATCCTTTGCGAAGCAGAAAACAAGAACCAACTGCACTATAAATTGAGGCAAAAAGGAGATGAGCTTTTCCAGAACCGAAAGATCACGTTCATAGTTAAGATAGATATGATAGAAGTAGATGGAGAAATTATGTCTTGGATCTGTGCGAGTAAGATGATAGAGCAATGCCTCATGTAGGAATTCCCGTCCATATAATCGGAAGAAAAAAACAGTACAAAGGAGGAAAACACTCCCTGAAATGAGACCAAACAAAATTCTTGACCTTGTGAATATGCTTTTAAATGCAATCCATGCATCAAACTGATCAGTCACTTGTGAATTAACTTGACGAATCTTCCCTTGATCAGAGGTCCAATCACAGAGCAAAGGCTTCACACCAGATTGAAAAAAGCGTGGATCAAGAAAAAGGACGATGGGAAGCGCATAGATTATAGGATAAATTCTGAAGTGAACAATAAGACCATACCAACATGCAGCTTGTACCACATTACCTATCAAGAAGAAAGGAGGAAATCAACAGAGCCAAACAGAATAAATCAAGTTGAATTGGATAAATAACAGGACTCCTCTTAATGTAGTGCCCAATCATCAATGAAAGAAAAGACATTAGATATATAACATACGAGAAACTACTGTAATGAAAACTTTCCCATTTGACACCTAACTCATAACTTTCTGAATGATTAATCAAATGAAATCAAGTAGGCAGACTTATGAATGCTATCTCGGTAAATCCTTCCCACTAAGCCAGTAGTTCAAGCTTTTCACTCTCTAGAAAGAAGAGCTGGAGCATTACAAGTAAAATCATAGAGTTTGTTGCATTAGAGCACATAATTCAAATAACAATATCATCTTTTCATCTTTTCGAAACACCAAACATACCCAGGAGCAGCTTATGCAGTTAAGACTCTCCCTTACAACACCAATGTTTAAATTATTGACAAATTTATAAAATTCTTCATATCAGCTGAAAACTAAGGTGCAACTAAGCTTTTAAGTTGTTTTCATAGCAGGTTAAAATGGCTAGAAGCTTGACTAGCCCTAACTGTAGCAATCTACTACATACTAAGAAGCTAATCAAGAACCTAGACAGACATGAAATAGAAGGAATCTGTCAGCACTCTCGTGCTCCCTCAAGATGGATTCGACCTAGAGTCAGATCCAGCATTTCCGAGTGTGTGATAATTATATCAGAAAGCCAAACACCCAAGAATTACTTGGCATTGACCTCAACCTTGAATCCTCACATTGACTAAGGTGACAATAAAATCAAGACACCTTATTTACCAAAAAATATAGAAGTAAGCCTTTACCTAAAGAGCTATCATTTCTATTTGGTAAGGATGACAGAACACGATTTTTTTAGGATAATATATAGAAAACTAATACATATGATACCAAAAGGGAAGCATGCCATAGTATAAGTAGGCCAGGGATGGGCCGAGTGGAGCTGGAGGGGGCGGTTGCCCCTGAAAATTTGAAATTCGTATATAATTTAGAAATTTTCTATGTATTTTCTACTGAAAATCTATTTTCTCCCTCCTAAAATTTTATAAGTTCGCCCCCTAACAATTAACATAAAGTCTTGAGTCCGTTCCTGAAGCAGGGTGACTCAGTTAGTATCCAACTACCTTTCAGTTCCATTGTTAGCACTTTCACTTTGATTGTCATTAAAGCAAAAATATTTAACTTAAAAGTACGTAACAAGTCTACATACCATTAATAAGGCAGATAATGATCCACAAAATCATGGCACAAACAATAGGTTCACAGTTTCCCCGAGTTCCAATTGTGAAGATAAACGGGTTGAAAAGCCATATCAACATGGAATACGTGCATAGATGATCAGGCACCTTACGCTGCTTCAATATCATACGGATAAACAATCCGACAAGTAAATCTGCAAAAAAGATGATCAGAACCAAAACACACAATGAAATTCAGACATGGTTTCCATCTAAAAAGAACAGCATCAGCAACAAAAAGTTCCCAAGTGCTAAAACAACAAACTTAATTCTAACATGGGTAAATTTCAATATATTACAATTGGTGTTGAAAACTGAAAAATACCTGAAGCTGAGAAGATAAACTTTCCCCAAGAACCGGCAATAAAAGAGTTGGGGATTAACAGAAAAGCAAGTAAAGGTGAATAACGGTAAGTGGTTCTTTTATATGGAGATTGACCAGAAGCCATTAAAGCAGCAGCGTCAGAAAAAACAAGGTAATCCACATCTGTGTATCTAACTTCCATATGGGCATCTTGCCATTCACCATATAGGATTAAACCCACACGGAAAATGGCTGAAATAAGGAAAATTGATCCGGATTTAAGTGAATTCATGGCTGAAAATGTAAATTTTGAGGAAACAAAATTAGACCCAAATCAAATCCTTTTTGCAATCTGACGAAGAAGGGGGAAAGTGGTATTTGGGAGTGGACAATCTATGAATCTATGGAGATGAAAGGAAAGGAAAGGAAAGGAAGTGAGAAAATTTAGATCCATTTGAAGTGAAATTAAAGATAGTTATCATGATCAGATTAATTACCATAGTTAAGACCTGGGAATGAATTAGTTAATAATTCAAAAGGGTAAACCACGGTATTAGTCACTAAATTATTTATTTTTTTATTTTAGTCACTAAAGTAATTTACAAAACTGTTACTAATGTTACATTTGGTCGTTAAAAATATTGTGAATTTGAGTTTAGCTACTTAAACATTCAATAATATTTAGTTCATAAAAGAGAAAGAATGTGAGAAATATAAAAAATATATCAAATCGTATACTAAAAAATATATTAGAAAAATAGTTTACGACTCTATCTCATATCTTATATCAAATTATGAGAAATGAACATTAATTAACTGTAAACACGAATCAAATGATTTTTTAAGTTTAATTAAAACATACTCTACTTTAAATATGGATGAGAAACCAATAATTGGTACACACATCTCTTAATAAGACACTCGAGTTTAAACAATTTTATCTGCAAGATGTGTGTGCCTTATTAAGAGTTAAAAAATATAAAAAAAATACTATATTATAATTATCTTAAAACCATTAAAAATCACATTTACATTTCTTTGTGCTTATTGAATAGAAAATAATGCAACCTTTATTACCAAGTTTAGTTTCTAAGGTAAATTCTAACTATTTGTATTGAAAAGATTACGTCTTCGAATATAATAAGGTTTTTGAAAGGGATTTGGTCTCGTTCGATAACCTAATCGACTACGAAAAGGATGTAATTGTATGGTTATAAAAAGTTAGAAACTTTGATCAATTTGCAATGAGGGAAATCGCTTGGATTTGCAACAATTAATGTCCCATTGTAAATCCATATAAGGGTGATTTCTTGTGAAGGGGTCAAAGTATATTAGGGCATGTTAAAAAAAATTGTCCAATTTCAATGGGGAATGAATTAGGAAGATGTTGCTTAGCAAACTCAAACAAAATTATATTTTAATTAATTTGTATTATGAATATAAAAACCTAATTTTATAACTTAAGACAAATTATGTAATTACATGTTAATTATGATTATGAATGATGTAATCTTATGGTAATCAATCTTTCTATTCAATTCGTCTAAATTCTGCATATAGATTTAGGTTTCGTTTTTTATTGTGTTTAAAGGATCAAACCAGTTATTCACCTAAATTTTTCTAAAAACAACTAAAAACACTAAAAATTTTGGTCTACAAACTTTGTTTTGCCCGTAACAAAAAAATGGAACCTTAATCCTTAATTAATATTGTCTTAATCTACACATCGAAAGAGTTACATAAGTTAAGAATCATTAGATCATAATTAATTTCAAGTGATACCAAGAAGCTTCTCAAATAACCAATCCCCCTAGTATTAGTAAACCCCAAGAAAGCATCTCTTTTGAAACATTAGGGACAAATTTAGTACTTTACTTACAACATCCTCATTTTCCTTGTCCTAATCCAACCACTGTGGACCAATGTTGGTGGGTACTATAAATACAAACATCTCCAATTATCCTCAAGTACACTTCACCTCAAAACCAGTAGCCAAAAAAAGAACAAGAGAGATCAAACTTTGCCTATCATAATAGAGATATATGAGCCCTGCAGGCAACTCTACGGTGGTGGCGGCGGCAACCACCGCAGCTGGATCCCGGCTCTGGAACTCGGGTCTGTTTGGTGGTGTGGCAGTAGTGGTCGGACTCATTGTCATGGCATTAGTTATTATAGCTTGTTCGTACAAAAAGTCTCCACCTAATTCCAATGGTGAGGCAGCTGCCGAGAAATTAGACTCGGAAACGGAGTCGAAGATTGTTGTGATCATGGCTGGTGATGAGAACCCTACGTACCTTGCCAATCCTGTGCCTTCCACTCGGAATTGCTAACACTTCTCACAGTAAATATTTTATTTCATCTGTCTACCTTTCTTACGATTGTGTATTTTGTTCTTTTATTTAATATCCGTAAACATATTCGTTTATTTGTTTGTGAACATATTCATGTAACATTTTACAAATATGTTTGATTAATATGTTTGTTTATGGCTAAAATGGTAAAATTACACCACTAGTCTTTAAACTTTTAAGGTTTCAGAATTTAAACTCTAGAGTTCACCATGTGTTCAATTTGTCTATATCTTCGACATATTTATGATTAAATATCTTTGTGAACGAGAGATTATATCTTAGGCCCGACTCACCACGTTAGCTATGGTCCCTAATCAATGAAAACCACTAGTTTCACCACTAATCAGTCATGTCATTAATATAATTTTCAAAAATTATATTTTTAAAATGACATGAAAAAGATGAGTGAAGATTCATTGGTTGGAAAAAAACTGAGTTGGAAGATAGTGGTGAAATGGATGGTTATAATTAGATGAGACCATGACTAATGTAGTAAGCCGGACTCATGATATAATTTATCCTTTATGAACATATTCGTGTAACGTTTTGCAAATATGTTTGTTTATGGCTAAAATGGTGAAATTACACCACTAGTCCTTAAACTCTTTAAGGCTTCACAATTTAAACTCTAGAATTCACCTTGTGTTCAATTTAGTCTATATCTGTGACATATTTATAGTTAAATATCTTTGTGAACATATTCGTATAACGTTTTGTAAATATGTTTGTTTATGGGTAAAATGGTAAAATTACACCACTAGTCTTTAAACTCTTTAGACTTCACAATTTGAACAAACTTATTAGTGGATATAAATAAACAAAACGCATTTACGTTCATATTTGTTTATTTTAAATGAACATTAAAATTTATTCATACTCATTTATTTAGTTTAATAAATAATATTATATAAATGATTCACAAATAATTCGTTCAACGCTTTGTTTATATATACCTCTATCTCTAATGAATCACCATAGCCTAAATGTAATGCTACCTTATGAATTAGAATATGATGCATAAACAAACAATTTTATTTTTTATATTTTATAAAAAATTAATTTATATATATTTACTTATAGTTAATTATATGTATATGATTATTATAAACATAATTAATACAATATGAATTAACTCTTCAAATCTATTTTAACTAAATGTAATGCAAAATGAGTAGTATAAAAAGATTTGACCATGTAATTACTAATATCTCGCTAATATAATTTTAATACTTTGTTTTTATAGATATTATAAACCAACGTTTTAGAACATGTTCATCAACTATAAATTACTATAATAGATTATAATCGTATAATTATTTTTTTTAAGAAATTAATCAAGTTTTTAGGATAAGTTAATTTTTATACTCCTATATATTACTTTATAAATCTATTATATTTGACTTTTTATTAAGTTGTGCGATAATTTATATCTTATATTTTTATTTCTTTTAATATTTTTTTTATTTTTGGTTGTTTTTTTTATCTGAGTTATTTTCGATTTGAGTATAATCAATTTATTTAAAAATTAGTTCAACTAATTAATATTCAAGTTGATTTTAATTCAGTTTAATTTATTTTAAATTAAATTTAAATCTTCATATTCAAATTAATATCGATCTTAAATCAAGAAAATCAATTTAAATTTTTTATAAATGTCATTGAATTTTTATTAAATTTATAGAAAAATTATAATTATATCACAAACAAGAAGTAAAATAATTGGATTAAACATCCAAAGATTCTTACAACCAAAAACAAAGAAAAATAAATATTTATACGAAGATAAACATACCAATAAAATTCAGAAGCTTCTTGAATCTCCTTATCTCTGTTCAAACGAGACGCATAACGAAGAAAGAAGGAGTTGTAGACTATCCAAACTGTCATGCAAAAAGTATTGCTGTCAGGACTGATTTCATCGGCAAACAATCATCAACCGAGTGGAGATAAATCTTTTGAAACAAAACAAAAATAAAAAACTAGCATCGATTGAATCTTTGTGTGAACAACAATCGATCGTTGGGATATGTTGAAACATGCCACAAAGACAGATAAATCAAATCACAAAACTTAAACAAAAACATGTCTCAAAAATAGGGAAAAAAAACGTGTCACAAGATTTATTACCTAGAATATAAATGCTTTGCTTTTATCCCCTAGAATATATACCCCAGTTAAATTAAATTATATCTTCAGGTTAGAGAATCATTCTGAATTTTATGCTTTGGGTGGTAACACTTGGGCATACCTCAACCTTGTAATTATATTCTTCAAAAACATTTAAACAAGTATTAAAGTTATTTTAAACAGATTTATTAGAAAATCAGATAATGTTTATTTTATAAAACACGAAAAAAATATGAATTTAAATATAAATGTAAGATATATTACATTTTTAAAATGTGTTTGTAAATAGTTCCGCGAAAAATTGTTTATGCTTATTTATTTATTAATTAAAAAAGTATGGATAATATTTTTGTTTGCTTGATTAAATGAACGCACAAATAAAGATATTGTTCGTTTATTTATGTTCGCACTAATTCGTTTGTTTATGTTCGTCTAAATTTATTTATATATGTTTATAAGGGGTGAGCATTAGATTGAGTTGAGTCGAGTCAATATTTTTTGAGTTATTTAAGTTGGTAAGTCCTATTTATTCGAGTTGGTAAGTCATTGTTTAAGGGTGTTCATTATTTGGTTAAATCAAACTAATCGAGCGAATAAAAATCAAATTGGTTAATATATCGGATAATTTTAAGTTTCAGCTAATGATTAAGAGTTTTTTTTATAATTTAATTATAGATTAATTCAATTTTAATTAGGTTATTTAACTAAATAGATCAAATTAACCAAAAAAACACTAAATATTTAATATATTATATATGTTATTTATGTACGAAAAAACACAAACAAGTTAAATTTTTTAACAAACAAACGTGAACAAGTTAAGTTTCTTAACGAACAAACACAAATAAGAAAAAATATGTTCGCTTATATTCATGTTCATTTTTTTATTCAGTTAAAATTAAATAAATAAATATAAACACACTTTTATTTATATTTTATCAATTCATTTACGATGTGTTTCTAAATTACCAAATAAGTCATAAAAGTTTTTGGGGGAAAATCAAGTATCAGTCAGATACCCAAGTTAAGTCCAGAACTAAATCAGTACAAAAAAATTTAGATACCTAAGTGGTTAAAATCTAATTAAATTTCAAGTTTAGGGCGTTAAGATTTATAATTAAGATTTTAAATTTTATAATTTAAACATAAATAATTATATAATTTATTTATTAACGAAAATACATCAATATCTTATCGGTATTCCCATTGTCTTTGGACCTCTAAATGTGCTGTGACTTTAAATAAAACATCAAAGGACACATCTAAGGGAGGTCTTATCCACGTTACAACACTGAAAATTGTACCACAATAAACTGTTGAGACCTCACTGTCCGAAAGGTACACAAATTTTCTAAATTAAAAAATATTTTTATTTATTTATTTATTTATTTATTTATATATTATTTAAATTATTTATTCCCTTAACATTAAAGGAAATACAGCAATATATACATAATTTTCTGATTTTTTTTTTCATAAAACATGTGAATGTGGCTACAAAGTCCAGATGTCACCTTATATATTTGCATAGAACATGACCTTTGTTCCTAGGTGCCATCACTAGATTCCATGGACTCACATTTTCGTGTATAAGGAAGTTACAACTTTTAATTTAGACACACCAATTATATTATCACATTGATTAAGAGAATAATTATTATTCTTAAAAGTTACGGGTTCGAATATTAGTATTTACAGCACAGTGATTGAAGAATCAATGTTTAATGGTTAAGCGTACATTCTAGTATAGATACTACTTGTATCCACTGTAACTGATTCAAAAAAACTTTTAATTTAGATATCTTTAGAACTTAAAAGGGATGACTACGTGTTGAATCGTTTTTTAGTTCATTTGAATTTGATCTAAAAGTAATTACTCTAAATTTAAATTCAAATATAATATGACCCGATTTTTTAAAATTTTAGTTTGATCCAAAAATAAATATTCTAAACCAAACCCTACCTGGTTTATAAAAAAAATAATTTTAAGGATTTAATTATAAAAAATTATAAGATTTAATTATAAAAAATAATAATTTTAGATATTAAAATATAAATATACATTTAATTTAAGACCCTAATTAAAAAATAGAGAGAAGATTTATTGTTACAAATATTCCTAAAAGTTTAGGGGAAATTATACTATTAATCTTATATTGATTTTTAAATATATATATATAATTATTAACAAATATTTTAAAAATGATTGAAAATAATTTAAAATATATTGTAAAAATTATTTTCTAAAAATAATATTTATTAATATTTGAAGTAAATATCATATTCAATCTTTTTCTTTTCATTACTTGATAAAACTAATATCTTTTAAAAATATGATAAAGTAATGTCCACCACCAACAAAAAAAACATTCGGCGGGAAAAAGTTATAAACATTATACATATATGTATACATAAAACATTTGATAATTTTTTATTAAAAAATATAATACAAATTTTGATGCATATATCAGGTAATTTAATGGTTAAAAAATCAGGTTTTGTGAATAAAATTTAGAGTTAAAGGTTAACGTTAAAATTTAGTATTTGTTCTAGAGTATATATTCTCAATTATTGGGCATTGATCGCTCAATCACTGTACTGACAATTCTGATGCTTGAACCCGTGATCTCCAGGAACAACAACCGTTCCTTTAACCGATGAGGTTAGATGGTTCATGCTTAGAATTTAAATTAAGATTATATATTTAGGTTTATTTTTTAAAATAAATATTCGGATTTGTGTAAACTTTTTTATATTATATAAATGATTTATTATTCAATACGTAAGTGATGAAAATAAAAAGGTTTTACAAGCGTATTAATTGTAGGGTATAAAGGTTTAGGTTTATGAGTTTAGAATATATGGTTCAAGGTTAGAATTTGGAGATGATTTATGGTTTAATCTATTTAATCTAAAATCTAACCTCAAACCTTATTGTAATCATAATCCATCGATTCTAAATCAAAAAACTTAAACTCAAACTCTACACCCTACGATCTAATCCTAAACTGTAAAGAATAAAACTAAAATACTTACGGACTATGACGAAGCCACATGGGGTGGGGTAGGACAATCGTCCTTACATCCCCGAAGAATTTTTTTACACTTTTGTCCCCTATTTAAATTATCTAAAAATTTATTTTTTTTATGAATTTACCTCCTACTTCTAAATATTTATATTTTACCCCAATCCAAAATCTTGACTTCATCCCTACTTGCATAATCATTAATTTTATTTTCACCGTTCGTATATAAAACAATTATAAATATATATAATTACTCTGATTATAAAGTATGATAAAGTGCAATTTCATGGCACATATACTAATCATAAAAATGCCATGGAATTGACATCCAAAGGAAACTCCAAGAATCTTCCTTTAAGACAAAGGCATTTTAGTGATATAAAAATGTTATAAATTTCCCATCACTGTTTTTCTTTTTCAACTATAAATTCATCATCTTCAACCTAACTCATATTCCATTGCCCTCCACAACCAAAAGAAGAAGAAATCAAAGGCCAATAAAGAGAGATGGTGGCAGAAAATACAACACTAAACATCAAACTCAGCGCTACTTCTCCATTACCATACCTCTTTGGTAGCCTAGCTTTGGTGTTAATTCTGATAGCAATGGCATTGCTTCTACTGGCTTGTTCATATAGGAAAAGATACTCGAATTCATCATCCGACGATGTTCCGGTAAAGCAGGAACCGGTGATGGACCCAGTACTTGTCGATTCGGAACCGAAGATCGTAGTGATCATGGCAGGAGATGACAAGCCTACCTTCTTGGCTAAACCAGTTTCTTCTTCAACTTGCTGCTGCAATCAAGTTTAAGATGGCCAAATGCCATATCTTTTGATTGTCTTCCTTTTCCAACCTTTCATCAGTTTTGATTTCTTTTCTTTTCTACGCTTTTGTCTTAATTAGAACAGCGGGAACATGTGAAATTCACGAACGAGCAGTAACATTTTATAAGAAATTAAAGTTTGATTCTGTCTGATACAAGAACTTTATTTTTTTTTTTTTTTTATGTTTTGCCTTGTTAATTTTGCATTAGTTAATGTTTTTAACTTTCGTGGTGATAAAATTAAAATTTATATGCAATAAATTACCTAATTAGACTAATTCATAAATTGAGGTTCCATTACGACGATCACAAAATCTCAATTAAGGAATATTTTTAAATAAAAAACTATAATTTAAATATTTTCAACTGAAAAATAGATTAGTGAATACGGTTAGAGGTGATTAAAACTGGATTTAATTCGAAAAAATTTAAAATTTTGATTTAATTTGAAGGGAAAAAATTTAAGTTGTTCTAATTCAACTCATAATTACATAAACTCGACTTAAAATTTTAAACAAAACTTGAGTAATAAAATAAAAATTTGAATAACTTAAATAATTTAAAAATTTTAATTACTAATAGATTAATATTTAAGCTTGAACCGAATCCTTTAATTTCTCTTGATATGTATATCAATATAAAAATATAAAAGAAATATGTTACATATGATAGAAATATATATATATATTGTATAATTAAAGAAAATCATTTAAATTAGAATTAAACTATATTATAAATCTGTAACATGATAAATAATTATAATTAAATTAACCTCATAAATTTAACTCGAATAAAAAATTAAAAAATTAAAATTATAACATTTAACTTAAATAATTTAATTTTTTTTAATTTAATTAGATTCGACTTGATTAAACGAATGCGGCGTCCAGAAACTGCATCCGGGACGAAGTGTTGTTTCATTCGACAAATGTGTTTGTTACTGTGAATAATGGGAGACAAGATAAGACACTTGTTGCTGTAATTATTATGAACGGATGGTTGGCTGTGCAGGTTTGTGTTGGGTATGGATATATGCTGTAAGGATATTCTTGGCTGATTTCATCTAGGGTTAAAAGGATTGATCCAATCAGGTACCATTACCTTTTTCTTAAAAGATATATCTCATAAGATGTGCAGCGCTATTATTTATATATTCTAAGACCTCATTTTTCTTTTTCGATATAAAATTAATGTTCCTTGCCTATTTTCAGGCCTGACACTAGAGTCACGAATTATGCACGGACCATCTTATTTCGGTGATTAAAAGAACGATTATTATCTTTAAAGATTATAAATTTAAACATCAATATTATAACACAGTGATTAAACGATCAATATTTAATAATTAAAAATATACTCTAAAATATATATTATTGTAATCATTGTGGTTGATTAAAAAAATCACGAATTATTTTTCTGTTATAATTGTGGATAAAAAAATAAAAATATAAAAAATTATAGTAGTGACTATAATAAATAAACGAATACATGGTAAATAAAAGTGATTGAAATTTCCAACTTAACAGGTAATTTCAATAAAAGAGGAATATAATTTATTTTAAAAGATTTAAATTTATTGTTTTATTTATATAGTGTATACGTTTTCAAAATATATATAAAATATATTATATTATAATTATTTTAAAACATTAAAAAATAGTTGATCAAAATTTCTGAGCCGTGACTAGAAGCCTTATGATTTCTTTATAAAAAATATATTATATTATAATTATTTTAAAATACATGTAAGCTAACACCAATTATTGTTAATATTAACATAAAAACTGAATTTTGTGCAAAAAAAATAATAATTAACTTAAATTTAATGTCTTTCAGTTGGTATAGTTTGAAAAAAAAAATTAAAAGTTTGACCTTTGATGTCCTAAATATAAAGTTCAAAAATTTTAGTGTCATTTTCTTAAGGGAAAATATGTTATTAGGCCTAACGAGAAGTATGATTAGGCTTGGACTTGCTTTTCGGGCCGGTTCATGCAGTCGGGTCAATGGAAAGAAACTGGGTTTGGTGATTCAGCTCTAATTAGGGAAGGAAATCGAGTCTCTGATGGTCAGATGGGTATGAGTTTGGTCGGGTCAGATATTCGACTTATTAAAATCCGATTCAAACATAAATATTTTAAATCTAACTCTAACTCGACCTAAATATATATATATTTTTTTTAAAATCTGATTCGATCGGGCTGGTCGGATTAAAACTTGATCGGGCTGGGTAAAATACCCGCCCCTAATGGTCTCCAGCATTAAGATATCGATGGAAGATTTGAAAATGAGGTATACATTTCAAATTTAGATCGAATTAAATTAAAAAAATTTAAATCGGTAAATTAACGATTTATATCTGATTTGAAAGTAATAAGATATTATATTTTTCGGATATTAAATTTTTGGATCAGATATCCAAATTTTTAGATATCTGAATTTATATCTTGATTTAAGTATATTTTTTTGAATTTGATGATCATATTCATTAAATTTTTAGATTTTTAAATATAATAAGCAACAAACTATGAAATACAATAAGATTTGTATCTATGAAAATTTCAGTTTTCATATATAATAAATAAAAATATCGATATAACAAGATTCATATTCATAATTTTTTCTTAAAATTTCAGATATCTATTATGAATATCAAATAGTTATCTATATTAGATCCAAATTATTTAAAAAATAAAAAACAAATTAGATAATTAAATTTTAGATAAATCAATATATAAACAAATAAGATTCATTGAATCAGATTTTTTATCCACCCATAATCTAAAAATCAACATGTTTCTGGAGAAAGTCAGAAGTACAATACCCGATTGGGACAAGCTGCCTTTATCGGGCCATTAACTGTCATTATCATTCTTATTCAAGTATTTCATTATCCTACTAAATTTATTTCTTTTACATTTTAAAATATCTCATTTAAATTATTTTATTTAAAAAACAATATTTTTTATAAAAATAAACATTTTTATCTATTTTTTATTTAATTTAAAAAATTATTATTTTAATTATTTTATATCATATCTCTTACATAATTCCCCCCTTAAAATTACTGAAAAATCAATTAGGAATCTAATTTCTGACATCTAGGTCGTACATTATTATTACGCCAGTGACTTTTGTTTCAGTTTATATAGAGTAGGAATAGGAATATGGAGAGTTGGAGTGGGCAGTGGGGGTTGTCACATGCAACGCAGTAACCATCGGGGCTGGGGGTTGAAACTTTTACCACCTGTAGGCTGTAACAAAAATTCTCAGACAAAGACTTGTTATAATAACGGAACTTTTAAGACTTCCCAAACTATACTTCATATGCTCAAAACATACGAACACTTCTTGGATGTCCGAGAGGAATCATAGAGAGATGATCAAGTAATTTCATTAATATCGAGATTAGGTTAACTTTAAGGCTGGATTTTTGGTTACTGTTGCGATGAGAAACGGATGTTCACCGACAACAACAACCTTAAATAACTTACATCTGCAGTCGATTTTCTCGTCTTAAACAACTGTTTTAGAACAACTAAAAATTTAGTTTCTACGAAAGAATGTTTGTCCCTCGAACCCTGATTTAAGACACCAACGACAAATTTAAATCAACTAAACTAGCACGTTACTAGACGTGAATCAACTAGACCTAGACACGACATGTGTATATATTCGAATCATTTTAGTATAAATTTTTTTTCTTAGTATACACTTATGGACTTAATTGTCATTTCTTTACATTTCTCCACCTTTTCTTTCTTTACTCCAAACACTTTAGGGACTATATAAGTAAATGGCCTTTGAGGGTTTGGAAATATTCCCTACAGAAAGTGTTCAACAGCTACGTTTAGAAATGGAAAGACCGTCTTCAAGTGTTCGAAAAGGTGCATGGACTGAAGAAGAAGACATGCTTCTCAAGAACTGCATAGAGAAATATGGAGAAGGAAAATGGCATCAAGTGCCTTCTAGAGCAGGTAAAATGATTCAGAATTAAAAAAAATGGTTTTAAAGAAGATGATGATTCAGACCAGTGTACAAGTGCAGGTTTGAATCGTTGCCGGAAAAGCTGTAGACTTCGGTGGCTGAATTATCTGAACCCTGATATCAAGAAAGGAGCTTTCTCAGCTGATGAAGTTGACCTCATCATTCGCCTACATAACCTCCTCGGTAACAGGTAAGTCCTTGGGAGAACCTTTTTTCCTCGGAACAATACATTTGATTATAGTCCTTAATATGGATCTCGAGGTTTTGACCCATCCGGATTTTTGTGGGTGGGGGTGGGTGGGGGGTGGGGGGAACACCCTTATGCTTTGGACTGCGACGTATGATTCGAGCATGAATCATCTTATCTTAGTATCTAAGAAAGAGATTGTTGTTTCTAAAAGTCATTGGTTCGAACATCAATATTATAGTACAATTATTGAACGGTCATTGTTCAGTGGTAGATAGTATATTCTAGAACAAATATTATTATATCTATTTCAACCTTGGATTTCTGAAATAGTATAAAAAAAAGTGTTTCGAATCATTGCTATTTGATACAAACCTATTCTAAAAGAGTCGAGCCATTTTGAATTGTTTGTTGACATGGACAAAGCCAGGAAAAACCTCCGAAATTATTTCAATATTGGACCTTGGACATATAATAGTTCTGAATCGAATCTCTTTAGAAAGATCTTTTGTCTCATGATAATCTACTCCAGTCCCCTTACAAAGTTTTCGTTATTGAGTTAATTCTCAATTTAGGCTTGTGTATAAACTTGAACGAACATGAATAGAGTGTGTTCAGTTCGTTTACAACCTTATCTTATTTTTAAAATAAAATAAGTTATTCTTTAAATTCAATTTTGAGTTAATTATATCACGTATCCTCAAACTATAGTTTATATTATAAATTAGTCTCTAAATTCATTAATATTTTAATTTCATCATCAAATTACAACTTTGATTTTAAATTAATCTCTCAAATTTTAAATATTCTTTCTAACTTCATTCTCAATTGCAGATGGTCGTTGATTGCTGGTAGACTGCCTGGAAGAACAGGAAACGATGTGAAAAACTATTGGAACAACCACTTGCTGATGAAAAGGGTCAATCTTTCCGACAATGACTCGAATTCGAAACCTCATCTAAATCCATTCGAACCGAATACCAAAGTCATCAAACCGCGGCCTCATATCTTATCAAAGAACATTTTCCCTTTAAGCTTAGATGGAAACAAGGGGAACACCGTCACCACCACCACCACCGCAACAGTAGTAGCAACACCAGCAAGCAACAATTCCGTATCGATCGACGACGACAACAACAATAACGAAGAGATAATGTGGTGGGTAAATATGTTGATGAATGAGAATGAGTTTGATGATCAACAGCCTGGTTCTGGTTCAGCCAATAATATGAATCCATGCGTGCTGGGAAACCAATCTATGAATGAAGAATTTGGGGTGGTTGAGGAAGACAATTATGGTAATTTAGATGAACTTTTTCTTGATGCAGAATTATGGAATGTGTTCAACCCATAGACAGAAATGTTAGTTCTAATACTTTTTAAATTTTAGTCATGAACTTTAAAATTAAATTTTATTTGCGGTTTAAAAATTTTAGGGTCTGTATAATTTAATAAAATATAATTTTAAATTTATAATTAGTAAGCGATAATTTTTTTATAAAATAAATTAATACAAAAAAAAATATTATTAAATTATCTTATTGAGCAACAAAAAACTGACTTATAAACATCTAAAAATTAAATAATTTCACTTAAAAAATATCATTCATTTTACATAATTTTAACTTTAAATTATTATTATATATATACACATAATATATAAATTTATAATTTTTTATAAATACTTAATTTAATTTAGATTTTTTATTTTTGAGATTTAAAAAAAATATATGTACGATAACTCTCATCGTATTTGTCTAAAACCCTAATCATAGTGTTTCATATGGCATGATGATTCAAAAAAGCATGAGATTTTGCATGCTGAGTAGATCACTTACGTGGAATCAGAACATGCAGACGTAAATTCCATATGGAAGAAAAATCAGACAGACTCAGTTTTTTCACGTAAATCCAAGAGTTATATTAAAAGTATTAAATTTCTAACCAAACATCAACATCCAACTGTTCCATCTCAAAACACATGATTGAACATTAAAAAAAAAAAGACAATTTATGACATCGTAATAAAATTTCGTACCATTATTAACTGAGTTCAGAAATTAAAAAAAATTAAATATTATCTCAACCATCGTCGTTCAACGCAGGTTGTGTAAAATTTCAATTGATTCAAAAAGTTAAATAATTTGATTCGATTCAATATAAAAATATTTAATTTGTTTTGATTTGATTTAAAATTTTATAAATTCGATTAAAAAAATTAAATAAAATTTGAGTTATAAAATAAAAATTTGAATAGCTTGAATAACTTAAAATTTTTAATGATTAAAGAATTTATTATTAAGTTCGAAACGAATCTCTCAAAATTTTATGAATTATAATATATAAAAATATGAAGAAATATAGCCACATATGAAAAATATAAAACAAATATATATACATCTTATAATTAAATCATATTATAACATAATAAATAATTATAATTAAATTTTTATAAGAACTCGAAAACTTGCTCGATTCGACTCAAAAAAAAATTTAAATGAAAGTTTGAATGATAAAATTAGACTCATCAACTCGCATAACTCAATTTTTTTCACTCGAATCAAATCGATCGAACACTCACCCTAATTCAACGGTGTTCAAAGTTTATTTTAATATATTGCAATTTTCATAATTATATTATTATTTTTTATGATAATATTGAGATGACCGATAACTTTCTAAAAAGGTATATTTTATGTCTTCGAATCTGATTATTAGCTTGAAAATAAGTTTATTTAGTTGAGCTTATTCTTGTGTTTAATTGAAATTAAGTTAATTTAGTTTGAAATTATATTTTATACGGTAAAATTTGATCTCATCTTTAATAGGATTAAGATTAACTTATACCAAATAAAATTTAAAGAGTTTTATACTAATTTTAGACTGTTGGATAATGGTAATAAATAGCTAAAATTATTTTCTTATTTTTTTTAAGCGATAATCTTCACATTTTTTTCCGTTAATTTCATCCATCCATTTCACTCATTCAATGATCATAGATTAGTGTAAAACTCTCTAAGTTTTACATGGTATAACTTGATTCCATCTCGTATCAATACACGTTATAGAAAAGATGAAAAAAAAATATTAGATGAATTTTGTTCACTACGTCATTCGTAGTCTAAGCAATCAAGTTCGTTCATCTTTAAATAACTACCTAATAACTACCCACTCACTAATTACAAATAAGAAAGAGGTGATAATTCACCTTAAAAAAATGAGATGAATGAATTTAATTGGTTAGGATTACAGATAATGTGATGAACAAGGTTTACCTAATAATTTTTCGAAAAGATGACTTTTCGATGGTTATCTGCAGGTTTTAGAGGAAAAATTATATCATGAACCCTTTTTACCACGTTATCCGTGGTCCCAACCAATCAGATTCATCCATCTCATATTTTTTTAAGGTGAATTATCATCTCTTTCCTACTTGTAATAGGTGAGTGGGTAATTATCAAGCGATTACTTAAAATTGAACGAACTTGATTATATAAACCACGGATAACGTGGTGAAAAGAGCCCATGATATAATCTCGTTTTAGAGTTTACTGTTTAGAACATATAATGCATGTGTACTATGTTTTTATAGGAAGAATTGGATGTAGGCACATGGGGGCAATGCCATGCTTTTTATGACAAAAACAAAAGATGTTCCAATTCAAATTGTCTTCATAATATTTGTAAGCTTAAAGATTCTTATTGGGTTAGTAAATTTGTTTACAATATATATGCAGTGTAAAGTTGAACCAAGTTAGGGTACCAACTATTTGGTCCCAATGTTTTGTGGGATACTCCTGGTCCTGGGAGAGTGTTCTTGTGAGATTTTATTCTAAGGTATTTTCGTGTTATTTTATATTCGATCTAAATATATATACAGTGTAAAGTTTAAACACATTTTTTTAATATTTTTATTTTTAAAAAAAGTAAAAATAAAAATAGATTTTGTTCTCTGGAAAAAAAATTAGATTAACTCTATTCACAACATCATTCATGGTCTTAACTAATCAAATTTATTCATCTCATTTTTTAAGGTGAATCATTACCTCTTTCTTACCCAAATTATTATTGTTGTCATCGTTTATTGTCTCATCAAAGACTATTATCGTTGGACCATCATGACTGTTTCCCCAAACCACCCATCGACAATAACTGGTGATAAGTGTATCGATCGATTTTTTAAAATCGAAAAAAACAAAAAAATCGATGATATAACTTTATTTAAAAATCTGAACATATATTATTTTATAACCTTCTTAAAACTATTAAAAATCTTTATTTAAAATTTACACTGTATTTCATAATTAAATGGAAATATGCACTAAATTGAATTTTTAATTTAACTATAGATTAAATTGAATTTCAGTTCTATTTTAGAGTTAGCTTGATATAGAGGATTTAATTGCATTTCTAAAAGGAAAAAAGAAAAATTAAGTCAAAGTTTAGTTTGTTCCGGTTTAATTCGACTTTAATTTTAATTTAATATTATTTTAACTTAATTAATCATTTTAATGAAAATAATGCAATGGTGGATATTTTTATTTTTTAATTAATTTAACACTTAAATTTTATTCTGAGTCAAAATAGTTATTTTACAAATAAAAATTGATAGTCAACTGACAATAAACAATTTAAAATGATTAGTTAAAAGAAAAAAATATTTTATATTTTATACAATTTTATAAAAATATTTTTGATTAATATCTCATTATATAAAATCTGCATATTTGTCTATGTAACATTGTTATCATAACATGCACTATTATTTAGGTTTATCATGTCATTTTAAGATAAGAGTTAATTATTGCGGATGTCACGTTTGTTTGTTTTCAGTACAAATTTAGTTATCGATTTTGAAAATCAACCAATACAGTCATGTATGTTTTCGGATATTAATTTATGGTCGCTCCGATGTTAAAACTCGTTAAGTGTTACTTGAAAGATTATTTAACATAATAAAAAAATAAATGACATAAATAATCACTAAATAATTGTTTTATTTTTATTTTTTCTGTAATGAATAGGACTCTAAGATTTGATTAAGAATAAAAGATTAAATTTTTAGAGAATTTTTTAAAAAAGAAATGTTTTTTTTTTCAGAAAGATAACAAAAATATAAAATTTTAAGGATTAAATTAAAGATAAAATAAAAATAAAATAATTATTTAGTGACTATTTAGGTGATTTATCTTTTTTTATTATGTCTTTACGGTTTTTAATATCGGAATGACCATAAATTTACAGCCTAAAAACGTACGTAATTATATTGGTTGATTTTCAAAATCAGTGATTAAATTTGTATTGGGGACAAACAAGCGTGACATCCGCAATTATTCACTCTTAAAATAGGACCCACACCTTCTGCACCGTCTCCTTCGTTGATTTCCTTTGGTCATCTCTGCGAGCTAAATCTGGATCAGGATACTTATCGAGCGAGTTGATCGTGAGATAAGTAAGGTTCAATTTATGTTTATTAAAAAAATTATTATTTGATTTGTTATTTTTAAGTTCGTTAAAATTGTGCTTGACTCATACTCGTTAAAAAAATTATTGTTCAACTCGAGTTATTATTAGTTAAGCGCAATAAAAAATTATCTTAGTTTTAACTAAAGTAAAATTTAATAATACTATATAGGACATAATATTAACATAAATTAACAAATTTAACCAAAAAAATTAAAAGAGTATATAAAACACTTTCAAAGTCTAAATTCTAGATTAACAATTTACAAATACACCAAACTAATATATTAAAACTAAAATAACAATCCACATATTAATAATTATTATTTAGATTTATTTTTTTAACAAAATAATTTTAAAATAATCAATAAAAAATATTTTAAAAAAATTAACAAGTTGTTTGCAAACTTATCGAATCGAGTTAGACTTTGTTTGATTTAACTCGTTAGGTTCTCGAATCAAGTTCGAGTTGATTCAATCCAAATAGAGCGTTTATCGAATTTTAACTAAGTCGAATTCGAGAAACTCATGAGTTGCTCAACTTTTTCCCCAGTGTTGATGCTTTGTTTCGATTCTATTTTGATGTTGATTTTACTCTTCTAATTTATTCTTCTGTTAATTCAAACTAGATTTAAACCGATCTGAATTAAATTTAAATTAATTATAGTTAAAATTAAAATAATTTAATTCGAATTTAACTAAATAACTCAGGATCTGAGAACACCTTGTCTCCCTCATTTTTAAAGAAAGTAGGAAACAAATATTAAAAGCAGAGCAAGTAGGTAAACAAACCAACACCGTGTTGAGCACAACATTTTTTTGTTAAAATATATAGTTAATTTTATTCTATTAAAATTTTAAAATTAAAAAAAATATATAATCTCGATTTATTGTATTATTTATAATTCTTATTTATTGAAAATTACTAAACTAGCCACATATTTTTTATGCCATTAATTTATTTATAATTAATTTTTATATAATTTTCACTTCCTTTTTATATGAGGTAAAAAGGTAGAGATTTATTTAAATATATAATAAATTATATAGTCGATTTTTAGTGAAAACAACCATAAATAATGTGATGGATCAAAAAATTTTAATTATTGTTCTGTGTTTATTAAACTCATTTCGTATTCGATATTAAACTAACAAATCATTCATCAATTTACATTGACAGGAAAACAAGATAATTAATAATTGAAGCTCGATATTAAAATAAATAAGTGATGATAATTAATTTGACAATGATAAAGATAAAAGTTTTATATTATTCTAAAAAAATGATTTTCTTTTTAAATAATAAATTAATTTAAATGTGTTCTACATTTATTGGTTGAGATTTTTTATTATAATTATAGATAATCCTTAAAATATAAAGAAATGAGTATCAAACACTTATTTCAATAAAATATAATTTTAATAGCCTAGAACATAAAAGAAAAAAGGGTAAACTACATAAATGATCTCCCGACTATACCTCAGTTTTTTTTATATCTTCCGACTATAAAAAATTATAAAGTGGTCCACTGACTATCTTTTTTGTCACAAAGTGACCCATGCCGTTAAAAAAATAACGTAAATCTTACGTGGACGTTAAAAAGCTGAGTAAACAGTCCATGTGGCATCCTAATCCCTTTAATTACAACACTCTAAATAAAGAATTAAGATTTATAAACCCTAATTTTAAAAATCCATAAAATCTTTTCCTTAAATTTTAGTTTCAAGAGAAGGATCACGTAAAAACAGGAGAAAAACCGAGAAACATGGCATGAATCCTAGAAAAGCAAACATGACTCAAGAACCCATGATATAACCGGCAACCATTCCCAACAATGGAAACTGACAGACCCATCATCCTTGTACGCAAAATATCATCAGTATCACAAACAAAAAAATTCTAGAGAGCTATTGTAACATTTCAAAAAATCATCAAATAGAGCAAAAATTTCCAGAGAAATTCTTTGGAAATAAACTTTGTTCTTCTTTTGTTTAACTTTTCTATATGTATACCAAGATGAAACTTTGAATAAAAAAAGTTGAAATAAAAGAGGAAACTTTCCTTCTCCGTTGATCGAGAATCCATCGTTGGTAATATAATTTGATAGAATGAATCATTGTGAAGGAAGAGCTGAAAGAGGGATTTTTATCTGTTTTCAACACCGAGACAGATCGCCGATGAGAGTGAAAGTGACCGATTGCCAAGGCTTCACTGAGGCGTGGATCTAGTAATGGTTCAATCCACAAGCACATTTCGGAATCTCCCTTAAAATCTCCATCTTCACTCAAAGAAATTTAAAACTAAAATTGAAGGGAAAAAGATTTTAGGGATTTTTAAAATTAGGGTATATGAATTTCAATTCATCAGATTATTGGGATGTCACATGGACTCCCAACTTAGCATTTTAACGTCCACGTCGGACTACCGTTATTTTTTAATGGCAATGAACCACTTTGTGACAAAAAAGATAGCCAGTGGACCATTTTGTAACTTTTCATAGTCAAAGGATATAAAAAAGAACTGAGGTATAGTCGGACCATTTATATAGTTTACCCAAAAAAAATATTAAATAGATTTAATTTACATAGACAATAATTTATCATAAAAATAAGATAAATAAATTTTATTTTTTAAGATCAAATAATAAATCAAATTCATATAATAAATTTTCGAATATATATATATTAAACATTTTTATTTAAGTCAAATTAATCTTAGCTTTAATTTTAATTTTAAAGAAAATAATCAAGACAATAATTGTAACACTCTTGAAATAATAATAAATTAAATAAATAAAAAAATATATATATATAAGTATATATATATATTTTAAAGAAAAAAAAAGAAAATTTAGAATACTTACTTTGGAAACCCTATTAGATTCAGAAAACCCAAACAATAAACCCCCCTTATTCTCTCAAATCGGCCACCGTCGATCTCCGTCACCGGACGTCCGTGGTGCTCACCGCCGCCACCAACCGGTTCGTCTCCTTGCCCCGAACAAAACCCCTTAACCACGCGCCGGACCGCCGCTGCCTTCGCCGCGAATTGGGGCTTGAAGTATCGTCGGTTTAGGGTTTAAAACCTTTCGGTTTGTTTGCTTTTTCCGGCCGCCGCTGAAGCTGTGGCAGCGCGTCGTCGGTTGCCTTGTGATCCCCGTGTCGAGACGGCCAAAAGACCTCCAAGCCCGCCGCCGATCGTCACCGGCAAGGGCCTCATCGGAAAATTTGTCCGATTTGGTAAGTGGGTTCTTAAAAATCCGATTTTTTAAAGTGTTTCCTGGAATTTTTGGCTTGTGTTATGGTGTTTTTGGAGTAGATCTGGAGAAATCTGGTTTCGATGTATGTTTTCCGGCCGATTAGGGCCGCGCGTGGCCTTCACGCGCCACCGAAAGCGGTTTCCGGCCACCGGGACGGTTACTGTGGGCTGACCGGTCCAAACCGGCCTTGAACCGGCCCTCCCAAACCGAGCCGGTCTTACCGAACCGAACCGTTGACCGACCCGACCCGTTGACCGTTGACCGTGACGTCAGCACTGACCGTTGACTACTGATGTCAGCGTTGACTTTGACCCCAAAAGTCAAAATTTTCAAAAACTCATATTTTATGTTTTTCGACGTCCTGAGTCCATCTGTGAAGTCCGTTTTTTGAAATTCGAACCCGAAAGCCTCCAAATTGGACTTTAAAGTCTCGAATCATGCTTTTCTTCCAAGTTAAGTTAAGTCCAGAGTTTTATTTAAAGTCTAAAGTTTATGTCTGTTTATTTGTAGGATCTCATAATTCTCCCGATCGTGCACCGAACCAACCCAGTTCCTCCCGCTTTGACCGATCTCGAGATCCGATCGTGACCCGTATGTTTTTAATACCCGTGAGTAATCAATTCAATACTTTAGCTCCAGTATTAATGAAAAATTATATTTTATATTTTTAGGGTCCAGTACAGCTACAGAGCGAGGCTCGAACGCCCAGTAGATCACCTGACTTTTTCCTGCCATTGAGGTGTGTTCCTTGTGTGCTATGCACTGTATTTTACCGTTTGATGTTTAAACGAGCCAAGTATGTGCACATAACTGTTTTCTGTTTTACGTAAATGTTTGCTTCGAATTTTAAGATATACCATTTAATGGTTTACTGTATATCTGGTACGTCCTGATCTTGTATGCATATTGCCTGATTAATTTCTGAACTACCATCATGACTCATGTTATTACTACATGCCTGTCATATTAGTTGTTGGGGTGATGAGTAGTACTTCAGATTCGGTTCAGCCTTGATCCAGTTGGTAATTCCGCCTGTTTACGGTTCCTAACCTCAGTTAGGGTAATTCCGCCTGTTTACGGTTCCTGTGCATTAGTCGGGGTAATTCCGTCCTGCAACCTAAGGTAATTCCTTAGGTCGGTACCTTAGCCTTAAAGGCTAGGGTTAATGCCAGTATCAGATACTGTTCGGGGGAACTGTATCCAGGAGTTCGGTTGGAGGGTAGTTTGTCATGCATATACATGATTTGGTTTTCTGTTTACTATTTAATCAATTTAACTGTTTTCTGTTGCACTGTTGGGACACACTGGGCTTTATAGCTCATACCTATTTTCTTCCCCTTTCAGATACTCGTAGATAGACGTCCCGAACTTGGCATTGGAGAATCTACATACTACCTGGTTACACATTGATGTAACACATTTACCTTTTTCGTTAGTTTATGTTAAGGTGACATGTGTCATCATATATTTTACTACTGGTGTTTTAGAAGTATCACTTTACTCTTTGTTTTACAAACTAATTTGGAACATTATTTCTAGCTACTTTGTTTTTTTGAAACGTATACATATTTTGAACTGTTAGATGGTATATATTTTCATTTGCTTCAGTTAAATAATTTTTATACTTTATGTTTCGTAAATAAAAACGATGTGACACTCTAGCCGGGCTTCCTGCATAGGCCGGTTTAGGGGGTTACAATAATTTTAAAAGAAACAAAAATAAACCCCAAATTTAATTTTAAAAAAATAACCCAGCAACAAAAATACCCCCCAACTACGTAACCCGGTAATTTCTGAGACTTGATTCTCAAGCATTTGTCATCATCTTCTTGAACTCTTCGAAGTTAACGTTTCCATCGCCGTCTTTATCCACTTGACTGATCATTCTCCGGCAATCACTCAACGAACACTTCTCCCCCAATCTTTTCAACACCGAATGCAACTCGTTCGCCGAAATCAATCCGTTCTTGTCCAGATCGTACATCTCAAACGCATCTCTGAGCTCTTTGTTCCCGCACCGTCCATCATCGCCTTTGACGTCCGTTCCTTGGAAAGCGATGAACTCGTCTAGATCGACGTAGCCATTGCCGTCTTTGTCCATCTCCGACATGATCCGATCTACTTCGCCGGAAGAAGGCGAGGAACCGAAGGCTCCGAGAACCGATTTCAGTTCGTTGCGAGAGATTTTTCCGTCGCCATTTTTGTCGAACTTGTTGAACACGATCCTCATCTCTTCAACTGAGCCTAGAAATCCCGCCATTGAAAAGATGCAGAAACAGATAAAAACAAGTACTGAAAATTGTGCCGCTTTTTTTCCTCCTTGGATCTTGGAGACGTATTTATAGGGATTTTCTAATATGAGACGGTTGAAATAAAATTAAAATAGGATAAATAAAAAATTTACAAAAATTATAAAAAAATTGATATTATTTTTTTAGTATATATTAAATTTTTTTAAATTATATGTATTAAAATTTTATACTTTCAAAAGTTTTAAATTTTTATAAAAAGATCAACATATACTAAAATTTTTATAAGAATTCAATATATAATAAAATTGATACTAAAAATTTTATAATATTTTATATTCTCTTTGTCTCATTTAAGATGTTCAATATTGATTTTTTAAAAGTTAAAATTTAAAACTTTAACCATAATTATTTTAAATATTTTAATTTATTAAATTTTATAAAATATATATATTTAAACTATTTAGTTAAATATTTCTAAAATATATATTTTATATTTTTATTAATAATAAAATTAAAGTTATAACAAATAAAAATTAAAATTTTAATTAAAAAAGTCAATATTAAATAAATAAAATAAAACAAAAAATAATAATTTCGATTTCGTATCATTTATCGATTTTACCCTAAAACTTTCCGTATTTCTAGGTATATTAACGCGGTTTTATTGATTCCGCGTGGATATACGACTTATAAAGGAAAATATGGTATATGGGCAGGTATAGGTTGATTATATAGGAAACAACCACCAGAATAACGACACGTGTTCCTTAGTAAGTAGCAAATAATTGCTTAGGATGGAAAGTTCGGTGCCTTTGAAGGCAAGATTTTGTGTAAAGATCCTTTATTGTTTGTATGTCTGACCCGTACCTTTTAACGCGTCTAGAATAGTATAGAAATTATTATATAAATAAATAATGAGTTAAAATATAATTTTTAGTAAGTTAAATATCAATTTGGTTATTATTGTAAGTTAATTAATATTTTTAATTTCTTAGTTTGAGTGTACTTGTAATTAAATCTGATAAATTTGATTTAAAATTTAAAAATTGAATCGATACTTAAAATTAATATAAATATCCCAAATAATTTGATCTAAACTAAAACTTATTTAAATTTTAATTGAATCAAAAATAGACTCGAATTAATCTCAACTAATTTTTAATTAGATAAAATGAACTATAATCGATTTTATCTGAATCAAAAGCAAATTAAATCAAAGACAATCCAAAATAAAAGAAATATATTAAAATAAAGTAAGAAAAAATAGGACGTCAAATGTTACATAATTTATTAAAAAATAAATATACATGTTATACAAAGTGATACCTAAGAAGTAAAAATCTAACTATAGACTCGAACTAAAATTGAAAGTTTAAAGCAGATTCAAACTAAATTTAAACTGATTATTTCCAGAACCAAAATAATCTAAACCAAACCGAACCAAGTAAAAATTTACTTAAAAAATATAACATAAAAATAATAAAATAAATATTTTTTAATAATTAATCTATAGATATATAATAAAACTTATGGATAATATAACTCTTTGTAGATGAGACTGGCTCATTATATACCTATAGATTCGTGTGCTGTTAGTGTTGGATCGAAAGCGCGTAGTCCAGCAAGGCAAGGCAAGGCAAAGCCTGTTGACACTTGACACCGACTCAACTTTATTTCCCTTTGTTTGTTACTTGTTTCATGAAGTGATGTTCTGTTTTATGTTGAACCGTCTCTGATTTCAACTGCCAACCAACTTTAGTTGTGTTTTATGGGTAAAAACATCATATGCCAATTGCCACAGCCACAGATCAACTCAGTTCATGGGGATGGGGTCAGTCACGTAGAAGCAGCGAAATTAGGATTTAGGGTTAAAAAAAATAAAATATAAATATTTAGAAGCAAGAGAAAAATTTATAAAAAATCAATTTTAAAAAATTTTAAATAAGGAAACAAAAGTAAAAAAAATCTTCGGGATGAGCACCCCTATATACCTCCGTCCTTGGAAGCAGCCAAACAAAAGTATTAATTATGAGGACTGTTCCAAAACAATGTTATTTGGAATACGTATAATTTTTTTTTAATTCTCTCTCAAATTTTAAAATTTTAGTGATATAAATAGGAGTGAGCAGAACTTGAGGGATGAAAAAGGTAATTTACCCTTTTAATTTGATTTTGGAATCACCCTCTTACTAGTCACTATACGGTATAAATTTTAAGAGTTTTACAAATACAGATCGTTAGATTAATTGATTTTAATGATTGAGATTAAAATTTTTAAATTAAGATAATTTATACATTTAAAATTAGCATTAACTTATTCGACGTTTGTTAAATATATGACAAAAGTAACAATGTTACGATTTTAAGTGATATAGTAACACATTTAACATATATTAATATTTACGTATTTTATTATTTTGACCTTAATTTTACAAATCTAAAATATTTAAGTGACCCAAATGGACTAAATTAATAGACTTTATAAATACAGAAATTTAAAAATATTAATTTATTTAAAATTAAATTCAAATTAATAAAATATATAAAGGTGAGGACTAAATATATTATTATACTAATTAAAAAAAGTTATGTAATAATTTTTATTAATCTCTCCGTTTCACAAATAATGTCCTTTATTGATTTTTTAAAAGTCAATTTTTTAAAACTTTGACTATAATTATATTAAATATTTTAAATAATTAATTTTTATTAATTATATATTTAAAATCTATTTGATTAAAGGTTTTTAAAATATATTCTTTTTATATTTTTATCAATAATAAATTTTAAATAATCAAGAGTCAAAATTAAAAAAAAATTGACTCAAAAAAGTCAACAAGGGACAATATTTATGGGACAAAGGGAATAGTTATTTAACGGATGGTGATCATATTGATACTAATTTAAAATGTTAGTGACTAGACTGATAAGATTTTTAATGTGGTGAGTAAAGTTTAACTGAACATATGATCCGATGATGAATGGGATAGTTTATCTGAATATTTATAATTTATATTGTTTTTCAAATAAACATAAAAATATTTCAAAATATTTCAAAAAATATATAATTGATTGAATTTGTAGCTTATGAGTTTAATTGTTTAAAAAATATATATATAATCTTAATTTGATATATTTTAAGTAGTACGAATCATTTTGTTTTCGTGGTTAAATAAACAATTATTATTCTAAAGATCATGGGTTTGAGTACCAGTAATGTCAGAATAATGATTAAGCGATCAATGTCCAATGATTGAGAGTATACTCTAAAACAGATACTACTGTAACTATTGCAGCTAATTCAAAATAAAATAATAAATTTTAAATTCAAAATTTTATGTATAAATTTTTTTGTTAAAATATTTATCTATCGCAAAAAACATTATATTACAAATTAATCTAAATTAATTCGAATAAAGCCTAAGATAAAGTTTTTTTTTTACATAAATAAATTGGTTTTTTCTTCCAAATAAAATCTGGGCTTTGAAGTCCAAATGAAGAACAGTAGCAAATCAAAACAATATCCCCCAAAGGACAAATTCTTCCCCTTGCTTTCTCCATTACTCACTCTCACTTCATCTGTTTATCATTTTTCTAAGAAAAAAAGAACACCCGGATCCCAATTTTTTTATAATCTTGTTGGCTCCTATTGGATTCTTCATCCACCCAAATTCAATCATTTTTTTAATTAAAACTTTTGATGGCTGCTCTTTACTCCACTTCTTCTTGCCTTTATGGTAGTTTGTCTTCTTACCCGTTCAATAAATCAGTAAAAATGGGTGGTGGCAAAGTTACAGATCCTGGGTATAATTTCCCTCCACGTTTTCAGCGTTCTACTCCTAAATTGCATGTCCAAGGTAAGTTCTTTTTTGGGATAGCTAAAATGTTGTTGTTGTTTTTTAATGAAAAAAGAACTAATTTTGAATTCAATTTTGTTTTGATATCAGCGATCTTGGTTATTTTGAGTAATGGAATTTTTATTTTGGTAGTTGCTGCTGTATTTTATGGAACATTTGATTTTGGAAAATATATTATTTGTTGTCTTCCCACTTAATTTTCAATATGTAAGTGGGAAAAGTCATTAGCTACATTTGGAAATGTGGAAAAATGGATTATGAAAGTTGTAAAGGATTTCAAGTAGTTTTCTATTTATCTAGAATGTTGGAGAATAAGGGTTTTCAAACTTTTTTGCTTGCCTTGTTTTATTAAGGAATGAAAGTTACCAAGAAAATGGCTAGTGATGTTTGGTTAGTACAATGGGGGATCAGTTTGAATGATGGGAGGATAATTAGGAGTTCATGTAGTTGCTTTAAACGTTAAGGGATTTCTATTTCATATTTTGCCATGGAGTTTAAAACTTCACAAATGTGGTATTATGGACTTCTCATGTACAAAGAATTTGTTGTGTGTTACAGTGTTAGGTAGGCCATTTCAGAATGATTGAAAGTCATAGAACTTTAGTTCCACATTTTTATATGTATAAAGTTTAGAAGTTGTTTTTCTAAAGGAACAATTTGATTATACTTGAAATGCCATTGATAACTGAAAGAAATCAAATCAAGCCTTTCATCATGTCAATGGGTGACCCTTTTCTTCTATTGATAATAATACCGGGGTCCGGGAGGGCATTATAATTTGTGGTGTCTTGAAGCACATTTGTTTCTATAGAAAATTGAGCTATGTCAAGGGTATATTGACTCAGGTAGACTGGTAGTATGGTTGAATGCCACACTCTGCGGTTTGACCTTTACCGAACTCTTCAACTTAGAAATAAAGCTGGACTAATGATAATTGGTATTGAACTTGATTTTTTATTAATACAATCATAGTTTTTCTCTTTTTAGCCTGCGGATTGCAATTACTGCTGTATATAATTTGCGATATGTCTCACTTTCCAGAGCTAATGATTTTCTTTTCCATAATTATTTTAGGAAAAGCCTTTCCTGATGATAGGTTACCTGAAATAAAGGACTCTTCACTTGTGGTTTGTTTTGGGGAAATGCTGATAGATTTTGTCCCAACTATCAACGGGCTTTCATTGGCAGATGCTCCTGCATTTAAAAAGGCTCCTGGAGGTGCACCTGCTAATGTTGCTGTTGGCATAGCTCGTCTTGGTGGTTCATCAGCTTTTATTGGGAAGGTACTTTTTAAAATGTATTTTCATTTTTGTTTGTTATGTAGGTTATAAAAATTGTGATGGTGCTCAGTTCTGTCTGTTGGATTTTCACTATAAACTTATATTTTCCTAGTTCAGTATTAAAAATTTTCATAGTATTCTCATCTTATTAATATTACCTCTCGTGTTAGGCCCCTTTTACCACTTGGTTTCAGGTTGGATGCTTAACATGATAATGATATCAGAGTTTTGGTTGAAAAAATGATTTTTTTTAATTTATATTGTCTTAGCTTTGATGTATTATATGATGTGGACAGGTTGGTGAGGATGAATTTGGATACATGCTTGCTAACATATTAAAGGAAAATAATGTCAACAGTGAAGGGTTGCGTTTTGATCCTGGTGCTCGAACTGCTTTAGCATTTGTAACACTAAGGAGTGATGGGGAACGTGAGTTCATGTTTTATCGTAATCCTAGTGCTGATATGTTGCTCCAAGAAAACGAACTTGATTTTGATTTGATTACGAAGGTATGATGCTGATGCCTCTATAACTGTTAAACTAAATAACAGTAAAAACACAGTGACAAGACATATGCAAAACAAATAGTACCATATAATAGTTATATATAATGCTGTTTGGACTTTGGAGTTATGGAGTGACTTTCATGCTGTTTTGTATTCATTAATTCAAATCAAAAAGCATTCAAAAGGACACTCAGTTTTGAACCTTTTTATCATGATAGATCAGTTGACAAGTTTTTTATGTAAATTTTTTTGGCATATATAACAATTTGGCCCCTGTTGAACTAGATTATATTCAAGTAAACCCAAGTGCAATATTGTCTTGCTCGTATTTGAAAACTCGCTAATAATCCTCTCAAACTTGATTATAAAATTTTCTAATAATGGCTCAGTTGAAATGTTTTCCCAATTTTAGGGGTTTATCTGACCACGACTTTTCAAATAAGGTCTCAGTTGAGACAACATTTCACATAGAGGTTTATTTGATTATAACATAATTCGACGGGGGGCAATTTGTTATATAAGCCAAAAATATTTTCATTTCAAAAAGTACTCCAGGCATCAATACCTTTGTATCTTCCGTTAATTTTCCTCGTCCTTTTTTAGATTTCCTATGCATCATGTTGAGCTCTTGTAGTTTCTGTTAGGCATTGCTGGACCGGTAAGGTATTGGTTCATGTATAATTGCTGTATAGGTTTATGTGGTTTGAATTATATATCATCTTTTGGCAGGCAACAATTTTTCATTATGGTTCTATAAGTCTTATTACTGAACCATGCAAGTCAGCTCACATTGCTGCAGCAAAGGCTGCGAAGGATGCAGGTGTTGTTCTGTCCTATGATCCCAACCTTAGGCTTCCGTTGTGGCCCTCTGCAGTGAGTGCCCGGGAAGGAATTATGAGCATTTGGGATACTGCCGATATTATCAAGGTAATGATTTTATAAAGCAGATTATTTAAACAGAGGTAGAGTGTGATGCATAAAGTAAAAGGAAAGTACTGTATCTATATCGATGATCTCAATTAATAAATGTGAATTTCAGGTAAGCGAAGATGAGATTTCTTTCCTAACACAAGGAGAAGATCCATATGATGATGCTGTTGTCCGGAAGTTGTTCCACCCAAATCTGAAATTGCTTCTAGTTACGGAGGGCCCGCATGGTTGCCGTTATTACACTCAGGTAAATTCTCTAGATATGTTCTGCATGTAAATTATTTGGATATCAGGACTCTTCAGAACAGAGATGGCTGGAATTGCCCCTTTAGATGAAAGATCACAATAGGGTCTGTTTTGTCGGTTTGAACCTACAAATGATCTCCCCTAGGGGTAGCCGGGTAAGGGAACTAAACACCCTCCCCAATTGAAGGTTGGTTTTACATGTTGAAAGCCTTATGGGTGCGTAAAACATGCTTCATTCCCATTCCTATTTTCAATTCTTTCTTTTCAGAGTGGACAAAAACAAGTGGATCTTTTACTTTGACGTAAAAGATAATTACTCTGAACATGTTCGAAATTTAGTCTGATGTTGCACAGTCTTGGAGCTTTGAGCACAATGAAAATGAGTTTGATGATCAAACCCTATTAATCTGATAATTTACTCTCTTATGAAGAGATTTAGTCATTTTGTTAACGACCATGGTTTCTATTAGTTCTTGTTTCAACACTTTCCTGAATCTGGTATCTGAAGCTTAAAAAGCACTGATAACCGTAATGAGAAATGGATCACATTTTCCAGGAATTCAGTGGGAGAGTCAAGGGCTTGATGGTAGAAGCTGTAGACACCACTGGTGCCGGGGATGCTTTTGTAGCTGGAACATTATCACAACTAGCTTCTGACCTTTCCTTGCTTCAGGTATTACCCTCCCAAGTAGCAACACTTCAATTTAACCTGCTTCTCCTAATAGCTGTAAGGACTGTTTTAATCATGCAGGATGAGGATCGATTGAGGGACGCCCTCAGGTTTTCTAACGTTTGCGGTGCATTGACCGTAACAGAAAGAGGTGCGATTCCTGCTTTACCAACTAGAGAAGCTGTTCTCGATGCTATTCTCAAAACTGTAGCATAAGTTTTCTACCCAGACTCTGTAATTAAGGTGCCTTCCAAGTTCTGTGCCTACATCTCTATTGGCAACCAGAGGTCGGTCGAAATAAAGTCAATGAAACGATCCCCATATTCTATCATCACTGTTACCTTGTTCCGATATTCTGTATAACGGAAAGCCTGATGCATTGTTAGATAATAATTCCAACCCTTTTTCCTCTTGATTTTGTATTCTCCCTTTCCTAGTTTTGCATTGTTAATGAAACGATCTCCCATATTCCAAGTTTTGCATTTAGATTTGGTTTTAATTCACTGTCCACTTTCCTAGAGATGAACGTCCAAACTGTCCAATTCAAGCATTACCTTCGTATGCAACCAAAGTTGTGCTTCAAGTGTCGAGTATCATAACCCAATAGACCTACAGAATCCAAGAATCTAGGGTGAGTATTCGATCGAGTCGAGTTAAAAAATTTTGAGTTATTCGAGTTGACGAGTCATATTTTACAACTCAAACTTTATCGGTTTGAGTCGAGTTTTTAAGTTCCTATAAATATTTAATTGTAATTATTTATCCAGTTATAGTATGATTTGATTCTAATTTAAACAATTTTCTCTAATCATATAATATAGGCATATATAGATTTTTTTTTTATATGTAGCAATATTTCTTTATATTTTTATATATCAATGTATATATATATCATAAAAAATTGAAAGATTTATCTCAAACTTAAAAATTAATCCTTTAATTACTAAAATTTTTTAGTTATTCGAGTTATTCGAATTTTCATTTTACAACTCGAACTTTATTTGAAATTTTTTCAAGTCGAGTCGAGTCAAAACAAATCGAGAATTTTCGTCTCGAGTTGAGTTTTGCTCACCCCTACCAATATCCGTTCTGGTATCGAATAACGCCTCCACATGCAACATATCTCCTGCCCCATCTAGGAGGAGATAATCGCTTGTTCGCAGCACTCAGCACACTAGAACCAGTATTCGTTACTGGTAATACAGTTACTAATGGTTGAACCTCCTCAGCCAACAACCACCAGCTTTGTTCCAGAAACGTAAACCTGAACAAGTTGAAATTTACTGACAGAAACTCTTGGAACTTGTCATTCTTCATGGATTGTGCAACCAAATTAATAAGGTCGACAGGCACTCGAGGAACAAATGATCCATAGTCTCATCCGTAATTCCACAGACTACACAATTCGATATCCGAGGACCAAATTTAAGATGAAAGTCATGATTTGAGGATAAAATTAAAATATTTAAAAAAATATATAAATTACTTTAGAATAAATATCATAATTTGAGAACATACGACGCAATTAACTCATTTTATAGACTGAGTCTGTTGGTTACATTTCCATCATTCCCTAATAATAATATCCAGAAATGTGTGCCTTAATTTCAGTAAAACAGTTGGACGATCCTTGTTTCTTTTAAGAACACCCTCAAGGTTACAAACAGATATTTGAATCATTTAAAACAACCAAGGGTACAAAATAAATGGACGATGAAGAGAAGGCTAACAACGACCGTATCTTCAAGCGTTTCGACGCGAATAAGGACGGAAAGATCTCCGCATCGGAGCTGGGAGTTGCGTTGCAGACACTCGGCAGCGTCACTGAGGACGAAGTGAAGTCGATGATGGCTGAGATCGATACCGACGGGGATGGTTACATTTCGTATGAAGAGTACATGGATTTCGCCACTGCCAACCGTGGGCTGATGAAGGATCTTGCCAAAATATTTTAATTCTCTCTTTGTTTTCAAGGTTTGTCTGATTGAGAGATTGACTTCTCCAAATGCCGACTCACTGTTATTCTATTTATTGAAAGAAGGTGTTGGTAGTTAAATTGTATAATTTCTTGCTCGGTAGGCTAATGAATGAGCTCAAAATTTATAAATCATGTGCTTTGGACAAGAAGATGTAAGCATTCATATTAACGTAGGGGAACGTATTGGGTCCTAAGAAGATAAAAAGTTCCAATACCGACAACACTATATGTGTATTTCATCCAAATGATTCGGGTTTGAACACTATATGTGTATGGTGTGTGTTTTATTAAAGTTTAAAAATAAACAAATATTACCTTATAATCACATCAATATATTCGGAAAAAAATTGTCATAGACACGATAAAAGTAATTTTATTTTAAATCAGTCTCTCAATTTTAAAACATTAATATTTTATCTTTAAATTATCGTTTATATCACATCATATTATTTACTTGATACACATAAGTATTCACATGAAAATTAACAATTTTTATAACGATTAGTATGAAACATGATTAGTATATATTAATAATTTGATAATGAAATTATAATATTTAGAAGTTTAGGGAATAATTTAAAATGAATCATAGTTTGGGATGGAAGTGAAACATTCAAAAGTTTAAACATCAATTTAAGAGAGTGTATAATTTAAAGATAAAATTAAAATGTTTAAAAGAATACGACATTTAAAACGAGAATCGTAGTTTAAGGATATAATGATACACTTAACTATATATTATATAGCATTTAGCATTTAGGATATAATAACACCAAACGCCAACGGACAAAAACCTTTGACTTTGTATATAAACATCTGAGAAATAAAATCGTTGAGTGGGCGTGCCGGAGTGGTTATCGGGCATGACTAGAAATCATGTGGGCTTTGCCCGCGCAGGTTCGAATCCTGTCGCTAAGGGTGTTCAAAAATACCTGATCCGACTACCTGAATATAAATAATCGGGTATTTTTCCGAAATTTTTTTTAGGTTCGGGTCGGGTATCCGGCCCGTCATTTCCCGAGTCGGGCCCGAGTCACAATATTATAAATTTTTGGGTACCCGGTTTCTATTTTTTATTTTTTTATTATTTTAAATATAATTATTATTTAAATAAAATACCTTTATATTCACTATATTCTTTAATTAAACAACTTAATTCTTAAATTTCAATCCCTCAAACTTTATTTTCAAAAAAGAATTAGGGAATCATTGTAAAAAAAATTAAGATTTATTGTCAAATAATAAATTTATTTGTTCGAGTCGATAAAATTCGAACTGTACTCGTTTATATATACATTATTTTTGTATGTGCATTAACCAAGATGAAAATCAACTAAATTCTCTTCTATTTAAATCATTAATTTTTATATATTAAAATAAATTAACTAATTAAAATATTAAAATATTAAATTTTATGTTTAGATTATGGAACTAGGGTTTTAAAATTTTATATTTGAATGTTAGATATGTAATTCGAATTTTTATATTTTTATACATATTTTAGGATTAAATTTAAAATTTATAAAAAATAAAAAAATTAAAATGCGGGTACCCGATTACCCGAAGTACCGGGTACCCGGATATTAGGGTACCCGAAATACCGGGTACCCGGAAAATCCGGGTCGGGATATGAGCCGTTTTTTCAACTACCCAAACTTTCGGGTACCCGAATACCCGGATACCCGGATTTGAACACCCCTACCTGCCGCTCACGTTTTTTTGTTACACAGAGTTATTTTTTTCCTTTAGCGATACCTTTTTTTTTTAAAAAAAAAAATTATAATATTTATTACAATTTGGTTATAGCAGAGTGGTGAAGAATTTGGTAGATAACTGAAATAATGTTTTGAGGACAAGAAACCATCCTCCTAAAAACATTGATTTTCCCCCAAAGGGACACCTGTGTCTTCCCCAGACCATGTGGAGGAGAATTTCCAAAAAGATTTAATACACTCACAAGGGATTCAATCAACCTTTTGCTTCCATCTCATGAATTCAACCAGATGTTTATATTCTAGGAAAATAATTCAATCAATGATGAAGCAGTCTTTAAAATTTGATGATCAAAGCAGTGCTTCACCGGAATCCTCAAAAACTAGAATAACAAAATCTTTATGATGCAGGGACTCTATCAAATCAAACTTACGAGCAAGGACGGAACGGACACAAAATTTTATATACAAGATTTTATAAAATCTTAAAAACTTATATTAGATATTACAAAATTTTTAAGGTTCCGACTGTCTCAACACATCAACAATGAGAACAGTACGACACCCACATGCAGAAGTGAAAGGAAAGAACGTGCGAAGCAGCCTCAAAGCTAGACTTTTCTTCCTACTGTGTGTGTGAGATAAACTGCATAACAAAACATGGGAATCTGAGAGACGTGGGGATGGAGAAATATCCGCCGACCCTTCTGGCTGCGTTTCCCAGTCTTTTCTTTCTCTCTTTGGTTTGCTTCAATCTTCTTCGATCGATCGACACTCTGACAGCTAACAATCCCGATGCAATCATATTATAGTATATAATTGCTACTGCATTACATCTATGAAATACCACCTAGGCCATACATTTAATATGCAGTTTCAATATATATAATATAGGCCTTGTAGGGAAGTTGTGTTTCAAGTTCAACCCCATTGTATCACACTCTTAATGGCACTTGCCAAGGACCCTATCTGCTCACTTCAATCCTCTGAGACTTACAAATTTGATGAAGGGGGTGACTTGGAAAAGACGGGGGGTGGGATTGTCAAGCATTTTCCGATGAATAGTTCTTCATCGTTTTCCTCTCAGGGCGGTGTGGATTCCGACGGTTTCGTGTTCAGGACATCCAAGGAAGTTCACTCTTTGATAAACTTCAAAGGTTCTGTGTATGATAACTTCATTCATGGGACTAATTATGGATCTCTGCTTAGCTTTGAGCTGAATGACAAGGGTCTGGAAGATACTTGCTTGAAAACTAGTGGTCACAAAGACGATTACTCAATGTGGGAGGGCGGTTTGAATCCGATGAATATGAAGACCGATACCGATCCTCGTCTGGTGGAAGAATTTTGCTGCTTTGAAACTGCTAGCAGTTTTAGTTCCATAACAAAAGAGAACAACGGATATTGGTTTTACTCTGAAGCTGCAGGGGTTGCTGATAGTATCAAGCGTCCGAATACGGTACCATTCTTCTTTTCCATTCAATCCAAACAATTAACAGTCAATTCACATATGATAGCTACTGATTTACTGCCAATATTATTGGTGTTTTACAGGGAGACAACAATCAAGCTTCGAAATGCAGGAACGAAGCTAAGAAGGTGAAAACCAAGTCCGGTCCATCAAAGGACCCTCAAAGCATTGCAGCCAAGGTTGGTTGATATGTATTTTAAGTACATTTGGTTAAAATTCGATCGAAAAGTAACCAAAATCAAGAATGAAAATTAACATTTACATCATGTTTCGATATCCAGAATCAACGTGAGAGGATCAGTGAGCGGCTGAAGATACTACAAGAACTTGTTCCCAATGGCTCCAAGGTCTGGCAACTGATATCTGCAATTACATTTATGGTACAGCATGAAATTATATCTTACAAATTCTTGGTTGACAGGTTGATCTGGTGACCATGCTGGAGAAAGCAATTAGCTATGTCAAGTTTCTTCAGTTGCAAGTTAAGGTTCTGGCAACCGATGAGTTTTGGCCTGTTGCAGGTGGTAAAGCTCCTGATATTTCTCAAGTTAGGGAAGCCATTGATGCTATACTCTCAGCTCAGAAAGACAGGAATTTGAACTAAGATTTCAAACGTAATCTTAGTTTCATTTCTTGATCTATTTAGTTTTTGTTTCTATTTTATTTTCATGTCATGACATCACAAATTTATTACACAAAATAGTATAGTTTAAGGGGAAAAAACATCAACTTTTTTTCGGTTTCATGTACCGAGATTAAATTATTAAATTCTAACTCTTAACTTTTTAAAATACATTATACATAAAATTCTCTCGAACTTAACCTTAAATTTCTAAAATAACCCATGCGAACATGCATCCATGTAATCTCGTGCATGAACATCTAAAGAATCACACCATATCTGAAGTGATCTAACTTAAAATTCATCTAAACCCGAATTAACCCAAGAATTAACTAACTTATACCCTAATTATGTTGACTTAAACGTAGTACTGAATTGACTCGAACTGATTTATATGAAACCATTATTTTGATTTGATACTTTAAAGTAGCATCTAAAATAATTTGAGTTGATAAAATATAAAGGCAGACTAAGTTGGAAAGTGGTGAAGTCTGATCTTAAAGATATTTCCTGTTGACAACTTTGCAGACAAAGTAATCAAAGTTGTTTCTAGTTTATTTAGCTTTGGAACATGGACAACAACTTCAATGGATGGTGTCATGTGGGAATTTTGACTTCTTATATTAACCATATATATATATATATAATGCCCAGTATCAATGGGATTTAGATATTCAATAATTGAAATTCAAAAATAATATATTAAAAAATTAAAATTATGTCTACCAAAAAGTTTATACAAAAAATAAAACATAAAATTCAAAGTAAAAAACAAAAATAAATCATTCTTTTGATATTAACATAGAACGTGAAAGAATTTATAAATTTTCATGAATTTTTTTGCATCTATCTTTATAATATGATTTATGAGACAAAAAATATATTGAGCAAACCAAATTATCATATAAATTATTTCATTATAGATCTTCATAAAAACACCAAATGATCATTAAAGTATAATATTTTTTACTAAACAAAAAATAAAATATAGTACAAAATATACCATAAAACAGAAAAAAGTACGTTATAATTGTATAAATTATAACATAAAGTTGCAAAGGGTATACAAACTAGCATGCATGATGATGTAGGTTGACCACGTGCAACATAAAGTTGACTTAAATAGAATTTCATCGGGGACGGGTCGAAATTTAAAATTAAGGGCGAAACGTAAATATATAAAAATGGAGATAAATTTAAAAAAATTTAAAGAGACAATTTTAAAGACTCCTTAATCGATAAATTAAAAAAAATTAATTTTTTACTTGAATTTAAATAACTTTATCTATAAAATACATCCATATTATCAATATACTAGAAAATTTAAATGTATATTAATTTATAATTATCGTAAACTATTAAAAAAACTAACTCTTAAGAAATGTTCAAAAAAATAAAGTTCTTATAATAAAGCGATATCCCAAATACATCATAAATATCTACGAATACAATACAAATAAAATTCTTATAATTTACACTTTTATTTCACAAATAAATTTAATGTGAAAAATTATATGATACAAATAAAATTCTATAATTTATACTTTTATTTCACAAATAAATTTAATGTGAAAAATTATATGATACAAATTAACTTCTTAATTACCAAGTTATAAATAATAATACTTAAACTCGTTATCTTTAAAAATAATAATTATTTTTTTAATCACTAAAATAAAATAATTCGTGTCAAGTATTTTTTTTAAGTAACAATGATCATGAATTCAGTTTTATAAAAGTTTTATTTTCAAATATAATTATTTAATTTTATTGTTATTTATTTCTCTTAAATTAACTAAGTATATTCTAACATTAAATTGGGCTAATAAAAAGATCACAAATAAAAATAAAAATAACATTATTTCAGGGGAAGGAGAAGAAGGGTGGGTAGACATTATGAAATCCTAATGGTAGTAAATAACTACGCTATGATTATTGAATTATTATCATGATTCTATTTTAATGATTAATCTTTTAATTTCAATCAAATTATTTTGTTATTTAAATCAAAATATTAATCATTAAGAATTTAGCAAAAATATTACTAATATAATAATTAAATAAATTTATATAATTATATATTTGGTCTTTAATACTTATACATGAATGTACATATTTTGATTGTGTTAACGATACAAGCCTTTATATATTTATATATATATATATATTACTGGATCATTATTCTATTTTTAAAAGACGTATTCTATAAGATGTACAACGCCATCATTATATATCTCAAGATTTTTTTTTCGATGTGAGATTAATATAGGGGCAAGAGTATCTTCAAGATTTTTTTGGTATAATTATATTTAAGGTTTTTTTGTTTAAACTTTAAATAAAAGTAAAATAAGGTTTTTGTCCCTCTCAATTAATGACCTAACTTCTTTTCTTACATTCTTTCTCACTCAACTTTGTGATATGTTTGTCACAAACTTTCGCTCTCTCGTGACTAATCAATTATCATAGTTATTCACCATACCTATTTTACTCACAAAATTATTACTCTCTTTCTAAAAAGATATATCTAATAAGATATATAATATTATATTTATATATTTTAAAAAATATTTCTAATATAAAATTAATATTTTTTTTAGACGTGACATCTATCCTCCATCCGCACATATAAATATCAAACTATTAATCTTTCTTGTTTTTAATTTAATTTGTGTGACAAAATAAAAGTATGACTGATTAGGACCCACAAAGTTAGAAAGAATGGTTGTACCACACATTGATCATAGTTCAGAGACATGTCATGTGATACAATTAACTCAATATCTTAATATTTTAATTTTAAATAATTTATTTGAATTCTCTTTAAATATTACCATTTAATAGTTAAATTAAAAAAAAGTAAGGATCAATATTCGAGGCTTTTCTAGTTTCTACATATTATATTTATCTATTGCCTTTCTAGTTTTATATTAATCGTTGTGTTTATATAGTGTATATGCCTTATCGAATTATTAAATATATTTATAAATAGATATTATTTTATAATTATCTTTAAACTATTAAAAATTAACTCTCTTAAAGAGATTTAAGTCGAACAATTTTGTTTATAAAAAATTAAAAAATAAACAAATTTATTATGAAAGCATATTAAAAATATTAAAAAATTTAATTTTTATAATTTTAATTTAAAAATAATTGATATCTAGATGAATAAGGATTATTTTTTGGTCAAATTTTATTGGTTAATATAGTTAGTTGCACCAAGGGTTAGGTTTTATGCAATATTTTATTTTCATTTGTTTGTAACCATTAATACTTCAATGATTCAATTCAATGTTTTAGTTTTAGTTTATTTTTTAAAATATATATTTTATTAATTGATTTTAAAATTCAATTCGACCAGCCTAGTCTAATTAAATAATTTTATAAACAATAAATTAATATATAGACCCTTCAAATATACATAGTATTGTTATATTTAAAAAAATTATACTAGAAATATAATATATAGTAGTAGATATATATTATTGATAACTAATAAACTAGTCAAACAAGTATCGAACATAACATAATTATGTTTATATATGTCATTTTACATATTTAAATAATCAAATAATTATAAGTTATCAATAAATTTTATCAAACATTTTTATACAATCAACTAATATAATCTATTAATTAAATTAACTATCGATTATCAATTAATGTAATATGCTAACAGGCTAACAGCTACCAAATAAAACCAATGAAATTTTTTAAAATTTAAATGATTTAAAAATATTTATAAAAGAAAAAAAAAAACTGAGGCTTTATAGAAATTTCATAAGATTTTGAGGAGCCCTTGACGCCGTTATGTTCCGTCTCTTGGCAGGGCTTAACAATTAAATTTAATATTTAAATAGGGGTTTAAATTATGCTTATGAATTATTTATAGTATATAAATTATTTTTAGTTTTAAATTGATGTCTAAAATTTTAATTTAGGTCATTTTAAGTGCTTAATCATTTATAAAAATCGTTTGCCTTTAACAAATATTATAAATGATAAGTTTTAATTTTTAATTGTTTTTAAATAAAATTATTTTTTTTCATTTTTTAAATTAACAGTTTTAAATTCTTACAAAATAATATCAAATCCATAACTCAAAAATTAAAATCATCAAATTATCATCGTTATCATCGTTTACCACCTCATCGGAGATTATCATTACTTACGTCAGACTACCATGATCGTTCACCCCAACCAACCATTATCTATAATCGATGGTAGATATGCCGACAATTTTATTTTTGCGATTTTGGTTTCTTTCGACATTAGAAAGCCAATAGACACACCTGTCACCCATTATCAGCGATGGGTGGTTAAGGGAAACGATCGTAGTAATCTGATGGCGGTAGTGGTGATTTTCGATAATATAATAAACAATGATAATGATGATAATTTGAAGATTTGGGGTTTATAGTTAAAGATTTGAGACTATTTTGTAAATATTTAAAAATTTTATTTTTCAAAAAAAATGAAGTTAAAAATAAATAAAATAAAAACTTAATACAATAATAATTGATGGTTAAGCACTTCAAATAATCATAATTAAAATTTTAAGTATATATTTAAATTTAAAAATAATTCAAACACTTAAAATAAACCACAAATATAATTTAGACGCCTATTTAGATATTAAACTTCCCAATTACTGTAATTAAGCCATCTCATCTCCCCGTTAGCAAAATGTTAATCAATAGTTTGCTTACTCTTTTCCATAATTTTGTGACAGTTATGCAACAGAAATTATCTCATTTTCTACAAAGAAAATTTTATAATTATTTTTATATATTATCACCTGTATGTGACGATTTATATCATTTTTATTTTTATATCGTGTAAATGATGGTTTTTATTATTATTTTTTATTAAAAATATTAATATATTAAATTAAAATAAAATAATAAAATAAATCGCTACCTGCAAACAACGATATTTAAAACCACTATATTATTTATCGTATATTATAAAAAAAATTACAACCAATCTTATTTCCGTTATTAAAAATTTCACTTACATTATTCCCTCGTTTTCCCACATAATCTTGTCTATTATTTATCGAAAATTCCATTCAAACTAATCTCAATAAATAATATCTGAAAATGAAAAACATGCAACATTAATCAAACTTTTGAAAAAGAGACTTTTAATTGCTTAAGAATTATATTTATCTGTCGGTCGAATTTATTGAAAATTGAAAGCAACATTTTTTTATATAAAAAAATTAATTATAGAAAGTTCTTTAAATAAAAAAACATTTTTTATGATTTATTATATTATTAAAACAATATTCTAATATATTACTAAATATCATTAAGAGAGAAACCGAACATTTTTAGCATTAACTACTTAGTAATTCTTAGTTATATCCTAATAACAATAATACCAAAGATAGATGGAAAATCATTTTAATCGATGATAAAGAAATATAATATTACGATATTCATTTATTATAATATATTTTTAAATTTAAATTATTAATATTAAATATTAAAATTATTAATACATTTTCAATAAAATATTATTAAGACGTTATATCTAATTTGATTAAGAATAAAATTGGGTCGAGTTTAGATTTATAGTAGAAAATATTTGATCCAACTAAACCTAATCATGTAATTTTTTTATTAATTTTAAGATATTTCATCTTTATATATTTTTTATAATTAGGTCTTTAAAATTATTTTTTTACGATTAAGTCTCTTGAAATTATTTTTATAATTAGGTTCATAAAATTATTTTTTATATAGATTTGAGTTACGTTTAGAGTATTTATTTTTATGTTAGATTTAAATTTATGCTATTTATTTTTGGGTCAGGTTCGTATGGGCCAAAACCTCAGATATTTTAAAAATTATTATTTAATTTTTGAATAAAAATTGAAATTAAAAAACATTTTTATATTTTCAAAACAATTTTTGGATACTTAACTATTTAATTATGACTTAAACCTAACCTTTTATCGACTTTATCGATAACTTAACTATCAAGTCTCTAATTAATTTTAATTGGTTGTTGTGGATTAGTTCTTTTTATAAAGCATAAAAATGATTTAAATTATATATATTTATACCAAACTTTAATTAAAAGAATACTAATTTTTTATAACAATAAGTTAATCCAGTAAAATAAAATATTAAATCTCATATAAAATTGAACATTTAAAATTCAATATTATGAAAAAAAATTAAATTAAAACAATCATCTTTATATTAAATCAAAATAAAATTTAATCTGTATTAATTAATTAATTATCGGTAATTAAAAAAATACACCCTTTTCCCCTTTATTTATTTATATATTCATAATAATGACGTGTCGTTTAAACTGTTGCTTAACGCCACCTCTTTTAAACAACCAACCAACCTTTTACTCCCTCTATCTCTTCTCTACTTTCACTTAGATTTTTTTCTCTTTCTCTCCCCCACCGACGCTTTTCTTCTTCCGATGGACGCCACCGCAGACAATCAGAGCCCTTCTTCGTCGGACGTCGATGTCACGCCGCGTGGGGCAACCTCCGCCGTCCTTCGGGCACTGCAATTAATCCAACACGACGACTCCGATTCCAAGCTGCAAGCCGCCAAGGAAATCCGCCGTCTCACCAAAACTTCCCAGAGGTGTCGGAGGCTCCTCGCCGACGCTATTATCCCACTCGTTTCTATGCTACGAGTTGACTCACCTGAGTCACACCACGAATCCGCCCTCCTCGCCCTCCTTAACCTTGCCGTTAAAGACGAAAAGTACGTTCACCTTCCTATAATATCAACGACTTACGTTTGTTAATTACGAATGAAATTTTCTGATCTGATTGTTTCAAATTACGCTTTTAGTGATTCAGGCTTTTAAGAATTAGTGCAATTGGTAGTTTTTATTGGGAATTGGGTTTCGGAAAAGGATTGATCTTCACGTTGATTATTCACTTTAGATGTTTCTGTTTTTCTTTTCCAACGTGAGAAAATCTGCAGAACAGAGCATCAAATTATAATTTCTTTTTCTCTCCCCAGAAAATACAATTTAATGGCGTTTAATATGATTTTGATGAATAATAAAAAGTAGTATCGTTGTGTCGCCGACCCAAAAGCAATTGATTGAATAATAAGGTTATCTCCCCTTTTCAGTTATGCTTCAAACTTCAAGGATCAGATGAATTTAATTTTGGGATTATTCCTTTACAAAGAATTAGATGCTTCTGTTTTTAGTTGATTAATTTGATTAAAAAAGTGTGATTGTTCTTCTTTATCGAAAACATTTTCCTTTTCTTTCTGTTTTTCTTCTAGTTGAAGTTATCATTTTGACATCATGATTTATATTAAAAGTATTCCTTAAAAATGAAGCAACCCAGTAGGAGTAATGTAAACTTGTATTTCTTAATTAATTGAGTAATTTTACTTCAATTTGGATGGAATATTTTGATGTTGATTAGTGTTATATTGCTCTAACTTGAATTTATGATCTTGTAATTGTCAAGATTCGGTGTTCGAGTGAAGAGGATGTGTTATTGAAATATTGTTTTGCATCAAATTGTGCAGGAATAAGATGAGCATTGTGGAAGCAGGTGGGTTGAAGCCAGTTATTAGATTCCTTCAAAGTGATAATTTAAACCTGCAAGGGTCTGCAACAGCGGCTTTGCTCACTCTGTCGGCTTCTGTCAACAATAAGCTGACTATCGGCGCATCTGGAGCCATTCCTCTGCTTGTAGAAATCCTTAGACATGGAACCACACAAGCTAAGGTTGATGCTGTGACGGCTCTATCCAATCTCTCAACACATCCTGACAATCTTACCATTGTTAATGAAACCAGTCCCATCCCTTCCATTGTTAGTTTACTGAAAGCATCGAAAAAGTCATCGAAAACAGCTGAGAAATGCTGTTCCTTGATAGAATCCTTGGTGGGTTTCGATGAAGGTAGAACAGCTTTGACTTCCGAAAACGGCGGGATATTAGCCGTCGTTGAGGTGCTCGAGAACGGCACTCTCCAAGCTAGGGAACATGCTGTTGGGGCACTGCTGACAACATGCGAGAGTGACCGATGTAAATATAGGGAACCGATTCTTAAAGAAGGTGTAATTCCCGGACTACTGGAGCTAACAGTGCAAGGAACTCCCAAGTCTCAGACAAAAGCCAAAACCCTTTTGAGGTTACTGAGGGAGAGCCCATTTCCTAGATCTGAACTTCAAGCCGACACACTAGAAAACATCGTTTGCAACATAATCTCTCAGATCGACGGCGACGACCAATCTAGTAAAGCAAAGAAGATGCTGGCAGAGATGGTCCAAGTGAGCATGGAGCAAAGCTTGAGACATTTGCAGCAAAGAGCTCTGGTTTGCACCCCAACTGATATATGATTGCTTCTGTTTTCCTTTTTCTTTTTGTTGGTGTTTGTTACATAATGAACCATATAGTGAAAAATGCCGGTCCAGGCCGTTCGTGGTGGTATCGGGTGACCGGTGATGGAAAATGTGAATAAACTGGGAATTATACGATGTTGTTATACGCATGCATGTATATATTTTCTATTTTCCTGTAAAGAAACTGTCCTATGTTGTAATACATTATAGAATCGATCAAGTATTCCAGTGGTTGAAATTTCCCTAATCTTAGCTTAGTCTGGTCCTAATGGCAGTGGATTCTTAATGGAGAAGGGGACAGGTTTGAATTGATATTTGATTACTTGGTTGAATTTTCTTTTTCTATTTTCTTAGTGATGGATGAGTCAAATTAAGCGGTTGGGAATTTTCTCAAATCGGCCAATCCAACGTGGATTCGTTTTCTTGCCTGCTTGCAAAATTTCTTTTACGGTCATCGTATGTTCTCAAGTAATTATCATCCAGATGGTGACATCCAATCCAAGGAAAATCTCAGAATTTACAATATTTTGCTTATTTATTTGTAGATTTTTCATTTAAGGTTAAACAATGAGTAAGGTGGAGTCTAATGTGGATATATATATATAGTCGGTGATAGAGTCATGATTTTTATATAATACAGTTATAATCGATTTTAGGGTATGAAAATTTCTATACCGCTATAATATAAATATTATTGACTTCATACTTATACAAATCAAGTGGGATCAATTCTAATATTTTTATAAAAAAATTTATACAAACTTTATAAAAATCACATTTAACACATCGAAAATCTCTTACCCAAATAAATCAAGTGGGTCAAATGATCCCCTAAACTGCGTATAACTTCACCACTAGTTATAGAATGGTACTAGCCGAAAATATTAAAAATACAAAACATAAAATGTTAATCACCAATCTAAAATGTTATGTTTTATATTTTATATGAAGTAATCTCACAACAAATATCCATACTTTTTCAATGCATAATCATCGAACTAAAATATAATAAAAAATATAATATTATAAATTAGTAAGTAACGTTTTATAATATTTCGATTAGTATCGTACCATAATTGTATCGTAACTTAAAACGCTTTAAACTCATCCGATCATCACAGCATGTGCTGGAATCCAATAAGGAAACTTCCCCGAAACAAGAGAAGTCGTCTCTCTCGATACTTTAAGAGAAGAGAAGAGATGACTTCAGTCGATTGTATATCTTAAAATCAATGAAAGCTACCAATTCCAATACGTTAGATACTTTAAGTAAAATCGATTTTATATAAAAAATTTAACCTCTAATTTAAAATAATTGAATAATAAATGAAATATCGATAATTAAACAATACAACGAATACAAGTTTTTAGTAAATAACTGATGTGAAATCGAAGAGATACAGTCCAGGAACGGAGTCCCTTCAATGCCATAGTAAATGGAACGTAGGCTTCTCTCACCAGGTAGCTAGGCGGGTTGGCCCTATTTAAGTCCCAAAACTAATGGTAGAATTTCATTAATTGTTAATTACTCAAGGATTAAATGGATTTGATGCGTGGTTAGAAAGAAACACAATAATTATATTCGGGTGTTCGAATAAAAAATGTTAGATTTAGGTATAACTGTTCGTTTAAGATTTAAAATCTAGAGAGACGAACAATAATTTTAAATAATCATTGTATATAATGAGCAGATTAATTATTCAAAGTCATATTTTATAACATAAATTTTATTTAATTTTTTTCTGAATTAAATTAAAAAAAATCAATTATTTTACCACCCTAATTCATATTATATCAAAAAATATATAGATATGATCTAGCATTTAAATCTACATGAAAACATCTCAATGAAGTTGAACCACCTGAAAACCATGGAAAGAAGGGAAGAGATAGAACTTTTTTATATGTCCTGCGATTGATTTACAGTCATAGTCATCCAAACCTTTAGAAGCAGAAGACATAGCCTGCATGTGCAGCTGCATCTTCAATGGCATATCTGTGTCTTCCACCAAAGCTTTTCCTTCAAACATGTTTACTCTACTTCTCTTATGTTGTCTCAGAATTCAGAAAGAAACAAAGAGTCCTAGTCTGGGATTTTATGCCTGAAAAAACAGTTTCTTAAGAAACAGAAGCAAAATGTGAAGGAGATGAAGGGTTTTGTTTGTTTGTTTGTTAGAAAAATGCTGGATTAAAGTGGGTAGATATATCGTTGGAACAAGGTAATTATAGGGTGGGACTGGTAGGGTGGATCGTTTTACAAATATTGTAAATTTTTGAAGTGTTGTTTTCTTATTTTTTCGGATATTTTTGGGTGCAAATCGTTTACCTCTTTCTTATGTCTCTATTTGTGTCTCCACTTCAAATTAGAAGGTTTAGGGTTCAAGGTTAAGGGTTGTGGTTATGGTTTAGGAAATTAGGAGTATGGTGATTTTTTAGGGGTAGGGTTTAGGGTTTGAGATATAGAAAATTAGGGTTAGAGTTTAAAATTCAATTTTTTATTTATCAAATTTTAACAGGAAGCACAAATGAAGACATGTAAAAGAAGCAGAGGATTTTTACCCATATTTTTAAACTTTTCAATAGATTACATCGCATATGTCCTCAGTAATTTAGTTATTTCTTCATATTATACGACAAAAATTAGGGATGAAATTAAAATTTAAGGTTTGAGAGAGAAAGTATAAATGTTTGAAAGTGGTAAATAAATTAATTTTTTAAAAATTAAATATGAAGATGAAAATAAAAATAAAAATCTTCAGGGATAGGGAGGCAATTGCCCCATCCCATGTAGATCCATCCTTGGCAGGAATGATGGTAGGAAGTTGAGTTGATTGTTAGATTGAGTCGAATAAAAAATTTAAATTAATAAAAGTTATGAGTTATATTTTACTATTCAAACTTTACTTAGAAGCAACAAATTCGAATTTGACCATGGTTATCGATTAAACTTTAATTTTTAAACCAAAACTAACAAAAAAATTAAATATTAGAAATTAACCATTAAATTCTTTCCTTTTGTCTTTTTAAATGTCTTAAGATTGTCGATTGAGTTTTAGATTAATTGAAATTATCACTAATATATTATGTAAGAGAATATAAAATCAAACTTATTTAATTGATTTATTAACTTTTTATTCTAATCAGGAAAAAAATCTAATAACTAAAAAACAGTTACTCTCGTGTATTTATTATGCTTAGAAAGAGATAGAGAACATTAATCTCACATCATAAAAAAAAAAATCTTAAGACATATATACGATGACGCTGCACATCCTATCAGATATATCTTTTAAAAAGAGAATAATAATCCCGTAACACATTCATGTACTATTAAACAATCTAATTTTAGATTTTATTATTTACATAACTTTCTATGAAATAAAAGTCAAATAAATTATGAAAACGAAGTTCTACTTTCAAGCTGGTCTGAACAATTTGATGGCATCTCGTTATAAGTGATTTGCTAAACCAATTTCCCCTGCTTCTGGTGGAATAAAGCTCACTCGCTTCTGGTAAGGACAAATCATTTAAAAAATAATTAAAAAGAAAACTAAAAACGTTTATTAAAAAAAATACTATTAATTTAATACGTAGATATCAATTATATATTTTTTGAACTTTTTAAAATTGAAAGAAAAAAAAACAATATTTCAAAATTCATTCAGCCAAAGTTAAAATTACAGGAGAAAAAATTATTAGGTAAACCATGTTTACCACGTTATCTATGGTCCCAAATAATCAGAACCATTGATCTTAAACTTTTTTTAAGTGAATCATTTCCTCTTTCTTACATATACTTAGTGGGTGGTAGTTATTTAAAGATTAACGATCCTGATTATTTAAACTATAAATGACGTGGTGAATAAGGTTTACCTAATAATCTCTCGTTCGGGCCAAGGGATAATTTTTTTTATTGCAAATTTTTTAATTATATTTAAATAAACTTTGAATATGTCTATATATAATATTTCTAAACAAATAAAGAAAAATTCAAAAATCATAAAATAATTTAATCATTTTACTTGAATCGGAAAGTAAATGCTAAGATTTGATAATTCATGAATATTATATAAAATTAAAATAAAATATGAGGATTTATGGATATATATCAAAAATTTAAAAATTATATATACATAAAATATTTTAAACACAAATATATACAATAAAGTTTGAAAATGAGAAAAATATTTATACTCTTTTAGTTTGACATTTTTATTTTGACTTTCAAATTGAATTATAATGTCAACGTTAAATTTAAATTAAAAAGAAAATGGATTAATTTCATTAATTGATATGTGGAAGAAAAATAAGGAGTAATGAAGTTATGACCCCATAAAATATTAAAAATTATTTTTAACCCTTTAAAATTTATATAATTCGCTATTGATCCAGTTTTTAATGTATCGTAAAGATTAATATTTTATGGAAGTATAAAGTTAAAAAATATCTTTAATGTTTGATTAAATAATTATTTTAAACTATATTTTTCAATAATTTATATAACAATGATGTAATAAATTTATATAACAATGAACACTGATATGACAATATCATATAAATATATATGTTGACTTAAAAAAATATTATATTAATTAAAATTATTTTATAAAATTACATAAAATATAAAATATTTTTTGTTGACTTATCATTCTGTTGCTAGTTTTCTAATAATTTTATTTACGGAGAGACTATTTTGACCCAAAATAAAATATAAAAAATAACTTTATGCCTTTTATCAATAAGTGAATAATATAATAAAATATTTTATCATTTTTTATTTTTTTTATACCCAAACAATAAGAATCTAAATTTTAAGTCGTTACCCTAAATTTTAATCTTAAATCATAAAATTTAAATTTAAAAATTCATTCTACTTATAATTTTATAAACTTTAACTCTAAATTTTATCGTAGAACCTAAAAAGGTACAAGATTTTTATCATGAACAATATATGAAATTTAAATATTCATATATTTCACATCTCTGAAGTTGACCAATCTTCTTGGCTACCTACCAAAACGACAAACTTGTTTCAGCCAAACCATTTAATTTATTTTTAACCAACAGTTTTTAGCAATTAACAACACTAAATATAGACCAAATTAGCAACTCGTAGGCAGAAAAATCCATTGAAAATCAAGTTGTTAGCTATACTTAACATGTGAACTTCCTGTAATTTTCCACTAACCGCACCTAATTTTCCAGGAGTTTCTTTTCTGTTATTTTCCCGGAAATTGAAATTGATTCAAGAAAATTGTAACACATAGTAAAAAGAGAAATTTAGCATACCTCACGTTTGGCCTTAAAGTTTTCTCCGATGCCACCAACGCCAGGTTTCAATGGCGCTTCACGGCGGATATGATTATCGGCATCACCGCCACCTTTCTGGATATAAAGATCAAGGATCTTCTCCGCCACCTCGACACCATCTCTGCTCTCTTCCACCAACTTGGCCATTTGAGACTTGGGCAGCCTCATTTTGACAGTCATCATCCCGCTGGACCCTGCTGCTCCAACCCCATCAGACCCAACGCTCGGCGTTTGTCTAACCATGGGCATGTCGGAGACCGTTCTTCTCGACAACATCAAACACTCTAACCTATCTTTAGCGCTCATATGAATCCCACCCGATCGGACCCTCCTCGGCGCTTTTTCATCTGGAAACTTGGGCAACTCCACCAGGAAGTAAATTTTCTTGGGCTTCAAATCTTGTTGCGGTTCTAACGGCTTCGCACGAATCCCGTAATGCTTGACGGCGTCGGAATCCAACAAGGTATGGCCTGGATAATCCTTCAACACGTCCCAAACTCGTATGGGTGTCTTTAATTTGATTGTTTCTCCGTCGATTTTCATCACCTTGGCCTTCTTTCTTCCTCCCATGGTGTTCCCCATTTTGCTATGATTCTGTGCAGTAAAAGAAACTGGGTTTGTTTATGGATTTATAGTGTTCTAAATTCTTGATTTTTTGAATTTGTCAACAGTTGTGTGAATTTAGAGCAATTTCATCAAAGATTCCGATGGACTTTTTCTTTTTAGAAATTGGTGTTGGAAGAATTGATTGTGTCTCTACTTGTAGGAGACAAAAAGGAAAGGGGTGGGGATGATTTGGCCAAACAAACGTTGAAATGGCAAGCCACCTTCATTTGTTTGTATTAAACTTGATTTGATTCAAATAAGGTAACAAGTTGGTATAAGTAATTTTGTATCGTTTAAAGATGTTTCAAGTTTAAAATTATATATAAAAAATTATTAAGAGATTGACTCACTAAAATTAGATGTATAATATAGGCTGATCCAAAATAATCATAATAAAACCTTAAAAATAAAAAAAATAAAAAAATGATTAGGGGATTAAGCCGAAATAGTAGGCTTTGTTGGATATATAAGGTATTTAGAGATTTTATTTGAAAAAATAATACCTTTAAAGATTGTTTTAAAAATCTAGATTAAAAAAAAAATTATACTTAGTATGTATAAAAAAACATCATCCGGCGATTTGGAAAAAAAAATATTACCTGTAGATGACATTTTCTTTTAAATTTTCAAGAATAGTATTATATACATATGACGTTCTATCATACCGTAAAAATTGAATTAAAATTTGAAATATAATTAATATTTTTATATTTTAAAATTTAATTTTCAATTAAAACTAGTGGTGGGTTTTGGTATATTTAATTAATGTCACATCATAACCATGAAAATGCCTGGGATTGTGGGTCTGAATTGGCTTGGAGTAGAAGGATAACCTTTGAATTAAGAACAATGGTTGATCCAAAAGGGCTTAAAAAATTAACTCAAACGCATCTTATTATTTGAATTCGAATCATTTCAAAAGAAATTAATCTGAATACTATTTTTCTTTTTTTACTTTCTCTGACTTTCTTTGTCTGTATTTGTGTTATCCCGTGTCTTGTTATGAAACCGTTTGTTCCGTCTTGTTCTTGCATGAAAGTGTCTAAAACCATGGGTTATGCTTTAAAGCCTTTTTCTCACCCTTGTATTCATTTTCAACATTTAACGCATTTGCATGAGATGACGTGGATGGGTGGGTAGGTACATTTGTTTTCACTCAGATTTCTACTTTGATATTTACCAAGGAATTTCAAATTTACCTTATAACGTGTCCTTACATTCAAGAATTTTAGAAATAACATTCAATTCTTTTATATTTGATAATTTCACTTAATTCTAAGACGATAGTTTCTTATGAGGTAAATAATATCAAAGGTCTGCACAATTTTAAAAATAGACATTTATCAGAAGTTATAGTGTTTTGAAAGATAACTGCTTCATTCATGTAATAAAGTTGTAAAATCTATTGAATGAAAACTAAATGTAATCAGTGACGAAATTTAGAGTAAAAGTTTGAGAGAGACAACTTAATTTTTTTATATATAAATTTTATAGGCCTAACATAATCCCACCGGACAATACTAAGGGTTATGTAGAATTAGTGAGAATGAAAGATAAGATGAGAGGAAATTCCTCTTTTCTCATATTCTTTCCTTTTTTACTTTTTCGATCATCATATAAATCATGATTCTCCATTAATCTTTCTTTCTTAACTTTTTTTTTTTACTTCCTCGATCATCATATTAATCGAGACTCTCGTTAATCCTTCTCTCTCATTTTCTTTCCTTTTTTTACTTCTTCGACCATCATATTAATCACGACTCTCCATAAAGACATATAAGAATTAATCACATGAAATCTCACTACAACTATCTTAATCTTTATCTCCCATGTTCGGTATTCGTAAACTTTAGGCATCAACATTACTTCATCTATTCTTTGAGGTAAGGATAGTTCAAAGATTTTAGGACTCTGTAAAATCTAATAAAATAAGGCCTTTAATTTAAAATAAGTAATATATATTTAAAAATACCTTAATACAAAAACACTATTACATTATCTTCTCGAGAATCAAAAAATTGACTTATAAACATTTAAAAATCAAACATTTCACTTAACAAACATCATTTATAAATATTTATAATTTTTATAAATATTTAATTAAATTTAAGTACTCTATTTTTGAATTTATCTTTTTCAAAAACCCTAAATAATCGATTTTATCATATCTGTCCAAAACACCACCATTAGTCCATTATATCAAGATGTTGTTGTAAGTCCAGTCATATGTTTATTTATCTTTAATTCACCGAATTTTCTGTTTAAAATAATTTTCCTATTTAAAACCAAAGTAATCAAATTTTATTTAATGTCTAATAAACTATCCCATCTCAAATATTAAAGTCTACGCTAAAGCAATCCATTCTTAATGCATAATCTTTCCATCATTACAAGTTTGGTCAAGAATCAAGATGAGGATCCATACCTTAATCAATCCAAATTATTACAACATTTTTTAATTTTAATTGTTAAAAAAAATGAATAAATTATTTATAAAAATCAAAACTTGATTTTATTTTGCGTAAAAATAGGGATGAGATTGGATTGGTTTAGGGTTTTAATATCTGTGTTTGAACCATAAAACACATGATAAATGTTAGGTGTCGGATTTCAACCCTTTTAAGTATGAAATAAAATCAGATAATGTATTAGACCATATATGGTTCACATGCAGGGACCAACACACACAATCTTGAAACATCACTTGTGGATGTCACAGACCATAAATTATTAAAAATATATGTAGAATAGGATATGAAATAAAAATATCATGTGAAATTTTGAAATATCATAAATATGTAAATTTTAAATACGATTATAATATATATAAAATAATAAAAATGTGGTTAAATTTGGGATATATTGTAAGTGGAAATTAAAATTATTTTTTGAATATATATCACTAATTTTATTAAACAAGTATATATCCGAAATTATAATGAAAGCAGGGACGGAGGTATATAGGGGTAGGGAGGGGCAATCGCACCCACCCCCGATTTTTTTTCCCACTTTTATTCCCTTATTTAAATTTTTTTAAAAATTGATTTTTTATGAATTTGCCCCGTACTTCTAACATTTATATTTTGCCTCCTTCAACCCCAAATCCTAGTTTTGTCCCTGAACGAAATTCACATCATAGTAAATAAAACACGTAAATAAAACACCTAAATTCAAACATATACCTAATAAATAAAATTAGCGTCAATAGATCATAAAAGACCATATAAAAAATGTAACAACTTAATTCAAAGACTCGAAATATAAGATGAATACAAACACCTTCAAAATCGACGATAATAGGTAAAACAATCAACAAGCAACGTAAAAATATATATTACAATGAAAGAATGTTGACAATAAAAATATTATCACAACTCAATCGCGACAAAAGAATGGTAGATATAATCGTACATCCAAATCTAATTTGAGGGTTCAAGATAAAGAGATCAACAACATAATAGAAGAAACATCATCTTGATCAATGTGACGTTATTAGATCCAATCTTAATAAAAAATATAACAAAAAGACAAAAAATCATACTAAAAAAATAAAATTATACCATAAAAACAAAATAATTTATTAAAAATTAAAAACAAATGAAACAAGTATAAACATATTATTTGTTCAACAATTTGTTCATTTACGTTTTTAATTAGATACCTAAAACCAAATTTAGACCATCACCCGTGACCCGACCCTGCACAGGTTGGTCCCTGCATTATGGGTTTATCCAATTCCCGTTCCTTCGATTACTCAACGAATCCCATTTTTTCTGATCCCAAACTCCCTTTGCTGTTTCCCAAGGTAAAATTTCTCTCATCGATTATCACTTTTGATGAATTTCGATTCTAGATTATGGGTTCTTGGTGATCAAAAACCGTTTTCAAATTCACGGGTTGTATATGTTCTTGCGGTATGTTTTCTGTTTTAGCTGAAAATTTAGGGCACAATTAACTTTTCTTCAGTATTTTTTTAGATATTCATATTCTTACTAACATCCCAATTAAGGTGTAGTGTTAATTTCCTGTTTCTAATGATGCTTTGTTTATTTGAAATTATGGGGATCTACTTGTTCTAAACGATGCTGGTTACGAAGAACAATTGGTTAGGTTTTGTTCGTTATAATTGGGGAGTTTGGAAATCGGGCTTTTCAGGTGGAATTTGGTTGTTTACTCAAGCGGTTGTAAGGTTCTATTTGTAATAGATTGAATATGGGCTGTTTATGTATAAAGTTCCTTCACAGTGATCTCTACTTTCCCTATCTTTGAACCTAATGCGTATGGGATTTTAACTGTTCCAAGTGCTCCCTCGGCGACTACCATGTTAGTTTAAACTTTGAATCATCCTTAAATCTTAATAGTATGGGGTCAGTCAGTAGGAAGAAAGAACATTAAATTTAGTCATTTCCTGATTTTGAGTAGATAGGATATAGGGCATGAACAGCTTCTTTTCATCATGTGTTATGGCTTCTGCATGGTCGGCTCTAAAGTTGAAATAGGATTTAGGAATGAGTGGGATAATCATAGGAGTATGCAATATGCATTAACCGATTTTGTATGATATGAGGTAGCTTTTAGAGGGTTTTATACTACATCGATTGTTTCCCGTGCCTCTCTTATCCGTGTATCGAAAATTGTTTTTGACGAGTATGATTCTTGCCGAGACTTTTTTCTAGCGTTAAGCGTGCCAAAACCATGTGTTTATCAGTGAGGATCTTTAAAGTTATGCTTGTATACATGATTCTCTGGAGCTATAGAGAAAAAAAACTCATAGGCAAATTATATAATCATTGTGTTGTTTTCAGCAGTGAGAATGCAAGATCCAAGGATGCCACCATCAGAGGAAGATCTGAATCCTAAGATACGGAAAAAGAAAAGCTCCACCAGCAAAGCACCCCTGTTTCCGTTAGAAAGAAACGATATGAAAGGGGCTCAGCTGGTACAGGGATCCCTACCATTAAGAACAGGGAAAAAGACATCCAAAATGAACATGAAGAATGAAATGTCTCCAATCTATCTGCAACCTGAGCGATCTAACTCAGATTCATTACCAGACTCTTCTACATCTGGAAACGAGTACCGCACGCTGAGGCACAAGTATTTGCTACTGGAGGAAGAAAGTTTCACTTTGGGGAAAGAGCTTAAAGAAGTTGAGGACGAGGTCAAGGCTCTTGAAGACGAGAAGCTCGCTCTACTGGATCAGCTTGTTGTATTAGAAGGGCTAATAGATCCTTCAGAAATGCAATCTCATGGAGCATAGTACTATATATTACTTTTTTGTTTCATGCTAGTCTCTGTATTTCGTGTGCTTGTCTGTTAATATGGATGATAAATGCTGAAGTAATCAACTGCATAGGAAGTTGAATGTTTGGTCCCGAGTCACTAGCCTTGGCCAAATGACGTGCGGGTGTAACCGGTAAGCTTATGTAACTTTCGGTTTCGCATGAAACTTCAATATTCACTAGTGTTGAGATTTATTTTTCTTATGATAATAGAGTTTAGTATCTTCTATGAATTGCAACTAGTTTCTGATGTCATGACATACAGTGGCATAGTTCGATGAGACTTGCTATAACTACAGTATTTGCACCGGTATAATTAGGATTAAATATCGAATTATCACTGTCCCATGGACCCATCTCTTGTTGATCAGAAAGAGGGAGAAAAAGAGGTGGAACAGGGTTGATCAGCCATAGCTAGGTCCATCTACTTTAACCAGATCAGAATTGATGTATCTCGACTGACTAGATTCATAGCTAGCCATCCCTTTGTGTTCCTTCTTTTCTTTGTAAGGCAGATTAACTAACATAGCTTTGATAATTTGGGGTTTTGATATGAAATTAATCAGACCTTGATCTCATGGAAAGACAAAACACAAGTGAAGTAAACCCATTGTTTAGCTTGATCAGATTCCCAAATCAGTGGAGATTAATTTCTTTTTTATTGATTTTTGTTCAGACAAATGCCATCTTTTAGTCCTCATTTTTCGTTTGTGTTGGCTTCTTGTTTTTCCTTGTTGGAGAGAATCGAATCTTGAAGTTTGAATAAGCAATCAATCATGCACCCTTGGCCTCAGAATCACGTGGACTTTGTCTGAAGCTTTTATCAAAACAATTATTTATTTATCAAATTCAAACAATTATTTTGATACATACGGCTGTAGATTTAGAATATTTATGATGATAGATACAAATTAAAATATTGTTGAGGATAGGTACAAGTATAAAAATTAAAAAAAAAAATTAAAAATTAATTCATAAAAAATAAAGTTTGATGCGCAGACTTTAAAATATTTAGAGTGAATATACAGGTTCATCAATTTAACACATTGATCCGCCATTGGTTACGTATCACATTAAAATGACCAAAATAAAAAGGAAAATTATACTACTTTTGTCAAGGAAGAAGTATGCATTGGTGTTAAATAAAAAGAAAAATTCTTATGACATTTTTACAAAGTTTTAATAATTTTTTTCTGTTTTAAATTAATTGTTTTTGTTTGTATCTCGTAAAAAGAACTAACAAGTTGATAGATCTGATAATATAACATAATAAAAGTAAATTTCAATCACTCGTGTTTCATTTGTGTCCTATAATGACTCGCAACTCGTGTTTGATGCTAAATAAAATAAATCTCAATTTTTATTTTTTTTATGATCGGATAAAAAATTACATTTCCTTTTATTATGTCGCGTAAATAATAGTGTGTTCAATCACCCACATTTCGTTAGATTTAACACTATATAGATAAATATGTATTTTAAATTTTAACAGAAATATATTTTTTAAAATTATTAATATTTGGATAAATAAAATTTTGTTATCATTTAGTTGAATTGTTTGTTTTTCATTGGTAGATTTTGTTGATAAAATCTCGGGATTTTAATCTTAAACTTTGGTAGGTAAACATCGACTGAATGAGTTAAATGAAAATAGAAATAAAGATCAGTAACAAAGTTGTTGTTTTTAATATTTACTAAACAAATTATAGAGGTTTAATTTTTTAACAACTTCAGTAATTTAATTTTTTTAATTAGTAACAATAATAAATGTGAGTTAAAACTTGAAGGATTCTAATAAATTGAGGAATTTGTATAGGTTTTGAATTATGACTAAATTAATAAAATATATAAGTTTGAGGATTAAAATTTTAATGATAATGTGATTTATTTGTCAAAAAATTTTAATTGAGTGATATATATTTTCTTAAGGGATCAAATTATTACTTTTAAAAATGTTATCTATTTATTCTTAAATTTATAATCAAATGACTCAATTATTATTTTTAGAAGATGAATGGCCTATTTATTATTAAACCTATAACCAAATGACCTTTGGTGAATTTTACCCTTAAAATAAATATAAATGAATAGAAAAAATATAATTACCCGGAGGTAACGTAGAAAACCCAAGCAGTAAATGTATTTTTCCAGAAATTATTTAAAAAAATTTAAAAATTGATTTAATTTAATTTTGGTTCAATTAATAATTACGTTTGTTTGTTAGTTTGTTTTGATTTTAGATTCACAAGTTTAAATATTCTAATTATTCAAACTCAATTATCATGTTAATTTTAAATCATTTTTTAATTCAATACTATTTAAAAAAATAGAGAAAATATAAATAAAAACTTATCTATAAATACCAGTGCCCTTCCTTCTCAATCTCATTCATACAGTTTCTTCTTTTCTTTGATTTTGGCAGTGAAGTGAGGTTTACAGTGATGAAGCCGTGGCTCCTATGTTATGCTTTTACTGCTGTTCTGTGCATTGCAAATGCGGCTAGGCAGCACCGAAATGTGGAGATTGTGAGCGACACCGGAGGGCTTAGCCGGGAGAGCTTCCCCAAAGGATTTGTATTCGGAACTGCAACTTCTGCTTATCAAGTTGAAGGGATGACTGATCAGGGTGGCCGAGGGCCTTGCATCTGGGATGTTTATGTCAAACAACCAGGTAATTTCTGGAAAAATGATCATTTCTGTTTGGAGTTGATTCGAATTTGAATGCTTTGAAGTTTACACTATTGTTGTTCGAATCCTTGTTCTCTGCATTCAAATCGAACTTCTTCTGTTAATTTGATTTAAAATTAATAATAAAAATCTCCGTGCTCAAATCTCAAGAGACTGTTCGTTGGATTCCTAGACTAGTGTCGTTTTCTAATTAATTAATTTTAAGATTAATTAATTACAGTATTTTACTAATTTAGTGATTCTCGTCATTATTTATAATTTTTTCTGTGATTTTGTTTGAACAGGCCACATTGCCAATAACGATACAGCTGACGTTGCTGTTGATCAGTACCATCGTTACAAGGTTAACATCTTCACTTAAAAATTGGATTTGAAATAATATAGAAATATAATTATAATAAATATGGTCTAATTAATATTTCTACAGGAAGATATAGATTTACTGGCAAGCTTCAACTTCGATGCTTACCGGTTTTCTATTTCATGGTCAAGGATCTTTCCTGGTATTGCACCAATGGCTCAATTGTTTTAATTATTGCTGTTTCTTTATTAAATTTGATTTTGAAATTATTTGTCTGATTTTTTTTATATTTTTGTAGAGGGTGTTGGAAGAATAAATTGGGAGGGAGTTGCTTATTACAATAGATTGATCAACTACATGGTTAAGAAAGGTGAGTGAAATGGATTCCTTTTGCTTGACACCAATTTTCTTGGAATGTTGGGTTGATGTTTCAGCCTCAAATCTTGAAGATCAGTTAAGATTTTGGTTTGAATTGAAGTCAAGAAAGCAATCTGTGCACTTGTACCTTTGAAATGCTTCAGGACATGTTTTGCAGTGGTTATGATCTGTATGAAAACATCTTCTGATTCATTGCTTTTGTAGGCATTACTCCCTACGGGAACTTAAACCATTATGATCTCCCTCTAGCTCTTCAGGAAAAGTATGGTGGTTACTTGAACCGCCAAATTGTGTAAGTAGAACATTTTTTTTTCTTTTACGAAAGTTTTCGTAACTTATCGGATGATTAGCATTTAATGTGTCCTTCAAATATTTCAGGAAAGATTATGCGGATTATGCAGAGTTTTGCTTCAAGACATTTGGTGATAGAGTCAAGAACTGGTTTACATTTAATGAACCAAGGATTGTGGCTGCTCTTGGATTTGATAATGGTCTCAATCCTCCTTCAAGGTGCTCTAAGGAAGTTGCTAACTGTACTGCTGGGGACTCTGCACATGAGCCGTACATTGCTGGCCATAATCTACTCTTGTGCCATGCTCAAGCAGTGAAAAGATATCGCCAAAAATACCAGGTCGGTTAATGTCTGCATTGTATCGCCTAATAAGCAGGCTTCATATAGCAATCTTAAGGTTTATACTCTTGAGGATTATAAATTGACCTGGAACTGGATGTATCTTCAGGAAAAGCAGCAAGGGAGGATTGGAATTCTTCTGGATTTTAATTGGTATGAACCTCTTACAAGATCAAAGGCAGATAACTATGCAGCTCAAAGAGCTAGAGATTTTCATGTTGGATGGTAGGTGTCAAGCTTATATTAAAATTTCTATTTTAGATTTCTTTTGTAGGAAAATTATTACTGTATCATCTGATCTAGCATGACCCAAATCTGTGTCTCTTCATCCGAAACTTCTATTCAAATGTTTACAAAACATGACCCAAAAATATGAACATTAAAAAAAGATGCATGTTTTGACCAAAATTGAAATGTAACAGCATTTTACCATGACCCTTTGCAATTGGTAGCTTTCTTTACCCTTAATCATGTCGAAATCTCAATTCTCTTGATTTTCTTGCACTTTAACCTGAAGACAGGAGTTGTCCTGTGTATTTTAGCAACTAAATGCTATTTCACATTTTGGACAGGTTTCTGCACCCCATCCGATACGGAGAGTATCCAAGAACAATGCAAGAAATTGTTGGAGACAGATTGCCCAAGTTCACTGAGGAAGAGGTTAAGATGGTGAATGGCTCAGCGGATTATGTAGGCATCAACCAATATACTACAAGCTATATTTCTAATCCTAAAGGGCCTAAACCAAACGTCACGAGCTACCAGAATGATTGGAATGCAGCCTTTGCCAGTAAGTCCTCCCTAGTCAACAGATTTTAGCCAATGCTTTATGGTTTGTTTGTATCTTTATAGTATGTGATTCCAATGTTTTACATTGTATTATGTTCTCCGTCTGCAGATGCAAAGAACGGAGTGCAAATTGGTCCAAAGGTAATTTCCATAGGATTAGTATAACCAGACTTTTCATTTTCACAAAGCATCCATTCACAACACACATTATATTTAGATATGTTCATATATATAATCCTTCAAATATATGGGGACCTATTTGCAGGCATATTCTTGGTGGCTTTATATTGTACCTTGGGGTATGTACAAAAGTGTAACTTATCTGAAAGAGCGGTATGGCGGCATAAATATATTTATCTCCGAAAATGGTATGTAATTTTTTTCGTTTTCTTGTACAAAGAAGGGATGTACGGATTCCGGACTCCGAAATGAACTGAATATCTGTGAAAATTGTCTTAGGTATGGATGATCCAGGAAACGTTACGCTCCCCAATGGATTGAAGGACACCACTAGAATAAAGTTTTTCAAGGACTACATGACTCAGTTGAAGAAAGCTATGGACGAAGGAGCGAATGTAACCGGCTATTTCGCATGGTCATTGGTGGATAACTTCGAATGGCTATTAGGATATACTTCGAGGTATGGCATTGTCTATGTTGACCGCAGCAACCTCCGAAGATACCCTAAGATGTCTGCCTATTGGTTCAAGAAAGTACTTGAAAAGAAGCGATGAAGGAAGTTTATTTTATATAAATAATTAGTTTCTATCCTAGGTTCTGTTTTTAAATTTATTGTAGTGTTTTTAGATTTTAAGAATAATTATATAAAATAATCAGTTATTATTTTATTGGTGTTGGTATTTCAAAATTTAGAGTTACATCTATTTGATTAATTAGTTTTTATAATTATTTATATTTCAATAATTAATTATTTAATTTAAATAAAATGTTTAGTATAAGGGTGATTTTTATATTTTTGTATTGATGATTGTGAATATTATTTTTGTATTTATTATTTGGCACGTTGTTAGTGATAATTTAAGAATTTAAAGATATCTTAAATTTTTTATTTAAAAAAAATACTTTTTCTTTAAAAGAGAATTAAAATTTGTGCAACGTAACAAACATTGATCAACGATAAAATTTATCTCGCCTCGTTGCCATCGAACATAAGACCAGAAATAGACCAAGTCAAATTATACAATAGAGGTTCAACTTTTATATATTTCCCTATACCAAAACCGTCTACAAGTACAACCACCACCTTGGTCATCAAAAATCCACCATCTAACCTCATTATTTCACCGTATTCAGCCCTACATGACGGAGCATGCATGAACGTTGTCATCACTGAAGAAGGATGCGAACTTCTCCTCAGGGGCGTTAGACGACGGAGCCGGGTACGCTTGCACCACGTTCCGAACATATCCAGCCGGTGCCCTTTTGTCATATGCCCCCGTTGCATACGGGTACAAAGTCACATGCTGTGGGATATAAGGCCAGAACTCCGCCCTCTTCCCTGTGCTCTTCACCCTCTTCAACACCCTGTTCGGATCAACGTTCCCGGTCACCGTAACCCGACTTTGTTTCCGGATCACTTCAACTGTTTTTACACCTGTTGTACATATAGGAACATGTTAACAACATACCATCAGTGTCAGAAATAAGTATGTCTGATAAAAGAAAGTCGGATTCGGATCGGATTGGACCTTTCATTTTGGTAACAACATTTCTAACTCTCCTCTCACACCCATCACAGTCCATTTTAACCTTGATTTCAACTGTCTGAAAAGTTTTGAAAAAAAGTCGGCGTTAGAGTTACTAGGAAACTATTCTTTCCCAGATGATTTCTTTAGAGCTACCTACCTGCAAGGGCTTGCGTTTGCTCTTTCTCTCGGTGACAGTACAAAAGCTTGAAATATACTCGAGAGCTCCCATGTTTGTTTCTTTTTTGTTGCAGAAACACAGAGGAGGAGGAGGAGGAGGAGGAGGAGAAGAAGAAGAAGCCCAAAGGAATGTTTGACAGTAGACACCATCCTGTGCCTCTGGACCTGGGTATATTTATACACATAAATCATGCTTTATCTTCCCATGAATCACTGTCAAACATGTAATCATAATGTTTGAACGTGTGATTTGTGTTTAGGTGTTATTTTATTACTAAAATGGTGAGAATCTTGAACATGTACTAAAGCAAAGCAGTTCAAATCCTGTTTGTGTTGGAAAAGTGTGTTATTCCCATTACTAAGTTTGAAGATTAGAGAGCATCAAACTCCAACACTTCTGCATGTCAAAATCAGAAAGAAAAGGAATACTTCGATTATTTGTGATGCAGAAAAGAAGAAAAGAAATCAAGGTATAAGATTCCCAAAGCCTAACATTGAAGAATACAGAATCCTCTTACACACTATCTCATCTGCAACTCAAACTCATATTCAAGTTCAATGCAACCTAGGCTTCTTAAACTTATTCTTATCTGAAAAAATTTATTAGATAAATCTCGTTTATCATATTATTTATAGTTCTATTTAATATAAAAAATTATTTCATTATTTAAAGTGAATTTCATCGTTTTCTTATGTATCATTAAAAAGTGAATAATTATTAAAAAAATTATATTTATGGATAATTTCCGCCACGTTATCCATGAGACCAACCAATCAAATGCATTTATATATTCTTTCTTACATGTCATTAAATGAATGCATTTGATTGGTTAGTCTCACAATTGATGTGACAAGAATGACCCATGATATAATTGTGAAATTACGTTGAAATGAATGAATCTCATTGAATGTACAATAGATGATGTGGTAAATATGGTTTATATGGTTTATCTAATAATTTATCTTTCAATAGTGTCTTGGGATCAAACAAAAATTTTATGTCCATTTTTATGCTCAAACACCAAATATATAAATTATACAATTTATCTTTAAATTTTAAATTTTAAATTTTTAAAAAAATATAAACCCAAATTCTTTAAACCTTAACTCTGAATTTATTTTTTAGTATAAAAAATTAAAAAAATTATTTCTAAGAATAGAGATAAAATTAAATTTTAATTTTTAACTAGGTGATTATTGAGATCCAAGCCATATGAATCAATTATTTTACAAAAACTCGAAGTATATGAATTAAATTTTAAAATTTAAAATAATTCAAGCACTCCTAATTTATTTACATCTATTTAAATTACTAGCGGAATATAGTGAAATTATCGAAATATTGTTTTTAATTTTTTTATTTATCAAAATATGATTTTTTTCAAAAAAAAGTTATCAATATTGTATATTACTATTTAAATCAGAAAACGGATGGATTACAATTCGACTTTAAACGATATTTTACTTAAAAATAATAAAAAATGATATTATTCAAAGACGGATGGATTATAATCCGACTTTGAACAATGCTTTACCTAAAAATTTTTAGATTACTATTTGAAAACAGATAAATTACCATCTAACTTTGAACAATATTGATTTCTTTATTATTTTTGAATAAAATATTGCTCAAAATCAGATTCTAAGTTATTCGATTTCTAATTTTCTACAATAAAATATCATATTATTGAAAATAAAGTAAGGAATGTCGTATTATTAAAAAAATTTGAACAAAGTAAAATGAATATTCCTTATTTTCTTATATATTGTGATGGTAAATTTTGTACGTCCTTCCCAGTGGCAAATGCTTTAATTTTGTCCAGAGGCAAATTTACACTTTCTGCCATCTCCTCTACGTGTTCGTGTCCAAGCCACGCAAATTTAGCTTCAACTCTACTCTACTTGTCGCCAAGGTTTATTATTAAAATATTAAATGATATTATTAATTCTTATACTTAATTTATAATTTTATATTTTAATTTATTTATTTTATTTATTAAAATTTTGAAATTCCAATCATAATTCATTTAATATTGGAAAAATATGACTTAGCTATGTGACTTAATATTAAAAAATTATATAAAAAATTCACAGAAATATTCTAAAATAAATACGGTGACAAAAAAAAATCGATTTGAGAATATGAATTAAACCTATAACTTTATTTATGATATTAGAGACTATAATAATATGACTTAATACCCGATATGCAAGGAAAAAATCAGAATTTAAACTTTAAAGATAATATTATTAAAAGAGAGAATCATAAATCTCAAACACGAATCATTTTATATGGACAATATTTATATGAGTTAAATCTTTTTTAAAGGAACTCATTTCGGAAAGAAAGTGACGTTTTGACATAAGTTAAAGTTTTGAAGGACCGTGATAAAAGATAAATATAGTTGAAGGATCAATTTCAGAATTAAGCCTAAATTGAATAAAAGAGTATTCCACGTCCAAATTCATGGAAAAGTAGAAACATGTTCATTTTCTCTTCGTATTCCTTTCCACTAGGGTTCTGGATAGGCGTAATAAAGGCGACCGCACAAGCACTCTGAAAAAGAGGGAGACCAAGTTTTGATAAACTATATTCATTAGATGATGTTAATCTCGAAATTCATTAAAAATTTTTAAAAACATTATTAAGAAAGATGAGTTAAAATTGTTAAAACGTTATAATTATTTCTTAAATATGACAGTTGATTATAGAATCTTATTGATTATTACTATTACTATTACTTCAGTAGAACTAATGAGGTTTTGGATAGATGCAATAGAAACGATCGCACAGGGGCCCTAGAAAGAAAATTTGCACCGAAACAAAACGGAAAGAAAGAAAGATCAAAGTTTCTTTCCTCCACCTTTCCTTGCTTCATCTTTCCTCCTCAAGCTTCCTTTAGAAAGCTACAACACATGCATGTATGTATTCTTATCGTGTTCGTGTTATTTTTATTATAATCGTCTTTAAACTTTTGAAACATTTATGTACCGATGTACATATACAAGTACGAAAATCATGCACCAAATCGAGGAATTCGACTTGTCCCTCAATTTATATAATCACAACATATGACCAAAAAGGGTTTGATTCATTGAAAAAGTAGCTTTTTATGTGTTAATGAAGTGAAAACAAAATGCCTCACCAATTATAGTGTCTTTAGTTTTGACCACGCAAACCATTCCAAAAGGCTGCTGCAGTTGTCACCTTCTTATCTTACCAGGAAGTTGAAACTCCAACACCTGTTTCAGGACCAGCAAACCAGAAAATTAAAAAAAAATGTGTCTTCGCCCTTCTCGATTGTAGGATATGGTTTAAGTTTTAGGATAAAGAATGAAGATTTCATGCACCTTAAGAGTTGTACATCATTGCCCTGAATTCACTTGAGGGGATCCGTCAAATATGGAAGGAAGTTTGCGTACAAGAAGTTCAGATCCTGCATAACTTAATATGAAAATAAGGTAAAGGAAGGTGATTAAACCAAATAGAAAACTAGATTTAATTGTATGATTGAACATCATTTCAACATAAACCAAGCAGCAGATGATGCCATACACCAAGCACAGTACCTATGCAGGAAAATCTATGAGAAATATGATTCAGTGACAAGAAAGCAGGTTTTATAGTTTTATCATTTCGGTCTTACAAATTCTTCCCGAGACTAATATATGCCTGCAAAAGGATATGAGCATGGAAATGAAAGCAGTCTATGTCTTGATAAGAAGACAAAATGTATGTAGAAAGGTTGAGACTCCCGTCTATGTCTTGATAAGCAGTGTATGTCTCATAATCTATATCTATGCTAATGACACCCCCGTCTCTATGAACCTAAAGAAGCACTCATATACAGAGAAGTTTATAGCGGGAAGGAACCTAAAGTGCTCTATGAACAGGAGCAGCACCACAGTACAAAGGCAGTAGACTAGGGTGTATGTTGACTGTTCTTGAGAAGACAGAAGGAAGCGTTGCAACTTCTCAATTAAGATAGCACATCCTTTATCCTTAAGAAGACCATTGTCCTTAATACCAAAAGATTTTTTGCAAATGCAAATATTATCCATTCTATTTCTCCACAGAGGAAACTTTTTCAACAACTAGCAATAACCCATTATCAAAGAGCTTATAAAGGAAGAAACAACAGTAAAAAAAAAATTCAAACTTTTTTTTTCTTCAGTTCCTCAAAACTTGATGCAGCAAAGGCGTTGAAAAGAGCATCCAGAACAGTTGCAGAGACCTTTAAAAAGATAGCCCATTGTTTAAAAACAAAACATAACAACATCAATAAATATATAAACATACAAGTGTAATGTAAGGAAAATTAACTTCCTTTTGTTCCCAAGTAGTTTGAAGTACCTGAGGGGAACCCAAGGAGGAGGAGGCGCTATTGATGCCGATGCATTGAAGCAGAAGAAACGACACAGTATTGAGGTTGAATACATATCTACGCCCATTTCATCTGCTGCTGAAACAGCCAGATAGGAAAACAGCATTGGGCTGGCTTTTAACTACAAGTCTACAACTTACCAGATCAGGCGGGTAACCCGATCCGGACAAAGGCAAATCCGTGATACCTGTTAAAAACGACGCCGCTTTTGCAGATCCCAAATGCCAAATCTAATATATATCCCAATCTGTTGTTGCTTCTCCTTCTCGTCTACCTGCTAAACCAAACGGCTGCAAAATCCCCACAAGAGAAAAAAAAGAAAAGAAGAGATCTTTCGTACATGGAGATGAGTTTAACCCACATAGCCAAACCACCTCCATGCCTTGTTAACAAAAATTTCCTGTTCCAAAATCAAAGAAGAGGGAAAACCATTTCTGTTAAGGCTTCAAGGAGTTCGTTTCCAAAAGCAACCGTTTCCAGCAACTGGGATGTCTCTGGTGTGTCCCCTCTTACTTCAGCTCCAGTTTGGCTTCCAAGATTTGAAGAGCTTGACGCCACCAACATGCTTCTTCGTCAAAGGATTATCTTTTTGGGTTCTCAGGTTGTATTTTCTTTTATATTCCTTTTTTCTTGCTTTGGAATGTGTTTCTTTTTCTGGTTCTTTGACTTTGTTTTTAGCTTACATGTCAATTAGGATAGTGGGTTCGGTTTAAAGGGTTTGAAAGATACATTTCTTTTTGTAATTTCAATCTCTCTTTATCTCTCTTGAATTTTATAATTCAATTTGGAAAGTGGTTTGTTTATCGATATCTATTTGTATTGTTTTTCTTATGGAATATAGTGAAAAGGGATTCTCTCTCTTCTCTGCATTGATGTTGGTTAAGGATTGAATTTCTGAAATTTTCTGTTTTATGGTTTCGAATTTAAAGGTCTCGTGATTATTTTGGTTCGAAGTTTCTTGTGTTTGAATCCGTTTGTTTATTTTTTTTTCATTGATGTTGAATAGGTGGATGACATGACAGCAGATTTGATTATAAGTCAGCTGTTACTTCTCGATGCTGAAGACTCTGAGAAAGACATAAAATTGTTCATCAATTCACCTGGTGGCTCTGTCACTGCTGGTATGTCTTCAGATTTTCTTCCATATGCTTGACTCTATCCTCCCTTTTCTTGCCTTTATTCATAAGCATTAGAATGGACTTTGGAATGAAGTGTTTTAAAACAGTCTACGGCTTAGCGAATTGTTCGTAGTCCACAGTAGGGTAAACTCTTAAAGTTAGCTTGGTTAGCTTCAAAGTAATCATATGGTTTGCAAATGGTCTTGATCGGTATTGTTTAATTGGCTGCAAGCAGGTATTTGCATAAGCGATTGTAAACGGTTTAGGTAGTGTATGTTAACCTTAGTCTCATTGATTGATGCATGTAGGAATGGGAATATATGATGCCATGAAGATGTGTAAAGCAGATGTTTCAACTATTTGCCTGGGGCTTGCTGCGTCGATGGGTGCATTTCTCCTGGCTACCGGTACGAAAGGGAAGAGGTTTTGCATGCCCAATTCAAGAGTGATGATTCATCAACCACTTGGAACTGCAGGAGGCAAAGTAAGTGTGTGATGCTCTGCATTATTTTATGAACATTGATCCTTTGAGATAAGATTTATATCTTTGCTGCAAGGACTCTTGTGCACTATTAACTGCATTGTTGGTTTTCATTATTAAATGTCATGATTATGCTCAACTTTATACCTTAAAGTTTTGTTTAACTATTGGCTGTGTTCATTGTTAAACTTGACATGCTTGCTTTCAAATTCGAACCTGCAAAATTTCTTTGGTTGATCTGAAATCAAAGCTGAAATTGCAATCATCATGTGTGTTTATATTCAAATATGATTTTCTATCCCCTTGCTTCCTGAGAAAATATTAGTTCTTGTCTCTTGACGGGACAGACATTAAAATCGAAGAATGCTGTGAGTGAGAAGCAAACTACGTAGACCTCTTCACATGATTTGGAAGTATATTTCATCATTATATATAATGTGCATTGCTTTTTGTAATGTGTTAATTTTTCAGAAGCAGTTTGTATTGTTCAAGTAAAGTTTTCTTGCAACATGAATTGGTGTTAACCAATGGAAAAATGGAGTTTTAATTGAAAGACGATGGAGCTTTGCAGAAAACTTTATACTTGATAGAACAAGTCCGACTTGAACTCTACTAGTAATGTGTCTCGCTGTTTTTAACTGGATGTTTCTTTAGAAGGATACAATTGTCTGTTGCAAGTTAATTTCTGGTGGTGTCTGTTATTTGAACTAGACCGTTTCATATACGATTCCAGGCAACAGAGATGAGTATACGAATAAGAGAAATGGTGTACCATAAGGTTAAGCTGAACAAGATTTTATCAAGAGTTTCAGGAAAGCCTGAAGAACAGGTTGGATTGCCTTCCAACACTCCCTTATCATCAATCTTTTCCCTTATACTTTGCTTTTGTTTTCATTTTTGAATCGTCTTGTTTTTACTATCCATTATGTTGCAGATTGAAATAGATACAGACCGGGATAATTTCATGAATCCTTGGGAAGCCAAGGAATATGGTTTAGTGGACGGAGTTATAGATGATGGCAAGCCAGGGTTAGTTGCTCCAATTGCAGATGCAACAGTGCCACCGAAAACCCGGGTGTGGGATTTGTGGAAAGTGGAAGGGAGCAGGAAAGCCAAGAAGAATTTGCCTACAGAACACAAAATGCTGCAGACAGGAGGTCAAGCAAGTGATGAGGGAAAAGACACAGAGCAGGAAAAGAGAGAAGCTGCTCCTTTGTGATGATTTGAGAGATAACTGTTGCCTACACTGTGGTTTCTCTTACCAAGCTTTTGACTATGTAAGATTACAATATTTTTTAAATCGCAAAAATGAACACAAATTACTTGCATTTTATATTGAACCTTGCTGCTCCAAATCTGCTGATTTTTAGTTGCATATTGAGTATCTCGAGTTCATTTATCGAGTTGAGCATAGTTTGAGCAGATTTTCAATATTCAAAGTTGGAATTACCCTTGGTCTCTAAAATATATTAGCAGTAACCGAATAAACACAACAGATGAAAGCTGAAATCCATTGAATGTCTTGCGTTGCATTCATGAAGCCAGAAGAACTAATCTCCACCAATGAACCGACCAAGACGTTAGATCCTTTAAATAACATTTTCAAGTTTGACGGGGTAAATTAGATCAAAAGTGTTTTCAAGTTTGATTCTTGACATTATGATACTTTTCTTGACATTATGAATGAAGTAAATTAAAATCGGAAATGTTGTTCTTATGATGTGTTTTTCAGCATCTTCATTCATATTAATCTTTTAATTTGATTATGAAATGTAATTATTTTGAAGGCTTTGATTATTGCAAATATGCAATTCTTATTTATGATTATAAAATAGGTGTACCGCCATTGCTAAGCACCATAGATTCAGGGATATTGAAGACATCTAATTTTCGTTAGCAAAATCCAAATCTCTCTCTCCCCCCCCCCCCCCCCCTCTCTTATTTCATGGCTGAAATGTTCATTTGCAGCATCATTGCTTGTGGTTTGACTAAATATAAGCACCAATCTTTTTATTGGTATAGAATCTTATGAAAACTATTCTGACATGTTTAGATACTGATTCAATGGATTCGACAAACTTTTCTTTAGAACCTGCGGTCAGGTCACCAACACTGTCAAGTTCTTCGGTAGAACAAGTGATGTTTTCTTCTGCAATAAACTAGATTCGGAACCTGCAGTTTCTGTTTTAACATAAGAAATAATCTTAGTCATTTATTATCATCATCAACCGTCTAAATAATCTTACATAAATCTTAGTCATGTAAGTTGATCCTAACCTTTATATATATATATATATATATATATACACACGGTTTATGTATATTATCATCCAATCAGTCATTCAAAAACAAAGCCAAATTAATCCATGCACAACAGTTGCTAGGCTGTTGTTGAAGATCGTTACGTGCATCCAAGTTCCAACCACTTAAATAGAGATGGCCGAGTTGCCATCGCTGCACAACATTTGCTAGGCTGTTGTTGGTAAGTTGATATCCATGCTGAAACCAGAGGAGACCTTTTCAGAGGCATTGTCATGCTTATCTGTTCTGATTCATAATTTTTCGGATCTGGTGATGCAGTTGGTTTATTAGGAACTGAAGATTATGTGAACTCTGAGTTGTTCTGCTTTCTAGATTCTGCAATATGGCCAACGAAGCGAGTGTTTACCATGGTAGTATAACAAATTGACCACAAACAACAAATTCATTTCAAAACTCAATGATTTTCATATTTGTAAAAACAAAACCAAAATCCTAAAACTCAATGATTTTCAACTCTAGGCTCATTTAGATGAAGAATATATGAAGTTATTTTCCCCATAGAATATTAAAGCGTAAAACTCAATGATTTACAATCCTGGATACCGATAGAAGAAAGAATATATGAAGTTATGACATTGATGTTAACTCTCTTTAATTTCATAAAAGTAATGAAAAAGAATATCCACCAGATTTTGGACATTCGATTAAAGTTTCCTGCTTTTTCTTTTTTCCGAAATAGATTTAATATATTGAAATATATTTGATACATATGTGGTGCTTAGTATGAGAAAATGTTTTCTGGGTTACCAAACAGAACCCAGAAAAAATAGAAGGGGGATGATTAGTTACAGAGTAAAGTGCAGAATTTGGAAGAAGGCTGCTGTTGGTCCTTGAAGGAAGACCCTAAACTTAAATTGTACCATTGATTAGGCCTTCGGAGCAGTGGTTGGTTCTTCTTTATTGATGTTATTTGCCATTTATGAAAGCCCTACTGGGAATTTCTGAAGGTTAAAAAAAAGACGATAGAGAAACAGAGAATTGGGTTAAAAAAAGGAGGTCGTTTGGTCTTTTTGGCTTATTACTAAAGTTGATAAATTTGGGAAAAAAGTTTCCTTTTTTATACAAAATCTCCATAGTTTCCCTCGAGATTCTCTCTAATGGCTGCATTTCCTCTCAGGTACTTACCCTCTTCCGTTTTCGTTTTCCTGGTTTTTGTTGTATAGGTGCTTATTCTTAAATCCATTGCAACTTTTTTCCGTTAACTGTAAATTGAGTATGATATTATTCTAGTTTTCTGTTTTTTTATTAGAACGAGATCGTTTCTTTATTTTTGGGATTTTTTACATCTCTTTTGTTATGATTTTTTTATTCTGTGAAGAAGATGGGTTTGGGGTTAGAGTTTGGATTTAAAAGAAATTGACTTTAAGCGCATGGTTCTTAGTTCACATATGATGATATGAATTTTCTATATTGTTTTGGGAGGGGGGGGGGGGGGGGGGAAGTGGGATATTGTGGCATTTCTCTATAAATAGTGTTTCTCTCTATCTCTGAGATCTGTCAGTTCAGTCTGTTTGTATGGTCTGAAAGAAAGAGTAGGATTCAAGAGAGACAAAGGGGAAAATTTTCTTTCTTCAATGGAAAAATAATTGAAAAGTGGTTGCGCATTTGGAAGGTGAAGGGAAGGCCTAGGGTGTGCCGGTGCGGTGATTGAACACATGAAGTTACTTAAAAGAACAAAGGTGAGAGGGGTGTGTGGTATACATAGCCCCGTTTAGCATTGCTTTTGAAAAACACTTTTGATCTATAAGTAATTCTTATCAAATAAAAGTATTATGCTTTAAGGGGTATATCTAGGCAGGGCATGAACATCGCTCCTTTTTACTTGGATTTATTTATATATGTTCACTTTTCCTTGTTTTCCAAATTTTGGCACTGATTCACAAACATATATTTTTAGTTGCAACTTCAAACCATTTCTGTTCAGTTGATTCATTCTTGGATCTTTCTGTATTTCTATCATAATTGCAGTTTGTAGCATTAGTAGGGACATGGCATATGCCTGCTATTTTCCAGTTTCTAAGGCTGTGTAAGTACTTTCAATGTTTTCTCTTCTATTTCTTGCAGTCTATTTTTGTCTAGACGAGTTTATTTTTTAATGTTTGAGTTGATAGTTTAATTTTCTTATGAACTTGTAACTTTGAAATTGTTGGATTCCAGAAATTTTGGTGCTTTTGTAGTAAGGAGGCCATTGAATTTGCGATCGAGTCTCTCCTGCAAATTTCCACTTAGGTCCATTAGAATGGAAAACGGTGATAATTGTACCCCTATGGGTGCAAAAAATGAATCTAGAGGTGCCTTGGTAGTTTTTGAGGGATTGGATCGTAGTGGGAAAACATCACAATGTGGGAGGCTGCTTTCGTATTTGGAGGGATTGGGTCATTCAGTTGAATTATGGCGATTTCCTGACAGAACTACAAGTGTTGGGCAGATGATATCTTCATATCTTACTAATAAATCACAGTTGGATGACCACACCATCCATCTCCTTTTCGGTGCAAATCGGTGGGAGAAGAGGTAGATATTGAAAGTTACACATTGCATTATAGATTGCCCTATAAACCATTGCTTGTTGGAATTTACATGTGCCATTTGTTCTAGTCATCTAGTGATTGTTCTAAGCACAATGATTATTTATTGATTAGATATGCGGGAACCTACTGCATTTCCCCACAAGTTTCAGTCTTTGGAGTTTCTGAGAGCTTAGGTTTTAGTTCTTTTTATTAGAACATTTGTTACCCAAACTGATGAAAGGAAATCGGCTCTAGTTCATTTCTTTAGTGCTTTCTCTACCAGTTTTGCAATCTTTGGGTTCTTAGTGTTTGGTTTTATTCTTCCAAGTTCAACTTATATTTATATCCTGAATGAGACTGATTTTCTGTGAATAGTTATCAAGTAAAATTTTGAAAATCATGACAATATATTTTAGTAAAAGGTACAATGATTTTGGTTCCCAGCATTACTGCTTATCTGTATTTAAATTGTGGTATGTGCTATGCCTATGGACTGCTTGCTATTCCTTACACAGTTTTTCATTAGCACTAAATGAATCAGATATCTGCATATGCATGCTTATTGCTTCTGATAGTAGTATTGCAGTTTAACATGCAGTATTAAGACCAACCATTTGCTTGCAGATCAATGATGGAAACTAAACTGAAAGCTGGAACCACCCTTATAGTAGACCGTTACTCGTATTCTGGGGTTGCTTTCTCATCTGCTAAAGGACTTGATTTTGAATGGTGTAAGGTGAATGCATGCCGTGTAAACAAACTAATGGCTACAATTATTAAGTTACTTTCTAGCACGGTCATTTATAACAAAATCAGGTCTTCTCTTACAGGCACCAGAGATCGGGTTACTTGCTCCAGATTTGGTAGTGTATCTTGACATACCACCAGAGGTTAGTCATGCACACAACTGTTTTTATGTTAAAATTAGTCAATTGGATTGATTACATTAAGCAATTGACTCTAGTTTGAATTTTGGTTCAATGATTATGGTATCGGTAGTTGACCCCTCCGCCCTCTTCTTGAAGAAAGGGACCTTTTCTCCCCCATGTTCCCTTTGTTCATGCCCAGGAATATATGTGAGGCACTCAAAATAAGCTGATCTTAGTATACGATGCCAATCTGCATTAACAGCTCCTCATTTTCCCAAGTACAAACATATTTTACTATTCCCTTTTCTTAGGGAATTCATGGTCATAAAGTCAAAATGTCATTGGAAATCTACTCTTTATTACTGCTAATTCGGTCATCGACTAGAGCAAAATTGCAGCTGTTAATTTGAGAAAATTGCAATGAATTAATAATTTTGATGGTTTTCAATGAACAGCCAAAATTGACATTAATCAACAACTTTTATTACTTTTAACAAAGGGTTATTTAAAGAGACTCCTATGAGGATAGGCAGTTTTGATAAGAGTCTGGAGAGCAGTCAATGCCCTTTGTATCATATAGACTGCCTGTGTTGTTATTTGTTAATGAGCTAACTTACTTGGTTTGGTTACCTTAAATCTCAAATGCGCAGATCAGTTTGTCGAAAATAGAACATGAAAAAGCAGTTGGCATTTGCATTGCATATTATGCTTTTCTGTTCAATTGAGTTAGCATAGTAATTTAACATTTAGCTCATGCTTAGGTTGCTTTCCTAACTTTGATGTTCTTAGCACGTCTAAGCATAACATCCCTATATAACTGAAATATATGTTCCTATTAACAGAAAGCTGCCGAGAGAGGAGGCTATGGAGGTGAGAGATATGAACAGCTTGAGTTTCAGCGGAAAGTCGCCCAACACTATAAGCACTTCAAAGATTCTTCTTCTTCATGGGAGGTAATGTTTTCTGTAATAACAAGAAGCATGGCCTGAACCACAGTTTTGATTTTATACATGTATAGTAATGACGACATCAGTATGTGCCTATGTGCTTGATTCATTTTTTTCTCTGATTTTATTGCCATCTATTTTTGGTCTTAGACAATATAATGAAATATTCGATCAATTTATCGCCTCAGTTCATTAAAACGTTAAGATATTTGCGTTGCTGGAAGTTTTCTCTGTTAATTGCAGATTGTAGATGCTTGCCAAGCCTTGGAAGATGTAGAAAACCAGGTGAAGGAGATTGTATTACCACACGTCACGACATGCCGAAAAGGGAAAACTCTCTCATACTTGTGGTCATCTTAGTTTACAGTTCTAAGAAGAGATGCAACACTCATCTTCAGCTAGGCAAGGATTTATAGAACATTCAATGTTTTATTAGTTATAGATAGCAATTTCAATGGAAACAAACAAGCTTATATGGATACTCCTGGCTCCTGCAAAGTATCCCAATATCGGCATTGTTGTGGCTCTGCAAATCCATTTGATCCTGGATGTACTGCTGCTCCTCATGCCTCTGACGATCGCCGTCTTCCATTGCCGATGCAAGGTCAGTTTCTTTATATATCTCAACACCGGAAAAACATTTCATCTGGGTTTTGCAAACAGAAAATGTGAATGTATAATTGCCATATGTTTCTTGCTTTTCATTTGTATTGGCCTTGGAAGTTCAAGTAGATTCTGTACAATGTTCATACATAATTTCATATATGTTGATCTACGTTAATGTTAGCTCTGAAGAACTACACCAGAGTGTTGGTTATATGTTCTTTCTTTTGTAAAATTAATCTGATGATCAAAGTTTTATTCCGTTAGTGTTTTAAGTAAACATTGTTAAAAAATTTGTTTAACTTATAAATAGATACTCAAATTATACATTTTTTTTTCTGAGATAAGTGTCTAATATTTTTTTAAATAAATACCTAATGTTTTATTTCGTTAGTGTTTTAAAGTAATATTATTTAAAACATTTTTTTATTTAATATATCTAACTTTCATACGTTATTAATTTATTTTAATACACGAGTTATATACATATTTTATTTAACTTACATCTCAATAAAATTAAAGGAATTTAAATTAAATAAATTTGTATATCAAAATGTTTTTAATATTGTATATTACATTTGTATAAAATTTTGAATTCACGTTATATTTTAAATCTTTATTCCGTATTATTTTGTTCAATTTTTAAAATGGTTCGATGTGAACTTTATTTTATCTTACAAGATTTTATTTTTTATTCTAACCTTAGAAAATTAAAAGTTGTAACTTCACATTAATATTAAAAGTAATAAATTTTTCAATAATCTAATATAACTTATTCATGAAAAAAAAATTATATAATTTGGGCACTTATTTCAGTCAAAAAAATATTAGACACCTATCTCAGAAAAAAAATAATTTGACATTTATTTATAAATTAAACAAATTTTTAATGGTGTTACTAACTAACGGAATAAAACTTTAGACACTTATTTCAGAAAAATGTATAATTTAGATATTTATTTCAGCGAAAAATATTAAACATAAAAAATTATAATTTAGGTAATTATTTTTAAATTAAGCTTTAAATTTTTTTAAAATCAATTTAAATTTATAAAAATTTGAATCAAAATCAAATCAAATCAAATTATTTAATTTTTTAAATCAAATCGATTTTTATTCCTTAAATTATCCGCGTAATCAAAATCTCATTGACTATATATTTTTTTCTGAATAACGCTACTGGATGGTTCGGGATATATCGAAGACAAAATTAAAATTTTAAATTCATAAATGATCTTAATAAAAAATATAATATATATCTTAAAAAATTTATATTTATTTTTTTATAATATATTTTTAAATAATTAAATTTTTCTATAAATATATTATTTTATAATTATTCAAAATAAATGACAACGTCTCCCGTAATTCTTAACCTGGTCGGTGTTGTTGTAATAAGACAGCAACATTGTGGGTCCTTTGTGTTGTCATCACGTTTTCTTGACTCAAACCACCGCATCCAGACTCACCTGGTCATGCCCACCACAATCAGGATGACATTTTCAGACGGATACAAATGAACCAAATAAACTTTTGACTCGAAAAATTATTATTATAATATTAAAATAAAGTAAAAGAAATATTATTGTAAAAATATTAATATTAATTTTTTTATAAAAATATAAAAATTTCGGTACATATTGAATTTATTATAAAAAATAAAATTTATGAAAGAATAAAAATTTCAATATATACTGAATTTTAAAAAAATATTAAAATTTTGATATAAACCAAAAATTAATATTAATATTTTTATAATTTTAATAACAATTTCGATTTTCCATTAAAATAATTATTTTTATATTTTAAATAGCCCGTTGATGAGTACCGACGATGGAAAACGTTTGTGGACACTAATGTAGGCCACGTGCAAAGATTTTGACTTTTAATTTTTTTAGAAAATAATAATTTGGCTTCTTAAAACTTTTAAAATTTTATATATTAAATTTTAAAATTAAATTTTCTTATATATATTTTTTAAAAAAATATTAATTATTGTCCTTACTTCTCGATCTGTACCAGCCTCAGCTGTCCTAGTAAAATCGAATCCCTTATTTTCCAAGTAAAAGTTTGTTAACACTTTCTCCCCAACATTGAATCCACCCTTTTTTTGTCATGAGGAGGGACGGACGGGAATGGGACAACTGAAATTTGGTCAAAAAAATTGTGATAATTAGTATTTAGTTTTTAATTTGGGTAAATTTTTTATTTAATTTCATAAAAATTTTATTATATTTTAATCTTTTGGATATTTTTAATTAAGCATCCTCTTAAATTTTTTAAAATTTTTATTATGGAATATTTTTTTCAAAAATTATAGTTATATTCAAAAATTTCAAAATTTTTTAATTAATCTTTTCAAAAAAATATTTTAGATATTTATTTTTTTTTTAAATAAATACCTCAATCCCACCAAGATCCGTCCGTCTACGAGGGTCTTAAAAAATGAATAATCATGTTTTACGTCCCATGATTTTAAAAGTTATTAAAATAATTAGTGATATATATTGATGTATATGTTTTTTTGTATATATCGATACACTACGTTTACTATTGATTCATTAATGCTTATTTTACTTTTCAATAGAATCGATTAAAATGTAATTGATTATATTCTAAAAAATTTATATTCGATTAAATTAAAATATTTAATATAATTAAACCTTAAACCTAAAAAGTAAAATCATAAATCCTAAAAATACTGAACACTAAAACTATAAAACATACTCAATAAATCATAAAATCCTAAAATCACCCAACTTTAGACCCTAAAAAGGAGACAATAAAACATTAAACTTTTTAAGTCAATATTAATTACATTAATATAATTGTATTTATCTGATTCTTATTGACACCATAAAAGTTATGAATAATTAAATATACAAATTACTAATAATTTTTTTATTAACAATAAATATATTATATTTTCAAAATAAATATTAACATTTAAATTTATATAAAATAAAATAAATATTTCCCAACCAATTAATATATCTCAATAATAAAATTTCTGTTAAAGGAAAGAAAAGTGAATCCAGAGCAGTTCCCTCCAACATAAAGCCGGCGGCATCGTTTGTCTGTAATAAAGGTGGAGAAGCACGTGTTTTCGACCAAACATGTTGTCACTTTAAAAACGTGTTTTATGTTTTTCTCATATCATTTTATTTGTCTTTTTTAAAAGAAAAAAAAAACTAAAAATTCGTTCAAATTAGAAAATATATTCTAAATCTATTTTTCTTCTATCATTTTACTTGGCCTTTTTATAAAAAAAAAAAAACTAAAAATCCTTTGAAATTAAAAAATATATTCTAAAATATATTAAAAATTGTTTTTCTTCGGGTTCAAGAAATTTTTTATTCGGTCTAATTGATTCTTGATCGAACGGTTGTAACAATTTTAGATGGGTCAACTTAAATCCGATTTAATAATATTATTTGATTTGTTACAAATTCAATTAATCGCCTGATAAGTACAATTTTAATAATAGCATTGCAGTCATCTCAAAAAGAAAAGTAGGCGCTCTTTATTATTATTATTTTTTATTTGAGAGAGATAAAATTAGGATAATAACGTGTTGAATTAAATTCGAATCTGGGTAGATTTAATTTAACTCAAAAATAATATTATTGAACTCAGTTTAAGTTCGAGATTTGTCGAATTTAAATTAAACTTAGTTCGGCTCGAGTTCAGATCGTTGTTTTTCTTAAATTGCTTTAAATATATATTTTTAAAGTTTCAAAAAATAACATGTGAAACCTGTTTGAGAAAAATAATATTTATTTTTAAAGCCTGTAAGTAATTATAGTATATTTTTTAAATTATGCGAGTCCATAAACAGATGAGAATTTAAAGTATTTAACTATGATAACAAGTTATCAACAATGAAACATATAAGTGTATATATATAATTATTTCGAGTATGTTTACGAGTTTTTCGATTCAAGTTTGAGCCGACTCGGCTTATAAGGTTTTGAGCACAAGTCAAGTTTGAGTTTCACTAAAGTTGAATTTTATTAAGTTTTGACTAAGCCTATCCCAAGTAATTTGCGAGCTAGTGAAGCTCATTATCATTCCTAATTTGAACCACGAAATAAAATGTGTATACCAAGTCTTAAAAATATGAGATATTAGTTTCACATAAAATATTTAAACAATAAATAATAATATTATATATTTTATTAAATATGTACTAAAATAATTTAATATATTATAATAAGTGATATTAAAGTAATACCTTAACTATTTGATATTAAATAACATCACAAAATTAAATAGAAGTGAATATCATATTTATGGATATTTTTTGAAATAATAAAAAATAAAATAAAAATGTTTTGAGTGAATTAAAAATGTAGCAAAAGATAATAAAATAAAATTAAATTAAATTGAGAGAAAAAATAAAAAAACGAAATATTAAACCAATAAAACACACGTTCAGTGAGTTGCAACCACACATATAAGATAAATTTTAAAAAATTAAAATAAAAAACAGAACTCGTTGAGAGTGATGAACTAAACCAATAATTTTACAAGTTATTTCGTAAAAAACTATAATTCAAATTATTTTTAAATAAAAACATTGTCAGAATTGATAAAACTCTTTCAGTCAAAATATATCATGCGAGAATTAATCGTTCATATAATTCTTTGATAAAAAAAATCATGTTATTGTCAACTTTGAAATGATTAAATATTACCAAAGTACGATTTAAACTCATTAGTTCAAAGATAAGATAAAAGATCCCAACAAAAAAATACAATTTTCAATTTTTCAACACCTAAATTAAAATAAAGATAATTAAATAAAATTTTGAGAAAGTCTTTCGTCTATTATTATAGGCAATATCATTTATATTATTTAAGAAACTCGAATTTAAACTCTATTTATGATTCTTTATTTTTATTCTATTTTTTTAATTTTATTTCGTATTTTATTTTTAAATTTTTTACATCTCATATTTTCAAATTTTTTATCTATATATATTTATTTTATGAACGGATTATGCTTATTTTCGCATCTTAGATTTACATATTCAATATATATTATTGTCAAGTCGTTTATTATTTTGTAGTAGTGAGTTTAATTTCTGATTTTTTATTATTGAGTTTATATTATAAAATTTTATAATTTATATTAGATATTAAAATATTAATTAATTTTATTGTATATATATATATATTCTAATTTATTTATATATTATATTTTATTTAGAATAGTAAAACTTTATTTATAATATATTAATATTTATTTAATTAATATCTGATGTTATTTTTTATATTATCAGAATTATACTAAATTTTTCCCCATAATTAGTAAGTATAATAAACAAATAGAATTGGAAAAAAAAACATATATTTATATAACTATAAATGTTAGATAAAACTAAATATTATAATATATAAATGAATTAATTAATAACTAAAATATATCTCCAACAAAATCAAAATAGTTTTGAATAAAACTTTATTTTTATTTTTCAAAAAATCTAGTTACATTATAGGAACAAAAATCTTAACTTTTTTATACCTCATTCTATACTTCATCACTAAAAAAGTAAATTTTAAGTCCTAAATCTAAATTTTAAATAATAAATCATAAACTTTAAAAATAAATTACGTTTAGTTTCATAAATTTTAAATTTATATTTAATTATTTAATATGAGACACAAATAGAACACTAAATATATATTCGTATTAGAGCTTAATTAATATAAAAGACAAATTAGATGAACTAAAAGTATTGAAATTTCTTATAACTTGTACATACAAATTTATGCCCGGCCGACAAACTACTAGTCAATTCAAATAAAAGCAGGATAGATGAGGGGTCGGAGAGGCGACCGTTTCTTAAAAAGTTCGGCTGGGAACCTAAAACCATCCATCTCCCAGACTAAAATGCCAACCACACGGCGAAGAACCACACGCTCTAACACAGTTTTCATACGATGTTCCTTGTCGTTTCCCACTGCTATAACTTCCTTCTTCAGGCTAAAACCCTATAAATATTTCTTACCATCCGTGCTTCCCAAACCATCATATAAGTCATACAGCTTCTCCAAACCATGGAATCAATCGTTTATCCATCATGCAGGCTTAACTACAGGCTAAGGCCTCTCCAGCACGGTCCCAAGTACCGTAGGAAGTCTTCAACCCTCATCGTAGCTTCAAGCAGAGGGATCAGTAACAATAATGGACCTGAATATGTCGGTAAGCTTGTCGATGAAAGCATGATTGTGCTGCGAATGCGGATTAAAGAGATGACTGTTTCCGAGGGTTTGGAGCTGCCATCGGAATGGATGGAATGGGAGAAGCAGTATTTTTTGTCATATAATTCTGATGTTTGTGAAGCCATGGGGATATTGCAGAGATTGTTGTTGAATGTTCGGCCAGGTTTGGGTGCAGCGATGGTGGCACTTGTTTTATTAAGCTTGCCAATCTCGACTGGTGCCACATTGTTTCATGTTTTACGGTTAGCTCAAGGGTTGATAAGTAACTAGGGTTTAACCAAGTTGATGACGTTGGTTTGACTGTTTAAGGGTTGTTAGGGTTTATTAGTGTCGTTCCTTGCTTGGTTAATGTTGTAAGGTTTTTGGTGTTGTTTAATAAATGAAGTTTGATTGGATTTGGTCGAACCTTGTGTGTTGATTCCTGCGCATATTGTTGCTTCCTGGCCATGGCTAGTGGCTATGGCGGCGGATAGTCTCCAGTCATTTTAGTCTTCTTTACACTTGATTATCATTGCCATGTGCATGCATGGGAGCGAGAACAAGTCCATTTTCTCGGTTTCTTTTACATTTTATTGATATTACATATCATGAAATTTAAATTATTTAATATTCAAAGATTTGTGTTATATATATATATATATATATACTTATTAGGACGGAGCAAGGTTTAAGATTGTGGGGCAAAATATAAATATTTAAAAGTAAGAGATAAATTCATAAAAACATTTTTTTAAAAAAATTTAAATAAAATAATAAAAGTGGAAAAAATTCGGGGCGGGTTTGTCCTGTATACTCACTCTAAAAAATATTTTATGAATCTGATATCAAAAACAATTAAATGAATAAAAATCTTTTACTCATTTTTTTGTTTTTCAATCCCCCAATATAAATTTTAAACGTAATTTTAAATTTTAAATCTTAAATATTAAACTCTAAAAAATATTTCTTACCCTAATTTTTTAAAACATAACCTCAAATACTAATTCTAAATTTTAAATTTAAGTTGAAAAAAATAGAATTTTAATAAGAAATTTAGTTTTTTTGAATAACTTAAAAATAGACTTGAATAACTCAAGATTTTTAGTAATTAATAGATTAATTTTTATGTTTAAATCGAGTCCTCGACTCTATATGATGACTCTATTTGATAAATAATGGTTTGAGCAAAAATCAAAGATTTGAGCTAATATCAGAGATTTGACTAGTCAAATTCATTAATTTAGATGTTTAGGGAATAACGAATTAAAATATCGAATTGGAGTAAAAACTCTGATTTAAAAAAATTTGCTAATAGCGGCTTTTGAAATTAAAGATTTTGATATAAATTATAAGACTATTTTATCCTTAACAATTACCAAAATTCAATCTAATTTAATATTTTTTTATTTTAATTTTCAATTTCATATATTTATATTGTTATTCTCACATATTTATATTTGTATTAAAGATCCATATCTTGATGTGAAGAGATTATATCATAGGCCCGGCCTACCACGTCAGCTGTGGTCCCTAGCCAATTAAAACTGTCCATTTCGCCACTAATCAATCATGTAATTAATGTAATTTTCAGAAATCATATTTTTAAAATGACATAGAAATTCTGAGTGAAGATTCATTGGTTGGAAAAAATGAGTTAGAGATTAGTGATGAAGTGGGTAATTATTATTGGATGAGATCACGACTGACATGATAGGCCGAACCCATGATATAATTTCTCCATGACGGGGCCTGATCGTTGCATTTGGAGCCACGGTAAACATGGTGATTTTTTGGTAAAATCAGCCTACTCTCAGCTCTCACATGATACTTCAAGTGAGCAGAACCTGGTTCTTCCCCGTCTCGTCCAATAATGGTCCAATGGGAACCAATTGTTGCAGGATGGGTCATACTCAAATGGTGCTATCTCAGGCTAGTCTACCATTTTATTTCTTATATCACTCGATTAAGATATATGAAACTTTCGAGTGATTTAAGAAATGAAATGGTATGAGTTTCTTATATCTTAATCGATAGTCGAAAGTTTGATCTTTATCTTGAATATTGAGTACTTTTAAAATTTATAGCTAGCATTGATCCGTATATAAACTAACAAAATGCGAAAGGGTCACTCTGATTAAGTGTATTTAAAATTACTCAATTCAATTGACTTAGTCTAACTACTCGAAAACCGATGTAAAATAGGTCAGCAAATTAGAGATTTTTTTATCAAACCAGATTTGGGCTGAAAATTTTCTTTTAATGGGTACCCGGCCCGAAACTTTTAAAATATATTTTTTATATTTTAAATTGTATGTTTATTTTAGATTTTTTAATATTTTTACTCCAAAACTAAATTCAAATATCTAAATTTTTTCTATGTTTTTATTATATACTTTAATTTTAATTTTTTAAAATATTTTTATTAATTTACCGGTATAAAACTTGAAGAAAAAAATCACGATCGAAATTAATCTTTTAAATATATTATTTAGGTGATAAACTTTAATATATACCTAAATATTTTACCCTCCCAAGTTAAAATTAACTACAAATTACAAACTTTTTTGTTTGGATCATGTATTATAGAATTTTAAATTTTATATGTTTAATATATATATTAAAATTTAAAAATAAAAAAATATATAAACCAAATACCCGTTACTTGATTAATCAGGTATCAATATTTTATGAATACTCGATAACGAATATCCAATTTAAATAGATCAAGACATGAGCCAAAAAATTGATTCCCAAAAACCGACTACTCAACCATGAATATCAATAACTCTAGGATACAAATAGTCTACCTCTTAATCGTGTCTCCATTAGTGCCTCCGTTTTAAATTAGTGGGTTTAGAGTTTAAGATTTAAGGTTAGGGATTATGGTTAGTGTTTAGGGAATTAGGGGTTGGGTTTAGAATATAGAAAATAAAGGTTATGGTCTAAAATTGATTTTCTTTAAGAATTTTCAATAAAAAACATAAAAAAATATGATAAAGAGACAAAAAAAAAATTTACCCGTAACTCTAACAGAAACATTGGAAAACGGAAAAAATCCATATAGCATTAGTTTTGTACAAATCATCACTCAAAAAATTTAATCTCTTATCACATATAACAAGGGTATCTTCCCAAAAGGAAAAATTAATTGCAAAAAAATTAATTACATGTATTAAATACTATAATCTCAGAATCCAAACATATCCCTATAAATAACTGCACCCAACATTAGCTTTCTCACGACAATAATTTCAATAAAAAAATGGAGAAGAAATGCATGGGTTTGTCTTGGTCTCTCGTAGTGTTGGGATTATTCATGATTTTAGTTGCGAAACCAGAATCTGCAGATGCAATGACCTGTCAAGAAGCATTAACAGCGTTGATGCCTTGCAAGCCTTACTTGGCAGGCGGAGCAACCGACCCTACTCCACCGTGCTGCCAAGCAGTGGCTAACATCAACGCCTCTGCTACCACCACTTCGGCACGTAGGGAACTGTGTCGATGTTTCGAGAAAGCTGCCCCTTCTTTAGGGGTTATCCCTGACAAAGCCAAGCAGCTTCCTCAGAAGTGTGGCGTTAGCGTTCCGGTTCCCTTTGATCCCACCATTAACTGCGACACGTAAATCATTTTTTTCCTACAGAATATTCTTGTCTTGTTTTTTTTTTCATTGAGGAAACTAATCATAATCTTTGATTTTGACATGCAGCATCAAATAGGCGATGGAAAATCTGGTGCGGTTCAGAATAAAGCATGAAGAACCAAGAAAATAAAGCAATCTAGCTTGTAATCGAAGAATTTAATGTTCTTGTAGACAAATCTTATGTAATGTAAGAAGAAAATGCTGGCTCTATTAGAAGGAAAAAAAAGAAGCTTTCGTTTATTTGGTAATCGGAAAATTCTACAATGGGTGTCGAACAATGCTGAACACCATTAACGTTAAACATTGTTAAACACTATTAAATTAATTAATAAAAATTTAAAATTTTAAGGACTCAATATGTAATTAATAAAAAATTGATAAACTCAATATATAATTAATAATTGTATGATTAGTTCTTTAGATTTTTATTCTTTATAAATTAATTTAATAATGTTCAGTGGTGTTCGACGCCCGTTATAGACTCATCCTTTGATAATCTTTCTCATTTGTGGTAGAAAACTAGAAATTCGATATAAAGATTTATATTGAAAAATAAAAAAAATAAGTAAATTATAAGTTTTTGGAAAGATAATTAAAAATTTTAATTATTTTTAAGACATTGATAACCATTTACTATTAAATCATGAAATAATAATATAATTTATTTGATCAATGTTATATTATTAAAATTAAAGCTAACAGTTATTAATAAGTAGAATTGTAAGCCAGACGGTTCAATAGATTGTAACTTCTAATGATTAATACTTTATAAATAAGTCTAAATTTACTGATTTTGTTTATTAAAATTAAGTTAATTAAATATATATATTTATATATGAATATAAAATTTAAAGATTTAACTAAATAACTTTATCTAAATTAATATGTAACTTTTAAATGTTCAATGTTCTTTTAAATTTTTATATAAATAACTATACCTCATTTAGTAACAGTTACAATTGAATAATTTTTTATAACAAAAAAATATAATTTAATTTTTATTATATCTTTTAAAAATTTAATGATCTTTTAAATTTTTATAATGATTTGATAAGTATTTTTGTATTTTACACTAAAATTTATTATAAAACGTCAATTCACTGCTAGAATTGAAAATATATGTTTAACGTGATTTGGTATAATAACAATCTAATAGTAAGTAGTTATGTCTTTTAGTATGTCATTAGAGTTACATGTTCTATTAATTTGTCAATAATCCAATAATAAAATTATTGAGTTAGTCGAGCTATCTCACATTGATATACTGATTGTTGAGTTAATAATAATAATAATAATAATAAAATTTAAACATAAATAAGAATGGAATATCAATTTTTTTAAAACATAAATAATTAAATTTATTTAAAATATTTTAAATTAATATTAAATTGCTAAAATATTTAAATTTTAATAATCTAAATTGTTGTTATTTCTCAATTTTTTTCGGGTCATTTTAATTATAAGTAATGTTACAATTGGGTCACTCTTCATATTTGAAAAAGTACATCAATTTGGTCGTTTTTTCTTCTAAATCACTTGTATACCCTTGTTAACATTAGAGTACTTCGTTTAAAATTATTAATTAATTTAATACACGAATTGATAATCTTTTTTCAAATATAAAGAGTGATCCAATCGTAATATTACCTAAAAATGAGTGATCTAAATATAACTTTTAATAATTGGGTGACCCAAATGTAACCTTACCCATAAATGAGTGACTCAGATATAACTTTTAATAATTAAGTGATCCAAATATAACCCTACTCATAATTAAGTGATCTCTATTGCAGTTTACCTTAATATATATCTATTAATCGTAATCTTTTAATAACGTACATATATATATTATATAGATAAATTATTCGAATAAAAACTACGTGAGATGAAATCATTTATTTATAAGCTGCTGAGTTTTCAATATGAATAAACAAAGATGGCTCCATGGTCGACAGGCTGTGGTGCTAAAAGAGTATGCACATCGATTCATACACAAGTATAAAGTATTAGTATCTCACAAAAGTTATGGAAACATTGGAATTAGATTTTAATTTTATAAATTGAAGTCGTTGATCAGAAAAAAAATAATTAGATGTATCCGATTTATTACATTATTTATATTCCTGATTAATAAAATATATTTTTATTATTTTTTATGGATAAATCTTATTATTTAGAATCACGAACAATATTATTAATTGAGTTCATTTAATAATTTTTGGTGATGAGAGAGTATTATGATGGAGAAATTATAACATGGATAATTTTTGGTACGTCATTTATGGGACCTATTAATCAAATATATCAATTTTATTAGTTTTTCATTACATATTTTTTTATCAAATGAATTTTTCCTTGGTAAAGTCTATTTAAATTTAATTTATAGTTAATATTAGTCAAGCTTCACTTGATAAAAAAGATGAGGTAAAAATTTAATAAAATAAATGCATTTAGGCCTGTAAATGAATTGAACAAAACACGAATGAGGGTGTGTTCATGTTTGTTCGTTTAACTTTAATCGAACAAATGAACAAACATGAACATAAAAGAATACAAAAAAAATTATGTTCGTGTTCGTTCATTAAATAATGTGGCTTATTCGTGTTCGTTCATTAATATGATAAATGAACGGATATAATACGTTAAATATTTAATGTTTTGAGTTAGTTTGATTAATTCAATTAATTAACCAATTTTCAACCAAATTAATCGACAATCGAAATTTGAAAAAAAATCTTAATCATTAGTCAAACCCTAAAATTTTATTTTGATTCGATCAATTAGTTCAGTTTAACCAAATAATAAACCCCCTAGACATATGCGAACAAATTTAAATGAACATAAATGAATAAACGGATTACCGAACGTTTACGACATAAACGCACAAATAAACTTTTAATTCGTATTCGTTTATTTAATTAAACGAATAAAAAAATCTAGTTCATGTTCATTTATTTAATAAATAAATAAACATAAACAAATTTTCTATCAAACGATTTATTAAATATTCAATTTATTTAAAACCCTAAATACATTTAATTAACTAACAATAACGTGACGAAAATGACCTATATATAATTTTTTTTACGGTGGGTAAATTGAGACACGTTTAAATTGCAAAAGCAGCCAGAGTCTGTTTAGGTTGAGTTACTGAGTTTGACCGGTTCTTCTATCGTTTTTTTTCATAGAAGGAACCGAAACCATATAGTCTACGCTGACTTTAATCCCTACAAATAAGTCTGTCCAAATTTCTTACATCTAATTTCTGTGTCTTAATTCAAATTAATTATTTAATTAACCAAACACGTCCTTCCAAATTTCTTTCTGTCTGTTACCAGACAATAAAAAAGTTGTTGGCCGTCCTCAAGTCCTTAATTAAGATTAATTAAGTTTATGACTTTCAAACAAACCTTTTTTATTACAACTCAGAACCTGCATTGCTGGATACAATAAATATATAAACCCCTAATGAAGCATTCTAGCCGATTTTAATCTTGTTTTATTCATATACTCTCCCTTCCAATCATATTAATTATTCTTTTTAGTCCAAAAAATTAAATATTTTTTATTCCCTATATAGACCTAATAGATTGTTTGCTTCAAAAACATAACTTCAAAGCAAAGCAAAAGAAAGAAAGAAACCCTACACCAAATAATATTGTATTTAAAGAAATTTAACGTAGTAGACTCATCAAAACACCATGGTTTCTTCTTCTTCTTCTTCTTCGTTACCTTTATCTTTCTCCGTATTTTCTTCGTCCTCGGAGTATTATAATCGTCGATCCTTTCATGTTATCAGAGCCCAAAGCCGCAGAGATGGAGGTAATAGCAGCTTAGTATATGATTTGAAATTCGTATATGATTTAGAATTTTTTATATATATTTTAAAATCTGTTTCCGCGCATTAAAATTTTATTAGTATACCCCGAGAATTTTATAGGTTCTTCCTCTAACATAAAATCATGACATGTTTTTTTTTATCAGGGAGATCTGTGGATGCGAATCTGAGTGTATTAAGGGATAGGATAGAGCAGGTTAAGATGAAGGAGAAGCTTGAAAGGTGTTGCAGAAACGAGTATGGCTGGAATTATAGAGCTGGTTATAGTTACAACAAGGTCAAAGGAGACAGTAAGGAGATTCTAGCAGAGTTGTTTGAGTTTATGAGTTTGGTTGGGGCAACCATTGGGTTCACCTGCTTTACTGGAACTCTTGTCCTATGTCTGGTTTCAATATTTGTTCATCTCCATCATTCATTTCATTGATTCATTAAATGCTTTCAGACATCATAATTCAGATTCTTTTATTGTTGTGTTCATCATGTCAGATAGTTATAAGCAGTTTGATTGATTCATGTATATGACATGTAAATTTGTTTATCTTTTCAATATAAAAGTTCAACTAGGTTAATGAAATAGGGTTTCTACTGTGTTTTTGGTGTCCTATTCTGAACTTATGATTGATCTCTGTGAATATCGAGAAATTATTTCATTCATTACGTCATCCGTATCTTAATTTATAAGATTTATTTTAATTTTTAAATGATTATCTACTTTATATTAACAAGTAAGAAAGAGGTGGGAAATTATCTTGAAAAAAATAAGATATATAGATTTTATTAATTAAAATCATGAATAACTAGTAAACCAAAATTATAATTACTAGAAATAAACACCGTAAATTCTTAAATTTGAATTCCAAATTACAATTATTTGAAACAAATGGACTCTACTATTTTTTCGGGATGTTTTTAGAAGGAACCTGATTTATATTTAGCAATATTTTTTGGATGAATCTATAACAGGTGTCGAATACCGTTAAACACTACTAACATTGAACACCACTGAACATTATTAAATTAATTAATAAAGATTAAAAATATTAAGGATTTAACACATAATTATTAATTATATGTTAAGTCTATCATTCTTTTATTAAATACATATTAAGTTCATAAAATTTTAAATTTTTATTAATTAGTTTATTTATATTCAATAATATTTAACATTAATGATATTCAACATTGATCCATACTGTAGTAGAATTTTTCATTACAAGACCAGATTGAACCGATTGTTGATGTCTTGACGTGGACACACGTTCAAACCGAGGCCACGAGAGTCTTACAGCATTGGACGATGTTCGGAAAAGTTGTTAGAGGGATGGAGCGTTGATTAGCATAAAATTCTGACTCTAAAAACTTAAAATAAAGATTATAATCTAAAATGAGAATTTAAATTTTGAATACTTAAACTTTTTAGTAATTAATAAATTAATTTTTAAGATTATAATTAATTAATATGTTATAAAAATCTAATTAAATTAAAATAAATTAATACCGTAATATTATAAATATTTATAATTAGATTTAAACATGAATTTAAATAAATGTTTATATATTAAGATGTTTTTTTTCTTTCTAATGTAGGATTAATAACATCGTCTCTTCTCAGACGTGACAATATGCACTCTTTGTTTGTTAATCAGATATATATGACACTGATCTAAATCCAAATAAACAGATGAAACATTACTCAATAGCAAGCTAAAACTTCCATTATTTGTTAATCGAAGATATCAAGTAAAAAAAAGTGGATCCAAAATTTACCTTATTTAATCCATGTAATTATCTGGTTTGGGGTTTGAAATCTCAGCATCTATGATTTTTAGTTCCGTTGAAATGCAACGGTGGCGACGTGTGATCCCAAAGATCCGTTGAACATGAACACCGGATAAGTTTGAACATGGCTCAGATACTGGAACGGAGGACGATCTCTGTGTGTTTCTCGGTCCCGGATTGTATTTGGTTCCTGGGGAATTCCAGCATTTCTTTGATTGAAACTTTCAACCTCCTGCACTAGTTCATCTTTTGTATGGTTGCAAGATGTAATTACCTACAAGCAACGTTTTAAGAAGAGTGGAAACCTTTAATATATTTCTTTTAAAGAAGATTCCAGCGTTTCTCAACTCAAAGAATATTTAAACTTTAAGCTCAAGTTCGAGTAGACTCGAACAACTAGCAGGTGCAACTGCACTTTCAAGGTTTTTCCCCCATAGAATTTGAGTACTAGTATATTTTATATGCAAGTATATATTCAGAAAGCTCGTACTCTAACTCGAGCTTTGGTTCCAACTGCTCTTGTTTCCGGCAAGCATGCAAATTCATCAAAATAAAACAATAAATGATGCTTACTAATATTCCACCAGGGGCCACCAACTTTGAAACCGAATCCCAATACATCATTCTGAAAGGCAAAGTTTCAAGGAATTTTTAGAAGGTGAGCATATAGAAAATCAAATCAAATGCACATCTTAAAGCTACTCAAAAATTAAAAAAAAACAATAAAAAAAACAGATAAGTAGACTGATGTATGTTATACGTATGTGCAAATTATACAATTCATATGACGAGTTTTAACTAGAAACAAACTAGAACGAACCTGATAATCCGCTATTTGTTAATATATATTGGCTTATAAGGGGAACAAAAGGCAAAAGGCAAAGGGAAGAATTGCAGTACAGATGGCGTCATTATTACCTTTTGATAGGCCCATCAGGGTGCAAGCCAATGGCATCAAGAGTCCCCTTATCCATCACAAGCTGAAATTGTCTTTCCAACTTTGTCTCAATAATATCATCAACCTATGGAGCAAACGAAATGGAAACGGTCAAGAAATCTACAACATGATCTTTACCTCTTCAAACGATCTATTTAAGTCTTAATTCACACAAACTTCCTCAAGATATTATATTTTTATTTATAGAGCCCTTTTTGAGGTTTAAGAAGATTTAAAGGTTAAAAAATGTCTAAAAATTAAGACCCAGGAAATGTCTACAGATTTCAGTTATAGGTCAGAGGTCCCATCCATACCAGAAACTTGATGCTTGAAAATCCATCTCGGATGGCATGACTTCGAGCAAGGTCAATTGTACCCTCACTATAATCAATCCCAGTCAAATCTGTGAACCTGAATTGAAAAATGCAAAAAATTCACTTAATATTTATCTGAGTTTAGACCATTACTCTAAATGCAATGCTAAAAAGAATTTTTTGTTAACCCCAAAATATATTTATCTGAAAGTTGACCCAAGGCTTATACATATCTCACACCATCATTAATTTAACAAAAATCACTATTTGTAATGGGCACAAGGCACACTCTAAGCACTAGAATCCTCATTTTGGGCAAGGCGCAAAGCACATAAAGACCACTCTCCTGAGTGAAGAAAGGCACAATATGTACATGTGCTTGTGTATGCATATAATGAGTTAAAGATATATAACTATGATAGTGGACTCCAGAGATTGGTCCAGTTTATCCAAGGAAAATGCAATTCTTTTTCCTTCTTTTGTTTGACATTATTCCCATTATTAACAGCAAGGATAAAGCTTATGAAAACAAGTTGAACATAAAAGACACTAAAGAGAACCTAATTTAGACCCCTTTCTATTGCCTTACAAATAAGCGCACCTAGGGCTAACTGCTAAGCACACCAAGCATGTGCAGATCAAACGTGCCTGACCCAAAAGAGTACGAGATATTTTTGTTGTCTGGGTCTGGCGCTAAGGTGCAACACCCGGCTGTGCCTGATCACATACCTTGACAACACTGACAAAATTATAGAATAAAACAACACAAAAGTGGCACACAATTGACTTTAGTAGCATTTAATACTCAAACCACAAGCTAATCTCAGAACATACCCCTGCTTAGCAAGTTCTTGAAGGAGCAGACCGTTGCCAGTGCCAATGTCAAGTACACTCCAGCAAGTCAAATATTTTTCATCCTGTGCAACAGGCTCGTGCTTGGCCTCATCAACATGATTTGGCATGTGACCTTGAGAAATATCAATACACAAGCTTCTGGTCCAAGAAGTAACAGTGTCCATGATATCAGCTTCAATCCTATTGAGAGAGGTAAAAGAGTAAAGAAGAGGCAGATTAATTAAAAAATCTAAAGTGAAATAGCATAACGAGAAAGGTCTTGTTTGTAATCTTTCCTTGATGAGAAAGTTTTTAAGCCTGCCCCAGATAACAATGTGGAGTTATCAAGTCAGTAGGCTATTGGGGAAAGAACCATTGGAATGCATAGTATATTAAATTCCATTTACATATTTATACACTTAAATATGTAATTATGTGATTAACAAATATTTTTGCAACTAGTATGAAGATTGTACCAAGAATGAAAGCAAAACTACATAGTTAAGGTTATACTGACCAAATTTCACCAGCATGGCCATGTTCATGAAAATTTGCCAGCTCATCTGCATTTGCACCATTCCTATAACTCTGAAGACCAAGTACTGTTGTCATTGGATCGGCATCTGGTTCATCCTTGTCAGAGCTGTGTATAGCGTATATAACAGAAACAGAAAATGATAAAAATACATGTTAAGCATATCAGCATCAGCATGACAGATATACATTATATCACCTATTCTTAGCAATGGATTAAAAGTATAATACTCTGATAATTCCACCCATAAAAGAAATATCCTTAAAATTAAACTAATAACCCAGCATTTGGCTCTTACTTTTCCTACTTACCAGAGAAAAGTACAATGTGCAGTTTGATATAAAAACAAATAATAATATAGAAGAATTGAGAACAAAAAGTTACGTAGAGAACAAAACAAGCATCTGGACCTTTAAAGGTCCTACCCTGTGCACGAGACTCCCCCTATAAGCAGGGTTTAGAGAAGTCTCAATGTACGCAGCCTCACCCTGCTTCCAAGAGAGGCTGTTTCCAGGGCTTGAACTCATGTCCTAGTAGACAGCAATCAACTATCGAGCTAAGCACAACATTTTAAACATATAGGATTTTGGTTTTATACTATTTGCATATGCCATATATAAATTTCTGAAAAATTCAATTAAAGAAAGAATCAAAATAGAAGCAAGAAGTTGCTTCGGGAATGTGTTCATTTATACATTTGTACTGATAAGCTATGTTACTATGACTTTTTGTTTTTCCATAAATCACTTATTCACTAGACATGTGCCTGACAAGGCATTGGTATGGGGCTAGTACCCTTCAAATATATGGAAAAACTAAAACAAAATTAAGCATACCCATGACAAACAGATACTTGTATCTGAAACTTACCATGAGTTAGGATAACATAGCAGATAAATAATCATATACTGAAGTCCAAAAAAAATCTTATTATTTGACTGTGAAGAACATAAAATGCTATAATTGCTCATTTCAATAATTTTTGTTTTCATTCTAATAGCATTGAATTGATCCATTTAGAAACTGTTTGAACAAACAGTAATGCATGAATTAATTTCCACAAGTATAAGCAAGGTAAAGCAAACTATAAATTTTCCCATTCAAAAGTCAAACTAAGACAGATAAAGATTTTAATTTCGATTGTCAATAGATCAAATCTCAAGCTTAAAATCTACAACCCAACATAATAAATAATAGAACTTAAATTTCAGCAAGCAAGCTAGATGTCGCTTTCTACAGCTCCACCACACTCATTTATTAGCTCTCTTAAAAAACCAATTTAGTGAAACGTTCAATTAAAAAATGGTAAAAATGAAAGACCATTATAATTAGAAACAGAAAAACCTGTAATATGGAGCAGAACGGAAATTGGCAGCGGAGGAGAGGGCTTCGGCGGCATCAGCGTGGCGTTGCTCATCGTCGAGTGTACTTCCGTATTCGCTCTTAATCGACCAGGAATCGGCAGCCACCGACCGATCGTCGTCGGACGCCACTTCTCGACCGGTCTGCAGTTGTTGTTGCGGCGCTGGATGTTGCTGGGTTGGATCCGGTGACTCTTCCGGCGCCAATCTGAATACTGCCATGGATTTTACGGTATTCGATTTTTAAATAATAAAAAAAGAATATTTTATTAAATTGTGAATGAAGAAACGAGGAGGGACGTTGATTTGTTAACGACTTTGGTGTTGCGGAAGGAATTAAAAATGTGAGAATTATTAGGCGAATTATATTCATCACGTTATTTGTGGTTCCAGTTAATCATGACCGTTCATCTTAATTTTTTTAAGATGAATTATCATCTCTTTTTGACATGTAATTAGTGGATGAACAATTATTAGGTAGTTATTTAAAGATGAACGGTCTTGATTGTTTAGATCATGAATGACGTGGTGAACATGGTTCACCTAATAATCTCTAAAAAAACGAGAGACTTGGGATTTTTTTTTCTTAAGGCGCATTTTAACATTAAAAAATTTAAATCAACGTTGAACACTATTAATATAATGATATAAAATTAAAAATATTTTTTAAAAAAAATTATAATGTATGTCAAATATTGTTAAAATCACTTGTTAAATATTATTAAATAATATTAAATTAATTAATAAAATTTTAAAATTTTAATATATAACTATAAATTATTTAAAATAAAATTTAAATTAAATTAATTATACAATGAATCTTTAAAAATTTTAATTTTTATTAATTAATTTAATGATATTCAATGATATTTATTATTAATGATGTTTAACGATTTTTAACGCATGTGATAAACTCAAACATAATTATTTAAATAATTTTAAATTTGAATTACGAAATAAAAGAAAATAAAGCTTAGAGTTTAAGAATAAAAGAGAATTAATTTTAATTATTTAACTGAAAACCAAATATATATGTAAAAAAAAACTTTTTTTCATGCATTACATTACACATCAATTCCTCCTATAAACAATTCCCTTTCATAACGTACAACCAATAAAACAGTACCTTTCACACACATAAATTCGGTATATAACCATATTGGTCACTAAAATATTATTTTTTTATAATTAAGACATTGAAGATTTATTTTCATGCTATGAAACTCCGGAATTAAGATATCTACATGCATTTCATAGATAAGAATTAGGGAGAAATTAATAGTTGCTCTTGTTCCGTAAGAGGAGAATGGCGGAAGTGGCACCGGTGACCATATGGACAGGCCTCGCCGGCAAGGACCATCCGGCAAACCTCGGTCTTGTACCTTGGATGCCTGATAACCGGACGCAGCTCAGCGATGCCATGGGCGAACTGGCAAAGGTCGCCGTAAGGACATGAGCCTGTCTCTTGCCATTTGTTGCAGAGCTCCGTCTTCACCATTCCTTGATTGTAGACCTCCATTTCAATGCCCTTCTCCTCTCTTCTGGCCACTGATGCTACACAAACTCTAGGCTGCATGGATTCGAAAATTTTAAAGATTTATTTAGGGTAAAATAACGACTAATTATTCGATTATACGTTTAAAACAAAATGCTTAAATATGATAAACATCTATTATAAATTACCAAACATCTTAAACGATAGTTCGAATATAATGCTTCGAGGCTCGATTAAAGTGTTTAAAATTTTTTTGAATTAATTTAAAATTTGAGTCATAGTTTGAGCGAGACCGTCACCGAAGGAGAGACTACTCTTTGTTGTTGGTTAACCTTGTGATAACTACGTGACCCGAATGAAACGCTCCTGAACAGTGAATTTTTCGGCCTCCTCTCCCATATTTTGTCGTTCGGATCCGACAGTTTTTCGTATCGGAGATCTCTATTATTCATGGCGGTTCCATGGGACGACAGGCTCAGGAGCTTGATCAACTCAGTGTTGGCCACCCGAAGATCTCTGTTCTTTTGGCGCAGCGTTTCCAGCTCTCCCATGAGTGCCTGTAGGCGAGAAAAGCATAGGTCGAAGTGGTCACTCAGTTGCTGATACTCAAGGATGAGACGAGCGTGGTTGAGGCGGTGCTCGGTGGCAACAGTGTCGGACGCATGCTTGAGGTCATCGGAAGAAGAGCAAGAGGAAGGGGTGATGGAAAGGGACGGAGGCAGAGTAGAATCGGGTGAGAAAATGAAGTTGTACATGGAAGAGAAGTCGGTGGTTAGATCATGATCGTGATAATATTGAAGTGGAGATGCCGCCGGTGATACATAGTTTGGGTTCTCCACGGTGGCGGAGGTGGCGTTTAGATCTGAAGATGGAGATGTGGGTTTTTTCTCCATGATGAGCTGAGCACCTTGGAAAATTGGCTTCCGACAAGGAAGCTTAGAAACCGTTAAATAAAGTGGATGGATTGGCGGTTGGCGTAGAAGAAAGAGAAGGTGAGAAATAATAAGGATAAAATAATTTAAAGACATTTATATGGGGATTTTAGTTACAAATAGAAATTTATTTTATTTTTTCTGTGTTTTATCTATGTTTTATATTATTAAAATAAATTTAAAATTAAAATTTAAAAAATTATAGTATAATATTTAAGGTTAAATAAAAATAAACGTTTAAAATATATCTTTTAAACTTTAGATTTCTAAAATTTTAAATATTTGGTGGTTAATTACCATTTTAAAAAATTAATATATAAACGCATTTTATGTTTAATTTGTAATTTATTTTAATTAATTTTTTATTTTTAATAATTTAAAATTATTCAAAAAAGTTAAAAATTCTAAAATCTTTTAAAATAATCTTCGTATCCCTAAATTTAAAATCTTAAATCTTCATCGTTACTACTGTCGGCCTATGTCGCCGATCCAACCATTTAGTCATTGATGCAATTGGTCATTTTTTTATAACTCATCGTCATAAAAAACGACGAATAATTTGTCTGAATATTGAACATCGAATGTGAAATAATCATTTGATCGACATATTGTTTATTAATTCTCGGCAATAACATATTAAGGTAAATTATGAATTGAATCCAATAATAAAAAGAGTATGATCAACGATGATGATCGGCGGCTATAACCGTAAACATTTGGGGTTTTGTTATTTTTAGAGATTTAGATAATTTAATTTTTTTTAAAATTTCAAGATTTTTTAAATAAATAAATTTTAAAGTTTTTTAAAATAATTTATAAAATCAATATTTCTATCATGTGTCACGTGTTAATTGAGAAACATGTTTCTTAACAGGTAAACACCTAGAATCATAACGGTTAAAACTTTAAATATTTATTTTATAAAAAAATATTTTAACCAACTAACATTTAAAAAATATATTTGAAATACTTATTTTTCATTTAAACATATATTTTTAAATTTTATAATAAAAATTTAAAATTTAATATTTTAATATTAAATCATATAAACAAACATTATAAAACCATCCGTTATAAGGTGAGTGGGGGAAAAGGTGTTTGGTTGGAGGGAGTGTTTGGCGTGGTGTGAAAGGATGTGAGTTGGAGAAGAAACGGTGGGAGAGACTTTGATTTATCCTACATATATTATTTTAAAATATTAATTTTAATTATTAATAATTCTACACCAATTTAGAATTATTAGATTAATTAAAATTTAATGGTTCAGACAGAATTTTTTTTAAATTAATAATAATTTACTTTTAACTCGTAAACATCTCTTTATTTTCTATTATGAGTTAGATCAGCTTCATAGATCAGACATGTTTAGATCGGATTACTCCTAATGATTGTCTCTTTGTTGCTTCCATTTCACAGCTTTAACTAACCATGGCCCTACCCAACTAACAAACCATGGTCCCGGACACTATACAACTCGACTGATGTGTTGGATTTTTATAAAACATGTCATTTTATGTATTTTAATGAATAATGTGCAATATTCGAGAAAAAATATTAGATGAGTCTGGTTTAACACGTTATTTATGGTCTTATAATAATTTTTATCTTATTTTTTTTAAAATAAATATTCGTCTCTTTCTTACATGTCATGTCATTAAATAGATAAATCTCAGTGAATGGACCATAGATAATATGATAAATCAGAATCATATAATAATTTCTCCATATTCGAAGGATATAGATGGAAAGGTTTAAGCTTTTATCCTTCTAAATTATTGACAATTGCAATGTAGTAATCAAAAACTACAAGAGTTAGTTGGGTGTGTTTGATAGTTTTCTTGTCTTTTTATAATATATTTATAAAAAATAAAAGTATAATACTTTTAAACTCGTTGAGTGATTTCAATGATAAAAAGCTAATGTGTTTTATTTAAATGGTATATTTTTAGACATTATATACATGGTGCGTACATATTATTAAAGGATTAAAAAATTAGACATATATCACCATATAATCACACTAACATATTAAAAAAACACTCTAAACCCATTATCTAAAACATTGAATCATAATTCGACCCATTATTAACGGAATGATTGTTGTTCCTAGAGGACACGGGTTTGAGCATCATAAATTGCAGCAAGGTGATTGAGTGATCAATATCAAATGGTTGAGATTATCTTTTAGAACAGATACTACTGTAATCACTATTAACTAAATATAAAAAAATTATTAATATTAATATTATTTTTAATTTTTAATTTTATCAATTTAACCCTTAAACTCTACGAATTGTATTAATTTCATCCTTTGAGTATTGTTGGTTGTGATTTTATCACCAATCACTTTCTGTCATGTCAAATATTTCATCGTTAAATAAGTAACGACTTCTAAATTAACATGACGATATATAATTTTTTTAATAAATAATATCCTCTGAAATGTTGATTATAAGATAATTTTGATAACGTGAATGAATAATTGATATAGATTTTAAAGAAAACGAGTGATTTTAAATTAATTATCATATTTATCTATATTCTCACGTCATCAAAACTAATACATCATCGTCAGAGTAAGACAACTGGTGACAACTGATAATAACAATTGATGTGAAAACAGATAGAGATTAGATGCGTAGAATTTAATAGTTATGTTAACCAACGACGATCAAAAAGAAAAATTAATGCAATTAGATAATTTGATGAAATTAAAATAAAAAATAGACAAAATTAATGATTCTAGATCATGCCACAAACAAAATTATCCCTTAAACTTTTTTAAAAATTTCAACCACAGATATGATTTTTTCTTAATCTCTTTTGTAAAGTTAAAAAAAAAAACTCATAGTCAATGCATCTAATATTATTAAAAATTCATGGTATTAACAATAATCACATGAATGTTATTTTTTTTTTCTCACTAGCTTGTGCTTAATTGACTTTCATTTGTTGAATGATAGTCAAATGATGAATTCATGTTTCCACCACTACTATTTTTTTTGTATTTTCGGTTTTTAAAATTTTATTTAATCTAATTCGGACCGATCTGTATCTCATACATAAATTTAATGAGTGAGTTTTTCTATGGAGATTTTCTGCATACACAACGCCTTAAACTCGAAATTTACTTAAACAATAACAAGCTGCTTACTACTCAGACCAATCTCGTTGATTTCGGTACTATTATTAGTATCGAATGAATTAATCGATTGACACTTGAGGTGTCCTGTTAGACCAAAATGGAGCGTAAACACAGACACATTGTTGAGATGACCCTATCCTTAATGGCACAAGCTTCTATGTCTTATAAATTCTGGGCTTATGCTGTCTTAAGTGCAGTAGTACTCATCAACAGACTTCCTACAAGGAGATTAGGGAATGTATCACCTTATCAGCTTCTCCATGGTCGAGCCCCTGATTATAACTTCTTAAAAGTTTTTGGCTGTGAATGTTTTTCCTACACTCGACCTTTTAACTCTCATAAAATGGAGTTTCGGTCCAAGCCTTGTCTTTTCCTAGGCTATTCTCCCAAATATCAGGGTTATCATTGTGTTGATCACACTGGGAGGATCTTTGTTTCTCGCAATGTCATCTTCAATGAGAATGTTTTTCCTTGTGCTACTTCTTTGATGAACAATGTGGAACCTAAGAAGAGACACATGTCTATGGCAGTTTCTGTTATACCCACTGATCATCAACCTAAGGATGCAACTACAACGGTACCTCCCTCACAAGCTCCCTCACCAGCTCCTGATCTTAGTCCTACACCAGTTGTACCACCTACGACATCTACTGGAGAAACACCTGCTTCACCAGTTCGCGAATCACATGTTTCACTAGTTGAACAGCCAACTCCAGTACTTTCTTTTTCACCTGTCCCAACAGAGGACTCCGCACCAGTTTCTCCTTCAGCATCAGAGCCTATAGCCCAATCATCACCTCCTCCTTTGGACACTACTCAGAATGCTCATCCTATGATCACACGCAGCAAACATGGTATTTTCAAACCAAAGTTATATACTACTGAATATGTCTCTACTCCCACTAATGTCTATGAAGCTCTTCAGCATCCTGAATGGTCTAAAGCAGTTCACTCTGAATACAATGCCCTCCAAGATAATCAGACTTGAGATCTTACTGAGTTACCTCCTAGAAAAAAGGCAATTGGTTGCAAATGGCTCTTTCGAGTCAAACACAATCTAGATGGCTCCATTGATCGTTTTAAAGCTCGACTTGTAGCCAAGGGCTTTACACAAGTACCTGGCCAAGATTACATGGACAGATTCAGTCCTGTTGTGCGATTCTTCACTATCAATGTATTGTTTTCTATTGCTGTAACACACAACTGGAAGGTTCATCAGATTGATGTCAATAACGCCTTCTTAAAAAGTGATCTCTCTGAAACAATATACATGCATCAACCTGCTGGTTTTGTCACTCATGATGAACAAGGTAAAACTCTAGTTTGCAAACTTCGACGAGCCCTATATGGGTTAAGACAAGCACCCCGTAACTGGTTTCTTAAGTTGAAGGCATATCTGCATACCTTAGGCTTTCAATCCTCCTCAGCAGACACATCTCTTTTTATTCTTATTGATGAGGTTGTTCGAATTTATGTCGTTGTTTATGTCGATGACATTCTTATCACAGGGAGCTCAGATGATCAAATCAACATGATCATCAATAAACTTCATGATCAATTTTTCCTCAAAATTCTTGGCCAAGCACATTTTTTCCTTGGTATTGAAGTTCATACAGTGGGACAGGGACTCTTCTTGTCTCAAAAGCAGTATATCCTTGATTTACTTCAACGACATTCAGTCCCACTTTCTTTTTGCACATCTACTCCCATGATTCTTTATCCCAAAATCAGCAGGCATGATGGGATTCCTCTTGAGAATCCTCAGGATTATCGCAATGTGGTAGGAGCCTTGCAATATGCCTGTCATACCAGGCCTGACATATCGTATGTTGTAAACAAAGTGACCCAATATATGCAGCACCCTTCAGATGTTTATTGGCAACTTGTTCAGCGCATACTCAAGTATCTCAGTTGTACTATCGACTTTGGCCTATGGTTTGCACCACAGTCAACTGAATTTCTATCTCTCTCAGTTTTCTCTGATGCTGACTGGGGAAGTGATGTTGATGATCGGAGATCAACATCTGGCTATTTCATTACTCTAGGCTCCCATACAATCTCATGGAGTATCAAGAAACAAAGAGCAGTGTCTCGGTCCACTGCCGAGGCTGAGTATAGGAGCCATGCGGATGCTACTGTTGAGCTCACCTGGATTCAATCTCTTCTTACTGAATTACATATTTTACTCCCAGACAAACCTATCATCTGGTGTGATAACTCAAGTACGGTACACATGGCTGCCAATCCTGTCTTACATATTAAGACAAAACATGTCGATCTCGACCTCCACTTTGTTCGTGAAAAGGTTGCTGCAGGTCTTCTACAAGTCAACTACATACCTGCTAAATTCCAGGCTGCTGATGTCCTCACCAAACCTATTCCTTGTTAACTATATGAAGCATATCGCACTCAGCTTGCAGTCTATAATTTGTAAGCTCTCTGGGAAAAGAAAGTAGGGGAAATGTTAGACTAAAATGGACAGCTCATTGTGATGAGCTGTCCTCACAAGCTGGAAAATGAGCTGACCAACAGAAATGATTCCAACAATACTGGAAAATAGGGTGTCTCGTTTTGCATGTAAAAGAAAACCGTAGCTTTCTGTTTTCTATTTAAGAATCATCTTTTGTAATTAAAAATCAGACCTTTTGAATACAATCATCTTTTCTTCCTCCTATCATACTCTTATTACAATGTTTAACATGTCCTTATCTATGGTATTTGATTAAATGAAGTAAAATGATTTTTTTTTTCTTGAGAGAAGGTGTTGGTTGGTCAGTTCTTGCGTCAATAGCTCCCAACAACAAGTCCATAGTTTATGATGGAAAAGAAGAATTATTTTTTAGTTATATAATTGAATAAAAAATCCAATTAAATATTCTTTAATATAAATATATATCAAGTAGGGATGTACGAAGCCAATGAAGGAGAGATTCTTGAAGAGATGAGGACGGTGCAGGGAATCTTGGGAGTTGGCATGGATGAATCAATATGTGTATTTACAAGAGAATCTTAAATATATTTGGTTTGTTGATCAAATTATTTATCTGTATTTTTTATATTTTTGGTAGTGAATTTTATATCTATTAAAATTTCCTATTTCTCTTAAATTATTGACACTTTATCAAATGAATTATAGAATTTAGACGTATTTATCTAGCGAGTTGATTGTAATTTGGATAGTGATCAATCTGATAAATTCGATAAAATTTTATTCAGCTCATACTCATTAAATATATTTATTGTTTGACTCGACTTATTGATCGTTAAGCTTGATAATACATTGGGTTTTGGAAATTCTAACGCAATACAAAGACTCAAGTCAAAATAAAATATGAAGATTAATTTTTAAATTAAAAAAAACAAGGACCTTTAATATATTTAAATCAATATTCTCCCTTCATTTTCAAAATAAAATTTATTTTTCGTCCTTAAATATTTATAAATTTATCCCATAAAATTTTATAAATTTGTCACAATATAAAATTCTGCGCCAGTCTATATATATTATATATATCCATTTTACTAAATTTTATAGATATATTTTTGATAAATTCATATATACAAGTATTACTAAATTTAAAGTGATTTTTTAAAAATATTTATCCCTTTTAATTTAAGCCCTTTTAAAATAATATTTTAAGCTTTGGTCCCTCAAGAATTGTATAACTTTTTATCTTAGTCCCTCCACTAAATTCCTGATTTAATATACAAAAATTTAGAAAACGGAAAATGGGTGAGTCCTCATCGAACACGTCCGAGCCAGTCACTCACCCCGAGTTTGATACCATGACAAAACAGAAGGAAAGCTCTGCTACTTGAAAGTGTTTATTATTAGCTATACAAAAATATAGCAGCAGAATACACAACTACCTGGAAAGTTTGTAGATATACCTATGCAGCTCGGGTCGGGATATGTGCGTACATATACGTATTCCTTGTCTACATACGTCTTTGCAACACGAAACGTATGCGAAACTCACCGTGCTAGCTCTTCCCTGATTCTATATCTTCCATCGTTGAACTGGAATTGCGTGCTAAATGCATTCCCATAAATCCGTTCTCGTTCTGTTCTTCTTGCTGGTTTGCAATCTGAATCTCTCCGGTCATTGCATTTTGCAGGTTCACGGCATTGGCTGTGTTCGTCGTGTTTGCAGTTGACTCCTCTAATACTCGAAAATAAGCATAAGTCCCCCAACCTACAAACAGTTTTGTGCAACAGCTTCTTAACTTGCTCACTTCAAGAGATTTTAGATTTACTAATATGGATGCGGATATTCATCGATGTCCGGGGTGACACAGGCCATGTTATATGGACACGAGCAAGTATCAGACATGGTACTCATCTAACACAGGGAAGCTCAACTTTTTAATGTTTTTTTCCAAGATATTTGGAGGATCAACCTACATACTCATGTCCAAACATGGGTACTTTAAAGAAACTGAAGAACCGAAGTAACGAAGGATACAGGCATGGCAAAACGAAAGCTTCCGTAACGTACCGAACTAGTCATTTCTAAGTCTCTGGTTTAAATTCAACTGACTGAGAAAATAAGTTTGGAAGCATACCATTCACATCATATGGTGGTGGGAAGAACTGCAAATAGCAAAATGTAGACACCACGAGCCCTACAAAGGATAATCTTAAGGAAGTTAATAGACAAAGCCATGGATGAATGAAAACAACTCCATACTATGAGCAATACAAACCTAAGAGACCTCCAGCAAAGACATCCTGCCAGTGGTGCCAATAGTCATCAACTCGAGAAATGCCTACAAGCGATGCAACCAACAAAGGGAGAAAAACTACGCATAGTTTTGCAACATGTCCTCTGCGGTCAAATACTTTGATTTTTCCAGACAAGTAAAGTGAAAGAAAACCCAGCCCGGCAAAGGACCCTAAACAATGAATCCAGAAGTCATCCAAATGTTACAGTGTGAAAATGACTTGAAGAAGAATGGAAGAGGATTGTTGCCAGCACAAGAGGAACTTACAAGAGGTGTGCCCACTTGGAAAGCTTTTATGCCCTTCCTTAATGACACTTTTATCGCCGTGACAGATGACATTGCCCCATTTATCATAAGCCTGTGAAGCAACTAAGTTGAGTTCGGAGTTCCTTTCGATAAACATTGACATCACAAAAAGTCAATGGTAGAAGTGAAAGTTTATATTCCCAGAATAGCAGGTCTAGAGAGGCATACATCCTTTCCATCTGGAAAACAGCGCCAAAAGAAATCTGGCCGAGGCCGTCCAACTGCATTTTTTATCGAATCAGTTATAACAGCGGTCACAAGAATGGAGAACAAGAGACCTGCATGAGCAAACTAATTTTAGTAATCACTTTAGAGTTATGATACTCCTTTAAAACTAAGCAGAAGAAAGTTTTGTTGGCAAAACATAGAAATATCCAGAAGTTACACTTGCCTAGTACAGCATGGTGAAGATCATAAACATCCTTCCTACGGATGTACACAATGAGAAAAATCAGCATTGGCAACAGCATTGCATACATCTAAATATGGGATGGGGGAAAGAGAAAAGGAGAGTGAGAAAAAGCGGTAACTTATACAGTAAACAAGCACTTCGCTCTAAAAGCAAGACCAACAAAAATTACCGGCACAGCCCAAACAGGAACTGTATTACTTTTAAAGGGGTATCTAAGATCATCCATCATATCCTTCCCAACAAAGCGATAAAATGGATGAATGATATAGAGGATAATCTCTATCACCACAAGCAACAGAAGAATAAGCCAATCATGCATGTGCGTCCTTGCAACAGTGGCACCATGGGACCTTATGGTATGTGAACCAAGCTGGACTTCTTGCATTTTGTACTGTTTAACAAATATCAATAGAGCCCTGTCAGGCCATGTATTATAGGTTCTGAGGCACAATAAGAAGGAACTTGACTACAACCAACATAGGATGCAAAATTCCCCCAGTAAACAAGAGAAATAAGAAAACTTAAATTGGACTAGAAATGATGAATGCCAATTTAAAGCTGGGAAGATGAACTACCGAGAAGCACATGATTAAGCCAGACAACCAAACATTTGAAGTTGACATTACTAGTTGTAGCCAAGGATTGATAGGTGATACATTTTTCTCAAGGGATGATACAGAAGAAGTGTAAGCAACCAGCAACCCTATACCAAGAAAATAACTGGAATGGAAAGAAAAAAATCATGACATCTTTATATGCTTTTCATCATAGAAATTTGACATGCAACCTAGGCAGGATAACTGCCTGTTTATATACTACACTCCTACTCCCAGGAAAAAAGGTCAATGAAAAGCATGTCCAGGAAATTCAGTTGAACATTGCAATTTCAGCATCCAACAAGATGAAGACAAACACAACATGCCGCAGGCATTGACCATCTCAATATTCATAATTATATTCAGCTCAAACAAGGATGCCTATTTTTCATCACTCTCTTCTAAAGGAGACATTTACAGCTAGTATACACCTATAACCTACTAAATTTGCATGCTTAAATATTCCAATATATTAAAGTTAAAGAAAAGTCACGCTAATTCACATGCAAAAGAAGAAAAAAAAATGTGATACCTTTTTATCCCCCTGTTGAACCTGTTCTATCAATGGAAGGTCAAGGGGTGACAAACTATGACTATCATTTGCAGGATTCTCCACCCTCTTGCTTGATAAATCCTATCCAACAACCATCCAGTCTTCAGGGATGAAATATGAACTCCCCCTCCCCTCCCTACCCAAACACACAAGATACCCTGCCCTTTATTCTTTGATTTAGAAAAGTTTATGTTCAGGTCCATATTTCCTGTTTCTAACTTTTCAAGGATTCTTGAGCAAATCATAGCCGACATATATGTGTGATTTTTTTTCAAAAAGAGTATTTTTCTTCTAACCCCGAAATCAGTCCAGAGTTAGAACAAGCAATAAGTAAAGAACAAGAGGTAAAAACTACATTCATTCAGATTTTATCTCTTTAGTTAATTTCAATGGCAGAGATATTTAGCTGGCTAGCAAAAGACTATAATTTTTTTTTAAAATATGTTTGAGATGCTAGAATAGAACCTATCAACATTATAGATGAAAACTATAAAGCATGAGGAGTTTTCTAACCCAACCATACTTCCCCATTCTCTGATCAACATAGAAAGCATAAAACTCATGAGATGGATGGCTTTTATGCTTGAAAGACTTGCAGTTAGATGTTAAGCAGCAAAAAGTAGAACAAAATCTAAAATGGCAATTCGCAATTCAATACGGCTTGAATATACACTGATACAATCAATAACAAAATTTTCATAGTAAATAACTAACTAAACCATCACTCATCCCTAGAATCTCCGGTATATTGACATGACACAAAATGTCAACGTGAAAGACTATCTACTTTTTCAAAAAAATATCACATCCATTCTTTAGTTGATCTTAAGAGAAGATATTAAGAATGATTGATAGTGATATGCATTTCAACCCAATATTTCTTCTGTCTTTGCTGAACAGAGAAAATGAACTAACCGATGAAAAGAATAATCTTACTGCTAATAATTGAACAATTAACCTTCATGGTCAATTTCTGCCAACAAAATAAAATCCCAAAACCCATGTAATACTCCATCAAATCATCAGAATTTAACAACTGATATCCTTTACGATAGACCATGAAAGTTTGGCCAGCATTCAGGAAATGTTCCACAAAAAGTACAAGTTATTCCAAGTAATTATGATGAAGTTATTGCAAGCTATTATAATTAGATTTTGATTTCATTCCACAAACTTGGTGCCGCAACACTTATGGTAATAGGGACTGAAACATGCATAAACAGTAAATCATCATTCTTTAGTTTCAGGCAGTGTAACACTTCTAACAAGATGAAATACTCTCACAAACAATTAGAAGAACAAGTTCCACAAGAAACTAGAAAACATAACATAGTCACTCAGAAATCACAGTGATTCATTATGACTAATGTTCTGCAATTCTAAAAGCCTAAAACAAATCATATAGAAGTGGAAACACAAGGAAAACAACTAGATCAAGTAGGTACAGAACATTAAGAACATAATATCTGAGACAAAAGGGGGAAACAATCCATTGAACCATCTATATTTAAAGTAATATGTATTCATCATGATAAAACCCCAATTTATAAGATAAAAAATTCAAGTCAATAATTCCCACTGACCTGAAAAATATTCCTCAAATTCTTAAACCATAAAAGAAAAGCTGAGTTCCAGGAAGCCATGGGGCATAAACTAATCAAAAACACACAGCAACACACCCAACAGATGCAGATAAAAACTGGGTATTGTATAATATCAATAAAAATATATCCAAAAATGCCAAAGAAACCCCAAAAAAGTCAAGAAAATGAAAGGACCAAAGTGCTTGTACAGTCCACACACAGAAGTAGACACAACAGCAAAATATCCCCTTATCCACAATGATTCTGCTAAAGCAGTAGTAAAAAGTGAAGTAGTAATGACAAAAGTGACTGAAACATAAGGGAAAACTTTACCTCAGCGCTCTTGGGGTTTTAGAAAGGGAGGAGGGAGGCCCAGTAGGCGGTGGAGATTAAACTATAATATTTTATTTTTACATTCCTGTGATAAAACTTTTATACACGATCTCGTCTGTAATTTAGGGTTATAATTGAGATTTTAGGATTTAAAGATTTATAATTAGAGTTTAAATTTTAAGTTTTAGTTTAATATCGGTTTGACCAAAATTTTACAGAATACATGATTTATAATCGATAATGTTATATATTTTTTTATAATATTTAAAATTGACGGTTAAAGATAATAATTTATTTTTGAATATTAATATTTTAATTTTTAATAATATTTCAAGTTTTTATAAATATTAAAATTTATTTATAAATATCGATATTTATTTTAATTAATTAAAGTAATTTATAATAATATATATTTTAAAGTATGCTCTTAACCATTAGTCATTGATCTAAAATATCGATATTTGTTATGAAACTATCAATCTAAAATATTGTATAAAAATTAACAAACACTTAACGGTGATTAAAATAAAAAATATAATATTAATGATTATTTTTTAAATATAATTTAATACTTAAAATAAATAATAATAATAATAATTTAATAACTATTTATGTGATTTACAAATGTTATGGTTGTAAAAGTACACTTAAGCATTTTTTTCCTTTTCTTTCCACAATTAGTCGAACATTTTTTTTTAAATAAGACAAAAGGATTTGTTTGTTTGTTTGTTTGTTTGGTATTTAATATTTCAAAATAAAAATTAAATAATTAAAATAAAATATAATTAGAAAAATATTAATATAATAATAAATAAATAGATAAATAAACCAAATTTTTATAAATAATTTAGAAGGTTTCAAATCCTGATTAAAAATAAAATTAAAAAACATTTATATTCATATTTTCTAAAATATTTTCAATGAAAAATAAACCTTGATGCTTGATCCCAAACTCGTGTAGCTATAAATATAAAATTAGAGATAGTAATGAGTTGGGTTAGGTAAGTTTTTTGATCACTCGAATTTTGACCCAAAATTTAAATCATTCGTTTTGATATTGATTGACTTAATTTTAATATATTTTATTATTGATTTATCTGATTTGATATAATAAAATATAAAATAGATTTTAATATTTTAATAAAAAAAACAAAAATCGCCCTACTTTAAAAAAAATGAAAATATTGAATATAATATATTCCGATTTATTTTTTTAATAATTTATCTCAGTTTACCCGAACCTATTTTTTTTTTATAAAAAATCCACCATTATCGATTTGGGTCGGGTCGAGAAAGCCTACGGGTACGAATTATTTTGCCACCCTATGCAAAAGCCCATATTAGAGGGGAAAAAACACTACCGTTCATTTCTTTCTTCGATTGAATCGGCCGCCGTATCCTCATATTCTTAAAACCCTCTTCATATACCGCGGCTGTCAACCACCGGCGTTCAACCTCAGTTCCCTCAATCGCCCTCCATTGCTTCTTTTTATTCTTATTTCATTTTCAAGCTTTTTTCCAGAAGCAACTAATCCCAAGAAGGCAGTATCTGAAACCCTAAAATTAAGTGAAACTCTTTCGTGTTTATCAATCCCTCGCTTGTCCCTTACGATTGTACAGGTAATTTCGCCTTCCAACCTTTATTTGCCTTTTTTTTTTTTGATAATTTGAAATCTTAGAACCGATATCGTTGCGAGTTTTCTGTAACACGTATTTGTCTCGTTAGATCCTGCTTATAGTGGGAGCCTGCACTACGATCTTTGTTTTGTATCTGTTTCTTCAAGGAAAAAGTACATATATCTCCATTTCAATGGATTCTCCTGAGCGTAGCGGTCGTAGTCACGCAAGACGTGATAGGGAGGATAGTTCAGACTTGAAAAGTGATAGGGCGGCTGGGGATGAAGAAGAATGGGAGGTTATTGATAGTAAGAAGAAGCATAAATCTAGCAAGTCTAGAAAGTCTAGCAATGTCGACGAAGGTGAGGGAGTCGAGAGCGGCAGTGGAAGGAGGTGGAGTTCTGGGGATAAAAGTGATAGCCGTAAAAGATCAGGTGCTTCCACTATAGCTGATACCGATGAAGAGGATTGTGATGTACAAAAGTCGTCCCGTTCCAAGCAGATCAGGAGAAAACAAGAGGAAAGTTCCTTGGAGAAATTGAGTAGTTGGTACCAGGATGGAGAACCCGAGAGCAGGCTAGATGGTGCTGAGAAATCTTCTGGTAAAGGACATGCTTGGGCTGATGAAACTGATAGAAAGAAGGTGGCCTCGAAACTAAGTAAAACCAAAGAAGAAAGGTCCCATGATGAAGTTGAGAAGTCAATTGATAGAGATTCTAGATATTCAGAAAGGAGGGAAAGCAACCGTGATAAGGGTCATGGTTCTTCTGAATTGTCAAGAAACTCTAGAAGAAGATGGGATGAATCGGATGCTTCCAGGAAAGCTGAAGATAGTAGTTACGAAAAAACTGATCTGACTAGTGGGAAAGGTTCTGATCTGAAGTATGACAGTGCTAGAGAGAATAGTGCTTCTGCTAGAAATGAGCCTAGTGAGAGTAAAAGCATTGCTGCTGATTCAAACAATGAGAAGGGTGCCAAATCCAGCAGTAGGGAGGAGAGAAAAATTGATGCTGAGAAGAGCAAGAGCAAAGGTCGATCTGATGCACTAGAAGAAGATAATAGGATGAGTCCATTGAATCGTGAAGATAGATCAGGTAGGGAGAAAATTGAGAAGCAAAGACAGCAGAGAACTCCTTCTGGTCGAGATGTTGATAGCCGAGAAAGGACGTCTAATATGGATGATGATGGGGTAGCATCTATGAGGGATAAAAGTTCAAGAGAAGGAGGGCAAACAAACAGGTCTAGGACCCCTGAAAGAAGTAATAGGCGATATCAAGAATCAGAGCTCTCTGAGATGGATTTTGAAAGAAGCTTGGAACGCAAAACAAAAGAAACCGAAAGGGATGACAGATCCAAAAGCAGGGTTGATAATTGGAGTGACAGAAGTAGGGACCGAGAAGGTTCAAAGGAAAACTGGAAAAGGAGGCAATCGAGTAGCAATGATAAAGAGTCCAAAGATGGGGATCTTGCATATGATCGTGGTAGAGAATGGGATTTGCCAAGGCATGGCCGTGAAAGGAATGAAAACGAAAGGTCTCATGGTCGGCCAGGCAATAGAAAAGATGGAAATCGAGGTGAAGCTGTCAAAACGTCATCAAATTATGGAATCTCAAATTATAATTATGATGTTATAGAAATCCAAACCAAGCCTCTTGATTATGGAAGAACTGAGTCTGGATCCAACTTTCCCCGGAAAACTGAAAGTGGTCAACAGTCTGATATGAAGTCAGCCCCAAATGAGGAAGAGTGGGGATATATGCAAGAAAATAGAGGAAGGAGGAGTGATGCATATGGTTCTGGACCCTTGGATGAAGATTCAAGGGACAAATATACAGAGGAAAGTAACTCAACAAGAGATCCAAATGTACTGAATGACGAACTTGATTACAGTGGAGGTAAGGGGCGAGGCCAGAAGCTTACTTCATCTGGCCGTGTGTTTGGTGGCCAAAATTCTGGTGCAGCATCTCAACCACCTTATGCGAACCAGGATGCAGGAACTTTTGGCCGTGTTCCTCCTCAAGGTATGAAAGGGAGTAGGATAGGCAGAGGAGGAAGAGGAAGGCCTTCAGGGAGAGACAATCAACAGATTGGTCTCCCAATGCCTATGATGGGATCACCCTTTGCCCATCTCGGGATGCCACCACCTGGACCCATGCAACAAATTAACCCTGCTATGTCACCTGCTCCTGGCCCTCCAATTTCTCCAGGTGTCTTCATTCCACCATTTTCCCCTCCTGTGGTATGGCCTGGGCCTCGAGCAGTTGATATGAATATGCTAGGTGTTCCACCTGGTCTCTCTCCTGTCCCTCCTGGACCAAGGTTTCCTCCTAATATGGGAGGTCTGCCAAACCCCGGTATGGACTTTAATCAGTCAGGACCTGGTAGAGGGCCTTCAAATGTGTCAATGGCTAGCTTTAATGGGGCAGGGCCGATGGGACGTGGAACACCACCTGAAAGAACATCTGGGGGGTGGGTTCCTCCTAGAATGGGTGGTCCTCCTGGTAAAGCTCCTTCCAGGGGAGAACAAAATGATTATTCACAAAATTTTGTTGATACTGGTATGCGACCGCAGAACTTCATTAGGGAGCTAGAACTTACCAATGTTGTGGAGGATTATCCAAAGCTAAGGGAGCTTATACAGAAAAAGGATGAGATTGTAGCTAATTCTGCTTCTCCTCCCATGTATATGAAGTGTGACCTCCGTGAATTTGAATTGTCTCCCGATTTCTTTGGGACAAAGTTTGATGTTATCCTTATAGATCCCCCTTGGGAAGAATATGTTCACCGGGCTCCTGGAGTTGCTGACCATATTGAATACTGGAAATTTGAAGAGATCATGAATCTTAAGATTGAGGTAACAATTTCTACTTCAAGTTCTTTTTAATTACATTGTGCCAAAAAAGAAAAGAAAGATACTGTTAATTGTCTTGTAGGTGGTGTTTTAATGCTAACACCTCTAGTATGGCTGTCCCTTATATATTAGCATCCATGCTGGCTCTCTCTACATAGCATATGGATATCAGAGTTTTTGTTTTATGTTCATATTATTTTTACCTACTTGCTTTTTACTGATTAGAAATGTACCTCTTCTTTTACTCCATGTATATAGGCAATAGCTGATACACCATCCTTTATCTTCCTTTGGGTGGGTGATGGTGTGGGCCTTGAGCAGGGTCGTCAATGCTTAAAAAAGGTACATGATTAAAACTTAGTTTGAGTATGATTTGGCTTTTCTTCTCTTTTAGTACTCACAAAATTTGTAGGTGTAATGTAATAGCATTATATTTTGGCTGCTTGTTTCATATGTTGCAGTGGGGTTTCCGGAGGTGTGAAGATATATGCTGGGTGAAGACTAACAAAACAAATTCAACTCCAAGCTTACGTCATGATTCTCATTCTATATTTCAGCACTCCAAGGTTTGTATTATACTATTGGTTTTCCCCACTACGTTTTAAAGTTTTTATATTCTGTTATCATAGAATTTTCTTGGGCAATCTGCACCCCCTGCACTCTTTCCTAAACTTCCCCCCACATTGCTATTTCACTGAAGGAACACTGCCTGATGGGTATAAAAGGAACAGTTCGTCGTAGTACTGATGGTCATATAATTCATGCCAACATTGATACTGATGTAATTATTGCGGAGGAACCTCCTTATGGTTAGTACTCATGCATATTTTTTGCTATATTGAATTTTTGCATCCAACCAGTTGACATATGCATGCTGTTTCTTTCTTTTATTAATCAAAATTTTGGAAATGAAACTGAATGATGATATCACGATAATTCCAATCCAATCTCTCTCTTGATGCTTTATTTGATTTCTTTCTTTGCAATTTTGCAAATCAGATAAGATCGAGTATGATGCATCAGTTTAAGATTTATATGTTCTTTTCCTTTTGTTAACAAAAATTACAAGTGCAGTAAAAGTAAGTCTGCTACTCAAATCAAATCAAATCAAATCAAATCATAGGCTTGGAAAGGATTGGGCATTACTCATTAGTGTATTGGGACATTTATCTCAACTATTTGCTTTGGATGGAAATACTTGTTGACAATGTCTTATTGTGTACTCCATGATTTTGTAATGTCAATGTGTAGATCATAAATTGTTTAAAGCTTTCATGCCAACTGTTCTGTAGGTTCAACTCAAAAGCCTGAAGATATGTATCGAATTATTGAGCATTTTGCTCTTGGCCGCAGAAGGCTTGAGCTTTTCGGTGAAGATCACAATATCCGAACTGGTTGGTTGACTCTTGGTAAAGGACTGTCCTCATCAAATTTTAATGCAGAGGTATGTTATATTTTTGAAACAAGATTGACAATGGTCTGGCTGATGTGTTTTAGAGTAATTGAATGATCCTTTCTAATTGTACACACGTGCTATATAAGATATATAACATTCCAGAGAGAAGGGGAAAAAAAGGTTCTTTGCAATGAATTTGAATGTACAGAGGATGTTACTCAGACCTAAAATTATAAGCTTCATGTCTTGTGCTGTTGCTCTCCAGGCATATATTAGAAACTTCGCTGACAAGGATGGGAAAGTGTGGCAAGGTGGGGGAGGACGGAATCCACCGCCAGATGCACCTCATTTGGTGAAGACAACCCCAGATATTGAGTCACTTCGTCCCAAATCACCAATTAAGAACCAGCAGCAGATGCAACAACAGTCGGTATCCATTTCCCTGACCTCCAATTCCTCCAGCAGAAGGCCTGCTGGAAATTCACCTCAGAACCCGTCCGTCCTAGGTTTGAATCAAGACGTGTCCATCTCTAACCCCTCAACTCCAGCTGCTTGGGCTTCACCGATGGAGGCATTCCGGGGACGGGAAGGCGTAAACATTCCGCCTTCAGATGATAGGATGTTTGATATGTATGGTTATGGTAGCCATGCAAATGGTGAGTACCTGGATTTTGAGTCTCATAGACCATTGAATTTAATGTAACAAACTGTAGTGAAACACTATTCATTCTTATGCGTTTATATTTTTGCACTTTAAATCAATTGCGATTGGATAGAGAAAATATATTTCATTATAGCTTGTGGACCAATGGCCAATTTTTCGGCTGCCAAAACCTAGAAGTTTGAGTTTTTTTTGCAAAGCAAATGTAACCCATAACAGTATCCTTAGCGAAATTGTATACATATGTTTAATTACTCTGCCCATTGCGATATTATGATCCTTACCCAAAGATACAAACCAAGTTTGAGTTTTCGTTAAGCATGTTTTGAAATATGTGAATATATAGATTTCGTGGAGCGGTCCGGTGATAAGGGATGGCATAATTTATTTAAGTGATTTGGATTTGAACACCATGTGTATTATATGTGTATATATAATTAATTATATTATTTGAATTTCAACCAATTAACAGTTGAATTTATTTATATAATTATACTCGCAATACATGTCGAACATTTAAGCAGCTTAATTAATCACTAGCAAGCTTCATGAGCTTCTTCCAAGCTGGTCTGTTTGAAATAGTCTCCCACCATGCATTCACATGCTTCCTTTGGGACACCAAGTGCCCCATTCCAGCGTCCTCCACCAGGTACCTGATGCCTGGTTGGTGGCTGAGGTCGGCCAAGGTGAACGAATCTCCGGCAAGATAAGTGGAGGTGGACAAACGTTGCTCATAGATGTCGAACACTTTTTCCAGCTTTTGTTGGCAGTCGAGAGCCAAGGCAGAGTCCCCTTGCTTTCCCATTCTAGGCAGGATCACGAGTTGGAGTACCAAACTGTATACCAAGTCATTGAAGTTGTGTGCTTCCACTTCCAGCCATTGATCCACCAGTGCTCGTTCTTCCAATGAGTTCCCCAACAGGTTTGGACCTCGACTGTCGTATTTGGCTGCATAGTACCTGATGATGGCCCGGGATTCTGACAAAGAAACAACATCAGGCATCAGCTTTCTTTGTTTGCTTTTTTAGGGGGGTTTAAGGAGAAAAAAACAATTTAAAATTTTACATTTACAAAGAGGTGATAAATGCAACGTTTAATTATCTTACCAAAGAGTTTAAAATCACCATCCTCAATAGCTGGAACTTGTCCGAACGGCTGAAAAAAAGAAAACCGATGTGAAACTCTAACAATAGAAAAAGAAATATGGTATTCAGATGAAAAAGAAATAGATTCATTAATCGGTCGGGTAATCAATAATGATCTTATCTTATTTTATACGTGTTCGAATCTCTATATTTATCTTAAAAACATAAATATGTCTGCTACATAAAACAAAACCAGTAGCAGTACTTGACGTCTGAGGAAATCTGGTTTCTTGTGTTCTCCCTCATCCAGCTGTATGTGAACCACCTGAAAATCAACATGTTTCTCTAGTAGGCATGAGAGTACCCTCTGGGGGCAAGCAGCCTTTAGCGGACCATAAACTTTCACCACCATTCTTGTTTAGTAGTAAGACAGGACAGGATAGGATAGGACAGGACAGGAGTGATCTGGGTTTCAGCGTATATATAGAGACCAGAAATAGGTCTGGGACTGGGTTGAGTTGGAGTTGGAGAGGGCAGTGGGACTGGGACTGGGGGTTGTCACATGCAACCAACGCATTCACAATCCCAGTTGAAGGGAACTTCGGGGTGGGAAAGGCAGTGGATGTTCGCACTTGTCACATGAAAACGCCTTGAACAATCGGGGGTTGAAACGTGATACTCTCCGGATAGATAAAATTCGACTAGAAAAAATTAAATTTTTAATTTGATTTGATTCGAAAAATATTTAATTCGTCTTGACTTATAATTTTATAAATCTGATTCAAAAAATTTTATAATTATTAGATTAATTTTCAAGTCAAATCAAGTCCCTCAATCCGGTGTGATATATATATATAACGTATGAAAGAATATGAAGAAATATATGTGTATTGTATATTTGTATATGGTTATAGAAAATCATTTAAATATGAATTAATTAGTATCATTATATTATAAATCATTATAATTGAATTTAAATAAAAACTCGAATTTAACTCAAAAAATTTTAAATGAATTTGAGATAAAATATAATTCTTTAATTCGATTAACTTAATTTTTTATTTGACTTAATTAAATATCCATCTCTAATTCTATCCTCTACTTTGCTTTCCCTAATCCTATCACATGTCTAGGAACGACAAGAGGACGATTTTGTATTCTTTACTCTATCAATATTTTAGGTACAATTTTAAAAATCCTATAAAAAAATTAATTTTTTTTTCATTCTCATACGCATCCCTTATAAATCCCCATAGATTTTAGTTAATCTCCAAGCATGTAATATATACATATATATTTTTTATCACAAAAATAATAATTATTATGTTAAAAATATAAATTAAAATTACATAAATAATCTCTTTAGATTGTATACCAAGAATGGTGAACCACAACAGGTCACACGGTTCATACCTGATACCCTTGGAACCAGTGCTACCAAGAGTTGGGAAATGGAACCAGTCATCAGCACCAAATACAGTCACTGTAACCCCTAAACCGGCCTATACTGGAAGCCCGACTAGAGTGGTCACATTATTTTTATTTATAAACCATATTGCATGAAAATATATTTAACTGAGCAAATAAAGGTAAATATTGTCTAATAATTAAAATGTATAAAAAGTCACCAAAACAATGTATCTGAAAAACGTTGTTCACAAAATAATTCGTAAAATCAAAAACAAAAATAATACGTTTAAATCACAAGTAATATAATATATAGACACATGTCACCTTAAACGTAAATTGGAAAAGTTTAAAAAAATGTTACATCAAAGTGTAACCAGATAATGTGTAGATCCTCCAAATACCAAGTTCGAGATGTCTGCCTACGGATATCTGAAAGGGGAAGAAAACAGGTATGAGCTATGAAGCCCAGTGTGTTCCAACAGTGCAAATAAAATACGGATAAAATCATTAAGCAGTAATACAGAAAATCAGATTATGTATATGCATGATATGCTACCCTCCAACCAAACTCCTAGATACAATTCCCCAGAACAGTATCTGATACAGGCATTAACCTAAGCCCTTAGGGCAAAGGTACCGACCTAAGGAATTACCTTAGGGAACAGACGGAATTACCCCGGCTAATGCACGGGAACCGATAACAGGCGGAATTACCCTAACTGAGGTTAGGAACCGTAAACAGGCGAAATTACCAGTTGAATCAAGGCTGAACCGGATATTAGATACTACTCATCACCCCAATACTAAGATGGCAGGCATGCAATAATAATAGAAATCATGATGGTAGTAACGAGAATTAAGCAGGCAACATGTATACATAAATCAGGAAATATCAGATATACAGTAAATCATAAAATGATAAATCTTAAAGTTCAAAATAAGTGTTTATGTAAATCCAGAAAACAGTCATGTGCACATACTTGATTCGTTTAAAACGTAAAACAGTAAGATACAGTTATATAGCACACAAGGAACACACCTCAATGGCAGAAACAGACAAGTGGTCTACTGGGCGTTCGAGCCTCGCTCTGTAGCAGTACTGGACCCTAAAAATACAAGATAGAATTTTTTTATTAATACCGGAGTTAAATACTGAATTGACTATTCACGAGTATTAAGACATACGGGTCACGATCGGATCTCGGGATCGGTCAAAACGGGAGGAACTAGGCTGGGTCGGTACACGATCGAGAGAACTGTGAGGTCCTACAAACAAATAGGTATCAATATTAAACCTTAAATAAAACTCTGGGCTTAACTTAACTTAGAAGAAAAGTTTTACTCGAGATTTTAAAATCCAATTTGGAGGCTTTCGGGTTCGAATTTCGAGAAACAGACTTCACGGATGGACTCAGGACGTCGAAAAACATAAAATAGGAGTTTTTGAAAATTTTGACTTTTTGGGTCAAAGTCAACGCTGACGTCAGCAATCAAGGTCTACGGTCAGCGCTGACGTCATGATGACGTCACGGTCAACGGTCAACGGGTTGGGTCGGATCGGTCAACGGGTCGGGTTGGTCAACGGGTCAACGGGGCAGGTCGGTCAACGGTCAACAGGTTTGGTTAGGGTTTGATCGGTTCGGTTCAAGACTGGTTCGGCTCGGTTTGACCAGTTCAAGGTCGTCTCGGTCCGGGTTTGGGCCGGTTTGGATCGGTCGGCTCCAGGCCACCGTCCAGGGTGACCGAAAATCCCCCCGGTGGCGCGTGAAAGCCACGCGCGGCCCTAAACGGCCGGAAAACACCCTCTGAACTCAGAAAAATTATCCAGATTCAACCAAAACACCAAAATTAACCAACAAAACCCAGAAACAGATCGAAAGGTAAAAACTTACCTTAAATTCGAACAACTCCGACGAGGGTCCGATCGGTGGTGAACGGAGGCGATGACAGAGGGGTTTTGATCGCGCTTCTACGGAGAGCATGGTGGTGTTGGCAACACGCCGATTCAGACACTGGAACGGCCGGAAAAAGAAGGAAAATTATAGGGTTTAAACCCTAGGTCCGGCGAAGCTTCAAGCCTCGATTCCGGACGATCGTGACAGCAGACGGGCGCGTGGTTCGGTGGGTTTTGGTTGGGGCAAGGAGACGGACACAACGGTGGCGGCGGTAAGAACCACGGCGCAACGGTGAGGGAGAGCGGCGGTGGTCGAGGTTTGAGAAGAAAAAAAGTTTATTTTGGGTTCTAGATCTAATATGAATTCCAAAAAGGTATTATATTTTTTTATACATATATATATATTATTTACTCATATTTAATATTTTTATTTGTTTCCTTTTCTTTTAAGAGTGTTACAGTCACAACCTCCGACTCCGACTCCGACTGCCCTTCAGGGCCGAAGCATGAATTCTGCGGCGACGTGTTTCACTTTTCGACAATATTTGTTCGTATTAATCGTTTGCCATTTTTTCCGGGTATCATTCGGATGTTACCATCCGAGGGAAAACCAGACCTTGTTATTGGAAGAAATGGCTGAAATAATAGACTAAATATCATCTAAAATTTGATTCAAATATAAAACAAAACACAAATGATGGTGTCTGGATTTTTTTAATTAATCTGAAACAGTGACTGCACAACCCAACCTCAGCCTCAGATATGTTTTTAAACAATGAAAAAGAAGGCCCAAAACATGAAAAGAAGTGAAAAAGCAGTGAGTTTGGATTGCAATGGCATGGTCACTTGTACAATTAAAGGGTTTTTTCTGAATAATGAAGAGTTAAAAAAAATAATTATATCGATTTTTTTGTAAAAATTATAAAAATTTTAATATTTTTTTACAAAAAATTTAGTATATAAAAAATAGATACTAAATTTTTTATAATTTTATAAAAATATTAATATTATTTTTTAACAGTTTTTTTAATACTACTATTTCCTAAAACTTCCCACAGTTCAGACACAAAAACCAAACTAAAGTAATGGCTTTAGCTTCTTTTAAGTTAACTTTACTCTTGACTGTCTCTTTCCCTTGTCTTTGTCTTTCAAGAAAATGTCGCTCCCAGCTTTCACCCAAGCAGCTCCTCTCTTCTCAATCCTCCTCTATACACTCCTCTCCACCGTCACTTCTCATTACTCATCCTCTTCTTCCACCCCTACGCCGCCGCAGTCCTCCATCTGGCATCCCGCGCGTGCCACTTACTACGCAGCTTCGGATCCTCGGGACTCCGTGGGGGGTGCCTGCGGGTATGGGGACCTTCTCAAGGTTGGCTACGGCATGGACACAGCGGGTTTGAGCGAGGCTTTCTTTCAGCGTGGGCAGATCTGTGGCGCGTGCTTCCAGCTGAGATGCGTGGATGACCTGCGGTGGTGCATACCTGGGACAAATATCATTGTCACCGCCACCAATTTCTGTGCTCCCAACTACGGGTTCACGGCGGAGGGTGGAGGCCGTTGTAATCCCCCCAACAAACACTTTGTACTTCCCATTGAAGCTTTTGAAAAGATTGCCATTTGGAAAGCTGGAAACATGCCTGTTGAGTACAGAAGGTAACAAAACAAACTCTTCCCATGTTTTTTCTTCTTTTTTATTTTAACTAACAACACCAAATCAGGGAGCTAAATCTGCAATCTAGGCAAAACCCAAATCTGGGAACTGTACAATGTACTGTTAGAAATGGTTTCTTACATTGTATTTTCATGTTGGATTTCTGTCTTAAAATGGTCTATCTTGTATCTTGCTTTAAACACCTGTTGGTTGGCTTTAAAACAGGATAAAGTGCAGAAGGGAAGGAGGTGTTCGATTTACGATTGATGGTTCAGGCATCTTCTTGTCGGTGCTCATAAGCAATGTTGCAGGTGCTGGAGACATAGTTGCGGTGAAGATCAAGGGTTCAAGAACCGGGTGGTTGCAGATGGGTCGGAATTGGGGACAAAACTGGCATATAAATTCTGATCTGAGGAACCAGCCACTGTCGTTTGGGATCACCAGTAGTGATGGCCTCACACTTACATCTTACAATGTTGCTCCAAAGAATTGGAACTTCGGCCAAACTTTCGAAGGAAAACAATTCGAGTCCTAAAGATTAAGAACCCACTGCAATGCAATGTGTCTTATCATATATATATAGACATTACACTGCCCTGTTCTTTCCTTTTCTTTCTGTTATCTGTTGAGTTGCACTGATTGAATTTGGATACATAATTTTAACACGTTTTAGACAACCCTGAAAATGTTGCCTATGCAATTGAAGATTGTGAATGTTGAAAATAGGCACTAGCAGCAGGGAGTTTTGTTCCAATTCGAGTGACTAACAAATATCTTGTGGCTTAGACCCAAAGTGTCCAAGGAACAAGATGTAAAGAAGAAGAAGCTCCCTGAAATGTGATGGCTACATCGGATTCAGTTCTTGTAGGCCATTTCGGGCATATCAGGGTTACAATGCGAGTAACCGGACGACAACTTGATTCTGTAGTCCCTCCTTGCATGTAAAGACATTCGTCTCCTACACTCAGGAGATTTCCAACCATTGTACTCCTTTTTCCTATTTTGTATGTTTCAGTGAATGGGAATTACTACATCCCAACACATCCAAGCATTTATTAAAGCAACAATGATCGCTAGCATGTCATACACAATATAAGTATGCGAAACTAAAACATAAGGGCATTCAAGTAGCATCTGGAGAAGCACAAACAAGATACACACCGTTCATGTCATTCAAGTAACATCCCGTGCATGTGTTTTGCTACTCCAAACTTTTGTATCCACCACCATCCACATTTCAAATTCTATAAGCTTCATATCATTATTGCTTAGTACCTTTAATCATATCCTTTAGGCCTCCCCTTAAACCTGGCATCTTGTGTAATGTTAATTTACTCCATCCTTCTAATGAATGCATCCTTGATCCGTGTCGTACGTAGCCAAACCACTTTGAGATTCATATCCTCATTTCCATCTATATCCATATTCCCTAGTCTTTATCATACATCCATTTCAATATTCATATCTCGGCTACACTGATTTCGTATATGTCATTTCTTGTCATCCCAATGCCCCGGCAGGTTTCTTAGAGATGTCCTACGGCTCTTTCCTTTCAAACACATAAGTATATTTCAATTACACAAAATACTTATCCCAATTAAACCGCACGCGCTAATCCTACAATTAACATCTCCATCGATCTCTCTATCTTTCTGAATTATATATCCCTTAGGTACTTAAGCCAGTAAGCCACTCTGCCACTAGTAACACTTGACCATCTGGTGTAACCATGTCTTCATCATTATTCGTTCTTTAAATAAACACGCACACACACACACACTAGATACTCGAATTTTGATCTACTCAATTGCTTCTTCTTCTATATATTGTAAGAAAGGAAACAAGATGTATCCAATATGGTACAACCCTCAAATTTAGTAGAAACAAAATTAGATGTGAGTCATACAAAGTGTAATAATCAATCTATAGTATATAAACAAATGAATATTTGGTTTTCAAACATATGAAAGAAAAAGAATTTTGCCATACAAAAAGCTTACTTGTGTGTTAATCCAAAGAAGGGGAAAAACCTTGGACGAACCGAAGATTGTAGACGGGAAATTGTGCCCCTCTCCCTTTCTCAAGGGTGCTGAAAGATCATTACTATAATCAAAGCCTCTGATGCGATTCAATAAGCAATGTATTTAGCATTATCTGAACTGCAGCTTCGTAGATAGCTCCATCGTAATGCATACCATCGGATGTACAATGCGGACCACAATTCCAAGTCAATGACTGGGAATCCAACAAAAGCAGAGGGCCACCAGTTTGGCTTAACAGCTTACTATGGCCGAGTGCTTGATCATAAGCATGCCACATTGCATCATTCATCTTCTCCCTCTTCTCCTCTGTATTCAACATCCCATTGATCAGCACTGGCATACCAAGCCAAAACAAATGGGAAGATGACTTGATGGGGACGGAACCAACCACTGGTTCATTAATGGCTAGCTCAGTTGACAATGGCAACAACGAAACTAGTTTAGTTTTCAACATCCGCAAGGCCAACTCATAATCTGATGCATTATTGAAATGAAGCATGTCCCAAAGAGCAGCCCCCATGACCATAACATCAGGGCAACTCTTTCGGCTTTCGAAATCCGTCATCAAATTCGTTAAATTCACAACGTAAGGCGCCCAAAAGAAATCCAGTTTCATACCAATTTCATCCACTAAAATGCTGTAATCACTATGCCTCTTAAACAAATCGGCTCTAACCGAATCCATACGTTGAGATTCGGAACCCAAAACCAGAGTTAACAAAGAGAGGGCGAACAATCGCGCTTGCGAATCGCCGGCAACGACCACCCAGGATCCGTTTAACAAATCGGAAGTATCAGGTTTAGACAGTTTCTGAAAGTCGCAAGCTTTGAGCTTGTGGGAATCGGACCAATCCCAGCGCTTCTCGTACAAATCGAGATCGCTGGTAGCATTGTTGTGAAGGTGGGAAGAAGCGTTTTTTGGGTTGACTTGCCAAGAGATGTCGTTGACCAAGTTGATGCAAGAAGTGCGGTGGTCGAAGACGACAGCGGAAGAAACGGAGGTGACGAAATCGGGAGCAAAGGGAAATAGGGAGTCAAATGGACGCAGATAGCGAGAGAAATGAAAAGTGCGCCGCTGAAGAAGAGCATCTTGTTTCGGCTCAAATGCCAACCCGCCATTCCCATTGGGACTAAAACCACCACGAACGCCGCCGCTGCTCCCAAATGCACCGCCCCTAACATCATCAACACTATCAATTTTTCATCCTTCTCCGTTTGGTTTCTTCAATGACAGATCTGGGAATTTCTCCAAACTACAATAACATTTTCTGGGAAATTTTGTTTGTTTATTTATTTTCTCTAAATTTCCTTGGCAACAACCGAAAGGAATTGTACAACCGTAGCTTGAGTTTAGTTTTCTTTACTTATTTTATTATTTGTTTATGTTTAGCAAATTTTAAAGACTTAAACAAAAAATAATGTTTGTAATTTATAATTTTAAATATTTAATTTTATTAAAATGTAATATTTAAAATTTTAATTTTTATAATTTTAAGTATTTGATTATTTTAAAAAATATTATTTAATAAAAACGTGATACGTATTATGTTTATTTATTATTATACTAAAACTTTAAAAAATTATTTTTTTTAGAATTTTTGTAAGTGTAAAAAATCTCTAATATTCAAAATTATAAAATTTTAATTTGCAGATGTTATTGTTATGGTTGTTGTTGTTAAATATCATTATTATCATCTTTAGTGTTTGTCATTTATTTTTTAATCATTTAATGTTAATAATAGTTGATAAATATATCAATATGATTCTATTCTGATAAAATTATTATCATTTATTGTTTGATTAACGTATATTTCGTTAATTATTAAAAAAATACAACGATGATATAAAGGGTGTGCAACGATGACGGTAACGATAACTATGATAATTTTATAGAATTTATGTTTTTCTATTAGATATTTGAGATTTTTTTAATTTAAGTTTTTAAAGAAAAATATTTTTAAATTTTTAAATAAAAATATATTACATGTCACATTTTTATTAAATAACGTTTTTTTAAAATGGTTAAATACATAAAATATAACGATTAAAATTTAAAACATTTACGGTATTTTTTAAAAGAATATTTTAATTGCTTAAAGTTAAAAAAACATAACACTTATTTTTATTATATCAAGCCAATCTAAAACAAAATCTAATCAATTTTTGTTTTTTATTTCTTGTCTATTTCATATATTTCTATCTTGTTAGGATATATTCTCCCCCGTTTAAAATTTTCGAAACAGTTAAAAGTTTTAGAGTTTATGTTTTAAGATTTAAAGTGTATAGAATGAGATTTAGGGTTTAGGATTTATATAGTGAAATTTAAGATTTATAATTTAATAATTATAGTTTAAAATTTAAAATTTTAGATTTAATATTTATAGTTTAGTCAGAACGGTATTTATGTTTGTTTTTAGGATAATTAACAGAATAATATTTTTATTATGTATTAATTATTTCTACAACTAAATATTTTAGTAAATTCTATTGAAAATAAATAAATATTAATTATAGGAATCTAATAGGTTTTAAATTTAAACCGTTTTGATCCCAACTCAATCTTTTTCAAAACTTTCCTGAACTCAAAAAATTAAAAAAAAAAAAATCTCGGATAATTTCTAAAATCAAATTATTTTGGCTCAAATTCAATTCCTGCAACTGGAATTATGGTCCGACTCTGAGAATCCCATAAACTACAAATTTGAAGCTTGCAACAGTGTATAGTGCTCAGTCTGACTCAGTTCCCAGCACAATATGTGAATAACAAAGGACTGCCAGATGTAGATGTATGATATTTTTTTTTTGAGCTAACATCCTGAATATGACAGCACAATAACAAAAGTTGTTCCTAAATTGTGTATCCGGTGTCGAAAAGGGAATGTGGTCGACCGGTGTAATGCACGGCGTGCGGAATACAAGGCATCATGTAAGGTTTAGAATGATTCATATTTCATACAACACTGCAATAGCATTTTCCAGTCTGCTTTTCTTTTTGTAATCATCATTGAATCTTTTGATAAACTAACTATAATCCAACTGGTTCCGATAAAGCAAGGGCTACTCACACTTAATAGAACGGTAGATGTGTCGAACAAAGAGCAGAGATGCACGGAAGCCAATGGCCCCAAGCATGAGGAAGAAGCCATAGCAAATGCAAGCCATGTACCCAAAGAAGAATGAGGTTTGCATGAAGCCTGACATGTCTGACCGAGCTATGTAGTAATACAAACAGTATGCATATATGAACAACCCGGTAGACCCACCACAAAGGAAGGACCTGATAGACCAAAGAGAATATCAGTTAAGATCAGCTGGCTATCGGAAACAAATCTTAATGTTGTTGGTTAATCATAAAATGATTCGTACCAACAATTCCACAAATGATCCAAGATAGGCAGAAAATTGGATCGGATCTCTCATATAACAACATAAGCAACAACAAACAGACATACAAGAATGATATGAGAAATTTTATGATATTCTTCAAGCAATGCATCTATATGTGAACATCTGTAGTTTGTGAGCACTTGCAAATGCATGTGTTTGTTTAAATATGTCGGAAAGCTAAAAACAACATACCTCCACCACCACTCATGGTCTTCAACAGCAAGTTGAAAATAAGTCAAAGCCACAGTGATAAAAGCAGTGACAATCAAGAGAATGATAAAGACGATAAACAGGATGCTGTATATGGTGTAGATCCTATGTCCCCATACACTAGCAAATATGTAGTAAAGTTCGATATATATAGCACTGAATGGCAAGAACCCTGCCATTGCCATCTGTGGAAGGGTTTTTCGGTACCAAGGTAATGGTGGGATCTCTCTAGGATATTTTGTTGTGCGACAGGGGGCTTGAAACTCTTCCTTCTTATTCTTCCCAGCAATACCTCCTACTACTAATAAAGGTGATGTGACCAGAGCCCATATGAGAAGAATCACCACAATGGTTCCAAACGGCAATGCAGCCGTGGCTTTATAAGCAATTGCCACGGTATTGAGAAAACAGAATGTGACAAAAAGAGGTCCGCAAAACAAACTTCCAGTTAGCAATAAGTTTCTCACCTGCCATGAAAAATGATTGGACCAGTCATCAGAATTTTGACCAAAAATATATTCAAATTTCAGCAATACATTTTCACATACAGGAAACAGTAAGAGAGATCAGTATTACACACCCAATTTTCTCCTTCTAGCTGACAATAGAAAGAAGCTGAAGTGTAACCAGCAATTCCAGATGTAAGGGCATAAATGACTACCAGAGCGGTGAAAAGAGCTCCTCGGTTATATGGATAAAAGACCCCAACTAGAGCAAGGACAAAAATGAAAATTGTACTGGAAAGGAAGCAAATGAATAAACAGTTAACAGATTGCTCGGAAACAAATAGACAATTAGCTTTGATGGATGATACTCACAGAGTAAAGAGCTGGGTGCCGCAACCAAGAGCCGCTGCAAACAAAGACTTATGCTTGGGGTACCTGAACACATCACCATGAATATACTTCCACCCAGATTCCTCCTGGTCATCCGCAGATTCATCATCATGAGCATACCTATTAAGAAATGCATGAATTTAAACACAAAACCAAGTATACTTAAGAATCAGACATGGATTTTCATGCATCAAAAACAGATGGAAACAAACTGTACTTGATGAAATCATTCTTAAGGACACGCATAAGGATGGTGGCCAGGAAGCCAGTCAATAACAAAACGGTGACACATGAATTGATGATGGAGAACCAGTGGATTTCCAGATGGTGTGGCAAGGAAGAAGATAGCGAGTACTTGTCCATTCTCTTCTCGAAAGGAGTGTTTGTTTTCTTCCATTCAACGGTGTACACGAAATCTACATCAACCGGTTCATCTTCCGTGAGGTCCACAAGGGCCTTGGGATCGGATCGAACAGTAACATCAATGACACGATCCTTGTTGTGATGGATCTCGAAAATGAGATGCTTAAAGAGATAATATCTGTAGTCGGATGGATCGGACTTGCCTTCCTTATCAACTTTCCCTAAGAAACCCCAAATGGGAAGGTCATCGTAGTACATTTGGAAGTAATAGTCTTTCAAGATGGCAGTTCGGAACTTAGCTACTTCTTTCTTAGTAAGTTTCCTTTTGCAGGCAATTTCAGCCTCTTTCTCGGTTAAAAACTCGAGTTTGTAAGGTGCACTTACGAGGCGATCGCCATTCAAGACTTCACCCAAAGCTTCCTTCTTCTCCTTCACGGGGGCTGGAAGTGCAAAGCAAACAATCAAATTACTCAATTTAAACCCTCAAACAAAAAACGAGATCGAACGAAAGAATAAGAAATCGTAGAATAGAAATAGACACGAAATGAGATCAAACCTGAGGAACAGAATGGAAAATCGAAGTAACGGTAGGTTTCACTGTAAATCAAAGCAAAAAAACAAAGAACGTTAAACAAGAAATTGGAAGTTACAAATTGAGAGTTGAGAACCTGAGATCGAAGAGCAAAAGGAATGAATACCTGGGATTGTGGTAGGGGCCTACTTTATTAGCATAAAGCGGAACATCATCTCCAGCTTTGTAACGATGATCGGAAGAACTGGATCTAACCTGGACCACGCCGCATACGGTGACGACGGCCACGGCTACCAAACACGCCCTTAGCCTCTCCATTTCACTCACCGGTTTATGAAGACGGAAAAGAAACCGGTTTAAATCTCTTATATAGAGAGATGAAGAGAGAAACAAAGAGATCTATGTAGTCTACTTAGACTCTAGTAAAGGTAAAGAGTGAGAATCACTCCACATTCGGCACCTTCCCCGGCTAACCGAACCACCGAAATTGACCGGCGTCCTACCGGTAGTTGTTCGGAATTTCGACACATTTCTTCCACCTTTCTCCCATTTTTGATTCGCGGCAATTAATTAATCATTCACCATAACACTTCCCTTACCAGCACCAATTAAATTATAGTAAAAAATTTAATTCCTTTAAATAGTCGTAAGTTTATTTTCGTATCTTTGCACCGTAAATAAAATAAATGAAAAAAAAAAACACTATTTAAAAATTGGACAAATATAAAGATTTATAAACATAAATTGTATTTAAAATATATTCGATCATAATTTAATTGCATTGAGATTATGATTAAAATTTTAAAGGTTTAGGAAGTATTTTAATCCTACTCAAATCAATCGCGATGATTATGAATAATTTTTTTTTTCTGTGCCTCCTTTTATTTTTTTTAAAATTAAATTTTAAAACTTAAACCCTTATTTTCTATATCTTAAACCCTAAACCCTAAAAATATACCTTACTTCTAATTACTTAAACCCTAACCAAAACGCCTAACCTAAAACTCTAAACCCTAAACCCTCTAATTTGAAGAGGGGGTATAAATGGAGGTATAGAAAAGGGGCAGACGATTTGCACCCGATGACTATGAACTTATATCTAAATATAGTTTAAAAATCTAAAATAAAAAAATCAATAAGGTAATTAAAAAAATATCTTGTTGATCATTCGTGATAACGATAAATTAAATATTAATAAAAAAATCATACGATCAATTAAAAAATTGGCTAAAAAGATAGAAAAAATATGTTACAATAATAATAAAAAATTATAAATTATAAAATAAAAATATTAGTATTTAATAATTAATACTAAAATTGACGCCGTTACAAACAAGTAAAAGAATTGTGGTCGCCGGCTAGGGTTGTAAAGATTTACTAATAAAAAAAAACACCTTAAAATCGTTAATGCCGTTAAATGTCAATCATTGAAAAGAGGCTTATGTGTCAAAAAAGCTAAAGTTTCTGTTAAACCATTATCTAATAATATAAATATTTAATCCTATATTAGTGATTTGATTTTTTGTGCTGAATATTTGAAGAATAAGAACTATATTCACTAGGTATTTTCTATGCAATGGGAGTAATATAAGTGTTACAAATTAATTGGACATTAATCCACTTTTCATTTTTACATAATTTTTTAAATAATTAAAAGTATTATTTAGGTGTTTTCACATTAACATGAAATCTATTGACTCATAAAATTATGTCGTCACTACATTATAATCATTTACGTGTGACAAAAATTAATAACAATAATAATATAAAATTAAAAATAATTCATAATAAATATTTAATATTTCATTTTGAGTTAAAGTAATTCATCAGAACTCTTTTTATTGACATGACTAGGGGTGTTTAACAAGTTGAGCAGCTCGTGAGCAACTCGAAATCGATTAGATCAAAACTCGAACTCAACTCGATATCTTAACGAGTTGAATCAAGTAAAGTCTAACTCGACTCGATAAGACAAATACTATCCAGTTCCTGTCTGACAGCTAATCATCCATGCATTTAAATTCTACAGGTGCAGCAATACAACACCATTCATCCCTAAAGGAATAAACTCCAAACACTGACAGATACTTTTGACACAAAATAAAACAACTAAACGGGAAAACCAAACATCCAGCCTTATTGCAAGCCAGTCGAGCCGACTATATCATTGCTAAATTGTCAAAACTCGAAACACATTCACATGCTGCTCGTCTATGATTAATCAACGGCATCTGACAACCTATACATGCTGAATGAGGGTGTCGAGTGGGATCTTACGTTCACGGAAGTTTCGGTCTGAAACTTTGTTCAGCTCTGGTGGTGATGAGCATGCCGAGCCGAAGAATAAACTGAAAGAGTGGATCCAGTCATGCTGAACGAGTGCTTTGCCAGGTCCATGCTTTTCTTAGCACCCAACCATAGAACCCAAAAGAATCCAACCCAGCCTGATTCATATCGAAACATCAAATGAAAATCATTACCCCATAAAAAGTTGCCTAGTAAAAAGCCTAGAACGATTTTCACTACGGAGAATTTCAAGCTTCAAGTCCAGACTGTTTGAGATAGCTACTAGGAGGGCATGAAACACCATAGTTTGTGAACTGTGCTACAGAAAAGAAAGCAATTTGAGCAAAAGTGGAAGAAAACATTGCAGATACACTTGAGAGCAAAATTACTTAATGTGCACAATGAAGAATATCAACTTTAGCATTGAAACATCTTATCCCATTCGTTCCAATTTTGAGGGCACAAAACATCAGAATAGCTTGAATTTGAAATTCCAGAAGAAGAAAAATAAAGCATCCAATGTGTATGAGAGCATGCAAATTCACACACAAAAACTTGATAGGCTGTGGCAAATTCACACACAAAAACTTGATACAGCATCCAATGTGTATGAGAGCATGCACCATTCAGCCAAATTGGTCAGAAAGGAATATTGGTCACAGCATGAGAGAGAGAGAGAGAGAGTTAAGGTGCAGAGTAAAAAATCTAATTCAAAATCCCATTTATAGGCAGTGGCAAGTTTTGTTTTCAAATTTTGCACATACTAGTTTTCCATCATAATTTTTTCTACTAAATTTTGCCTCTGGGACACTGAAGGACGCCACACGAATACACTTCAAGGAGAAAATTACTCCAACATACTGTATGCATACTTGTTGCAACTTCATATGGGTTATCATCTAAAATAGCCCATAGTAACTCCATAGGACTGAAATTCATTTAGTGACATAGGTTTCAGCAAAAATTTATAAAGAGGTTCAACCCTATAAAAGATATAAATGAAAAGACTTCATCGTGTAGTTTATAAGCCAAGCATATAATCTTAACACTATAAGAATGAAACAGAGTAAAAACTAAAAATAGAGGCTGAGAAAGATATACCTGTAGCTACAACAGCAGCTATAATTGCTGAAATTGTTGCAATAGAAATAACAAAAGCAGCAACTGACAAGGCCCCAATGTAAATAACTGTTACACATGCAAAGAAAATAGCCAAGAAGCCTCCTACAGCAGCCAGAGCGATGAGGAAAGAGATGATGATAGCATTGACAGTCGCAGCTAGAAAGAAAAGCATAAAAACAAGCAATCCTGTCAAGGTAAGGCAAGTAACGGTTCCTACCTGCAGAAATGTTGGTAAAAGGACAGTCAGAGTACTCTAAAGAATGTAAATTAAGGCAGGTAGCAGACAAGAGCCAAGAGTCCAGGTAATAGAAGAAAACCGATACATGCCATCAAAGTAAATTTCACTTATTTATCATAACGAGATATCAATTTAAGCTTCAAGAAAGAAGAGCAGCTCGGTGTATAAGAGACACATAGATTAGTTGGAAGGACATACATACAAAAATTATAAAGTCCAAAAAGCACAAAAGAAATTTGAAACTCATACCAGAATATGTAACTGTTACAAAAAAAAAAAGAAAAAAAAATGCAAAAACATTATGATTTTAAGTTTTACAAGTCCATTAGTAAAAATCAAACAAATAAAAAGCTTATTAAGATAAGATACTTGGCAAGGAAGTATGTAAGCAGAAAAGTTTGTAAAAAGAAGAAACCCGAGAAATTTTGTACCATTGAACTTCAAGCATAGACAGAGATTCAACCTATCAATGGTTTATACATTAACATCATGATTTCAACTGCCAAGGTCCATTTTGGCCATTCAGCCTTAACCATTATCCCCCATTAAACTATGGGACCTTTGCATGCTTCTAAATCACAAGTCAAACATTTTATGATTCCACTTTTCACAGTAAGGTGTTTGACAATAAAAAGAAGAAAGAAAAACACACTCATCCCAACTTCTAAGATAACGTGTTTCCTTTAAGCGTAGAACATTCATAAATGAACTCGGGAAGAAACTGTTCACCGGCCCTGGCAACTGTAACCCTTTAAAAGATTAGATCTCCAGTACACGTTTCCTCAAGAGCAATGACAAAATAAATAAAAACTCACTTATAGGATCTATTTTAACTATGCGACTCTAGACCTACTCTAACACTTGTGCTATTATGCATTTCAGATTTTGGTTTCATATATAAATGTGTGTTGTATAGTCAATTGTTGGAAACAATATAACCTCATCTCTTTAAACCTCACGCATAAGAATTAATCCACACAAAGAAATCAGTGCCTACTGCCTAGCGTTGGAAGGTGTTTTTCCCCTCAAAAATCCAAAGTGGTCTCATAATCTCATTGTGTTACAACTTACAAGTCTGTCAATTTAACTATCCATTTCTCACCCAAGTGATGAAAATCCTCCAGACCCCTGAAAAATCATACTCATTATATTTTAATTAGGCTGTTCTGGCTTCTTGCACCCTTAAAAGTTGCTCTAAAACAAAATCACACTTGATTAAAAAGGAACAAAAATTAAAAATTGTAACACCATAAAAAAGTTAAAAAGTTGCTTTGGAGAGTTTCACCAATAGATTTGTTCTCCCTTACACATTATATTTTATATACATTATGTATTAAAAATTTATTTTTGCAGCCTAAATTTTATAAATTCACCCCTAATTAATAAGTTCGTCCCTAACCTAAAGTCATGCTCCGTCCCTGCAGATATAAATAATGAAACGAGAAATGAAGGAATTTTACAAACCTCATATGATTTTGGCGAATCAAAGATATGATCAGGAATACGTTACTGTTTAATGATTATCAATTCTGAAGCAGGACAAGACTAAATTGTTTAACAAAGCAATTTGAGGGAGGGGGACTCACGGAAATGACGAGTATAACACGAAGGGGGCTGCCACTACGGGTCCACTTCAGAACGGAACGGCTAGTGTTTCTGGAGGCTTCACCAAGTCGAGGCACGTTCTCCGAAACAGAAATCTTGATCCGCTGCAGCAGCGGAGTGGAAACCGATGCTTCGGGGTAGATGATCGACGAAATCAAACGGTGGAGGGCATCCTGAAGCATTTCCTCTTTGTCGGTGCAGTTATTTTCGTCTACGGTCGTACCGTTCATTTGCTCCGCCATAGCTGATGTGTAATTTCTTGCTGTAAGTTGAAGAACGAAAGCAGATCACAGAATTGAAGATTGAAGTAGAGCACATCAACGACAAGTAGAAATAAATAGTATTTTCTGATCTGTTTGTTGGGATTTTTTATGACTATTATAATTTAATCTTAATTTACGCTTAATTCACGATTTCCCCCTCAAAGCATATCATATTTCACATTTTGGACCCTAAATTATTTGTTTTTTCAGTTCACCCCTTAAAAGTAATGTTTTTGTTCTCAGTTGTCTGCTTAAAGTGTTCTCCTTTATTATTTATCCAAAGGGTTTGGTCCGTTTGGAGAGAAAAACCCTGTACTGCAAAAGGAGAAGATGTTTCTGCGCAAAGCAGCCGTTAGTTTGCTAAAGAGGGTTCGTCTCCATTCTGATCTCATCTACAACTCTGCTTATCGTCCAGCTACAATGGCTACCACCACTCCGTTGCCGTTCTCTCTTTCCAGTATGTTTCTGAAAATTTCAAAGTTTCTGGTCTTTATTTCTGTTAATTTTTCCATTTGTTTTTCTTGTTGTTTTGAAGTCAGTTCAAATGTTCAATTCATTGATGTTACCTTGAATCTGATCAAGCCCTTATTTCCTTTTAAAATTGAAAGAGTTTCAATTATTAGATTAGAAGACCAATTATTATTACAGGCAAAATCAAATTCCCCTATCAAATTGGTTATGAGAGTTCATGGAGTAGGAATTGTGCTGATCCTCCTACATGGATTATTCTATCTATACAAGCTGGTATGTTCTCTCTCTCATCAGTTTTTTTTTTTTATCTTTCTCTCTCATCGGTTAGAAAGGGGAAAAGGGGTATAAATCAATGGGGGTGGGAGGAAAGGAGAAGAGGAATGTAACTGAATTTTATTTTTGGGCCAAAGAATACAACTGAATTGATGTCAGTGGTTTGTTGCGACTGCTGGTGCTTGGGAGAAAGAGAGCAAATGCAAAGAAAGAAAGAAACAAATGCAAAGAGAACTTTTAGAACATCAAGCCATCCATCCATATGTATATATAGATACATAAATTACTTTTTTTTTCTATCAAATGATTTAATTGCTTTTATTTTTTTTTTATCAGTCTTTAGCTTCAATTATTGAACACTTAAAATATATTAATTCATACTTCTGTCTCACTCTTCCATGTTTTTTTAGTTAAAAATTACATGCTACTATTCTTTAAAAAAGAGCAATAAACTTGCATGCTGCTGTGTTTTTGCTATAGAGTATCCATGTTTCATTTTTTTGTTTCATCTTGCTGCGACCATTATCCTTGCATCCTTACTCGGAGGTACCATTATCCTTTCTTATGTAGCAGATCTTTTGGGTTGAACTAAAACAAGAAAAAAAACTCTATATTGAATCCTTTAAGGTGTAGCAGAAGATCCAAACAAAATGTTCCAGCCTTTCTAAATTTATTTTTAAACCTATCTTAAATCATGTCTTTGATTTGTTATTGTCTTTCGACTGATTACTGCTTAAACAATTCTTTGTTGACGGCTTTGGTTTCTTTTCAGCTATAATTTTGGGGATGAATGTCCACCCTGTTTTTGCTGATGATGGCTCAATTCAAACAAATACAGAAAGCAACACGCAAGATGCTAACATTGTTGGATTACGTAAAATTGAGGATGGCTCTTTGATATCTAATGTACACACTTCTAAGTGGAGAATTTTTACGGATAACGGGAGGGATTATTTTTTGCAGGCAAGCATTTATTTGCTATACCTCTTCTCTCTCTGTTTTAGTTTCTGACTTGCTCTCTCTGCTTTCTGTAAAAATAGGGAAAACTAGAGGAAGCTGAAAAATTCTTCCTTTCTGCAATCCAGGAAGCTAAAGAAGGATTTGGGGAGAGGGATCCCCATGTCGCATCTTCATGCAACAATTTGGTGAGTCTACTTATTATCATGGTAGATGAAGCATAAGCACTTCAAACACCAGCTATTCTTATTTTATCATATGCCATACTCTGATGATTCCAGTACTTTCCAATACCCATATAATACTGCACAAATATAGAAAAAAGATGTATCTTTAATACTTTTATGTATAATTATTAATAATTGAGCTACAATTTATGGCATGCAAAAGATATCCATTTTTTGTATAAACTATAAATTGATATTGAGGTTTTGGTGTTATTTCTACTGTTTGAGATGTTGGCAGATTTTAAAAGTTGCTTCTATGTGATAAAGGATTTGAATTTAACTTTATCTATAACGAAGTTGAGATAACAAGCTTTATTTCCCTTTTTTTCTTCTCTAAATCTATTTATTTACATTGCAATGTAGCTGCTTATGTTTAAGAAATTTTTTGCCTTGTTCCCTGTCCTTTTTTTTTTCCTTTTCATCCTTTTTAGGCAGAGCTTTACAGAATTAAAAAGGCATTTGACAAGGCAGAACCTCTGTATTTAGAGGCCATCAGCATATTAGAGGAGGCATTTGGCTCTGAAGACATACGGTAACTAGTGTGTTACTCATTAAACTTACATAAGGATCATATGTCATAAGTATTAGATCTCCAGTCATTTTATTTTGCATATTTTTCTTCCATATAATATTTTAAATTTCATGACAATGGCATGTTAGATGCACTTGCATAGTTGAGTAACTTTCTAATAATTATTTGTGTTTCTGATGCCATACATTATATTTATGCTGCATACACCATACAGAATCTGCTCTGTTTAGTGTTATAACTCTCAGTTCAGGTTAGGATTTGATGTAGAATAAGCTTAGGCTAATTCAAAGTAGGATTCAAGGAGATAACCTTCTTGCTTGGGTTTCAGATCTGGTTTAGTAAGAAGTTAATTTATATTGAAGAATTATTGTGGGAAAAGGGAACTGATTGGAGAAGAGGAAAGCATACAAGTCGAGATGAGAGATTTAGAATCCTGTGCAACTTTCTATATTCAGATCTTCAAACCCTCCTTGGCACCAATTATTTTTCTTATTTTATAGAAAAGAGTTATTGCTGTTTTCATTATTATTATTATTATTTGAAATCGGACATATGTGAGAAAAGCTTGCAAACTTTTCGAAAAATAAATTTTTGTGTCTACTCCAAATCTTATAAACCATTAATATGATTCTGTAATTTGAAACCTGATAAAATCAATTCACAAGTTTAAGATGCAAAAACCTGTGACCGCTACATTCTTCGGTGAATGGTGCTAACAGTATTGCTGTACCACATGAACAATACCTTGCCTAATTTCGATCATTAAACAGATGTGATAGATAAGTAACCTAAACTTTAGAAACATCAACTAAAAAAATGCTCTTTTATTGTCCAAAATCTTTTAAACTGTTGAAGGTGTCCAATGGAGATGGTGTTTGACCAAACATGAAATTTATTCGGAACCAATCTCCTTCAGGAAATTGGTGATGTTTCTCTGGCATACCATATTTTCTAGTTTTACTGTTCAAGAATGTAGATTTATCTGAACACCGATTCTGTATGAGCAGACATGCTTTCATTTCTGTTATTTATACAGTTGTTTCTTCCGTTTTAACAAAATAGTTTAAATGGGTACAAACAACTGCCTTATTATTGATCGTTGAACTCTTTCACCCATGTTACTACAGTGTTGGAGTTGCCCTGCACAATCTTGGGAAATTCTATCTAGTCCAAAGAAAGTTGGAGGAGGCTCGGATGTTCTATGAGGTAATAGAATATGGTTCATTAACTCGGAGACATTTTTAATGATCCATATTCTTGCCTGTATCAGTTTTGATCTAGTGTTTTTTTGTATGTAGTTTTTAATCTTATATTCTAGCTGGTGGGTTGTGCCAGGCATGAGAACCAACAAAGATCTGGTGGTTTAGCTTGGGTGGTGGTGAATTTCGTTGGAAATAAGAAAATGGGATGATTAAGGGTATAATCAGTATTGTAGGTCTCTTATAGGAACATAGACCAAAATCATGCCATTTATTTTATTAACACTTTGACCTCCTTTGTTAACAAACAATAGCTAATTCAGGGTGTTAGGAAACATTGTGTTTCTGAGAAAATTTGATATCATAGTGGATATAGGTGAAGTTTACAATAATTTTTGTCTGGTTCAACTGTTGCTAGTTTGGTCTATTTTGCTTTTGGCCGGTAGTTGCAGTATTGCACAATTTAAATAGATAGTTGCGTGTTAGTTAAACTAAAAAGATAACTAGTCCCTGCCAAGTGTCACTGCATCATTCTAAAGCCAATTAAGAAATTATATATTCTCCTTTGGTTGGGGGTGGGAAGGTATAGTTGTGAATCTTGTCATATTTTAACTTGTAAATCATATAAACTCCAAAGAAGATGTTGAAGCATCAAGTTAGAGTAGCTTCCTAGTTTATTTTTTATATATAATTACTTTTTATTAATTTTTAAATTAAAAATATTTTTTTATACTCTTATGTAATCCTGAATTACTTAATTCTAAATGTCCCAGCTACAATTTGATAGATTAAATTTCTACATGCTTCACCATTTCAGTTTTCTTAAACATGTACAACATTTGGTTCTTCCATGCCCATCATGATAGTTTTAATTTAATTGAACTCAATAGCATGTCTTCTATGCCTCTATGTTGATGTTTGTGGGTTTGTTTACCTATTATACTTTGATACTTACAGTTCATGATAACTTGATCTAATATATCTTCTTTTCTTTTCTTCTTCTTTTTTTTTTTTGCGTGTTGGTAATTCCTTGGACAGCGTTCTTTAAAGGTACGAATCTGATATTCACATGGGTATGTCTTTATATATATAATATCTACATCTATATGCATTACGCAGAGATACATACTGCATTAAAATGCGGTTTGTCACTCAAATTCAGATTAGTTTTCCTTTCCTCTGTTATACTTTCATTAAAATGATGGAATTTATACTGCATGATGGTTCAGATAAAGGGACGTGTTTTGGGACGTGGCAACATAGATTATGCAGATACAATGTATCACCTTGGAACGGTAACATTTCAAACATCCATATCATTTTGTCACCCTCTTTTTGTTTTTTATACAGCCTCTTTGATTATTAATCAGTTCTCATCCTTGTGTTTTGCATTTTTTTTGTCTTTATAATGTGATTCTATGGTTGGAAGAGATTACGGTTTGTTCATCAATCCATTACGTGAATGATTAGAATTTAGAATTTCAATATTTTAAGTTTTGTTTGGATGAGAAATTCCTTTAGTAGAAATATATCAAAATCTAAATCTTGGCAAATTAAAGTTGCCTAACTTACAATTTCATGTTCTATATTGTGTCTCTGTCTCTCTCCCATCAAATTTCAGTACCTAAAATTTCCCTTTAAGAATATAATAAATTACACCAAAATTCTTAAGATTACCTCTAACTACTCTCTAGCTCAATAGTTTAAAGACTCTACATTTGCCCCGATAATGGAATATTAGCATTTATCAATCTGCCTATTGGTAATTCAATCCTCCATTTCTCTCTCTCTTTATCATGAACTACAAAACCCTTTTACTAATTCACTGCAAAAACAGTTATTTGAATTCTTAGATTTCTTTGGTTCTTTTAAATGAGTATTTAAGAGAAGAAACTGAATAGAATTTGTTTGCTGAAAGAATGTTCCCACCAACCCCAGCCGTACCGAAGCAAAAAAGAGAACTTGTGAGCAGTATTTAAAATTTATCAATTTCACCTTAACTAGTGAGGAAAACACTAATATTCATAGATTTGGGTTTTAATTTTTAAACCTTTGATTTACGACTCTTTAGCTTTTAAATATATATATATATATATATATATAATTTAGAGTAGTTTAAATTGAAGCAGCTCATGCTGCTCATGCAAGCCTATTAATGAAAGATATCTTTGGCATTTCATGAGTCTCACCTATGCAATTCTTTTAGCAGATTTGATAACAGTGCACTGAAGGTTAGAGTTAGAAATGAAAGAAGCAGTATTTTGGTATGGAGTGTGGGGTTCCTAAACTGTTGGACTTTTGAGAGTAATTAGGGACAAAACTGAGAGTTTCATGTCAATTGGAATTTACCATAAGAAATACTTATCTAAAAAAATGCAATTTAAATGCTGATATTATAATTGATGCTTTTTAGAATGCTAGAAAAAAAAAATCAAATTCCTCATCTGTACGCACTCTTTGATTTATGTGCTTCTAATTGTCTTGTGTGGTATTGGATGCTGAGATTGATGTCTAATTATGATGGGTATATTGTAGTAATGAACTCTTTGTAACTGTAAATTTATTATACATCCTCCTTTTGCTTAATTGTTCTAATCTTTGTCTTCTAATGTATTCTCATTAATGTGTTTTCATGTTAGAGTGACATCGTTGAACTGTAGGTATTATTTCTCCAAGGTAGACTAAACGATTCTGAGGTCCTTATTCAGGATTCTATCAGAATACTAGAGGTACATTTCTATTTTGGTCAATGTTAGCGTCAATCATAGTCCTCTATGATCATGGGTTTGGTGTTTTTCAATGTTATTAATGTGTTCAATTATATAGGAAAGTGGTCAAGGGGAATCGACGGCATGCATCAGGAGATTACGATATCTGGCTCAGGTTGTAAATCTTCTTTTCCTTTTTATAGTTTTTTCTGCATGAATTGAATAGCCTTTGATTGATAGGAGGTTTACCTGGTTAGAATAATAAAAAGGCTACGTCCTACTTAATCAGATAACACCTTGAGGCAAAATATATCTTCTTTGTAGTTTTCCATTGGCATTTGGTCATTAAAGGGAAGCCCTCACTACAATATTGATGGAAGTTGACTCTATATTTATCAGGTTTTGACTCCATGTAACCATGTGGAGAAAAGAGATTTGTATGCTTATCATGCTAGTTAGAAAATTTATACAGCCATTAAATTATAGTTTAACCGAAAACATTCTATTAGGTCCATGTTCATCTTTATGTGGTTTTAGTGCACATCCTCTTTTGCTTTTTCCCGTTATGTTGTGACTATTTATCTGTAGAAAACCACTCACTTTCTAATATATCTGCAACTGACATATATTAATGGATTGTTTTGTTGAGGTCCTCGAGGATGGAAAATATAGCACCCCATGCCACTCATGTTGGCATGTATGGAAAATAATTAGAAAGGATTTTTTTTTGGATAAATATAATTAGAAAGGATTTTAACGCTTAAGAAAATTTATAATTTTAGGTTTGACTTGTTACTTTTGCTGAAGTCAACAAGTTGTTCTCCATACATGAAATTTTAACTCAATGGTGGGAGCATCTTAGTTTACAATGCTGAAACTGCAGGATAAAATGTACATGCAAAATGGTGCAAGTGATTGAACATGTAATTTCCTTTTGGTGCTAATTTGTGCTGCATATTCTTCATGCATTTTAAACACATCTAATGTTTTCATGCTTGTGGCACTGTACCTAATTGCTCAATTCCGAGGTATCAGGTTACACTGCTTCCTTATTTTGCAATATATTACCTGATTCAGTAGTCTTGAAGGTAACTAAATCGGTTTGCATGGGGTTTATATGTATCCAAGGGCTAGGATTCAAAGCTTCCATGATCCTGGGCTAAACATCTGTTAGGCACATTAGTCAGCATATTAAACTTGGATTTTTTTTTAATGGTTCCACAAACAATCATAATTTTTGTTGTTTGAACTTCATTTTTTATCATTGTAGCATTAATTGTGGTTTTCTTTACTGGCCTGATTTTCTTCTATTATGTATACTCTTTTACTACATCATACCCGCTTACGTTGCTGTTTTTCTAGATATATATAAAATCCAATCGTATTTCAGAAGCTGAAAATATACAGAGAAAGGTCCTTCATATTATGGAATTATCTAAGGTATGAATTTTATTCCTTTACTCGTGTATGTTCTTTTATATATGAAATTATTGTCCTTAATTGCTTCTTTTTTTTACTTTGGTTTGGGGTTTGTAGGTGTTTGTGAATTTCTGTGTGAAACTTTTACCCTGTAAAGAGATTCTTGCTACATGTTCTTTCGTATGTATAGCAAATTGTTTGAAGTTCAAATGTCACTTTTTGTATTTTCTGAAGTTTCTATTAACCTATTTGTTGATTTTAGAAGAAAATCACCTCCTCTCATTTATCAGCTTCTACACAATTTGTTTTTCGTATGGCGAAAAAATATCTTATTTTTGCATGGAAGATTTTGCAAATCGCTTTAGTAGACAAATCAGGATCCACCTTCATTTGACATTCTTCTGGTTGGTGAATTATTGAAGTGTTTACTGAAACTACTGCACCATTTTCCAAAGAAGATTTGGTGTTGTCAAGACTTGCACTCAGGCTTTGTGCCCTTGTTTGCCAATTTTGGTGCTTTAATCTGATCACATATAACATATTTCTTCTCCTGCTCACTCAAGAGTTGATAATCTCTAACAACAGTTTCACTATACATCTTATTTTTCTGTTTTTCCCTGCTACATTGTTTATTATGAATCTGTTCCAGTTTGATACTTCACCAATATGTGAATATATAGAAGCACTCCTTTATTTTTGCTTAGAACCTTAAATTTATCCCCTAGTTTATTACTTAAAAGCATGCATAGCAAGCTGCTGGTTTTATGAAATTTTCCTAGATTAGTCTCCTTTTGTAACCTATAAATAAGTACTACTTTATCAATAAAATAGATCAAGAAAAACAGAGAAATAATCTTCTTCTCTGCACATACCACTTATCTACAATTACTACTTGCTTTAGTCATTAACTTCTTTTTCTTGCAGGGATGGAATTCATTGGATACTGTAGTTGCTGCAGAAGGGTTGGGTCTAACATTACAGTCATCTGGGAACTTAAAAGAAGCAAGAGAACTTCTTGAAAGGTTGGTAGAATTAGTTTTTTCTTCAATGTTGTGATAGTCTATGGTTCCAAACATCATATTTTCCTTGCAATTTTCTTCTTAGGTGTCTTGATGCTCGGAAAACATTACTTCCTGAAGATCACATCCAGGTTTGTTGTTTTGATATGCACAGATAAAAACATCTAAAAATTAGATTTGATATGATTTTGATAAATTATGATTCAGAGAAATACTTTTTGTTGTATTATAGAAAATCCAACAAGAATGAAGCCATTTCTAAGGAAATTTGAATGAATCTCCAACTTAAGGATTTCTTATAAATTTTGAACTTAGAATAAGACAGTCTTTTTTTCTTATATATAATTTATTTAACTATAAAAAAGGTTGAATGATGGTAAACAATTAGTCCAAAATATTTGTTTTCTTCACTATTTTATGCCAGTTTCCAATTTTACATGATTTTTTCTATAAAATAATTGGTAAAAAAAAGATTAATAAAAGCAATAGGGCAAATTTAAGGGAATCACCTTCCGTTTCTGTGTGGACAGATTGGAGCCAATATGCTTCACATTGCTAGGGTTGTAATGCTTAATTCCAAGCAACTTGGGAGGATGCATGTTTCCGATGCAATTGCTGAGCTTGACAAGGCAAAAGGTCTTTTAAACAATGCAATAAGGTTAGTGCTGTTTCATTACATCTAATAATCCTTATTGAACAATTGTATGCACTGTCCAGCAATAAAACTACTATCTTCACTTTACAAAGTATATATTCTTAAATGCTGTATAACCCCTTTTGCTGATCAGCGTAGCCGGAAAACATGTGGCCTTTTAAATGTGTCGACTGCAAGGCATACAAGTTGTCCTTTGCTACCACTACTTGTTTCTTTAAAGATATTCTTCTCATACTTAGAGGCATCCAGTATGCATATAAGACATTGAAAATCCCTAAGCTAGACTCATGTAAGAAAACCACTTGACAAATTTAAGCACAGAATGATATAGTAACTGACAACTTGGCATTGTAACACTTCAAACTACATTCATCAAAGTAAAATTTAATTTCAGTCAACTAGGCTTGCATTTTTTCCCTTGTTAATTACCAGAAAAATAAAAAGGGGGCTCTACCGACTTATCTTTTATCACTTTTTACTCTTTAATTTAGTTGTTGATGATGGACACAAGTTAATTTGCTATTTATTGTTGATCTGTACAAATAAGTCTTATTCATTTCTCTTTACATGATAGGATAGCACGGAAAGTTATTAATAAATTGAAAACGCAAAGCAAGAAGCAAGGTTATGGAGTTTCTGGAGAAACTGTACCTGAAGGCCGTGTAGCATTGATCATACTGGTTAGTTCCTTGTGAATACGAGATTACCTGTCAGCTTCTTTTATATAAATGTTTAAGATTCTGGTAGAAAGATGGGGATGGAGTATGGTAATAAAATGATATTGTTTACAGTTAGGTCAATTATCTTATTTTATATAATGAACTTGGATCCTTAGATTGATAATTGTCAGAATGAGTTGATAATAGTTCAACTATTTTTCCCAGCCATACCTTTTATTTATTCTTCTTCTCTTGAATGCATTTCACCTTCATTACCAAGTACTACCTGATAAAAGAAGGAATGCTTCATTGATCATTTAGAACTCACATTTCTGTTATTAGCTAACAATTTACAAAGTTAATTTTAATTAACTTATAATTCTCTTTGTTAGCATGGGAATTTTGTGATACATTTTTGTGGTTCCGGTTGCAGTTGCAGTCCCTTGATGCACTAGGGCTATTGGAGATTAACAGACAAGAATTGCAAGACTCAGGGGTTAGTATTGCAGGCTTATGGTTCTTCGCATCAGGTTCATGTTTCTTTGAAATGGTTTAGGATTCATGACAGTTCTTGCTTCAGTCAAATTTACATATAAATTGGATACCCAGATTATAGTTAAATGTTTGATTTGGAGATTGGAGCCTAAAGCTTAAAAGTATCAAATTGTTACTAAACTATGCTTTTGTTTTTCAGCTTGCATGAGACTAACTTCCCCACACAAATGAGTAGCATGACCACAAATAGTAACAATGCTACATGAGTCTTAAATCACATATCATCTTATTGGTTTCTGATTTTGTTTTGCTGCATCTTTTTTATTTCTGAAATTTAAAAAATCATCAAAAAAACACATTGGGAAGTGAGAACAAGGAAAGAGGAAAGACAAGAGAGGGAGAGACGGAGATTGAAGGAGGATATTAGATTACACGCTTAGAGACATCGATGTTCTGTTCATCCTTTTGTTCTTGATGTAGTGACATAATTGGTTGTTTAGACTCATTTAAGTCAAACTTCCCTTTAAACATTGTACTTATTAGTTACTGTGGTTCAATTGGGATACAGGAAAAGCCTTCCACTTCAGAGGCCAAAAATGCACATTTTGAATGTCTTTCTGCCTACAAAGAGGTACATGTTTTCATGTTTGGATCAAATCCTTGATAAACCTTAAATTTTGAACATGTTGCAAGAATGTCAATTGCTTTTACTCTGCACAATGCAGTTGGCAACCGAAAGGTTAATCAGTGATTCTGCGGAAGCAAAGGCCGAATATCTTTCGTGTGTGAAGCACCTTTCAAGTTTGTTAGAAGCTGACGGCGCAACACAATACAGAGGAACAACATTGCATGATCTGAAAGATGAAATCAAGCGGGTAGAGCACGGTATTTCTCAGTCGAGAATGCGTAAAATCTAAACCAGGCCATCCAACAGCTTCTTTTGATTCAATTGTCAGAAATACCTATAGGTCAAATATCAGAATCTCTTCTTCCCTTTTCATTTCTCTAAGTTGCAATGCATATGGGAAGCCAAGTACTTTTATATTGGGATATTCCCCTTTGCTAAATTAAACAAGGTTTTGTGCTATTATGTGCAAATAATTAATGTTTATTGAAAGAATATGAGCACACAGTTCAGAGTTTACTCTTTGGGATAACTTTTGCTATTTTTCTTTTCCTATGGATCTTGTTGTCATCAGATCCTGTTCTTTGACCTCATCCAAACCAGTCTTTCACAAAGAATACACTAAGAATTTATGGATATGAAGAAATTAGGTGCAATTGCAAATGACTGTTAATTTCTTGCATTTATATAGATTTCCTACACTGAAGTAATTGTAGGTAAACAAACATTTAAAAAATACATAAAGAAGATTAAAAGGTATTGGATGATCAAATCATGTTAAGACAAGTTGGCTCCATAAATTTAGTAGGTAAATCTATTATTAATACCACCATCACCACCACATCAATAATAATAATATGGGTAAATTACTCTGCAGATCATTTAATTATAAGTTTAATAATAAATATTTTTTTAAGTAACAATTCAATCACACAATTATAGATTTTATGAACAAACGTGTTATTTAACGATAATTTTTATATTTTTTTAGTGTCCTTTTTTATGCTCAAATACTAAGAAGTACTAAAAATTTAAATTTTTTAAGTTGTAATCCTAAATTTTAAATACTAAACTTTACACCTTAGAATTTATATCCACCTCAAATTTTTTTAATCATAAACTTTAAACCTAAACTTAATTTTTAGTGTAGAACATAAATAAAGTCACCAAAAAATAAATCATTTCTATTTGTTGGTTAATTATTTTGCGATTAACATGTCATTATGTCATTAAAATGAAACAAATGCTTGGTATAATAATAATTTTAATCAATAAACTTATGTATTCTATTAATTGGTCGTAATTTAAAATAACTTAATGAATTTAACCATTCATATTTAATTTTTTCATCAATTAAATTATTGTGTTTACTAGTTAAGGTCATAATGAGACTATTCAATTAATTTATCATATGTTCAGTTGTTAAGTGGTTGTGGTCGTTGAGTTATCACATATGTTGATTATCATATTGATGAACAATAGTATGAAGTGTCGTCGAAGGGCGTTTTAGGATGGTCTAGTGTCAAAAATTTTAAATATGAAAGTTAAATTTATTGAGTTATTTTAAATTAGGACCAAATAGAATGCATAAGTTTTTAGACTAAAATTAATTATAATTATATCAAGTCATTGCTCCAATTTTAATGATATAATAGTTTGTTTGTTACAAAATTTTAATCGAGTAACTTATTTGTTCCTAAACCTATAATTGAGTAACTAAATTGTTGTTTTAAAAAATAACTTATTTTTTTAATCTATAATTGAGTGATTAAATTATTATTATTTTTAAAAATAGTATATTTATTCCTAAACATATAATTAAGTGATATCTAGTATTTCTGTTGGTCGTAATCTTTAATATAATACTTTTTTCGTCACATTTTATTTGTCCAATATTAACTTTTTTTGGTTAAATTTTTCAATTTTAACTCATTATAACTTTAAATCTATTATTGATAAAAAATATTAAAAAATATATTTTAGAAAACTCTAATCAAATAGTTTAAAAATATATATTTTATAAAATTTAATAAATTAAAATATCTAAAATAATTATAGTTAAAGTTTTAAAATTTTGTCTTTAATATTCAATACTAGACTTTTTAAACGGGACAGAGGAGTTAACAAATAATGTCAAAGCCGAGCTGTGATTTGATGTGGAAGTTCCACGCAGAGGCATGGCTTTTCCGTGGGAGAGGGAAGGGAAAGACACGACTGAACCCTTCACATCACACACAAGACAAGGCATACATAATAAGAGAAGAGACAGATTTCCAAACCTAATGCCATTGTCTGAACGTTACGTACCATTTAGGAGCATAAACATCAGTTCCTACTTCATAGGACATGGACTAGAAGCTGGGAGCCAGGCAGGCCAGCAATGGGATTCTATTACCCTGCTTACCTTTCAACCTCTTCTCATGTCCATGTCTCATTTAATGCTCACATTCAAGTCTAACAGCGAAGCAATCCAAATGCCCAAACCAACCCTTTCATCTCCTTCCTTAAACCAAACTATGAAATCCCACACACCCATGGCAAAAAACCAAAGCTCCCACAACGATTTAGACCTTGTGAAAGCAGCTGCATGGGCATGGTACCAGCACGGTTCAAGCTCCGAGGGAAAGTCCACTCTAATCCGAGAATTTGATGTCGTTCGATCTAAACGGACACCGAGGCCTACACGCTACAAGTTGGAGGCCATGAGAAACAACAAGGCCGAGACGACGGAGGGGTCGAACTCGATCCCTACCCATAATTCTCTCCTCGATCCCTACGAGATCGAGAGCATTTCTAAGCGACTCGATCAGCTTATCGAGTTGAGTGGAATCAAATTCTACCAGGAGTTATTGAGGATAGATGCAGATGTTGACAATCACATGCACCCCAAGAAAAAGAGAAGCTGCCACAAGTTCAGATTGAAAGGCTTTCTGAAAAGGCGTGTTGTGGTATGCGGCAGAAACCGTGATGTGGAGGAAACGGCCGTAAGACTCAAAAACCATGTGAAGGTGAACGGCAAGCCATGAGCAGCAGCCGACGTTGGGTGAATTTTCAGACAGACATTAGTGTGTTGGGTGGTTTTGGTCGTTGTCTACTCTCTTACGTAATAAATGTCAATCACATTGGCATTCATTCATTCAAACAGTGCCATCAAATTTGTCTTTCTTTTTTTTCTTCTCTTTCTTATTGTTTTGAATAAAAACATCAAAAAATGCTATACATTGCAACTCTTTCTTCACCTGTGTGCAAGAAACACTAGAAACCAAACACCTAAATCTTCACATAAAATATAATCAATGGATAAAAATATAATCGATCGGTATTTTCGGATATCCATTTTTTAGCTTTTTAGATCCATCATATAGTGATTTGTATTTGATTTAGAAAAATCAGATATTCGAATATTTGTATATTAAATAATTGGATATCTGATTATCTAAAAATATTATTTGATTTAATTATTTTTTTCGAATTTGAATGATGTATTTAGGAAAATTTTAGAATTTCGAATATAGCAAATAACAAATTATTAATATATCAAGATTTGAATCCATAAAATTTTTGTTTTTTAAAAATTCGGATATAACAAGTATCAAATTGTTAAATATAGCAAGATTAATATTTCAAAATATTGAATTTTCATTTTTTCTAGATGATCTTAAACTTGGAATATTGTAATCCATATCTGATCTAGAAAATTCAAAAACATCGAATATCCGATCTAAAAATAAAAGTTAGATCGAATATCTAAATTTTTATATCAGATCAATAACTAATTAGATTAGATCGACCAAATCAAATATTTTTAAACGACTTATAAATAAGACACTAAAAAAATACTAGAAAAACAAATGATTTCTATTCGTATAAAATCGGATTTGAATATTTAATCATTTCGTTGAATAGAAGTATGTGATTACTAAAAATTTAACTCTCATTTTCCTACCTTGTATTGATATCCCGGGCCACCCTATATTAAAGGGAAAGACCTTTTTGTATAAATTTTATATAAAAATATTAAAAATAAAATTAGTACATCTTTAATTCTAACATCGCAATCTAAATTTCTTGACTCCATCTTCGATATTCTTCGATTTCCATTTCCAAATTCATATTATTACGGTTTTCTTTCCCTAAACATGTTTAATAAGTTGATGAATATTTTCCCTCATTTATAGTTTTCATTCTTTTATTCATTTTATATAATTAAAATAAAACATAATAAAATATCTTAAATAAAATATATTATTTTAATAATCTACGTATATAAACATATAATACACGTGTCGGTAGTTTTATGTGTTACAATTATTTTTTTAGTTTTGATGTTGACCTACATGTGTTATACTCTTTTTCTATAATTAGGTTTATAGAAAAAAATCATATAAATTTATTAGAATGGGCTGATATGACGAGACAACCTTAACAAAAACTCGGGTATGAGGCGTTTTCTTAGAGGCGTCGAGGCATCCTTGGCAAGAGCTTCCTCATCACCGGCATGTATCACGGCAACCATACGATCAAATAGATTGTCCTTTCCGCAAATTAATAGATCCTACCAGGTGGTACTTAATTTCAGGGGCGGACATAAGAGTTTATGGATGTCGTATCGATTTTTTTTCTTTTTTTCCGTGATACATAAGATTAATTTTCAAGTTTGGAATGTACCTATGCATCTTCTCAAAACCGTGACCCAAAGGTTTAAAAACTGAAAGCATTTGAATCCTCTTTCCATGGCAGAATGGTCCTGGACTTCCTCAATATTAGCATCATGGCCAAATCCTCCTTCGGTCATTACGTCACTAATGGCATAACTCTCTGCATCCACGTAAAACACATGCACACCCCATTTCTCCACTTTGGTTTCTTCTCCGACAAAACAATTTCTGATGTGGAATTCAAATGATGCCTGCTCGAAATCATTGTATCTTATAATCATGTCCTCGTTAAACAGAATCAACACATGGTCACCCTTGTACCTATAGATCTCTCTTGAAATATAACAAGGGCGAGTCTCACTTGTGAACTTGTCACCACCGGGAGATGTCAGCCGGCAATTACAGGTAAATTCGAGGTATCGGTTTACGCGTGTGAGATCAGCCACGACACAGATGGCAAAAGCTAAGAATCTACTCCGACTAGACTCATCTGGTGTAATGTTTAAGTCTAACCAAGAACTCACACTTTTATGCTCAAACTCACGTGCTGAAACTTCATTTCCTGAGAAACAACAAAACAAATGCTTCCGACAAGAACCCCTTTTATGTTCCACTACTTGTAATGATGTCCCTTTCTTCCTTGTCCATCTCTGTGCTAGAGATTCAATTTGAAGCATGACATTTGCCTCGATGTTTTTAATCGAAACTCGATTCAAGCTTCTGCAGTTGGAGAAGGACATGAAAACGTTTTCTTCTACAGGAGCATCATCACTGTCATGTAAAGAACAGAATGAATTGTAATAATGATCGGAAAACGATACGTTTTCTAACGATGTGCACTCATCTGCATCCAACCACCATATATATCGAGGAAGCTCCGAGAGTGTTGTAAGGTTTTTGCAATGAAAAACACCCAACACGACAAGGGATTCCAGCTTTGAAATATTGCTTGATACAGTTTCCACCTTTGAGTATCTCAACATCAACACTCCAAGTCCAACATGATGCTGAATTGGATCAGACGCCTCTTCTATTCCAGTGTGGGATAAATCTAACTCGAAAAAGTTATCTGGGAGCTGAGGAAACTTCTTGAGTTTATGACATCCTTCGAATTCGAACTTTTTAAGACATGTCAGAAGATTGAAGCTAGGAAGTTCAACCAAACTTTCACATCCTGTACATATAAAGCTTTGCAGCTTGATGGCTCTTGACAGATTAGGGATTTTCCTTAGTTTCTTGCAGAAACTAACGTCAATTTCCCTTAAATTAACAAGATCCTGTAAGAAAATGAAAATATAACATAACTAGATTTCTTTGTGTTGTATCAAAAAATGAAAAGAAAAATATATGAAACCTGGTGATCATCCTTCCAAAGTTGCTCCATGTAGCCAAAGTGTAATTTCAAGACAACAAGATTCTTTGGATTAAAACTTGGCGACAAGTGCTTGAAGGGGTAAAACATCCAAAAATAGTATCTTAGCTGATTAGGAAGAGATATGGTCTCAAGTAGCTTCTCATTCTCCGACAAAGGTCCAGTACGGAAATGGAGATATCTAAGATTCAGTATGTTGCCAAAACCAGAAGGACATGATAACAATAGGTCACTAATTTGAGCCCTGAGTAACTTTATTCCTTCAATTGATTTATTCACCTAATAACAAAAAATAATGTATTAAATATTTAAATAAAGTGCATGAACCCTGTAGTCCAAATGGTTAAAGGAACGGTTGATGTTCCTAAAGGCAATGGGTTCAAGCACCAGCGATGTCAGCAGAGTGATTGAGCAATCAATGTCAAATGGTGGAGATTATATTCTAAAACAGATACTACTTGTAATCACTAAAATTAAAAATTTTATATAGTGTCTAGTTTTAGGATTTAGGGACTTAGTTTAGGGTGTATGACCTAAGGGTTTAGGTGTGGGTTTTGAATTTAGGGATAGTAACCGAAATTTTTAGTTTAGAGTTATAATTTAGGGTTTATAGATTAAAACCTAGATCCTCGTCATATTACCCTAAAAATTAAACCTTAACCTCCAAACCCTAAATTCTACCCCTAAATCCCTAACATTTACATCCTAAACTTAGTCCCTGAACACTAAAACTAAGGAGTTGGTGAAAACTTTTAGTTTTTACGGCCAATATATAAGATAATAATCCATATATATACACACTAAAAAGCCTAGTTTTTAGGCTTAGGGACTTAATTTAGGACATGATTTAGGGGTTTATGTGTATGAGTTTTGAATTTAGAGAGTGGTTGGAATTCATAGTTTATGATTATAATTTAAGGTTTATAAATTAAAACCTAAATCCTCACCATTATTACCTTAAAAATTAAACCATAACCTCTAAACTTTAAATATTAAATTCTAAACGCTTACACCTAAACCCATAAACCTTACGTACTAATTAAATTAAACCCTAAAACTAAAGCATTTGTAAAAAATTTTAATTTTTAATATATATATATATAGAATAATAATATAAACACTAAAAGAAATTGACACTTACTTTATTATAACTGAGCACTTGATTCACATCCCGGAGACTCCATAATCTACTGTGCTTTCTCGGGTCTCTAGATCCATGGCGAACAATATCTTTGCCCATCTCTTCAAGCATATCATGCATTGAAATCCGCCTATAAGAATCAATATGAAGTAGGCACTTATCGAGCAAGTTGCTTATCCCACACACCACACCTTTATACAAGCAACTTAGAATCTCTTCTATATGACTTTTGGATTCCCCTTTCAAAAAACAAGCTATATCAAGAAAGATATTCTTCTCCGACTCATCCAACTCATCAAAGCTTCTCCTCAAAATATGCATGAGTTTGGGATGTGCATATTCATTGAGTTTATCTGCCTCATCCACCCACTCTTCTCTAGACTTCGTATAAAGTTTCGAACCCAAGACTTTAAGAGCCAATGGACTGCCTCGAGCATACTCCAAAAACTTCTTTGATAAATCTCGAAAATCCGGAGTCGGATTCAAAAGCTTAAATGCAAATGTAGAGAAGAGTTGAAGAGAATCGTTATTGTTTAGCTTCTTAACTTCATGTATTTTGTCTGCTCCTCCGATCTTAAGCACTTGTCTATCTCTAGATGTTACAATTATTTTACTTCCGACACCAAAATCTTTAACACACAGATAATCTATTTGGTCCGGGTCATTAACATCATCAAGGACAACAAGTAGTTTGGTATTGTTCAGCCTCTGTTGGGCAAAAGTGGATAGGGAAGGGGTGTCTATGCTAGTTTTCATGTTGAATAGTTTAGAAAGAAGCTCATTTCGTAAGGGTTCCTTCCCTTGTTTGTCCATTTTCTCTCTAACATCTTGAAGAAAGTAACGATCTTGAAAATTTTGAGAGATTTCATTATAGACAGCATCAGCAAGGGTGGTTTTGCCTATACCACCCATTCCCCACAGTCCTATAACTCGACTGTCTTCTTCCTCGATCAGTTTCAAAATCTTCTTTTTCTGATCATCTATACCGATCAATTCTTCAGAATAACTTCTATACTTACAACTCAACTTTTCTACGACATATTGAACGACATCTTCAATGTACTCGGCATCAGGCCTAGGGAATGTTTTTTTAAAAGGAGATGTTAGGTTAAAAGAAAGACAAGTGAAATATAAGATGAAAAGTATGTAATAATTGTATAGTTTACCACTTTACCTATCAAATCTGTCTCCATTTATATGCCACCCTTTCAATTTACCAACATCAGCAAAGGCAGCTTTCCATTGCTTCACTTCATCAAGTGACCTACTTGATTCATGCTGTTCAAACGAAGTCTTAAAACTCCCACCAATGTTTCAGACATGGGCAGGATCAACATGGTAAAAGATGGGAAGAACAATATGTTGTTGAGTCTGGTTCCGATCCATGATGTCGGAGAGTTCGGCTAAGCATGATTTCGACGAAGCATAGTCTACAGACAAGACGATTATAGAGAGACTCGAGGCTGCAATTGCTTGGGAAAGTGCTAGTGAAAGCTGCTCCCCTTTTTCCAGTTTATCTTCATCGAAGAAGACATTCATTCCAGTGGCTTTCAAAGCTTTGAGGAGATGGGTGGTGAAGTTAAGGCGCGTGTCTTCACCTCTGAAGCTCAAGAAAACTTGATACTTCATCTGAGAAGAAGAAGAAGAAGAAGAAGCCATGAAAATGGAAGAGAATGGCTACTGTGTGTAGAGGAAAGATCGAGGTTCTCTCTGAATTTGATCATCACATGGTTAGCCTGTTTTATCTTCCTTATCATCCGGCGTATGAAATCATATTAGAGTCATCATCAACGCGGGTTCACAGTTCCCACCATGTCCAATCTTCTTCTGGTTTGAATGGAAAAACAGACTTGGTCGATTCAAAGTCATTCATGTTACTAAGTTGAATGAATGAATGAATCGATTTAAAGAGGAGAACCAATTGAAATTTTAGTTTATTTTTTATATTTTCATATTTCGTATTAAAAAAATAAAATTAAAAATATATATAGAATTAGGGGTGATAATGAGCATGAATGGCTCGCGAGCTACTCGGACTCGGTTCGAGTGAGCTCGACTCGGGATTGGGATCTAAACGAGCCGACTCGAGCTTACCCAAACTCGACTCGAAAAGCTTGTGAACAGACTCGGAATAATTATATATAAACATACATATATATATTTATATATGCATTAAAAATAATTTGTTTAGTAAAGAAAAATAATAAAATAAATTAAATATTATCAACTAAAACAAATTTACAAAACTATAAATAAAAAATAAAAAATAAACTACAAATAAATAATAAAACACAATAATATAGAAAATTATTCATTTCGAACCAAACCGATCCGATCTCAGATATGCCTGTTTTCGAGCCAAGCTGAACCAGACCTGGCTCGGGCTCGGCTCATTATCACCCATAATAGAATATTTAAAGTTTAAAATTTATAATTTAATATTTAAGATTTAAATTATTTAAAATTTATTTTTTAATATTAAAATCTGAAAAAAAAATCCAAAAAGAATACACGTGTTTTTAATGGCAACTAGGTCAAGAGAAAGCAACTGAGTTTATTTTAATCGCGGGTTTAACTTCGGACCTACCGCTGACTTTAAATACTCTAAATGATCCTTGAAGTTTTTTCTTTTGTCAGAAGTAGTACGTAAATTATGATTTTATTTCATTTTACCCCTAAAGTTTAATGCGTCCAATGAAAATGCTACCTGATTTATATTTTTTGTTTTCCCATCATTCTTTTCCTTTCTTCCTTCAACTTTAACTAGAGGTGGCAATCGAGTCAGGATCGAATTATTTTCGATTGGGATATTTTAGGTTTAAGTTTGTTTTAAATCGAATTGTGTCTGATTTAAATTTATTTTATGTTTATATTATTTTGGATTGGTTAGTATTAAATCAATTGATTTTCGGGTCAGATTAATATTGGATAAGTCTGTTTTCAATTCAGATCGGTAGCTTTCTGGGATGAGTTAATATCAGATCAGTTAATTTTTTTATTTGAGTTAATATATGAATATGATCTTTTAAATGAGAAAAAAATAGATATATTAAACCATTAAATTATTACTAAGGTAGTTATTAATTAGTAATATAATACAAAATAAGAATAAACGATATATATTTGGGTAAATTAAGTATAAGATACTTTTGATTTGGGTTACTTTCGGTTCAAGTTAATTTTCGGTTATGGTTGTTTTCGATTCGGGTTGAATTCAGTTTAATTATTTTGGGTTCAGGATGGTTTTTGATTTAACTAATTTCAATCGGTTTTAATTTAGATTCAGATAAAGTTTAAATCATCATATTTTTATCTATATTGGGTCTCGAATCAAAAAAATCAATTTAAATCTCGAATCAAATTTATTATATCTATCTTTACCATTGTTTAAGTTGTCAAGTTGAGTAATTTTATTCATTAGTTTAATCCTATAATATCCCCTCTATGAAGCATCCTGGTGTTGCAATTTTTCCAATGAAATGAATATTTTATTCGCTTTCAAGAGATTAAAAAAAAAGGAGTGAATTAGAAATTTTGGATCTAATAGTCGTTGATAACGATGGTCAATGTCAATATACCTAAACTATTTTTTAGGTGAGACTAAATCATTTAAAATATTATTTTAATAAAAATAAATATTTTTATTAAAAATAATATTTTTAATCATATAAAAAATAAGTATCGATTACATACGAGGAAAAGTGAGCAACCCCACAATTTATAATAAAAATATATTAACATATTAAATAAAAATGGTCATTTGACAATTTTATCCCCTTAGGCCGCAAGTTTAATTTTGTAGTCGTTGGAGATGCCGATAGAAATATTATTGTCGACCTTTGAATCTGTTTTTTTTTAATAAAAACAAATTTATTTATATATATTTTTTATGGTATATTTATCTCTGTTTTGGACATATTTATCTATATTTTTAGTTTTTTTATTTTATTTTTAAGAGTGATTTTTATAAGATTAAATGTGTAATTTTATAGATTTTAATTAACGTCCACGTCATTACCGTTAACCTTTTCTGTTAAATTTTTAACCTTTTCTGTTAAATTTTAACGAGGGTGACTCAAATAAGTAAGGTTTTGAAGTTAGATAACCTGATTGACGAGTTCTTTAGTTAGGTGGCCAAAATAGGTATCTCCAAACAATTGGATGGTCATTGAGGTAATTTACCCTAAAAAAATAAAGAAACTAAAATATAAAGAAAATAGAATACATAACTTAATTAAAGGGGAAAAACTAAAAACAAAAACATAAATTTAAATTACATAAAAAATAAAATTAAAGATTTTTTTTACACGTCGTTATGCCTTAGATTTTTATTATTTCAAAGCAAAAGATAACAGTAAAATTTTACTCCTTGGAAATACGAATCTATTTTTTTAATGATGATAATAGACTAATCCAGATATAATAACACAGAAAAAGACCATGACAGTAACGAGTAATGCAGGAATCTTTGCCACCACCACCACCATGTTCGAGTTCGGGTTCGAGTTCATCGACTCTGCTGTGAACCCACCACAAGAGATTAGTGAGTGAATTCCCATCATCGTAATCCTGCAGGGTCCTTATCTTCTCCAAAGCACTCTCTTGGTCATAAATGGCTTCCAAGGCATACACAAACCCTTTCCATCCATCTCCCACATCATCTCTTGCCAGTGCCGGTGGCAATGTCCAGTTCACGAGCTCTCTGGTGAACTTGATGTCCGAGTACAACACCTCACTGATCGGCGATAAGGGTAGCAGTTGGATTCCAAGCCGGCACTCTCTCCAGTCAGATGGACCAAACCAAAGGCGAGTTTCCCTCTTGTTAGACCACAAGATTCCTACCATTCGGTTCTCTCCTGTGAATTCTTGTCCATATTTATTATCTCCCTCCTTCACATGCCACCATGTTTGTGCTGCTTGAATCTCTAATGCCACAAGCGTGGATCCGGTGGCAACGAGATGGGTGTCTCCATAGGCTAACCCTATTAGTGCAGCAGAGTAATATGCATTAATTGCTTCACCAGTGTTTTCTTCATGCCTTCCATCTAGAAATGCAGTTAGCCCTCCAGCCCAAGAATGCAGTTTGTACAAATCAAAACACCTCAAACGCGGAGATTTTGAATTCGAACACTTATCTAGGTTCACGAAATCGTTCACGAGCGAGTATGCTTGAGGCTTAAACCTCCTTCCCCAAGCTGGATTGATCTTAGCCAAGACAGCTATTCCATAGAGGAAGTAACCTATATGAAAATGGTTACCACTGAAAACTCCAAAACCGAAATCAGCCCATATATCAGCTGAGCCTTGTTTAGTCACAATGCCACCCCATTTTGATTCATACAGAAAACCATTCCCATTGAAAGTCCCATCCAGCCATGGCTCAATTGTATCCTTCAAGAACTTCCTTATTGCAGGAATCACATCAGGATAGCTTACTTCTTCAGCAATCAACGCCAACCTCGCTGCTCTCGCAACCAACTTCCCATAAAAATAAGAGGATGTCCTCGTTATGGCTGACGAATCCAAGGCCTCAACGTCCTTAACAAGAGCAGTCACAATCTCATCATATGATCCTTCGTTAACCCCTTTAATCGAATGCCAGGTTACCGGAACCTGGTGCGATTTCAACACCCATGAATCACCAACAACACCAATAAGCTTCCCATCAATGCCTTCATACTTGAAACTCTCTAAAACCTTAACATCACAACAGTCAGTGGCTAAAATATCAATATGAAGTGGGTGTGCAAGCATAAGCAAATCACCCCACCCTTTCTTTTCCCATTTATATTCCAAACAATACGGTTTAGTAAAAACCGCATCACCTGAGGTCGGGTAGCAGGAACTGAACTGATCCAGAACGGATTCATATATTGGATCCGAACCTGGCAGAACAGCAATCCGAATAATACCCGAAAACCCACCGGAAGAAATCGAAGAAATGTCATGATTCAAACTGACAGATGAAGACGTATAAATAAGCCAAGTTTGACCGTTGTTAAGCTTAACAGTATGCCTGGTGAGGGAACTATTAGAAGAAAACGAGAGAATCGCATGAACAGTAAAGATTGATATTGAAATATTCGATGTTACAGAACAGGTCACAAAGGGACTACCTCGTACAAGAAAGAACCGGAGGTTGGAAGAGGGGAAATCCAACGTGACACTGAGATCACTGTAAGAAGAGATTACATGGTTTGGGTCGGTTTTATCAGCAGCAGAGATGGTAAGATCTGGGACAAATTTCTGGTAAATGACAGAAGGGGTGTGGACAAGAGATGGGTAGGAGATGGAAATGGAAGAGTCAGCCGATTTGATGAGATATGGATGGATGTACTCTGGTTCGTCGCCATTTCCGAGAGCGAAGTTTTGGAAGAAAGCGTTGGTGGGGGGAGGTGATGAGAGGAGGTTCGGGGAGAAGAAACGGGAAGGGTCGGGGAGGACGGATGATTGAACGCTGGGGAAGAGGAAAGGGTGGTCTTTTCTGGGGATTTGAGGCTTCGGAGGAGACATGGGGTGGTGATTGTGAAGGAGACGGAGGAGCTGTCGGCGTTGGGTGTTTAAGAGGTCATTTGAAATGGCTCGGTGACGTGACTACTGTCTGAGTCATCGCTCGAGATTTTTCAACATATTAGACTTTAGAATAGTATCGTTACGATAAATTTGTCGAACAAATATACGAATTTTAAAATAATATTATTTTTATTTAAATTTGTTGTAAGAGTATGCTAAATTTAAAAAAAAATCATTTAAATCTTAAATAAGGTAATTAAATTAATCTTAATCTAAACTTGTCATGCACCTACAATAAATTTTAAGTGAGTTACCGATCATCGTGATGTTTTAATATAATAATCATCCTCGGACAATAAATTTTATTTTGTATTCATTGATCGACGATTGTGGTTTTTGAGTTACGATTTTTGTTTAGGGGAAAATGATGTATGTATATATTTTAATTATGCAGATGGACCCCAAAACTCAAAAAGAATACGCTGTTATTTACTCTTATCATATTAATGACTAAATTGAAAATTTTGAAAGTTCAATGACCAAAATAGGAATGAAGATATAGTTGAGTGATGAATGAAATAATTATACCCTTATCACTTTAGTCCTTAACCTTCAAATTTTAGTCAAAGTATTTTTAGAAAAAAAAAAATTGAATGGACCGTAAACATTTTAATGGTGTCTACTTGGAAGCTCGCGTGGTAGTCAAGTACACTTAATTGATGAGTTAGATAATTTTTTTTTAAAAATTAGGGTAAACTACACGGATAACCATAATATTATAGGGTTGGTATTGAAATAGTCATAATACTTTAAAACGCGTCAAATACATCGGTGAACTATTAAAATGATATCGAAATAACCACCGACCGTTAAAAACTAACGGACTTGATGACATGACATTTAAAAATAAAGGGACACGTTTCACCACCTAATTAAATTATTTTATTATTTTATTATATTAGAATTAGGATTAAATTAAAAAAATTTATGAATGACAGAGAGTAAATATGTAATTATTCTATTTTATTTTTAACTGTCACATCATCAGGTCCGCTTGTTTTTAACGGTCGGAGGCTATTTCGATATCATTTTAATATTTCACCGGTGTATTTGACGCGTTTTAAAGTATTGTGGCTATTTCGTTACCAACCCTATAGTATTGTAGCTATCTGTGTAATTTACCAAAAAAAATTATGAGCTTTTGTAAATTAATATATATATATATATTTTAATTTACAAAAGCTCATAATATATGTATATATATATATATATATATTTCAAAAGATCAATTATGAAGTTCTCACAAGAAAAATAAGCTGTGAAACTAGCTTACTTCATAGTTCATAGTTTCAATACTACTACTAGTAGTAGTAGTAGGTATGTAACATAGAGAGTAAGCTCAATATCCATATCATGTTAAAAAGGCAAAAGGACTAAATTTGCATTTTGAATTTTATTTATGAAAAGTGGAAACCAAGCCGCGTAAAACTAGTTCATTGTCTTACAAAGCTTGGTTAGGGTTCGATAGACCGGATCAGTGGGTTCGAATACTCAGAAGTGAGATCCACCAGAGACAATAGATTGCTACAGTACCATACTTAGCTCAATATAAATATGATAATGGCTAAAGAATCAGACTCATACAATCTACTATCCCCGGGAAATTGTTGAATGATATAATTCTCACCTCCTAACAGGATTTCCAGCACCAGTGGTTGGCTCGTATGCATTTCCAGCTTGACCAGGAGGTGTTGCAGGTCCATAAGGTCTGTTATTCAGGGGGGGTGCTTGTCCATGTGAAACAGCAAGACTTCTAGCTGCTGCATCATAGGTTACACCCCTGGACAGATCGTTAACAGATCCTCTGTGAGTGTCATAGCCAGCTCCTCTTTGTGCATCGTAGACATGGGATCTTTGACTGTCGTAACTAGGTCCTCTTTGTGCATCATAAACTGTCACCCGTTGTGATTCATAACCAGTCGCTCTTGATAAATCATAGACAGGTCCTGTAGACATCTCGTAGCCGGACCTCATAGGTCCAGACCCAGACTGGTTTCCAGCATAAGCAGAGCTGGCACCTACATTTGCACCAATAGAAGAAGCAGGTGGTAGAGCACCATGTCTCTGTAATGCAGAATGAGAAGAATGTCATTTATCTACAGAATATAATTAGCAGACAAAACGCAATAATCAATGCATTGGAAATAGCAACCATGAAGACAGGAGTGGGAAGAACTCAATTGCTGTTCCATAATTTCTAGAATGCTAATCAATCCAAGTTTATAAAAGTATTAACTTTACCCTAAAATGTATTAAGTTTGATATAATGTAATTTATACTAACAGTTGCACACATGGAAGACTGCACACCTGGTGAATACCATAACCATCTTCATATGTATTTTGTCCCACCGGATGTCCCAAAGCATTATTCTCATTGTTTTCTGTTGCACCGCCATATTGTCCAACTGCAGTTGTTCCATTTATGAGCCATCTACATTGGTAATAGGGGGGAGGATAAAAATCTCAAAATGGAAATATCATAAGAAAGGATACCCATTCTTTTGTCAATATTAGAAGCATTCATCATCCCTGCTCTAAGCTTCTCCACTTCCCTAGTCATCGTCGTATAGTTTTTCTCCATCGCCTGAAGTGATTCAAGGTGATCATTGTAAAGTTTCTTCTCATAGTCGAAAGTAGCTCTGCATGATCAAGAATAAGTTATCACATAATTGTGACACATGGAACTTAAACAAGTACAGAAAGAAAGATCTGAATGAACTTTAACTGAATGACCAGGCATGCAGGGAAGAGAAAAGGAACAAAAAAAACTTTTTGAAAAAAACAAACAAACTACAGCAGACATGCGAACAATAGAAAAAAAAAAGTTTTTTTTTTTTTTTTAATTTCCTGTTCAATAACAGCCACTCTACTTAATCTTTATCAACTTCGCTCCAAAAACACTAATAGTTAGGAGCACAACAAAAACCTGAAATGCTGATATTCCTGTCTGAGGCTCTCAAGTTCTGCCATCAGAGCCGGTATCTGTTGCACATCAACATGAGCTCTCTGAATCTCTTGATTTAATTGATGCACTTTGGACAAAAGTTCTTCCCTAGCTAAAGACAAATTCTGAGCTTCAGAATGTGCCTGCTGCAACTGTGCCTTAACAGGCTCAGCTGCTTTCAGTTCAGCTTCCATCTTAGCTATTTTATCGGTAAGGCTCTTCATTTGTTGTTCTCTTTCAGATGTTACGGCTCCTATCTGAGCATGCAAAATCTGCAACTCATGCTGTGCAGCAGCAAGTTCCTGTCTCAATGTCCCATGGGTAGCCGCGATTCTCTGGTTTTCTGTACCAAGTTTCTGCATCTCAACATGCTGTCCAGCAAGCTTTTGTTCCATGATTTCTGGTGGTGGCAACATATCAAAATGTGGAAAAGGACCTGGACGGGGTGGAATTCCTAGACCAAATGGGTCAGAATGTACCATGCCAGGGACAGGGAGAGGATGCCTCAGATGAGTAGGTGGAATTCGACCTTTACCTCCCATTTTCTGTGGCTACTGTATGACCTGAGGAAAGAAATCTGACTTATAAGTTCCTAAAAGTACTACCAAGTCCCCACTTTGATTTGACTTCAAAAAGAAACTTGAAAACTACTCGAGCATCATGTGACATGAATAACAATTGGATATTGATGCGATGCAATGCAATGCTTTGGGACTTTTGTCCATACATGCAACACAACACAGTCACAGAATGATAAATACAACAGAACAATCAAGCCTAAACTCAAAAGACAAAACCTTAAGGAATATGTAGAAGACTTCAATAAATAATTAGAATTAGACTAATCATCAAAGTGATTCCTCATTTACAAGATCCGGGTTTGTTGCATTTCGCTCATGCAAATTTGATGTTCAATGAGTATTATATCATCACAATGTTCAGTGTATTAGATATAAAGTTGATCCACAACAGATGGTTACCAAACAACAGATCGTATAAATAAGAAAAATGACATAAAGAGAACATCAAAACTCATAAGAGTAAAAAGGTATTTATCTACGGTTAAAGTGGTTAGCCTGGCCAACAGCAATTTGCATTACTTGTTAGTTTTAGGCAACATCACTGTAGCTCAATAGTCTAAGCAGTCTACCTCTTGTCCAATTTAAAATAAGGTCTTTTATAATTGCCACTATATCCAGCCATCTTCCAAAATTTATATTCCAAAAACTAAACTCTAGAAGATGGGGTAGGTTCCTCTGAAACAATCTGAAGTCATATTTCAGTCCAGTGTTACCTAATTCGTGGTTCACTTTGGTTCGCAGAACGGATACAGGATTGCAATTTGTTAGTTTTATTGTTTGTGGTTCGTTGGGGGGTTTATTTGGAACAGAATTTGTAATCAGTAGTGATGTATAATTTGGTGATGATTGATTCATTATATAGATTAGAAATGGAGTTTTCCCCTTCCATTGCTTAATTGAAAGAAAAGAAGTGCAACACTTCAACTTAAAATTTATTTTCTTCCCGATGCCAGTACATTGATTGTGGCTAAACTCTTCTTTCTCTTCCCTCATTAATGAAGAAAAGATGACTTACGGGTTTTTGGTGCGTCAATTTAATCGTTCCAGCACGCGAACGAACCCCAAACTGGAACGAACGAATTCAAACAAGATTTGTGGGATGTGTGCGAATTAGGTAACACTGTCCCAGTCATAGAAAGTCTGGGAATTGCATCCAGCAAATATGGTAGTAGTCAGCATAGGAAGATTCAGAAGCATGACAGAAAGATTCGGGTGTAATTAACTAACTTGAATTTCACATTAAAGATTCCAGTAACAGATTTTTTCCCTTTTCCCCTTTTCTCAGCTTCTAAATCAAAGTTGTCAATTTCAACAACCAAAAAAACGGAAGCTTCTAGCACATCAATAGCCCCTCTATATAAAGTACATCCTATTTGCAAACAAATGGATAATATCACATTCCATAGTTGCTCATCAACAAAGAATTCATTTTGGTCCAAGGAATGATGTCCTTGGTAACTAACTAGGTATTATTAAAGCAACTTATCAGAATTTTCAGTGTCCAAGGGAATTTTGATGGGTTCTTTTTTCTAGACAAATAATTAGGGATTTTACTTCAACTTCAGTTCACCTTAGCAAATTCGTGGAAATTCAATTCTCTTATCTCTACTATGTTCTCTCTACTAATATAACAATGCCTCAAGGTATGATTCACAGCATAAGAGTAAAACCATGAATTTATTTCCTTGTCATTCCACCGCTTCAGAAAATTTAATGATATCTTTCCTTGATATCCGACACTCTAAAATTCCGATTCCTACCACAAACCTTAAAAGCTGTTAGCAGGAAGGCTTCTCAAAATCTTTCCTAATTCAGAAATTACTTTCCCTGTACAACGATGGTAGGGAAGAAGTCGAGAAGCATACAATCAATGACAACTTAACCAAAACATTATGTAAGGAACACAAAATATGAACTTCCTAAGGCCAGAGAAAGCTTATTTAAGTGCTACAGATTTGAATGACATCTACCATTTTAAAACCACTATTCACACTTCACATACAGATACCTACATACATTTAGAATCATACCTATGTGACCTGCATAATGGCAATATCACATAGTTGAATTAGTCACAGTTGTTCCCATAAAATTCTATTTCTAAAAAAAAAAACTCAACAATTGCAACGATTTTTGTCCATGACAGAGAAAGAAAATTTCATTCATTCATTCAAAAAAAAAAAACAATAATTACAAAATTTTCAGATATTCGTCGCAAAATCCAACCGTTAAATGTGATTTTCAATTTCTAAATATCAACAACAGATTGGAGAGCTTGAATTCGAATGAATTAGCAACGACTCTTATCTTTCTAATTTCAGTTCATTAAGGTGAATCTAAACCCTATAAACAACTACCAAGAACATCATCGAAACTTTTAAATACAAAAGAAAGATGCATAAAATCCAACGACGATATGGAATTAGAAAATACCTGAATAATGCAATTCGTCCTTGAGATTGTTGAGGGATTTCCAAATTCCAATCCAGAGTAATAAATCCCTCCTCTATAATTAATTATTTATTTTTCTTATGTTGTTTGGTTTATTGAAATTCATTTTTCCTTTGAAAATGAAAAAATCAACCTTTTACGACGTCGTTTATTTCAACTTTCTTTTTGAAGAGTGAGGCTTTTAGCCAGACTTCAAAAATGTTAATTTTTGTCTAATTCTGAGTTTTTGTCCCTCTGCTTTATTTTAAATTAGGATAAATTACATTAATAATCACTATAATTTTAGCATACTTTTAATTTGATCAATAAACTTTTAAAACTTATATTATTAAATTTTAAATTCGTTATCATTATGAAACGGTAACATAACATATTAAAGTTTTTCTAAAATAATTTTTTTAATTTTATAAATTTGTAATCATCATAAAGGCAATAATTTTAATAGATGAAGAGGTCATTATCAATCCAACAGTGAAAAGGATTTTCTTGATTGAAAAAGTAATATAATTTAATTTTAAGTTGATTTAACGAGGGAAGTAACGGAATATAAATTTTAACATCTAATTTTTACTAAAATTTAATTGATATTAGAGAGATTGGGACACTTCCTTACCAGTTTACGATGAAAAGAAAGACGATAAAAATAAAATCATTATAAAATTCAATCGGAATGAGATTAAAATTAATCAAAAAATTATTAATAATTAATTGATCTAACTGAATGAAATGTCAAGTCTCTTACATTCAGGTAAGGGTTCAAATTTTCAAATTGTAAATAAAAAAAATGAATTACAAGGGTTACTTCCATATTAAATATCTATAAAGTTTGATTTAAATTATTCGACTAATAAATCAAATATCGATAATTAAAAAAATAAATCTAAAATGTGCCACCCATTTGACCCTTAAACTAACTTAACGAAATTTCACATCGACCAAATCAAAGTTTGTACCAAAAGCAATGGCCATTGTTGTTTGGTAGTGGAGAACCAGATTATTTCTGAAGCAACTTAATTGTTACTCGGTTGCATAATAAAGCAAAGGATCACCTACTAATGACTATAATTTATAGCCTAAACTATCCATAAAATCTCTAAACTTTAAATTAAAAAAAAATCGTGTTTATATAAATTCGAACTCGTGACTTTTTTTGAATTTTATAACAATAATAATATAAACTAAACTAATACTAAAAATTTCAAAATGAAGAAAAAAAATCCAAGATTATTTATTTCATCCAAACATTAGTGAATAGACAGTTCACTTCAAAAATTACAAGAAAATAAGAAAAATGTTGACAAGGTATGAGAAAATGTTGGGGGAAAAACAGGGGGGTCCACTGGAAGATAGCTGATGGCTGATAGCTTTAGTTCTTTACTGAAGAAGGAGGAGCATCAATCATCTGCAACATCATGAGTTTGATGAGTCTCTTTCCCGGAGTTCGATCGACCAAGTTGTTCAATTTGGTTCATCACTTCAGCCATGGAAGGACGCTTGTCGGGATATTGAGCAGTGCAGTCGATGGCAAGCTGTAAGAGTTGGACCATATCCTCCTCGACATTGGGGTCTCTCAGAAGTTCGAGGTCGAACACTTCGGCTGTCCACTCCTCTCGAACTACAGATTGGATCCATCTTGGGAGGTCTACTCCTTCCTCATTCAGTACAGCATGTGTTGGTGCCTTACCGGTAAGTAGTTCTAGAAGTAATATGCCGAAGCTATAGACATCAGCTTTTTGGGACACTTTACGAACATCTGTTACCTCTGGAGCGCGGTAGCCATCGACACGGGTGGGAACCGATGAGGGGCTAGCAAGTTGAGCAAGACCAAAATCAGATACACGAGCTTCATAGGATGCAGCAAGTAGGATGTTTGAGGATTTGATGTTTCCATGGGAGATTCCAGGGCCATTCGAATGGAGGTATGCAATGCCTTTAGCAGCTCCAAGGGCAATGCCCCACCGTGTGTCCCAATTCAATGGAGTCCTGCCAGCTCCTCTGTTACCTGATTTTCCATATATAACAACAGCGTTAACAACAAAAGGAAACATCAAACATATATATATATATATACATTTTAACACAAATATTATCTCTTATATCAAGCATTCAATATCTCATTTCTCAGCATTAGGTAAGCTCATAGCATATTAAGAGGTACTGACCATGCAAAAGTGCAGACAAGCTTCCCATGGGAATGTAATCATAAACAAGAAGCTTCTCATCCCCACTAAAGTAGCATGCCCTTAATGGGACCAAGTTTTCATGATCCATGGCTCCGACTACCGCCATCTTCTCCTCGATTTCCTTCTCCGGCACCATCACATCCTTAAGCCTCTTCACTGCAACAACCATCCCCATCTCCAATGTCGCTTTATAAGTAGTCCCAAACGTTCCCTTCCCCAAAACCTCTGCAGAAGCCCTCAGTAAATCATCCAGATCAAACACCTTCGCCGACTTCCCGAAAAACATCAAACTCTTACCCCCATTACTCTTAGCATCCTTTTTGACCACCCCGGATAACCCATTACTTCTATTATTACCGACTACAACAGGTAACCCATTACTTCTATTATTACTCTTATTAGTACCTTCCTCCATTTCCTTCTCTCTAGGAATCTCAACCTCAGCCTGTTTTGTAGGAGCCATGTCCCTTGTCTCCATTTTCTTACCACCCTTCCTTCTACATAAACATATCAATAGAATCAAAATCAACAGGAAAACAATCACTGACCCGATAACAATGCCAGCAATGGCTCCACCCGACAATTTACTCCCACTATTTTCAGTACCATTACAGGAAACCAATGGCTTCCCACATAAAGCATTCCCTAGAAAAGCAGTCTTGGGATTTCCCGACAATCCCTTTGGGATTGATCCATTCAACTGATTAAAAGAAACATTGAATTGCTCAAGTGTAGGCAAATTAACATCGGGTATTGACCCAGATAACTGATTGTTCTCCAAATACAAAGTACCCAACCGAGTCAGATTGTTAACACTCGCAGGGATCGATCCAGTGAAATTATTGTTAGCAATATTAAGCCTAACCAGGTTCTGCAAACTGAACAAAAACGGAGGAATCTCACCGGAAAACCCATTACCTTGTAAGTAGAGGTTTCGAAGGGAAGTGAGCTTGGCAAAATCAGATGGGATTGGTCCGGAAAGTGCATTGAAACGAAGAGAAAGTGTTTGGAGCTGAGTTAAGTTGCCAATCGCGATGGGAAGCTTGCCCGACAATCCCATTCCAGGCATTCTTAACTCGACGACTCTGTTTCCGCTACAGTTTACACCAGTCCAAGTACATGGGCTGCGTGACAGATCCCATAGACGTGAGCGTCCACCGACAGCTGCTCGAAGAGCCACTAAGGCTGCCCTGTCGGAAGCTAGATCTGACTTCACACCGACCAACAATGTCGTTGTCCATAACAACAGGAAGAAACACATTATGCTGGAAATCAGTTTCATGGCTCTGTTTTGGCTTCCAGTACTCGGAAAGTTGGTGTTCAACAGCTAAACGATTGGGAGATGGATTTCATGGGAAACTCGAATTTTTTCAGCTGATAATGGAAACTTATGGAAATTGGCTTGATTTTCAGAGGAAAAAAGGTAAAAAATAGAGAATCTGAAGATTGTTTATGAACATTGATTATTAAACTCCAGCTAAAAAAGCACTGGATTTGAGTTTGGCAACTTGGCTCTTTCGTTATACTCTATATATAAGTAGTATTTTTTAAGGTTAAGTTTGAAAAATATAGAGGTTTAAGTTTATTTTTAGTATTATAGAGACGTTTAGAAAATAATTGGAGAAGTAGGTCAATTGCTACATTAATAAAAGGATTTCGTTACCTTCTCTTGGCGAGGTCTTCTCTCTCTTCATGAACTATGCCAAGAAGAGATGACGAGGTATTGTTGATCTATTCAATTTATTCGGTTAAATGAGGAAGAGAGAGAAGACCTCGCCAAGAGAAGATGACGAGGTCCTTTTATTACTGTAGCAATTGGCTTACTTCCTAAATTATTTCTCAAACTCCTTAAAACCCTAAAATTAATTTCAAATAACAATATTTTTCAAAAATTTTCATTGGTTAAGTTTGAAAAATATAGGGGTTTAAGTTTATTTTTAGTATTATAGAGACGTTTAAAAAATAATTGGGGAAGTAGGCCAATTGCTACAGTAATAAAAGGATCTCGTCACCTTCTATTGGCGAGGTCTTCTCTCTCTTCATGAACTGCGCCAAGAAGAGATGGCAAGGTATTGTTGATCTATTCAATTTATTCGATTGAATGAGGAAGAGAGAGAAGACCTCGCCAAGAGAAGATGACGAGGTCCTTTTATTACTGTAGCAATTGGCCTACTTCCCAAATTATTTCTCAAACTCTCTAAAACCTTAAAATTAATTTCAAATAACAATATTTTTCAAAAATTTTCATTTTTTAAGGAATTGCTCTTCTTAATTGTGTTTTAAAATAAGGTGTTTTTAAAAAATTATATATCATATAATAATTTTGTGTATAATTATATCATTGAACTAGAATTAAAATTTTATATTCTAATTTTAATAAAAAAATGTATTATATTCAAAGTTTATATTTATAATTACATCAAATTAAAGTTTGTCTTAAATTATATATTAAATCAAATTCCATGTAAAATTTAATTTGCCATTTTTATTTTGATTTTTTTATTGTAAAAACTAGAACTAAAATATTATAAAAAAACTATAACTAAATATTTTTGAAACATTTGTTTATTCGTACAATAGGAGTGTTTAAAAATATTTAACTTGAATAATAGATTGTAAATTAACCTGATAAAAAAATTCGAATAATTTTTATAAGTAAATTAAAAAAATCATAAGATGGTAAATTAGCTCGAGATTCGATGTTGACCCAATCATGATATCTGAATTTGATCTGAAGCTTAAAATAAACTGAATTAAATCAAATTCAATTTAGTTTTTAGTTGAACCGATTTAAACTTGATTCGTTTTTAACCGAACCGAATAAACTCAAACCGATTTTCAAACGAATTGAATGGACCCAAATAAAAATCATTTGAATCGAAGGTAACCTGAAATAAAGAAAACATATTAATAGAAAATGAAAGATTTGACGTAAATTGTTATATAACTCACCAAAAAGTTATATTTGGGTTTAAAAAACTGATCCGGTCTGAAAACCAAAATAAAACGTATCAATTTCCAAGTAAATCGATCTTGACCCAACCTAAAATCTAATCAAACCAATGTAACTCGATCCAATTTAATACTCGACCTGAATCATTATAGACTCGAATTAAAATTAAACCAAATCATATCTGATCCAAACTTAACCAAAACCGAATATAGTCAAAACCAAATTTGACTCAAACAAAAATATCTTGAATCGAACCCGATCCAAATAATCCGTTTATCATCTATATTCATGATAGACACTCGGCCCATTATTTTTTAGGTCAAATTTGGATCACAAAATTCTAACTTTTGAGTTACTTGACTACACGAATGTATTTGAAGTTAATTTTTATATTTAATAATATAAATATTAAAATAATAAAACATCTTAAATTTATTTTATATTTAATAAATACACATTTATATATTTTATTTTAAACTAATAAAATATTTTATATTTTAAAAATATATTTTTATATTTAGATATCTAATTATTCAATTTAACAAGTACTCGATTAATACAAATCGACCAAATTATTACGAATATTTGATATTTTAAGTATTCAAATTTAAACATCCTTACATGCAACATGTAATATATTTATCTTGTGCATTATTTTTTTTTTTCATATTATGATTATATGATCTACCGAATCGTACTATAATATATGATATTACTAACAAATAAAAAATAGAATGATAGCGAAATTAAGGAAGCTTCTCACCGCCAAATTGTTCATTTTTAATTAAAAATTGAATTTTGGAATTAACAGTAACTCATTTATAAGCCTCTACCTTATATACTATTTTTGGGTGTGTAAATTTATAACAAAAATTAAATGTGATTTTCACTGTTTTTTTTAGGTTCGTTAAATCTTTATAATATCTTAATAAAATTTATTAATCAATAAATTGGAAATTGATAAATATAAATTATGATGTAATTTTTAATTAAAATCCTAGAATTTGCATTTTTAATTAAAATATAATTTGTATTTTAGATATTGATAAATATAAAATTAAAAATATTCTTATAAAATAATAAAAAATTACGATCGTATTTTAGGAAAAATTATAACCCATCAGTTCTACCAATAAAAATTACTCTTTTTATTTTATATTTTTCTTTAAGTGATTTTTCACTTAAAAATTAAATTAATGAGTGAGTAATTTTTATTGGTAGGTCGTAAATAATTAAAGTTTGAAAACTCGCCTTCTTCTCTGCTCTATTCTCCACAGATTAATCACATAGAAAATCCTTCTTCACTTAATTGAAATCAAAGCCACTGGTTTTTCATATTCTTCTGAGAAAACCCATACCTCAAAACCTTCAAAACAGCATATAGTATCTTTCACTTTTGGTTTTTTGTATGCCTGCGTTTCTTGTGGTACAGAAATGGGGGCTCCTGTGATCAAATTTCCAATCTTTTTCGTGATTAGAGTATTGGGAATCGTAATAACAGCTATTCTTTTCACATGGACTCTTCATTACCGGGGAGGATTGGCTCTCATATCTGATAACAAAGATCTCATCTTTAATGTAATCTCTTCCCTCTTTAGCCTATTATATTTATTTAGTAGAGAAGCAAGAAATTCCATTTGAATTGATTTCCCAGTTACTTGGTTTTGATTTTTATTTAATGGGTTGTTTCCAGTTTTTCTTCATTTTGTTGCATTTGGTGTTCAGTTGATCTTCTTGTCATCTTGCTTTATAATTTGTGATGATTTTTATAAGCTGGAAATTATGATATATTAGAAATTAATGTTTCATTGTTTAACTTCAAGACATGCTGCAAGAAAGTAACAAAATTTGATGTTCAATATTAGTTTTTAGGTAAATTTTTGCTATTGCTTTTGCTACATTTCCCCCCATTTGGAAGAAAATAAAAGGCATATTTGTAGATAAATGAGCATGTTTTTTAGCAATTAACTATCAAATATGTGATTTCTATAGAAAATTACATCTACACTGAACAGTTATGTTAGAATTGATAGTATATGTTAGCATTGATTCCTTTTTAATCTCCATTACAATTATGTTTGCCTTACAAGAAACTAAAAGGTAGTACCAAGTAATACAACAATACCATAACATACCCTTAAATAGCATCTTTCTTTGTTCAATCTATGAAGAGGAGTATTTTCTTTACCATTTTTGAAAAGTAATATTCGTTGTGTGTTTATTGCAGGTCCATCCTGTTTTGATGGTCATTGGACTACTTCTCTTAAATGGAGAAGGTGAATATATTTTTTTATTCGATAGTTGATGCTGCCTGTTTTAGTTATATGCTTCCATCTCCTTTAAAGTTCTATATTTGTCTTTGTGAGATAATTAATTGTTCATATTAAATTATATCAATTGGATAAGATGAAAGAATACTATGTGTTCAGCGGGAAAAAAAAATTGTGGATGCATGTCTAGAAATCGGCAGTTGCTGAGAACTTACCCCTTTTTGTCACTGATAGGCTTATTGAGGTTTTCTTAGGACTTGAGAAGTGAATTGCCTATAAATTACTAGTATAGCTACTCTAATGTTTTCTGTATCTCTGAGATGTTATGCAGTTTCTTTTATTTTCCATTACATGATTGCTTGAGAAAATAAGAAAATTGCCATGATTTCCTACAAGGATATTGATATGAAAGTGTGTACATCATGCCTTTTATTTTCTCTTTTGAGGTATTATTGATATTGTGGAGGGCTGCTGCTTAAAATATTTGAAGAATTTGTGGATGCTTAACATGATACTTGCATTAGCTGATAAGCACAAGTTTGTTTTCACCCCTGTGTTTCTCTTTACTTTACCAGGAGCTGTTGTTCATATTAAATTGATATTTTCGGATACCATATTTGTCTATTCTCTGGTTTCAGAAAAAAAAAAAAGTATAGATTTACTTCTTCCTTGCAGGGAAGAAAGTAAAGTAAGTTCCATTCGGGTTTCTCTGTTGGGTTTGCAGGGTTTTGTCTTCCCTTCTCTTTTCAGTTCAACAATTTGTCATAAAGTTTCAAAATTCCATTTATTGAAGGAAATCATCTTTCAGTGATATTTAAGGATTGTTTTTGTAATACATTGTGACATGGTAACCTATATTCAAGCAGTTGCCTCGTTTTTATTTGGTGGGAAAAAATAAGGGATTCTCGCAGAGTCGCAGTATGCAAACTTATATGGAATCCTGAAAAAAAGGTCATTATCTTTACCATCCTGCTTTGTTTAATCCTTGTTTGGTATTTGATTGATGCAGCCATGCTTGTGTACAAGACTGTTCCCGGTACGAAAAGCTTCAAAAAATTAGTTCATCTTACAATTCAGTGTCTTGCTTTTATTTTGAGTACCATCGGTGTATGGGCTGCTCTGAAGTTCCACAACGATAGGGGAATTGAAAACTTTTACAGTCTACACTCATGGTTGGGCCTAGCTTGCCTTTTCTTATTTGGCATCCAGGTTCTGTTCCGTTCCTTTCAAGTGCATTTCGGCTCCATTCTGTGAAGTTATGGATCTTAATCATGTCTTGTGTTTTGCTTTTAATTTCTTTTGCACCAGTGGGCCGCCGGATTTGCTACATTCTGGTACCCTGGTGGCTCAAGAAACAGCAGAACCTCATTGTTGCCATGGCACGTGTTCTTCGGGATATACACATATGCACTCGCCATTGCTACAGCTACTACAGGTATCTTGGAAAAACTTACTTTTCTTCAAACTAACCGGGTGATATTGCGCTACTCTACCGAGGCTTTGCTGGTAAACTCTTTGGGGATATTGATTGTTGTTCTGGGCGGTTTTGTGATTCTGGCCACACTCACTCCGGTGAACGGCAAAAGTGATGCTCACAGGGGACTAACAGAATAGATACAATTGTGTTTCCTTGTATTTCCGACGGTAAAAAACGGACTCGGTAATGGAATCTGAAAAAGACTAGTGCACATTAACCTGACATGGAACTTGAAGCTGTTGATTGTTTAATGTTTGATCTCATTTTTGTGTTATTTCAAGTGATTTGTCTCTTAAGTCTTACCAGCCATAAAGTTGAATTGCAGTAAGTTATATTGATGATTAAGGTTTGACTTGCTTCATAGATGGCAAAGCAAATGATTATAGAATTGTAAATGAATTGAACTTTTAACGAACTGTTTGATAGAAAGCTCGTTTATTTATTAAGCGAATGAACATGAAAAAGATTTTTTGTTCGTTTAATTAAATAAAAAAACACAAAGGGTTTATTCGTTCATTTACTTTTGTGAACATTCATTTGAATTTATTCATGTCCATTTATATTTATTATTTTTCATAACAGAAGAATTATATTAAAAAATAATATATTTTAAAATACGAAATAAAAGAAAAAAAGTTGACTAGATTAGCAAATGTATAGGTAGTGGCCTTTTTTTTTTTAATATTTTTAGAAGATGATGTCCCCAGGTAGCCCTAGCTAATTCTGCCTCTATTCTTTCAAAAAAATAAAAATAAAATAAAATAATTCTGCCTCTAACTTTTCAAAAAAAAAAATTCTTCCTCTAAATAAATACTTTTAGTTTTTGAAAATGAGAAATTATAATAAAAAAGTTTAGCTCAATGTTAATTTCTCTTTAAAAAATAATTTAATGTATAAAAATAAAAAAAATTACATATTTATTTGCAAAAATATTTTTTTTTAAATTTCTGAATCTGGTCGTGATGTCATGCGCTGACCACAAGAAACAAATCTTATGGGCTCCTCCGCCTCCGAGTGTGTTGTTGGTCAACAATGTGTTGCTGGTTCTACGCCAGTCAAATCTCCTTCACGCGTTTACCCACTTTATCCTGCCGCATGTGCCTCGAGTCTTCGGCATCTCTTGGGACCTTACCCAGTTCTACATTGCTGAGACTAAACACCATGACGTTCCGAGGGATAAGAGTATATATTGCATTTTATTAAAATACGAAAGAATAAGGATAAAACTAGGATCAAATATTAAAAAAATAAAAATTTATTAAATATTTAAATCTTAAAAATTTGAAAAAGACAAAAATTTATTTTATTATTATTTAAACTAAAAATAATTTTAAATACAATTACATTAAAAAAAATAGAAAGAACAAGAACTTTCTTCGTACTGAACATGACTTTGTCCCTGTCGACCGACGTTTTGAAGTTGGATTTGGCCCATGAGCATGGTTTGAATCTAGGGGTGAGCGTTCGAGCGAGTCGAGTCAAAAAATTCAAAGTTATTCAAGTTGAGTCAACATATTTTACAACTTGAACTTTTTTTTGATTTTTTTATTTAAGTCGGTTTTAGCGAGATCGAATTGAGGTTGATTTTTCGAGTTTATGTATAAATTTTAATTGTACTATTTATAATACTATAGTACATTGACTCTAATTTAAACGACTCTTTCTTTATATCTACATACATATTTTTTATATTATTTTTTACATGTATAAATAAGATTTTGAATTATTATTATTATCAAATACCTTAGATATGAATATGTCATTTTATTAAATTATGAGTTTCGTTAAAAATATTTTTCTTATCTAGAAAAGCCCAAACAAGATAAAAATAATGATAATTTAAATATAATAATATAAATACAAAAATAAAAATATAAAATAATTACATAATTTAAATAATATAAAAAATATAAATAAAATTGTATTAAATAAAATAAGAAATAAATAAAGAAAATGACCACATCGTAAAGAAAAGAAATTAAAATGTAAAAATTTAAAAAATATATATATAACTGAAATAAAATTAAAAATAAAATTATAGGGACTAATATGTAATTAGACCCAGAATTTTTTTGAATTATTCAATTTTTCGAGTAATTCGAACTTTGAAAATTTGAACTCGACTCAAAATCAAAATTTTTTTGAGTTATTCAATTCGACTCAAATAACTCAAAATTGAAAAAAAAATCAATTGTTTCGAATTGAGTTTTGCTCGATCCTAATTGAATCGGTTGTTATTGGCTGTTTTTTTAGATGGAGTTAGTTTTAGTTTGGGCACTGGGGATAGTTTTGGTGACAGTTGGGGTGGTGGAATCAGGTATGGACAGGACAGTGGATATTTCTGTTAACTCCTTGTTTAGAAAGGATTCAATTCAACTTTAGGGTGCTAAGTTAGTCAACAGGTTTGACTTTTGATCATCCCGTGGGGGACTTTGGCTACTCAGTTTCTCCAGTATCTCGTCACAAATTTGAAGTGTGGTTCCCTTTTTTTCACATATATAAAAATATATTTGGCTTCTTACAATATCACCTATCACATTAGAAATCTTGTCCAATTGTATGTTACTTAATATTTATGTTTTAACATTAAAAACTAAAAAAAATATAAAATTTATGATTTAGAGTTAAGATTTAAAGTTAGAGTTTATAATTAGGGTTTAAAGAATTAAAAATAAAATGTATTTTTAAGATTTATGATTTAAATTTTAATATTTTTAGTGTTAAACTATGAAAAAAGACATTTTTTTTTAGTAAGATAACGAGTTTGATGTAAGAAAGTAAGAGACTGTAACATTACCAGTGAAACGATGTAAATGTGAGGACAATCTTAAATTCTGCTCAGGAATTACTTCCATGTGGTTGGGTTGCTTCATAACTTCACATCCATGTCTATGTCTGATTGTCTGTGTCTTAGTGCCATCTGCTCTTGGGTTGAATCATTCAACTCAACCCTTCTGCTCATCATCCTTTTCCAGCTAACTTCCATCACTATCATATTTATTGACTTAAGGAACACGGTCCCTGTAGGTATAAAATGATCGGCCCTACACCATGGAAACCAGAGTTTCGGTTGTTTTATTTTCGGGTCAGATCATACCAGAGTAGACTTTATGATATTTTAATTTCTCAGTCATCCTGTTCTCAATTTCTTTGACTGTGATGATTAGTATTATTATAATTGGTGCTTCTACTGGGATGTTTCTGTTTTCCCTTCCTTAACACCTACCCTCTCTCAGAATTTCAATCCCCTACACGTTTCCTGACCCTAAGCTGAATTTTCTTTCGAGATCAGGCATTAATGGAAGCCCCTGTGGGCCTTTATCGTGTACTGACAGTTAATTTGAGGTTGAGGTTGATGGAATCCATGAAAATAACTGGTATGGGTTTTTTTTTCTTTCCTTCTGTTTTTCTTACAAGTTATGAACAAGTCAAGGATATTGATTTATGATAGTTTCTGTACTTCTTCTGTCTAGACTATTTAGGATCCTGTCTTGTCTGGGTTGAGTATGAAATGGGTTTTGCCTGTTTTAGTGTTTTTTTCCTGCCTTGGAGTCTGATTCTGCAGGAGATGGCTTTGATTTATTGTTTGTATGTATTTATGTGCTGTAGAATTACTTGATCTGCTTACAAGTTGTATTTAGCAATCTTTGGTGTTAATCTGGTTTAAAAGAATTGTCTTAATGTTGCAGGAACTTCCCCCATTGTTGGACTACTTGTATTCTTTATGTCCTTCCATGTTCTGGTCTGTATGGGGAGTATTGAGTATAGGAACGCCCCGGAATGTAATAAACCGTTCAACTGCGGTGTCGTCCAAGATCTGCGGTATCCGTTCCGGCAAAGGGGTAGCCCGCGGTATTGCGGAGAACCGGGATTTGAGATGTATTGTCAAGGTGCTAGTCCTATGATTACAATCAGTTCACGGAGTTACCAGGTTCTGGTATACAATACCACCCTCAGATCTCTTACTCTTGCTCCTATGAGTACTTCGGATACCGTGCTTTGTCCCCGGCGCCTTGTCAACACATCGTTGAATCTCAGCCCCTTTCACGCTGCTTGGAATACGCAGAACATATCGCTCTATTACGGTTGCCCCATCGACGCGAATCAGTATGAAGGGCTTTCGAATCATCAGTTCAATTGCAGCATGAATGGAACTAATACTGTAGGCTACTATGTGGTCACATCATTGTTTTCTAACCTCTCGGTTGCAGCTAAGGATGCCTTGAGATCATGTCGTAGCAATGTCCTTATCCCGGCATTCGCTTCGATATTACAGGTTTTGGAACACAATCCAGCTAATCTGAATGTCACACTTGAGAATGGCTTTGGGGTGCAATGGGATCAAAACGATCCCGTCTCAGGTATCGTAGTCAACAATCATTCTTCTTCATAATCTGTTTTGTTGCTAAGATTCATGACTCGATCTTCGCTGGTTGCAGGGTCATCAGATGGTTTTGATTCGAGGTTCAAGTTAGCCATAGGTAAGTACTATTTGTTGACATTTCAATTCAATCGGAACTACGAACAACAGCTAGCTAGTAATCCTCTAACGTGGTTGACTCGTTATTCTCTGAAATAGGCTTGGGAGTGGCCGGAGTCGTCGTTTTGGTAGTCGCAGCCATGGTGGTAACTTTCCAGATTAACAAAGAAGCATTGTCAAGAGGAGTGTTATTGAAGTTGCAACGAGGGAAAAGGAGGCAATGGGAAAGGATTGAGGCATACATATTGCAGTATGGTTCCGAACTTGCCCCGAAACGATATACTTATGCAGAAATCAAGAAAATAACCAAGTCGTTCAAAGACGAACTAGGCCAAGGCGGATTCGGAACTGTATATAAAGGTACATTACCCGACGGCCGACTCGTTGCGGTAAAAGTCCTAAACGAAACCAAGGGGAGTGGAGATGAGTTTATAAATGAAGTGGCTAGCATTAGCAGAACCTCCCATGTTAATATTGTGGCATTCGTTGGTTTCTGCTATGATCTCTCGATACGAGCTCTAATTTACGAATTCATGCCGAATGGATCGTTGGATAAGTTCATCTGCCATCGAGATTCTCCCGATAAACTGGAACAGCTAGAAGTGAAAACATTATACAATATTGCGATCGGTATTGCCAGAGGATTGGAATACTTGCATCAAGGCTGTAACACAAGGATTCTACACTTCGACATAAAGCCTCACAATATACTTCTAGACGACAATTTTTGTCCGAAAATTTCGGATTTCGGGCTTGCTAAACTATGTGAGCGTAAAGAGAGTATCATTTCCACTATAAGTGCTAGAGGAACTATTGGATATATTGCCCCAGAGGTGTTCTGCCGAAGCTTTGGAGGAGTCTCGCACAAATCCGATGTTTATAGCTACGGAATGATGGTCCTCGAAATGGTCGGAGAAAAAGAAAACATCCATAGCCAGATCAATAATCCGAATTTTCCGGTATGGATTTATGATCGTCTTAAGGAAGGATCAGACTTGGATCTTGAAGGAATGGCAACTGCAAATGAAGAACTGATCAGAAAGATGATCATAGTAAGTTTGTGGTGCATTCAAAGTAATCCGTCGGACCGACCACCGATGACACAGGCCATCGAGATGTTGCAAGGAAACATGGAATCTCTGTCAATTCCTCCGACACCATTCCTGTTTTCTCCTCCAAAATCACCTGAAAACACCTTCACATCATCGTTTTTCGCACCGTCCGACGTTCTAATGGATTACAGTGGACATGGTTTGTCTAGCTCCGATTTCGTTCCTGTTTTCTCCTCCAAATTCACCTGAAAAACACCTTCATAACATCATTTTTTCACCATATGGAGTACAGAACAGGGGATGCAGATTGTGTATTGTGTAAAATAAATTGTGAGATAGAGATGTGTATGTCTAAAGTCCCATTGTATGTTTTAGTATTTGGTTACTTTTTTAGTATGTTGGACAGTTTTTCTTTAATACATGACAAATGATGATCATTGTATTCCTTTTTGAGCAGTGGATGTAATAAAATTTTACTTGTTTTTTTATTCCTTTTGATATGGCTAGATTGATACATTAATCATTAATATTTTTATTAAAGAGTTATTATTGAAGTTGGTGTCTTTCAATGGTTAAATTAAATTAGATGTAATCATAAATAAGTATTAAAATATGATTTTTTATAGGAAAATTCTATACGGGTATGGAGCATCGCTGAATACTATTAATGTTAAACATTGTTGAATACATTAAATTAATTAATAAAAATTTAAAATCTTAAAGACTTAATATGTTCACGAAAGACATATAATTAATAATTGTATGATTAATCTTTTAGATTTTTATTCTTTATAAATTAATTTAATAATATTCAACGGTGTTCAATATTAATAATGTTTAGCGGTGTTTGACGCTCGTTATAGACTCATCCTTTTTTTTTATAATACGTGTTTAAAGTCCTAAAATTATTATATAAGACTAAACTCTTCAAGAAACGAGCGAAATTCTAAGTTAATATTTTAAATTTTAAATTTGAGTTTAAATTTTTTTAAATTAACAAATTAACTTAGAAAAATTAATGGTTGAAGCTGGATTCATCATTGAGATGGTTCTTCAAATACACTCCTCCTCCCTCTATTCATAGATCGAGGGTCGAAAAGAGACAGACTGTTGAAATCCCAATTTGAATATAAGTTTTTTTTCCCACTTTACTCATTTCCAACCCATCACGCACTTTTCTCTTGGAAAGAACTAGTTTTAATTACTCATGATATATATATTTCAAGGTTATTTAATAATTTGCTTTTGAATAAAAACTACGGACACTTTTTCCCTCACAAAATGAGTATACAAAGAGCTAGGGATGTTAATCGAACAAAAAAAATACAAAGAGTACACTTTCGACATATATTCTTATCAAGAAATTTTATCTTTATTTTCGTTTCACAATCCACTACAAACACAAAACTTAAAATTATCTTTATTTTTATAACCCACAATATTAAAATCATCGTCATCCCATCACTCACGTAGATCTTGAGACTTATTTAATTCTTTTTTTACTCGTTCTATGACTCATTCATATAATATATTTATAAAATAAATATCAATCAAATTTGTTATGAAAAAATATAAAATATCTATCATTCAAACTTCCACCACATATATGACATTACTCTAACTATCACTATTTTTAAACAAATAATAATATACAAAATTAAATTTTATACAACACAAAAATTTAGACAGAAAAAAAAATGTTAGTAAAAGACCGAAAAATAACATGTAAAATAATATCTTTAATTATTATAACAAATAAACGATATAAAAAGAATTTTAAAAAATCAATGAAATACAATCTTTTAAAAAATAAAAACAAATACCAATAAAATATGAATAACATACAACATTGAAAAAATTAAAAAGAAATAGAAAAATAGCACAAACAATAAAGAAAAACCCAGTGAAGATAAATATTATATATATTTATATATCTATTTTTCGTAAATATTTTAAAATAAATCAATATAAATTATATTAAATTTAACTCTGATTAAAATTAAAAGTTTAAATATTATTTATATATTTGATCAAATATCTCAAACTTAATTATATATATATATATTAAACTTTTTATTAATAATTTTAATAATAACTGTTACAAGATTTATTAGGACGGGTAGGGATGATTCGGTGGTGGGGATGATGCAAGAAGGATGAGACTGAAGCAAGTTCATTTAATTTTTATCTTCCTCCTATGTGAAGTGGGGTGAATTCCTGTAAAACCCACCCCACTGACATCCCTACATGGGACTGGTATTTTCTTGCGCAGCATCTTGAATTCCATAAATGGACAGTTTAACTACAATTCCAGAATTCAAGCAACAAACTAACACTGCACTAAACCTGGTTGCTTCTGCCTGGCATTAACCGAAAGACGAAAAATAATGTTGTGCTCATGAACCAGATTCAGATATTATTACTGCATACCTACGGATGTTGTAAAACTCAAGTCGTTGGATTCAGAGCAAGCTCGATTTCTTCCAACGATCTACCCTTCGTTTCCACGACGTTACCAGTTATGTACAAGACAGCAAGGGCACACACACCAGCGAATCCCAAATACACCGAGCTGATACCAAACTTGTTCACGACACTCAAGAAATACAGGCCGATGACAAAGTTGGAGATCTGTTGGAACAAGAACACAGGCCAGAGATGAAACAATAAATATCCAGTGGGTAGCAGAATATAAAGATATGAACACACGTTTTCAGATCATGTTGCACGGTTTGGAGGTGTTGAATATAGGTATGTTTCAGGCATTCTCGACTAAGTTTCTCCGTACCGTATATTTGGAGAATGATAACCCTATACTCATGTTTGGAGGCATCAACAATGGGTACTTGATGGAAATAAGGAGTCTAGGTAACACAGATAAGGAAGAACGAAAACCGTTGCTCCTGTCTACGTATATGGCATTTACAAATAAATATCAACATCTTTGGGCTAGTTGTGTATAGTGAGAGACTTACCCAATGTGTGCCAAGCGATAAAGCCACTGCTTTAGCTCTGATTCTGGAAGCAAATATCTCTGGCAGAAGAAGAGCAGGCACAGGACCAGCACCAAGCGAGAAGGATAAAACATAGCTGTGCAAAAGAAATCAAAGCCAGGTTTAGATCTCACTAACCAGTAGGAGGTGACAACAATTGCAGGCATTAAAAAAAACTCACAGAACGGTTCCAACAACAGCTAGTGTGCCAGAATAGGGAGCCAGGACCTTCCAAGTAAATGATAAAGAGAGTAGTAACATTGAAGCAGCCTTCACAAGCCAAACGAAGAAACAAAAATAAGACCAGTAAAAAATTTAGAGCCATATGGTGATTTAAGAAGCTAGTAGGCAAGTCTAACAAAGTTTTCAGGGTTAATAACTTCTGCATTTCCTCTGAATCAACTAACATTCTTATCATATCCTAAAATTTAGAGTCATGCACATTGGAAGAAATAATACCAATAATAAACACACTGAAATATCATAATCCTATACATGAGTGGAATTAAACCACTGTGATGGTTGTAGCATGGCTATTTTTATTACCTTGTGAAAAGTACAATCCATTCAAGCATCCATGAAATCAAAGGAAAAAATATAGGCTCCAGATGCAAAATGAATGCTGACCAAGGGAGTCCTTTTATAGACAAGCAAATGTTAATTGCTCTATAGTTTGCATAAACTACTCATTTAATGAAACCAACTATGAACTATCTTAAGATGCTTAAATGCATTACTTCCAAGCAAGTTAAAGAGAAATATTCTACAATATGGCATTGCAAGTGTGTATCAAAGTTTTTTCCATAATAAATATGATTTTATAATCTGAGTGAGCTATGGTTTTCAAACCTTATAGACAGAGGAATATGAACAGGGCATTTCAACAACTCAATCTTTCAACGCAATTTAGTTGAAAAAAGAAAATGTAACTCAGTATACCTACAAACATCTTTTAGACAAATGATTATCCTAGAGTTTCTAGTCCATACCTACTACCTAGATAGATTCTTGCATTCAAGAAAAGTTACCAACTTTAACATATTGTGTAATTTGTCATTTCTAAAAACTTTAGATGAAGTCTTTGCAAAATAAACCTTATTCTTAACTACATTTTGGTCGGTCCCATGGATGACGTGGTGTTAGGATACATGACAACTGCTACCACACTCACTGATTTTATCAAGGTAAGATCAGTTCTTTTATCAAATGCTGGTGGTTTCTGTAGGATACCACACTCACTGATTTGGTAAAAGAACTGTTACAAGCCTACAACTTAATAAACCTACCATTCCAGCAAAGCTTGTCATCAGAAGACTTTTTCTTCCTTGTCTGTCCATCAGAGAGGATGCAATAGCTGTGCCTGCAAAGCAAAACAGAAGCCAGGGATGTCAATTGTCAAGTATCCTATATGAATTTTTTATTTTTCCCCGGGAATTTATATTTTGGAAAAAATCAAATACTAACCGAAGACATTTGATGCCCCAACAAGAGCACTAGCTGCTACATCAGATGCAATTCCAGCACTACGAAACACAGCTGTAGAATAGTATACCACAGCATTTATCCCAGCTAACTGTTGGAATAAGAAAAGTGCAGCTCCAACACTCACAACTGCAGCATGACAAAAAATCAAGAAAGAGCATTATCATAATACATTAAAAGCATTAGAGACTTGAAGGTGTAGTTCTGAGGATAATCAGTTTAAAAATGTGAATACATTACTGAATACTAATAGTGATCCTGAAATCAGAAAGATCATAGGCTGTATTAATTAGAATAGAAAGAAATCAAGTTCAAACAAAAGAAATTATACTCTTGCCCTTCGAGTTCATTTTTAATCATCAATGGATTAAGACAAAATAAAATAGTGCAGGAAAAGGACAACTGATAGTCAAACAAAACCTAAGCCTTGCACATTAAGTACTCGTCCTTATTTGGTATAATTGGGAATCAATAAACACTAGGTGGGCTGGTGCTGCAATTGGAACTCTTCAAAACAGAAAGAGCATACTAATCAAAAGAATCTTTTTTAAGAATATTGGACCTTCTAGTCCAACATTTACACAGTACAAAAGTTAGAAAAGGCAAAACAAGAATTTAATGAATCTTTTATATGCCATCTGCTTTTTCTTAATATTATCCGGTACCATTTCTAACAATGGAATTTCAAATTTTAGCTATACCTTTCCAGTAACGGCTGCTAAATAGATCAAGCCATCCTGCTTCTGGTTCTGTAGACCCTTGACCTGCATTTCTTAACTCATGCATAACCTCAGCAACTCTTTCCTTTCCGTATAATGTTCTTATAGCTTTTTCAGCTTCAGGAAGTTTCCCTTGCTTAAAAATTTACATGTTTAATCAATATATAGTATATCTATGCGATATGAACAGATGCAAAATAAAGAGATTGAGTAGTCCATTTGGAAACCTGATACAGCCACCGAGGACTTTCTGGGGAAAAAGCCATTCCAAGCGCCAATAGAATCGAAGGGACAGCAGCAATGCCAAACATTGTCCTCCACCTATATAGAAAATTGTATAAATAAAACAGAAATAAATACCTTATTTGCAAAATAAACCTTATTCTTAACTACATTTTGGCGCATCATGCACCACATTATATTATGTATAGTGACTAAGGCATTTTCTTGACTTATTCACTCAATCTCACTAACAAAGAAAAATAATATTGATCCGAAGCATACCAAAAAAAGACATATATTCTACCTGGTCACATCTCACATGGAGCTTTTTCTTTTATTCATTCAGTTATTCCTTTTTTTATTATTTTAGAACAAACTTTTGGGGGGAGGATTTGCATCAAGCTTTTTCAGTGGGGGGATAGAAACACCTATGATTGAGGCATGCTTAGGTGCACAGGGAGAACACATACAACAGTACAAGGAAAATGGTATGAACAAATAACGGACAACAAAAAGCCTAATCCCACACCATGGTGCATGAGATTGACTACATCAACTATATTGCATGACTGAATGCATGCTTGGTAGTTTCCGGACAAATTGTTAAAATGCAATTCAAGGTAGCCAATTCAGTACCAATAAAAGGTGGATCCTCAATATAGACAGTTGAATTTGGGTGTGATAGAAAGGAAGAAGCCTAACAAGGCTGAAAAGAACATGGGAATTACCACCATTCCTATAAGTGTTTTTTTCTTCAAACCCAACAAAGTTGGTGGTTCCCAGTACGAAGAGAAACTCAATCCTTGATTACTTAAGAAGATGAAATGTCAGATGAAGGAACCACATTGAAGGTCAACCATGTGACACAAGTATAACAGTGCGAAGATAACATACCATTGAGGGTTTCCTGCTAAAGGTAATCCAGCCACCAATGCTGCAAGAATCCCAATGCATATAAAAAGTTGATTTATAGATCCAAGTGCACCACGAATTTCAGTTGGTGAGATCTGACCGATAGAAAGAATAACAGATATTTCAAAAACTAGACAACCAAAGCAAATAATAGATCTGAAAATTTTACCTCAGATATGTAAAGAGGAACTATAGCAGATGATATGCCAATACCAATACCAGCCAGTAAGCGGCCAATTATCATAGTCTGGACACTCTGGGCTGTAGCACTAAAAACAATTAAGGCAACTTAATGCGTTAGTTTTCAACAAATTTCCGTAAGTTGACAAGCTAATAGTTAAGGAAATGATACAAACGTAAGAATTGCTCCAATGACAAGTGGAATAGCATCTAATTGAAATGTCCTTGTCCTGCCAAATTTGTCTGCCAGTGATCCCCCAGTAAATGAACCAACAGTGGCACCGGCAAGGAGTGTGCTGACAACCCATCCTACTCAAATTACCACCACATAAAAATAAGCAGTTTAAGTTCTTTGAAAAGTTGGACAACTAAAAGCATAACAAATTTGGGCGTATAATCAAAGTAACCAAATTGACTAAAAAGGGAAAACAACAATCTAACATCTGACATCGTTCAAATGATTAAAAATGAAGGAAATTCTTTTTATGTATAGATATACATAAAGCACGTAACAAGAGTTGAATGACATGGAGCAGTTGAATGCCATCAATTCCACTTAAATTTCACTAAATAATCTTCAAGCAATAACCATTTATTTATCAAGTCATAAAACACATCTCAACACACATACAGAGAGAGAGAAACACAATAACAACGATGCAAGTAGAGATCAAAATTTTTCATAGTAATTAAAAGATCACAATACATGCCTTGCAAGACAGTATTTTCCGCAATCCCCAGATCCTTAGCTAGATACTCAAGAGCACCATTTACCACCCTGAAGAAAGGAGAAACAGAATGGGGGGAATTAGAAGCATGTAGAATTATCAAAAGCTAAGTTATAACAACAAACAAATCAGCCATGTGGCAGAAACTGCGGCAAGCCAACTGCCAAGATATTGATCACCAATGCTTGTTTTCTATAGCAACCGAATTCTTTGCACAAATTCCACTAGAAATTTAGATTTCTATAATATAATGAATGGGTTAATCTTGTTCAATGTATGAACATTTCCAAAATACTAAAATATTCATCATCATCACTTGTTACAGATATATACATTTTTCGGACTCCACATAAATGAACCATAGAGAACCTTCTGACGCTGGGTTATTGATGGAGAATACTTGTCTGTTTCTAAAGCAAAAATTGCCTAAGTATATCATAGAGATGCTAAAACCACTAGGATGACAAGTTGAGAACCAGGGAACAAGAGCATGTTCCTTCTGAGTTGAAATGGATATATACCCTAGATGGTAACCAAATAATATAGCTCCCAAACATGCAACGCCAACAAATGGCAGAACTGTCCCAGAAGATTTCTCCTGAGGGTTGATCGGTGTCAAATCCTCAATGTCTCCACCTGCAGTGTCATTTCAAAAGCCATTTGTGAGGTTATAGAAAAGCCGGTTAGAAAGACAAATTTATTTTGCAATATTGCAAAACCAAGATGCTTAGGAAATGATCCGTGCACAGGCCAATTACATCTGAATAGGAGGAATGCATTCTTCCAACAAACTAACTCACTACACGTCAGTGTCACATATAGCAGAAGGCATCTGACAAGTATACATCCATCATTACCAGCACAACATAGCATGTCAATAGATTTTAGCCAAAAAATGTGGTGTTCAACTTCAAATTAATCAGTCACAAAGAGAATTAACTAATAATATCTACAAGAATAAAGTAAGTTTGTCACTTTAAAAAATTCATCCCATTCACCATCATCATGCTGCTATAGAAGATATAAAGCCCACTAGCAAACTTGTGAGACAAATGTTTACACATTTGCTCTATAACTTAGAAAAGAAGAAAAAGGATGCATTGATTATTTTTCTTCAACCTTCTATTTGCTTCTAGAAACAAAAAGTAAACAGGATATTTGGAATTTGGATACAAAATCAAGTAACATTCCCAAATAATTAAAGTAATTTAAACCTTTTAAACAACAAAATATATGAATTTTCTTGCATTCGCTTGAATGTGTCAGATTCAGTTTTAATTAAGTAAAAGATTTCACTATCACTACTCGGTCCTTTTAATTTCCATTGATTTTTAAAGAAGCAAATAAGCAAGTAGCAAAATTAGCAACAAAACAGAAACGAATTGATAAATTTTTTACATGATGCTCCACATAATTCAAGTAGATCTAACAATTCATATTCTCGTATAGTGTTCATATTAAAGTTTCAATAACTTACATAAATTTAAATATGTTAATAATTTGTGTTATGTAGATTTTGATGAGTTACATATACATGTCGAATTCATGATAGAGATCCTGATTCGTGCATCATGTGCATAATTGACACATCAGCTCCAAAGTTTTCCTATCTGAAACATTTGATTAATATTTTTTTTGTTAAAAATGCAGATAATTAACAAGAGCAACATTTATGCCCATTTAACCAAACAAAATCCTATCTCACTAACAATGCAATTCGTTCATTGAGCAAAACTTTTCTCACATTAAAATCTAACATTAATTTAATAAAAATAACCAACTAGAACACAACTTCAAAAATGAAAAGAAAAAATAAACGAGAGAGAAGGAGAGACCAGACGCTTGAGCTTTGACCGATCGAGATTTGATCGAAGATCGATCGGCGGTTTCGAGAACATTTGTGGCACGTACAAGTCCAGCTCTCATTGAAACATCACCTGAGCTTAAATCGCTGCAAGTGGAATCACTTCGGATGCAAAGATTGCGATTCAAAGTTAAACTCCGCTGCCTAACTTCACCAAATCGAGTTAAAACTCTCCGTTTTGGGATCTCAAAGCCTAAATTTCCTTTGACTAAATGCGTTGACGCCAGCATTCTGAATTACCTGGTTCACAAATCAGAAAAAACGAGCAATCAAAAAAAGTACAAAGAAAATGAAATTAAAATCCAGAAATTTAAATATAAGACGAAATCACTGGGAAATGAGAGCGAGACTTTACGAGTCCAAAGGCGGATCTGAGAGGGAGAAAGGAGGAGTCAGATTCTGAGTTCTGTTTGGCTGCTGACAACAGCTTCGGAAAATCTGTTGGGAGAGAGAAAATGAGTGTTCTCTCAGTAGCACCTTATAGCAGGAGAGGACAACCTTGGTAGAAAAATCAATCAATTACTACTCCCTCTTGTTTCTCTCTTGTTTGTTATTTTTAGACTAATTCCATTTCTAAATATATAGATATATACATTAAATTAATAAAAATAATTATTAAAATAAAAAATAACTTATGATGTCGCTACCGCGAGAAATATCCTCTAAAGTCTGTAAAAATAATAAAAAAATCAGTAAAGAAATTATGATGTCATAAAAAGTGAACCGTGACAGTTAATTCGAATATTAAAAAATTTAAAATTTTGGTAGTTTTATTAAAAAAATTGAATTATTTTAAAAAATATATAATTTTTTAAAAAATAATAAATGAATAATTGTAATGTATTCATTATATGATGATTTTTTACATTAGGATAAAAATCTAAAATATAATTGAATTAAATATTTATTTTAATAAAATAAATAAATATTTAAAATTAAAATAATATATATAATAACACATGTGTAATAAAAAAAGTATTGATATTTAAATGTAAGCATAATGTTTAAGAAATATCTTTATTTTTTATTGAATAATCGTTTTTATGTATATTTTTTAAACATTTAATCTTTAAATTTTATTTTAGGTTAAATAATCTTTATATAGATAACAATAAATAATTTAATATAATTTAACATAATAATGTATTATCATAAAATTAATTTTATATTTTATATAATTATATAAAATTATTTTTGATAAATATGTTATTTTGTAAATACGATAATAAAAATGGAAAATAATTAGTGGGGAAGAAGAAAATAAAAAATAAAAAAAATGTTTTGGGAGTGTTTGGGATTAGATTTTGGATCAGATTTGCAGTGCGTAGGAGATGACGTGGATGCACGTGGGGGCCGCTTGTATAAAAAATTATATCATGGGTCAGTCTCACCACGTGTTTATGAGACCGACCAATGATAACTACCACTTCATCAACTTTTCCATGTCATATTTTTTTTTCAAGTGAATCTTCACTTTAAAAATTAAAAAATAATAAGGTGGATGATTATCATAGGTCAGTCACATGGATGACGTGGTGGGACTGACCCATGATATAATTTCTCCGTACTAAACATATTGGGATTGACCCTCGAAAAATAAAAATATATTTCAAGTAGTTTTATATTTGGATTTTATTTTATTTTTTATTTCAAAAATTTAAATCTTCATATTGTAATTTAAAATTTTAAGTACAACCGGAGACATTATAATTTTATATCCCGTAAATTTTTATAATTTTATATTCCTTGTATTTTTAACATAACTTTTTGATAGTTTATACTTTTTATATAGGTGCCTAATGTTTTTTTTGGCTGAAATAAGTGCCTAAATTATATATTTTTTCTGAGATAATTGCCTAATGTATTTTTTGGCTGAAATATGTGCCTAAAGTTTTATTTCCTCAGTATTTTAAGGTAACACTGCTAAAAGAAAATTGTTTAATTTATAAATAAGTACCTAAACTATATATACATTTTAAAATAGGTTCCTAATGTAATTTTTATTAAAATAGATGCCTAATTTTTTCTTATAAGTAATTTATATTTCTTATAAGATGTAAAATTGTTTATATATCATCGTTTCAATCTATTAAATTATTAATTATAATTGATTAATAATTTATTTAAATTTATTAGTAGCTGAAATTATGAGAAAAATATTTTTTAACAGCACTAAAATAAAAAATAATTAAAATGTATATAATTTTATATTAATATTTTCAATTCTTTTTCGATACAATTATAATTGTAATAGGAATATAAGAATTTTTGTATATATTTCCCATGTGAACCGGCGGCATGTCCTTGCAAGTGAGTCGATTTGTCCCATTGATGATTGTTGTGGAAAATATATAAAAAATATTAATATAAAATTATATAAATTTTAATTATTTTTTATTTTAGTGTCGTTAAAAAAATAATTTTTTTTCATAATTTAAAAGGTTAAATGATTAATTTAAGATATAACTAATTTTATATCTTATAAGAAATATAAATTACTTATAAGAAAAAATTAGGTATTTATTTTAATAAAAATTATATTAGGCATCTATTTTTTAAAAAAATATATAGTTTAGGTACTTATTTATAAATTAAACAATTTTTTTTAACACTGTTATCTTAAAACACTAAGGGAATAAAACTTTAGGCACCTATTTCAGCAAAAAAATACATTAGGCACCTATCTCAAAAAAAATATATAGTTTAGGCATTTATTTCAGCAAAAAAAAAACATTAAGCACCTATTTGAGAAAAGATGTATACTTTGGGCACCTATTATTGAGTTAAGCCTAATTTTATATCCCGTAAGTTTTTGTAATTTTATACTCCTTATATTTTTAACATAACTTTTTGACGGTCTATACTTTTTATATAAAATTTTGAGTTCGACTCTAAGGGTGCGGAGTCAAAAAATTATTTAAGGGGTATCATTTTTCTTGAGTTATATTTAAGGGATGTCAATTATTTATAAATTGATGTCATTTATTTTTTTTAAATATATATAAAAATTATATATAAAAAAATAATCTAAAATATTTGAGGTGTCATTTGACCACCCATTTCAATGAGTGCCTCCGCCCATGACTCTGCCGACGAAAGAATTAGGTGACAGAATTTCAATGGTTATTGAGTTGGTCTGTCAACGCAAATATCTCATATATTGCTGAATAGTACAGGACAATATATGCGATGAATTTAGGGATGTATATTTTACCCGGTTTGATCAAGTTTTGATCTGATCCGATCTGATTAAGTTGGATTTTTTGATGAAAAAATTGAATTCGGGTTGGTTGGGTCGGTGATTTTTTTAAGGTGACATCGGGTCGGATCGGTTTTAGAGTGTAAAATATTTGATTTGACCCAACCTAGGATTAAATATGTAATTTTTCCATAATTTTTTAGGGATATTTATAATAATGATCATCTATCTATATATTTTTATAATTAAGTCCTTAAAATTAATTTATAATTTATAATTTAGTTCTTAAAATTATATTTTTTAATAATTAAGTCCTAACTTTTTTTACAATTTAGTCCTTAAATTTTTTTATATATCAGGTCAGAGTCGAGTTTAAGTTATTTATTTTCATGTGGGAGTCGGGTTTAGGATATTTGTGTCGGATCAAATTCGAGTGGATCAAAAATCCAACTCAATCCGTGTCCATCTCTAGATGAATTGTAATCTAAGAGGAGTATATTCTTTTTAATTAAACTTAATATAATTTTAGTAAAAAAATAAATGAGATTCATCTTAAAAATTTTGAATTTAATTGATTTATTTAAAAGCTGTAATTTTTATAAAAACATTAAAAATATATGTGAATAAATATTATCTTATAATATTTTTTAAATTATTAAAAAATGTATTTATTTAATCTTTATGCATACGAAACAACCATGAAACCGTATATGATAGCTCAATAGAATTTGGGATTAAATTTGAACATTTATATTAAAATTTAAATTTTATTTTTATTACGTGTCGTAATCTAATCATTTAAATTATATGAAATATAGATTTCATTACTTTATGGTTAGTCCATTTGCATGATTAGTTCGCCTCCCTCCTCTTATAGTTGGAAATCTAGTAATATTGGATTAATGGACAAAAATCCCTCACCTTTTCTTATACCTTTTACGTTTTAATATTAAAAATAAAAAATAAATTTTGAATATTAATTTTAAATTTTTAAATCATAAATTATAAAACTAAATATACTTCTTAAATATTATCTTACACCATAAATATATTTTTAATTTAAAGACATAAACCCCCCCGAAAATAACAAAAGATTTTTATTCTAAAACACTTCATAATTTTCATTATATTTTCATGTACTTGATTTCAAGAAAAAACAATATACTAAAACACAACCTAATTGTAATTGAATTACAGGATCTAATCAGAACAAGTGAGTTGTATTATCCAACATAAAATGAACAGTAAAACGAGATTAACGATGAATTTAATCAAATACAATACTTAATATTTTGTCACAATCTCTCGGTCCAAACAAAAACAACATTAAATCAAGAAACATTCCAGGATAACAGTCATCAACAAGCATACATGTTCCATAAAAATTTCAGACAAAGAACACCATTGATAAAGTTAGGGGACCAAAAAAATTATTGAAAAAACAATATGTGACAACCATGAAAGCAGTGGTACCTGTCGTTTTATTTTCCCAAAGCTGGTTTCCATGAATTATATCTTTCCATCCCATGGCCCCCCGGCGGCCCCTCCATCCATTCACAGTTCCATAAGCTTCTTTTGTCGTCTTAAATGGTAATTCTTGGATTTGCCATTGGAGAAGATTGAACCCAGACCGAACAGATTCGCAGAAGAAACATTGAGAATAACAGGGTTGACATGAACAGTACTGGTAATATTATTACCGTGAGGTTTATAAGCAGTGGTAGTCTTCTTCAATGGCGGCTTGTGATAGTTTGTGGAAGAATGTTTCTGTGAATTGATGTGTTTAGGGTTATTGGGAGGATGTTTGATATTTGGTGTTGTCGAGCCGGTTGAGTTGCTTCTCGACAGAAGTGGCAAAGGACATAAGCTTCTGCCATAGCCACTTCCGCAAGTGAAGCTTCGACTCCGTTTGAAACCCCAAAATGATGACTTCGAACTCGAACTACTTTGCTTCTGTTCATCTTCTTTCGAGCTATCTTTCATGGGATTCACATTAACATTAACGTCCTCGTGAGGTGGTGGCGGTGGTGGCGGCGGCGAAGACTGTAGGTCGGTTTGTTTGGAATTAACGTTGTTTTTCTTGATGTCAGTAGGAAGGATTTTGCCATGGGAGAAAAGTTCATCGGCGGACGAGGGCTGTTGTTGTTCTAAGCCGTCGCCGACACAGAAATCGAAATCAATGCTTGAATTCAAGGACGACGGTTTTGATGATCGGAGAGGGCGTCGTTCCACTGGTACTTCGTCGAAATGACAAAGATCGAGAGAGAATGAAATCCTGGGACTCATACCAGAGTTGTCTGAGCATAGTTCTTCTACTGCCATTTTTGTCTGCAACTTTTTCAAAGCAAAATCAATCATGCAAACACAGAAATAATAAGAGAGTTTGCATTAAAACATTGGGAACTGGATCCCGATACTGACATGAAAGAAGAAAATGGACAGAAAATAAGCACCCAAAATGCAAAAACCAAAGCTTGTCAGGAGAGGACTGTGAATTGAGGGTTGAAAGAATCGAGTGGGTGGCAGAAGATAAGGGACCAAAAGAACAGACTTTTTTGCACCAAAGCAGTCTCCTCTCTCTCTTATTTGTTAGTTAAAACTTGAAAAAGGAGGAAGAATATGCTGCTATTCTGATATTAAAGATACGAGTCGGATCAAATTTTTGATCGTTTTGAAATTGATTTGAATATATATTCTATATTCTACTTTGATCCGAGTTGAATATTTATTTTAAAAAATTTAATCAGACTTAAAAATAAATATTCTAAATTTGACTCTATCTCGACCTATTGTAAAAATAGTTTTAGAGATTAAATTATAAAAAATAATTTTAAGAGACTTAATTATAAAAAATTATAATTTTAAAGACTAAATTATAAACAAAAATCTAATTTTAAGAACCTAATTATTAAAATATAAAGAGAGAAGAGTATTATTATAAACATTCTTAAAAAATAAAAAAAAATATAATTAGTCCCAAATCAGATCGAATATTTTACACTCTAAATCCAATCTCGACCCAATCTCATTTTTTTATTATAAAACTGATCTAATCGGATCAGGTCCGATAAAATACACATTTTATAAATAAAAATTCAATTATAAGAACTTAATTATAAAAATTATAAAGAGAGAGGGGTATTATTATAAACATTCTTAAATTTCTTTTAAAAAAAACATAATTAATCCCGAATCGGTTAGATATTTTACACTCTAAATCTAATCTCAATCAGACTTTATTTTTTTATTAAAAAACTGATCTAATCGGATCAGGTCCGATAAAATACACATCCCTATATGATATAACTAGGTATTTTATATGATTATAATATTTTAATTTTAAATGTGTTTAATGCATTTTTACCTTTTAAATTATATATATTTTAAATTTATTTTTAAATTATTTTTAATTTATTATATCTCCTAAATTTTATGTTGTTATTCATATAGCTCCTAAAATGAATTTCGTTAAAAAAATAAACTTTTGATCAATCAAAATATGTTACGTTAATTAATTAATTTATTTTAAATTTTAAAGTAAAATAAATATAATAAAACATTCATAAAATTATCAAAATATCCTTATCTTCTTCCTCAATCCCGTTCGCCAAACTCGTTGATCAATGAGCCATGTTCTGATACTGAGTTGACTCGCTTGTGTTATACAAGATAATTTCTAAATTTATTAAAAATCGTATCAGGCCCTTGCAACTCGGGTGTCGAAGAATCAAACAAGTTTTGCCCTGGACATGCTATTTTCAGACAACTTGAGTACTCTTTGTTTCCGTAAATTATTATTACGTGTACTCTTTTTTTTATAAGATTTAATTTTTTATTTTTCTCTAATGATAATAAAAAAATTCTAGAAAAAAATATTCATATTAGGTTTTAAATCCGAAATCTAAAGAGAATGAATGAGAGCAAGTGAAGATTTTTTAACGAGACATATAATAGTATCTCTTATTTTATAAAAAAATATTTTATATACACCGTGTAAAATTTTAACTACATAAACAATGTAGTTCCTACGAACATGGGTGGAGTCACCGTTGTCAATGGGTGGTCAAATGACATCCCAAAATTTTTGGATCAATATTTTTTATATGATTTATATATATAAATTTTTTAAAAAAATTAATAAATAACATCAATTTATAAATAATTGACACCCCTTAAATATAATTCAAAAAAAATAACACTTCTAAAATAATTTTCTAACTCCGTCCCTGCATACAAACAATCTAATTACTCTTATATTAAGAATTAATTTGACCATCAAATCACTTGTTTTATCCTACATAATGACCCAAAAACAAGCTATTAAGAAGCAGAAACATAGACTAAGACCTCCCCTTGTTAAATTAAAATATGACTTAGCCTAATAACCATGACATCTAACAAAGAAGTTCAGTGGATCTAAATGAGCAGATTCCACTACAAAAACCAAAAACAAAACTTGAAGATATACAAAATCTGTGTAACTTGGCATCTACAAAGCATATTTCAATATAAATAACCAAATAAATAAATATAAGATAATTACTATATAATAAAATGATTTATTTTTATCTATACATAGAATAATAAATGTAATTATTTTTTTGTTAGAAATATGTCAAAGGATAATATCTGACCAAAGCCCGGTAATGTTTTTGTTTTGTTTTGTTCTTTTCTTTGCCATCATCTTCCTTAGGTTGTCTGGTCCCTACATTGCACCATAATAATGCAAGAGGATTCAAAGGCATTCCAGTGGAGGGACTGACCTACACTATAGCTTGGGGAATGGGGATGGGGTATTTACAATTGTTGGTTCACTTCGATTAAATCCTTAAACATTGATTAAATATTTAATTAAGTAAATTTATAAATAGTTACTAAATTTTAGTTAATTTTTACTTTGATAATCAAACTTTCGATTGTTTTAATGGTATCATTAAAATTTTAGTTTTATTTTAATTTTATTAATATCCGGTCGTTAAAAAGATGATAAGATAGTTAAAATATTTGAATAATAACATATTTAATCATTTATATTTATACATTAAAACATTAAACTCCTAATCACGAAAACCTTAAAAATGGAAGAGTCTTTGATTCTAATGATATCCGTGGTTATGATGATAAGATCGATTGAGATTAAAAGTTTACGGTTTAATATTTAGTTTTAGGGTTGAATTATGTTTACTTAGAAATAATATAAATTGATATAATATGTAAATAAAGAAAATTAAATTTATTATTTTTCGAATTAAAATTAAGTTGTTTGAATGTATAAATATAAATAAATAAATAAATGTGTTATTATCTTAACGGTTGTTAACGGCCAAATTAAAATAAAACTAAAAGTTTAATAATACTATTACGCAATTAAAATCTGCTCACTTGTTCTACCTGAGATCAATGTTTCATTTCCTCGCTTCTTTCTTTCTTTCTTTTTTATTTTATTTTTTTAGAAAACAATGATCACCTTTTCTATTCTTAATTAAATCGATAGTTATTATATTTTTATATCAATATTTAAATTAAAATAAGATAATACGAAAATCTTTAGTTATTAGGTCGGTTATTGAATTTTAAACAAAATTGAGAAACATATTTTATACCAAAATTTAAACTGATATAAAAAATTAATATAAATATATTTAACTATTAAATCAATTAATGAATCTCGAACAATAATCACTTTCGATAAATATCACTTTTCTTGTTAAATTATTGATACCATCAAATGATATCGTTGCTTGATAATTAGGCAATCAAACTCTTATTTTTCCAAGGTTTAAATGAAAAACAAGTCCTTAAATTATATCTTATGTTTATTTTTAGCCATTAAATTATTTTTTTGTCAAAATAAGTCCCTAAATTATTATTTTTAGTTACTTTAAGTTCTTAAACTATTTTTATTAAAATAAATACTTAATTTATGTATTTTTTAATCTCTAAATTATTTATTGATAAAATATTTATGATGTGTCAATATCTTATTGGGAACTTTATTGTGTTTCTCGAAAACAACTAGACAAAGAGTAGTCTGATGCATTACGATCAAACTTAAAAGATTCTTTTAGCTTATTTTAAGATCCATTTACAATTTAAATCATTAAACTTATCATCTATTTTCGTATAGGTCACAAACCTTTGATTTAATCAGATTAAATCATTAAATTTTTTTTATTAACAAATTAAATCATTCACACTAACACAGTTAATTATTTTAACAGAAAAACAGACTCAATAATCCTACTAGACTTATTTTTTCGTGTCAACAAGTTAATATTAATTAAAATTAAAGAAAAATATTTAAAAAAAATTATGATAAATTATTAAAAAATTGCATTGAATCATAATTTCTTTAATAATTTAATGGCAAAAAAGATTTTAAATATTTTTTTTAATTTTAATTAATATTAACTTGCTAACATGCAAAAATATGTCTAATAGGATTATTGAGTCATCTTTTTCATTAAAATATTTAACGATGTTAATGTGAATGATTTAATTTGTTAATAATAAAAGTTTGATGATTTAATCTGATTAAATCAAATGTTTGTGACCTATACGAAAGTAGAGAGTAAGTTCAATAATTTAAATTGTAAATGGCTCTTATTTTAAAGTTTGAGTTATATCAAATAAAATCAATATTTTTATATACTGTTTAAATTAAATATAATCCCTTAATTCTTAAATCATAGATAATTACACGCTTAAATATGTTTGAATTCATGACTTTCAATGTGTTTATAATTTTTTTATATTAAAAACTTTAAATAAAATCAACCCAGATCCAAATTGAATTTGAAATTATTTTTTCAAGTCCATTTTTTGTAAGATTATCCCATCTAAATTAAAAATAAAGAAAATATGTCTTTGACAATTATTGAAAGGACTTTTTTGTCAATTATTGAAAAAGAAAAGAGTGGGATGGGATAAGAAATAAGCACAACCCCATTCCCTACAACTAATACAAACTACAAAGCAAGATAATAAAAAGAACTGCAATTATGTCACATAAAATAAAAAGAAAATTTAATCCTCGATATTTCTCCTCATAAATCCGATCATACCCTAACCTAACTTCACCTTAAATAAAAACACGATTTAATCTGATCTAAATTTATTTTTAATGAAAAATTTAATTCAATCAAATAAGATCGAATCCTAATTAAATCAAATAAAATATAATAAATCTTAGTGATATTATTTATTTATCAGGTATAACCTATCTCTTTTTTTTTTTCTTTTACTTTATTTTCATATTCTTATGTTTCCTTCGGCCAAACATAGAAAAGATATGTTCACAATGATAAAAAAGTAGATCAAATTTTCATTAAAAAAAGTTAGAGCCTTGCCATTTCTATCATAGTATCGGAGAAATTATATCAAAGATAAATTTCGTTACGTTATCTATAAAATAAATCATTAAAATTTATTTATTTCATTAATTTTTATTTATATCGTATTTTTTAAATAAATTTTTACTCATATTTATTATTAATTTATTTTAAAAATAAAATTTTTATGTAAAGATTCACTTAAAAAAATAAAAAATAAATAAAATTTATGAATTTTAATGATTGATTCTATAAACATATAACGAGACTTACCTATAATATAATTTTTCGTATCAATGAATTAATAAAAAAATTACGGAGAGTAGGGCCCATGGTTGGAGTAGTACTGAAGGCTACAAGGAAATCTAAGAGTAGCATCGGGTAACTGAAAAAAAAAAAGAAGAAGAAAGTATAATGATTAAGTACTTTAATTATATGAAATCAGTTAAGTTAGGATTCAACAGTAAAAATGTTGGGTAAACTACACAGCCGACCATCAAACTATAAGATCGTTTTTATTTTGGTCACTCAAAATTTATCAATTTGATGATATAACGGTTAACAGAAATTTATATAATTATATTTTGATTCATATCATTTATATATTATATCAATTTGATCATTGTACGTCAATGATTAATTCTTAATTCTCATTCTTCGAATTGTATTATACTAGTGTAATAGTTTATCTCAGAAAATACTTGTTTAACTAAAGATATAATGAGATATACAATTTGGGGATAAAATATTTAAAAGTGTGAAGATTGATTTAAAATGAATCTTATAATCTAATGATAAAATTAAAATATTTAAAAATTTGAAGACTAATTCAAAATAAACATCATATTCAATTAGCTCAAATATTAATTTTACAAACAATTTTAATAGTGTGTAAAGATTAGGGGTGAGAAAAACTCAATTCAACTCAAAAAATCATTTTTTTATTTTGAATTATTAGATTCAAGTTATTACAATCAAATCAAATAAATTGAAATTTTTTTGATTTCATGTCGAGTTCAAAATTTTAAAGTTAGAGTTTTTTGTATTTGTATCTTTTATATTATATTATGTTATTTATTTATTTTAATTTTCGTATTTAATTTATCGCTATTTTTTTTTATCTCGTCTTAGTCTTATCTAGATAAAAAAGTTTTTAACGAGACTCATAATTTAATGAAATGACATATTCTACCTATGATATTTGAATAATAATAATAATAATAATAATAATAATAATTAAAAATCTTATTTACACATATAAAAAATAATATGAAAAAATATATCGCAAAATTGGATGAATAATCCATTCTTTTTTTAATTAAGAAAATAGGGATCCCCAATTGATATTTGGGGATCTAAGCCAAAATAAACCGTATAAATGAGAGATCACCATTTGTATGTGGCGCTCTTCCTTCAAAATTAACAAAAAAGTATTAAAAAAAAGAAAAATGTCACCTGCATGTGGCGTCCTCCCCAGGTCGTCACCTGCACTAAGCTTTTGGCCTATATTTCAAAATAAACTTTAAACATTCTATTTACACAAATAAAAACTCTAAATGACCTAAAAATATAAAGCTTTTGTAGATATAAAGGGAAATGCATTTAAAATATACTATAGTGTTATAAATAGTACAATTAAAATTTATAAATGAACTCGAAAAGTGGTATCAAACTCGTTAAAATCGATTCGAATTAAAAAAAATCCCCCAAAAAAATTAATTATAAAATTCGATGACTCAACTCAAATAACTTAAAATTTTTATATTCGATTCAACTCACTCGAATACTCACTCTTAATAAAGATCATTTGATTTTTACCCAGTAGAGTCTCTCTTATTGAGCCATAGAAGCAAACCCCAAAACTGACTCCAACAAGCATAATAAGTTAACAAAAGTTTGGGCTCTACCGGCCCAGAATAAAATGCCAGCATAATGTTCATTTGGGCTAATAAACCATACCCACTTCCTACTTCGATGGCTTTTTGGTCACTTTATTAGACAAATTATTATTTTGTTATTCATTTTAGCATATGATCAGTGGCGGATCTATGTGGGAAGGAGGATGGGCCTGTGCCCACCCTCAATTTTTAAAGTTCATATATTTGGTTTTGAATTTTTAAATTTTTATGAATTAGTCTTTAAATTTTTAATTTTTTTATGATTTGTGCCCACCCTAAAATTTTAAGATTTGTGTCCACTTTAAAAATATTTTAATTTGTGTCCACCCTCATAAATATTTTTGGATCCGCCATTGTATATGATATTAAAAAAATTGACACACGGTATGTTTAGGATGCATCGACAAGAGCTGGTGTGCGATGACAAGATATGTTTTTTCTCTAAAAGAACAAAACTCGAATTCAAATATTAAAAATTATTTTGTTGGTAGAGAAAGCCATGAATCTCAAACATCGACTATAATGACTTTTCTTTTGTAATAATATGGAATGTGTGCAAGCTTTGATGTCTTCAAATAAATTTATATATATATATATATATGATTGGACTCATATCCAATTCAATCTAAATTGATCCGAAGATTTAAATATTGACTTAACTAAAAAATTAACTAATATAATATTGACATGATAAAAAAAAAAATAATCAATCCATCATTGGTTCAGCTCGAAAGTTGATCGATCTAATATTGATTTGATTTAAAATTGATCCGGATTGATATTGACTCGATCTAATGACCAATTTGAATTAACTAAGTTTATTGACTCTTCTGATAAGCAAGAAGAGGATTCACGTTCATGTGGAACATGTTCAACCATCACGATGTGCCGAGGAATTTAAGCTTAAGAAAGTAAAGAATGATAAACGTAATTATACCAAATGGATGATAAACGTAAAAAAACAGAAGTTTGAAACTCCTTAAAACATTGAAAGCCAACGGTTTTTTGAAACTTAAATGGAACTAAAGAAACATGCTCAGAAAACTGTTAGCTTTGTCACATGTATAAATAGACTTAGAATAAACATCTTTCCATCCTATTTTTTTAACCTAATTATTTTGTTTTAATCATCTTTCTTTTAGTAATACGTTTTCTTCACACACACACACGTAACCAAAGCTACATGCCGGAAAACAACTTTATTTTTCTGGGTCACCAAACGACATTAAGGATGAGGATATACCTAATGTTCTTGCTTTCCTTCTTGGTTGTCGGCTCAGGTTTTTATCCTAATGTTTCGATTTTCTTGGTGCTCACTCAGACGAGAGAATTCAAAAAAAGAAAATCTAATTATAAAGAGATATTTTAAAACTTTCATGTTTAATTTTCATTGTTTTTAATTTTAAAATTATTTGTACAAGCACAACTTTAAATATTTTAAAAGTCGAAATTCGAGAATATTTTCTCTATTGATATAATCTAAAATTTGCTTCGTTTTTCTTTTTTTTTTAGTCTCAGCCACTGATGAGCCAATGCCTTCAATGGCTACGAGTGCTAGATATGTAGCCTGGATCCCGGAACACACATGCCATAAGATTATTGAGACAAGCACATGTGAGTTGCAGGAATGCATCCATGAATGTTCCAAGGAACCTGCTGGTGTTGGATATTGCAGGGACAACATTTGCCATTGCACTTATTATTGCGAGGGTCCACCAATGTAATTTCATCTTATTCGATGTCTCATCGAATTCATGCGTATATGATGTTCGAATAAAAACAATGCATCTATCCCTTTCGTGTTAATTACTTTAATTGTAACGAACAGTGACGGATATATGTGTACGATTAGATAGGCCTGTGTCCGAACTTAACTTTTCAGATAATAAATATCTCAAAGTTGAAATTTTCAATGAGACTGAACTGATAACCCAAGCACAATTTGAATGGTTTGAGCTCTTGGGCTAAGGATAATAAATATAAACTGGATTTGGATTTGGTCTAAAGAGTGAATCCAACATGTAAACAGAAAAAATCTAAAATTTATTATAGCCTTCTTCGCCTTAGTTAGTGATTCATTTACTGGTACAAATTAATGTTTAAAGTCGAAACCTTCGTTTCTTCAATCAAAACCCTACTTTCACATCTCCAAATTCAGCACCAACAATGGAGGAGCATAGTGAAAGAGTTAGACGTGACATGAGCTTAGAGTCTCGATGTGGGTTGTGCAAGAGAGGTAAGGAGGATATTCTACAGGTTTTACGTGATTGTGATAGGGCACATGGGCCATGGCGAACACTGCTTTCATCACTCATCAGAACTTTAGCAGGATTTTAATACGTCAACCACTAGACATGGTTCCAGGCTAATCTTCGACAATCAAGCCAGATTGCTAGGCGATATGAGTGCTGGCCTAGTTGGTTTCCAATCATCTGTTGGATGCTAACAGAAGGAACAAATTGCTTTTTGAGACTGATTTTATAAAAAAAAAAAAAGGACTTAGTAGCAGAGAGCAAAAGGTACATGGAAGCACGAACCCTCTATGTTTCTAGAGGTTACGGGTTCGAGTACCAACGATGCCAGCAGAGTGATTGAGTGACCAATGCCAAATGGTGGAGATTATATTTTAGAACAGATACTACTTACAATCACTATTAACTTTATAAAAAAAAAAGTACATGGAAGAGCTTCGAGTGGCTATGGATGGTAAGTCATTGGTTAGAACTCCAGTAGTGCAAATTTCAAACGTGTATAAATTTGTTTACAGATTTTTTTTTATTAGAATTGACTATTTCAAAGTATTTTTATTAAATTTCAAACGTGTATACGCGGAAGTGAAGTGGTGGTGAGAATTTCAAGGAAACCATCCAACTGTCTTGGAGGAGTTTGTCCTCATGTTTCAGCTATAAAAATAGATATATTCCCACTTGAAAAATCATTTCATTTTATTTTTTAGAAAAAAATAAGTAATTCTTTGAGATTTTTCTTATTTCGAATATACGAATAAGAAAGTATTATGCTAACCTTTGAAGGACAACATCCATCTTCAATTACACTAATATTAAACACCTACTGGTATTCATATTAGATCGAATTCATATTTAGTTTGGAGTTGTTAAAATCTATTTTCAATGATTCAAATCAAACCACCTCTCCCCATGCATGTTGTGTTTTCTAAACATGTGATCTGGGCCACCGTATGGTGGCACAGAAACTGCAAAGATCAGAGATTTTCAACTTCTTTGAATATGTGTAAAGCCTCAAAAAAGAGCTTCATTCCCCTAGACATAGTGAGCTTCAGAGATGAGTCGAGAGCAGTGATCGATTTCATCGCCGATTACTATAAAAACATCGAGAAGTACCCGGTTCAAAGCGAAGTCGACCCTGGATACTTGGCGTCCATGTTACCCGATTCAGCTCCGTATTCCCCAGATTCACTAGAGGATGTACTCAAGGATGTGAGTGAATGTATTTTGCCTGGCCTTACTCATTGGCAAAGTCCTAGTTTCTTTGCCTACTATCAAGCGAGTTCTAGCACTGCTGGATTCGTGGGAGAAATGCTTTGTTCTTCTTTTAATGTGGTTGGATTCAACTGGATTTCATCTCCCGCTGCCACGGAGCTCGAATGCGTCGTCCTGGATTGGATGGCTAAAATGCTTAATTTGCCATCTTCGTTTATGTTCTCCGGAACGGGCGGTGGTGTCATTCATGGCACTACCTGTGAGGCCGTGGTTTGCACTTTGGCTGCTGCTCGAGACAAGGCCTTGAAAGAACTTGGTGGTAATTGGGAGAATATAACCAAGTTCGTGGTTTATGCATCGGATCAAACTCATTTCACTTTCCAAAAGGCTGCGAATTTAGTCGGTATTCCCCCATCGAATTTCCGATTCCTTCAAACATCTTTTGCCACCGAGTTTGCAATGTCACCGGAACTACTTCGCTCAGCTATCGAAGATGATATCCGATCAGGGTTGGTGCCATTGTACATATGTGCTACCGTTGGGACAACGGTCTGCGCTGCGGTTGATCCTATTGCGGAACTAGGCAGAGTTGCCAATGAGTACAAGCTCTGGCTTCACATTGATGCAGCTCATGCAGGAAATGCCTGCATTTGCCCCGAGTTTCAGCATTTCCTCGACGGAGTTGAACTCGCATCGTCTCTCAGCATGAATCCACATAAATGGTTTCTCACCAACATGGATTGTTGTTGCTTGTGGCTCAAGGAACCGCGTTTCTTGATCGATTCTTTGTCGTCCAACCCTGAATATCTAGAAAACAACGCAAGTAACTCCAATATTGTGGTGGACTACAAAGATTGGCAAGTCACATTGAGCAGACGATTTCGATCGCTGAAGCTTTGGATCGTAATCCGTCGGCATGGAGTGGAAAACCTCATGGAGCACATCCGTTCTGATGTCAGCCTGGCCAAGCAATTCGAGGCACTCGTGACCGAAGATGACAGGTTCGAGATCGTGGTTCCGAGGAGGACCGTATTGGTTCTCTTCAGACTTAAGCCGAAGCAAGGGCTAGACGGCAGCGAATTAAACCGCAAACTGCTGGACGCCATAAATTCTAGTGGACGAGCTTTCCTAACACAAGGAGTGGTAGCTGGAATCTACGCCATTCGATGCGTAGTCGGAGCAACACTGACCGAAGAATGTCATATAAAGGATCTATGGAATCTCATTCAAGAAAAAGCTCAAATCGTATTGCTCCAATGCAGTCCGGTTAGTAAATCGATGATGACGCATAACTAAAAATGATTCATTTTAATTTATTTCTAAAAACAGTTTTTGATAATATGTCATCGTTCGATTCACTAACAACCTATAATACATCAAATACAAAGCCATTATATCATTAGCTCTCGATTTTTTATTTTTTTTCATTTTCGTCCAACCATTGTTTCGAAATTTATGAAACTGTCAATGCTGTGTTAAGGTATTTGTCACCTGGGGGATTTGGTTGGTACATGGTGATAAATTCGGTCCTTTTTTTTAATTATTTGTAATGAGAAAATATTGTAATGTTTGAACTTTGAAGCTTCACTTTTGTTTTCTCTACGAATTATAACTTATTTAACAAATAATTTTCAATTAAAATTGTATTTCAACTATTTTTGAATTATACTTAGGGTTTATATTCAATATATATTGTCTGTGAAAATTTTTAGTTTCTACAGACGTCTTAATTTTAGGGTTTAAGAACTTAGTTTAAAACATAAGGTTTAGGGGATTTAGATGTAAGTGTTTAAGATTTAGATATAATGTCTATAATTTAAGAGTTAAGGTTAGGGTTTAAGATTTAGTAGTCATGGTTTAGTTTTTAGGATAATATGTTTTCTCTCTCCCTAAACTGTACCTTTGACATTTGAAAGATTAAATACTCCCAGAACCACAAAGGTAAAATCGTTCTAAGCCAAAGCTAAATAAAAAAACAATGAAAAGAGTTTGACAATAAGAACAATGAAAACACGAATAATACTCAAAGAATACTTAGACTAAATGTTTATTGTATTACTCCAAGTGATGGATGAATGAGATACAAGTGTATTTAAAAGTTTAAGCCGAAAAATTTAAGTTTTAACTTATATATAAATCTTAAATTTGAAAACTAAACCCAAAATTTTATTCATAATCACTAAATTTTAAGCTACTATAAACTTAAACCTCTAAACTCTGCGTTCTAAACTAAATCTTTAAATACTAAAATTAAAGTATTTATGCAAATTAAAAGTTTTCACTGTTAATGTATCGAATATAATATTTATAATTTACTTTTAAAATTTCATGAATTTATACAATCAATAGAGATCCACTATCAGTCAACTTAGAATACTTATTATCTCATTTTATATGATTTCAAATCTCGGTATAAAAATATAATATATCTTATTTAATAAAAAAATAATAACACAATGCTTATTTTTCTTTTCTTATTCCTTTAAAATATATATACGTGATAAATATTTCATACTTAATTTTACATGAAATTATTTTTTCCTTCCCCTTTATTTCTGCTTTATTCTTAAGCTTTAATCAATTTTATGTTCTCTTAATTAATGTTATATTAATGTTTTAATTATTGATTCGAGTAACAAAAAATTGTACCTATACATGTATTGCTAAACAAATTCAAGATTAAAAAAAACGATGAGATGGTTAGAGACATAAAAAATAAACAAACAATTAATTAGTAATTTAAATCATGTAAAAAATACTATTAAAAAAATATAATTTATTTACTTTATAAAAACTGCATATATTTTTTGGACAGCAACAATTATTTGACCATGTCTTAGTGATTATCCAAATAAATGGTATCTGTGGATGTTAACATCGCGTAAAAAAGCAAATGATTTAAACCAACCACATGATGTTCCTACACAAGTGACTTTTAATCCATCAGAAATAGTTTATTTAGTTGTCTTTAAATGTTCTTTTTTATGATTGATTTTAGAAACACATGGAAAATTAGGCAAACACCATGTCACTACAGGCAAAGCACATGTCCGGTATTTAACTATTTATATCCCATACATATAAGGACATGATTAGGGGTACGATTTTTCGTATATAGAAATATATATATTTATGTTGAAGATAAAGTTATCTCGGATATTTTAAGGTTTGAACGGAAATTCAAACGGAAGCAGTCCTCTTCTCCATATTCATCTTTGGTTCATTACTCCATGTTGGAGATGAAGTTGCTTAATGTATTCGATTTTCGAGTTCGGGTCATAAGAAATAGCAGCTGCCTGCCGCCAGCTACATTGAAAGAAAATGAAATTAGAACAAGAAAAGTTGGTTCATAATGTGTTTGTAGTATTTACTTGAGAGACAAGAAACATGAAAAAAAATTGTTTTTTTTAAGTGCATTCAATTGACCTCTACTTGGTTCTGCAAGGAATGGTGTTTCCTGGTCAAAAGAGAGTGTCAAACCTCCAAAACCAGTGGATCACACACATATTTTTTTCCCCGGGTATTAGTGTTTTCTTCATGTTCATGAGTGGAAATCGCTGAAGACATTGTGCTCGGTTGTTGTTCCATTGCTTTCAACCAAAACATGTCTGTTTTCGACTGCCATTGAAGTACGACCGGTTTGTGGTGATGTTGCAGTGAATGCCTGTGAGTACGGGTGGAAATTCGGGTGATTGATAGGCCAACAAGGTTTCTAGTGAGAAGTCAGCAGCTATGTTGAAATTATCCAACAGAGTTGAATTCAGCTCTTAAGACTGCTTTGCCATTTCCATGCCTATATCCATTTCTGACATAGGCTGAAAGCAGTCCTAAAACCCTGCAGGTGTTGTCTGAACTCCACTTGTATAGAAGGCAAATTACAGACCTCAATTATCAAAACATAGGGGTACCTCAGTTTTTTGAATAAAATAAACATTGAAACTCTTGAAGTGGAGTTCAAACATTGGAATACATGTGGTATAAGGTTCCAGTGGCCAAATTAAAATTTTTAAAAAGTTTAAGGGTAAAATTCAAATTTCTTAAAATGGGGGACATGACCCCCTCTAGTCCTATAAACGTTCCACATCTATAAGGTTTAGTAGTTGTAGTAGTAGTCTATGTTACACAGATTCACCGGCTACAGTTGCCGTATCGATGTCGACATGACATAAAACCAGTGTCGACCTCGCGTGTCCAGAGTTTCATTCAAGAGACGAATCGAATACCTACCCGAATACCCGTATCCAAATACATGCAAGTTGCATCTAAAGAATCTGTAGTAGATACCATTCATGGTCATGCCGTTCTTCTTCTGTTCCTTTTTTCACATTATTTGATCTTGAATGCAAGCCTTTTCAGTTATTCTTGCCAGTGTTATTGGATTTGGTTTGGCAATGGCAGACCCTTGTCCAGATCGTGCAATGAGACAAGGTGGTCCGGCCTCGGATCGGGAAGTGTGAAACCGTTGATGCCAATACTAGACGGCAGCAGCACCTGGGAAAGAACTGGGCAACGGCCAAGCACAAAATGGCACACGAAGAGCTTGGATCATAAGAAGATAAAATTTGTCATTTTAAGTGGCTTACATGCAAATATTTTGGTATTTCGTTATCGGATACTCGATTTTTGGTACACAAAAAATTAAATATCCGATTCATTCGAATATTAATTTTTCAGTCAATATCTCAACCCATTTAAATCAGATACTAGTTAGCGGATATCCGCAAAACCTTGGTACCCTGTTAATTAGATAACGAATATCTGATTCATAATTTTTAAATCTTTTATTTTTAAATAAAAAAATCATATGTTAAACAAAAATTTAAAATTTTATACTATATGATCAAACATAAAAACTAATGATTAAAAGTTAATATTAGAATATATATTTATTAAAGCTTATCACTAAAATCATATTAAAAATAATCTTAATTTCTTTCTTTTGTTATTAACAAATTAATTAAAATATATTTAAAAATTTTAAAACTTAAAAATATATAATATAAACATAAAACTAATTTAGAGATTTAAATTTGATTTTAGATAAAAATATTAAAGAATCTAAAATAAGAATATAATTTAAAACTAAATACATATTAAAATTAATCGAATCGAGCATTTAATAATTTTAAAAAAAATCAATTAAAACCTAATCTAATTATTCTTGAATCGGATATGTGATTTAGTTAGATATTTTATTCTAAAAATTATCCAATATTTTTATTTCAGATCATTAAGTCGAGTAATTTTGAATAGCTATTATAATATATGAATTTCAATAATTTAAAATTTCGAAACGGTACCGTTTTACAATGGTACAATTCGCTCTATATAACCTCCTCCACTGGCCGCGCCTATCTCTTTCCTCCTCGTGGCGCCCACCCTATCTCTGCTCTTTCTTCTTCCGAGGGATTAACCCTTCAGGTAATCTAATCTAAAATTGATCAAATATTCATCTTTCATGGACGATTAAACTCCTCTTAATTTTTCATTTTTTTTTTTCATGTAGAGATCTGGTTTCCTCTCTTCTATTTCTATTTTTGTTCCATTAGAAAGCGGATCTCTTTTTTGGTCAAAGCTCAAAGTGTTTCCATAACAGATCTGTTAAATTTTTAGCTAAAATAGTTACCAGCTGGGGGTTTCATTCTCAATTCATTTTCTCGTAATTAATCTCTAGAGTTTCGTTTGCTTTTTGAAGTTTCTTCTTAATCGTATAAATCGGTGGATTTTTGCTATAATTATCCTCGGAATCCTCCGTTTTTTAAGGTCTGGATCTAGATCTATGCTTTCCTTCGTGCCAACTCTTTGTTCTTTTTGTTATTTGTTATTGGATGTTATAAGTAACGGAATCAAAACAATTTTTTGGGTTTTGCTGTTTTAATTTTCTAATTCAATTTGTGTTTGTTAGATCTGGACGTTGACCTTTTGTTTTGCTTATTTCAGTAGGCGTTCTTTACGAAGCTGTTTGCTTTTGGGCGAAGATGAATCCCTGCAATCTTCAACGGAACGCAGCCGTTTCTGCTTATGAAGAGACTAGAGGGTTGATCTCAATCTCTGATGGCTTCCCTGTGGTTTGCCCTAACCCTAGACGAAATAGGGTTCTTGCAAACACCCCCATCAGGCCCTTGAGAGTGCATATGAGGTATAATTCTTTTTATTTCCACTCTCTTTAGTGGGTATTCTGGTTTGATTTTTAGGGTTTATGATTCAATCATTCAATTGAGTTTTATGTTTTTTTTTTTATTGCAGCCATCAAGCAGAGGTAAATGATTTAAAAGCCGGTGCAGAGCTGCTAGATATCATCCTCAAGAAGGTACTTCCGATTCAGAAAGATGAATCATTTATGTATTTTTTTTATTTTAAATTTCGAGTCCGATGTTGTCCTGTAAACACTTGTGTTGGATGCATCTATATTTATGTTAGAGCATGAGCAATATTGGTGTATGTATAACCTTTGTTCCGATTGTTTTGCAGCAGGATATGGGTACAGCAGCGGAGATAGCATCATCACCCCCGTTTTTTTGTGGGTCGCCTCCAAGTAGGGCTGCGAATCCACTTGTGCAAGATGCTCGGTTCGGTGAGCAAAGACTTGCATCATTGCTAGTTCCATCTCTGTCATCCGCATCATCATCAGCACGCAAAGGAGGGTGTGTTAGGATGAAGTTTGACCTTAAGCAGCCCACAGTTAGAGTAGAAGGATTCGATTGCCTCAACAGGGATCGCCAGAATTCCAGCATCCCTGCCATGGCTTAGAAACTAAATTAAAACCTAAAGTGTAAATAGAAGGAAAGCTAGACGCCACCGCCATCCGCCAATTCAGAAGCCAAAGCAAGATTAAGGAGGTATGAGTTTTGGGGTTCTTTTTGATAACAAAGTGAGCATGAAGAGATGAGTTTCTGTTTAGTAATGTGTATATATATCTATATATTTGAATATGCTGTGTTTTTTGCTGCTATTGGATCACTGGTTGGAATGGTAGACAAGCCGGGGACTGGGGAGCAGGCATTGTTTGAATCAAATGCTTTGGTTTGGGATTTAGCAAAATCCTCTTCTTTTTGTTGTAATATAAGATTTGGGATTTTTTTTTTCTGTAAATGTATTATGGTAATTGTTCAATGGGAATGTTATTTAATCATCTGTGTCTGTTCTGCCAAATGAATGGGAAATCTTTTTTTTTTATCTATGGAAAATGATTTTTTTGAAAAATAAATTATATTTTTGAAAAAAATTGAACATATTTTTCGGTTTTTGGATGATAAATGTAAGTCAACTTTTGTTGTTCGTTTAAAATGATAGGATTAATAAATATTGATAGATCTTTGAAGATTGAATTGTGAATGGTGAGTGAATCTGATACTCTTTTTTATTATTAAATTTGTCTTTTTTTGTATTTTAAAAAATATTTTACATAAAGTGGCCTATTTAAAAGTTAATACTCCTCTGTCCTACAAATAATGTCCCTTATTGATATTTTGAAAGTCAAATTTTTTAAAATTTGACTATAATATATTAAATATTTTAAATAATTAAATTTTATAAAATATATATTTGAAATCTACTCTATTAGAGATTTTTAAAATATATTTTTTTTATAATTTTATTGATAATAAATTTTAAATAATCATTAATCAAAGTTTAAAAAATTTGACTCTAAAAAAGTCAATAAGGGACACTATTTTTGGGACAGAGGAAGTAATTTTTTGAGACTATTTTATATTAGTTTTTAGTTTTTTATAAATAAAAATTATTTTTTAAAAATAAAATATCATTTTTAATTTTTTTAATATGTAAAAGATTAACAAGGAACTAAAATTATGGGATATGGAGAGTATTATTTATTAAAAGTTGTTTAAAAATATTTAAATTTATGAGAGCTAATAATGAAGCATATAAACTCAACAGATAATATTTATTTTAAAATATAAATTTAAATTACGTTTATTTTATTCGTTTTCAAATTATTAAAAAAATAATAAAATATATTTTATAACAAATTTTACTTATTTAATTAAATAAAATAAATTATTTATCTAAAAATGTATTTTTTAAAAATTGAATAATATTTTTTATCTTTATTTTTTAAAATTTAAGATCTGTAGTTATAATTTGTCCCAATGAACCATCATTGCTATATATTTTTATATTTATTTTTATAATATTTATTATTTATCAATGACAATGATAATTTTTTTTAATAATTATAAAATTATATTTATTTTTTAAAAATTAATTTATTCTTATTTTGTAAACTTTCCTTATAGTTTAAGTATTTTTTATTAATAAAATATTATTTATAAAAAAATAAAATTATTAATTTAACTATACTGCAAGGTGAAAGAAATGTCGAGCCTTGATAACAATTTATTTCACCTAAATAAACCTCATAAACCAACGATACGATTCTAATTTTCTAACCAAAAAGTGACAACTTCTGCACGACATCGTTTTATTATTGTCTAACGTTTGAACACAGTTCTTGTTTTATTTTATTTTTTAATTTTTAATTTTCTACCAACAGTTGAGTGAACCGACTTCCCACCGCGCCTTGTTTTCCAACTCAAAACTTTGAACAATTCTCTTTACCTTTCTTCTCTCCATAAATTGAGCAAGTCAACAATCTTTCTTCATTTTCAACGTTTAAAACTTTATAATTCATTTCTTGTTTGGAATTTAATGATCACGGGGAAAAACATTTGCTTTGATGGGTATATATATTCCTATAAGTGATTGTTGAATGCATGAAAGATAGCCGGCATTTTTGAAACTTTGATTTATGTTCGGAATTGATGATTTAAGAATCGTGTTGATTCAGAATTTTAACTTGTTTGACTGGTAGATTTGTGGGTCAGTTTTAATTTGGATTTCTCCGTTTAATTTCGTTGAAACTATACATTGGATGCAATTATGGTGAAAAGAATAGGTCAATTTTCTCATATGATGAATTAGGTTGCAAAATCTTCTTAATTCTATTTGTGAATATGTACAAATGTTTTGAACCTGAGATTCCAATTGGCAGGTCTTTAAACATGGGAGCTGGTGGGGATGATATAATAGATTAAACTGTATAGAAAGAGATGCCCCCATTTGTTTAAAATATGTGATTTTAGTTTTGAAATTTTGGGTAAAAAATCTATGAATGCCGAATGCTGAAGTCAGAATTAGGAAAATATTGAATCCTTCAAGACTCTGGTTATTTTGTCTCTTAAGTGCATTGGATGACGTATTGAATGGGACAACTTTAATCTAATATTGTGTTTGATTTTCTTTTTGAGTTTTCAGAGAAGAATGGGACCACTAATGGGGTTGATCACCATACATAATTGGATTGAGTTTGTTTACTTGTTTTCCCTATCTTATCAATATCCTCTTTATAATATACTTTATTAAAGGTACTCACAGTATTTTCTGTATAATTTCCAGAATTTGATTATATTCCTTATCTCTTAAAATAAAAAATTCCACTACTTGATTTCATGAAATTGAAAGGGTGAACTATTCCAGGATTTATTCAGTTCGAAAATGTTTGCCATCCTAGAAGTGTTAAAAAGCTTTTCTTCCTCTTACATATGGCATACTATGGTTGACCCACCGTTTATGAGCATGCATTCATTTTGTTGCATGGATATAGACGTTCGGATGACATAGTACGTTACCTTGCCATGTTAGACCAAATTAGTAAAGAATGATTGGGAGTAGCATTATGATCAGTTATATTTCTCCATCTCTCTCGTTTACTTTACTCTGAGGAATCATTACAGTTAAATAATTAACATTCTATTTCTAGAAGTAGAGTTACGGTTTGTTTTGTTTGTTTGTTCGGTTTTTTCTTTGGCATTTCATTGTTAGTTTGGTTGTTTAGTTGACGTTGGACATCTTTGATACTTCCACGTTCCTATGAACCACTAGACTCCATGAATATTATTGACCTTAGGCGTTAGTTTCTCAAATTCATTGGACAATTTCTTATATTTTTTCATTCCCCTATATAGTGGAGGACCACCTTTATTCAAATTTGGGGCTTAAACTTTCCTTGCATCAATTTTACTTTCGCTCCAACACAAAATTTTCTGTTGTTAATCTTGGATGCTAGGTCATATACTTGCTGGCATTTTAGCTGACATCTTATTCGCAAACAATGCAACTTGGTTATTGTCGTCAGATTATCTCATCTCTCCAGATGTATCTTTTGTGTGAAAGCAACAAGATAAAAGATTTCACTATGTGTATACCGTGGTGATTATAATTTTAAACCTAAGAGGAATTGGATGTAGAATTACACCCTTCAGGATCCAACGCCTTGTAGCTCTCCTTTCTTCTAAAATATCTCAGCTTGGTGGCGAATGCTGCTTTTCATTTCATGATGTCTTTCTAGCTTCATGACTTGGTTTTACTGGTTTTACTTCAAACTCCTTAAAGTGCATTCGTTTTGAATTATTGGTTGTGGTTTTGACTTTTGAGAGCTAATGGAAAATTTACCATAATTATCCACTAGATTTCGTTGTCTGTTTTTTAGAAAACAGTTACAGGAGGTTAACATCATCGCTAAATATATGTTTTCTATTCATATGTTCTTTTCAAATTCATCAACCATTTTTATTTCTTGTTTGTCTACTATGTTAGTAAATTTCAAGGTGCAGTAACTATTTTCCTTGTTAACCAATAATACTTATATTGCAATGTAAAATACATTAATGTTTTCCTTGATAGCAAGTAATTGCTAGAGAAACTCTCACTTTTGCACCAAAATCTGAAAAAGTTACAAATCCAGCGCATACATTTCAAGAATTTTGTTCTGGTCCATAACCAAGTTCTGTTAGATATCAAGATTCAAAATTACTATGCAACTTTTTAGTCTTTTCTTATCCTCTTTTTATGCTTTACGCAAAAAAGTATTTATGTTTTCCTTCATCAATGTTAATATGTAAGGAGATGTCGCTAGTTTTTGACATACCAGCATTTGTTATGTTTTACCTACTTCTATTCATTGATGCTCCAGAGATCGATGACAGTCATTAGTGTTAAAATTTAACACAATCCAAGAATAGACACTGGTGGGTGGGTGGGTGGATGGTAGTGCTACTACTATGCAAATTTGAACATTATGCAGAAAGTCGCGTCTCATGAGAAAATGGGTGTGAGAACCTCTTCCCTTTCCTTTTGTCTTTTCTTTGTTAGGAATTACTTAACATCCACTTCCTCTCTCCCCCTTGCCAATCTGCTATAATAGTTAATCACAAAGCCTATCTCCCATAGACACCATGTCTTACTTGGAACCCTTTTCTTTGAAAGCACATGCTTTAGATATAAAAAAAATTGTGGATTGTACAAGGAAAAAAAAAGAAAGAATGCATTGTTTTTGTAGAACAATTAAGCCTTAACTTTGAAATTCAACTCATATATATACACTGATGTTTTAGTTCATGAGTGGATTGAAACATTCAATTAACATGAAGGAAAAATTACACTATCGAAATAAAATGAAGGAAACTTATAGGGTATGGAATTGATAATATTGACTAGATGACATGACATATGTATGAACATTAGCATGCTTTATCATCTTAGACATGTTCCATTATGGAATTATATTCAAGTTAACAAAAATCTGTTAGTCATTATTACCAGAGTAGGTTTGAATTTGATTTATTGGCAAATCAGTTTTCATTTTAACTCTGGGCTGAGCGGAGGAAGTGTAGGAGTGGTTACTAGCTTGGTATCTTAGGAATATAATTCAGTATTCCTAGAACATGGTTTCCATCTTTATCTTTCTCAAACAATGTATGGATCTCATCTGCTCGTTTCGAAATTAGGAAGAAATACAATTCAGTGTTATTTTCCATTTTGGCTTTTCTCTGATATATATTATCAAAAAAAATTAATTACAACTTTCTATCCGTTTTCTATTACATCATGGTCTTTTATTATGCTTAAATCTTCATGGCAGTTTCGAAGCTTGGAGGTGTGAAAATTAAAATCTTTATTTTTATGTTGATGATACTCCTCTTTGTTCCTTTTTTCCTTTTGCACCTTTTTGTGAAACTTTAAAATGCTAGAAAAGTTATTCAATCTCTTAGTAAGAATTTATAAACCTGGTTGAATTTTCTGGATGGTTCCCTTCTTAAAATTCTTCAACATTTTATGTAAGTTGAGATTCTAACAGCCGGTAATGGAATTCGTTCTAGGTTTTAATGCTATTGTGCTTGGAAATGAAAAAATTATGTAATAATGTTTTTCTTTTTGATTGTAGTACGCCTCCAGAATCTCATCCGAGGTATGGCATGTGGCTGCACTCAGCTTGTTGAAGCAGTTTTGGTGCTGATCCTTCTTTAAGGTAATCTAAATGTTCTAACAAAAGTAATCAATCTGCTGAATGTTGTGTTTCTGACTTGTTTGGTAACAGATTAAGACAGTATTTCCAATTTTGATTAGGAGATACTAGAAAAGATTGGTAAAACTGTAAGAATTATCTTCTAGTGCAGATAAAAACATTGAGGCTTGCACTGAAATGAAAACTGAATATTACATCTTGAATTCTCAATGAGCATTTTATGAGACAATATGAGATCATGTAGTTCTTTGTGATGAATGATGGATCTGTTCAAGGAAAACGATTATTTCTATTGGTACCGGGTAAAACTTTATAAGTTCACTCTACATGTATAATTAATTCATGCAGATAAAGGTGCCTTGTACGTACATCGTACATTTCCCTTTTCACGTGCAGAATCATTGGTACGACTGGCTGAGTAATCGATAGAGTTATTGACGTAAAGACATACATTTAATGTCATGACAAATGTAAGTCGTTTTTTTGGATTTCAGTCTTTCAGATGCTTTGACGTCATTTGGAATAGCATACTGATTGGTAGTTATGCCAACAGAGATTAGAAACGCACACTAATTGATTGCCACATAATTTAATGAAAGGTGCGTGTTAATTTTTGTAGTAGAAGTCTGATCCTAGTTATTTCTGATGTCCACAAGTTCATTAAGAAGGATATTTCTGATGTTGAACTTCTTTTAGGACCATAAAGGTGTTAATTTATCGTATGTGGGGTTGTTTTTCAGGTCAACTGTTTTCACCAATACATATCTATTCCTTTTATCCTAATCTGGTTGCCCAAGTCTTGTCTATAGTGTTTAGCTGTAATAGGGTTTCTTTTTAAGCGAGCTAGGGGACAAACCATTTTATCACTTCAGCTGGAAAAATGTGGTTTAGTAATAATTAGGATGAGATATACAAAATATCGATGTGCTAATGCAACCAAGAGATCTTAAGCTTGTGATCTTAAAAGTAATAAGTCGCGGAAAAGGAAAAGGGTAATGTAGGAATCCCATTGTAATGGATGGACAGGATTGGAAACTGATTAAAGTTCCTCTTTCCTTTATTTTTCTTTATCCTTTTTCTTAAATGGTTCATTTTACTGTACAATTTGTTTAAATACTCTCGCCAAATTCTTTTATGAATAAATGAATTCACACATGGAAGTTGTACAATCAGTTCTTGATACCAATTCCATCTTTTCGAATGGTTTTAATTGCCAGTGTTTGTACATTTCCATGAGTGAACAACTTTTGTTGTTATTCTAGTTTCTTACTGCTACTCTTACCACCAATCTGGAATATGAATTCAACATATCTTGAATTCCTTGAAGCACTATTTAATGTTAGTCTGCGTGATTGTTTCTTTTGATTTTACGAATAAAAAGTTCCAAAGAGACCTTCGGCAACCACCGAGGCTCAAAACATGAAATGATTTGCATCTTGATTTGGTTTAACCAAGAAATTTATGAGATTATTTTTGTGGGAAGCTTTTATGGTAAGGCATATAGGATTAATTTAATGCTTTCCTCTTTTGAATTTATTTACTAAATTTGCATCAAAATATCATTTTCATGTTCCTCTTTCTGTTCTTGACAGGAAGAAAGTAGGGAGGACAGTGAAATCTTGTTTGTTCATAATCTAGTACCGAAGTTGAGTACCGGAAAAGGTCCGCAGACTCTTTTCCAGTTTTCTGTTGTATCAGTACCTAAGCCTGATAAGGTATAGATTTATTGCCAGCATATTTTACATTTTATTGGATGGTGTCGACCCCGATAAGTTTGTATTAAAGCCTTTAGTTTAATATGAATATTTCCCCCTAATTTATAGCATACTGACCTTTGGTTCTGACTTTTAGCAATCGCAGCTTTGGTGTAGCTTTTATCAGGCTTTATTTCACTATACTTGTATCATATTTCCTTCTATTTTCATGAAAATGCTATGTGTGTGCACGCGCGGCGGCGCGCGTGCATGCATGCATGTGTATATGTACGTGCACTCGTATTTTTTCTTCCGATACATTAGGTCAATTGGCATGCTGTTTTACAACCTGAATGATGTACATTTTTTTTCTGACAATTACAACATCAATGCTCTCTGTTCAATTAGGTTACACCCTCCGGTATTCGACTTTTATCAGACGATTACAACATCGGAACTGGTCTTCTCAGGTAAGCACAGACTCCGGTTAGAAATCATGCTCTTTAATATTACACAGATTTCATTTGCATGCCTTAAAATATTGTAGATAAACAATATTACACCATATATGGAGAGTCATGGACTCAATTTTGCTGAAAATCCATTATATCTTCCCAAAGGCTTTCTCATTAGGATATTGTAGAGAAACATAAAGTCTATGCTACAAAAACAAAAATTAAAAATCCATTTTCACCATCTTATTTTTGAAATTCAAAGGTGAGATCAATGAAAAGCCTGAAGATATTTTCAAAATGTTAAATATTTTAACTTCTTTGTTTGATGGCTACATGTTATTTCAATAATCTTGCTTGTGGAATTTGAAATCTCCATTGAAATGAAACTAAATAATTTCTTCTCAACTTAGTCATATTCCCAAACATACAACATTATATTGTATAACCCCATTTTGTCTCTCAAATCAAAGAGCTTGAATTATATATATAGAGAGAGAGATTATATTGTAAACAATAGTGTGAGGAGTTCTTTTGGGGTCTAGTTATTTGGATTGGTGCAAAAAAGAGAAGAAAAATCTAATACTCTTGTTTTGTGCTCACTTCTTTTGATCTTAACTTTAAACCCTTAATTCTTTAAATATTATAAGATTTAAATATATCTTACTCTTAATTCTTTAAATCAACTTAAAACTTATATTTTAGTGCAGAGATGTAAATATGTACAACAAAAGAGGTAGAAATCTCAAATAGGATAAGACATTGTTGAAGCTTTGAAATATATATTACTAACTACTATCAGGATGAGGTTAGGTAAGGATTCAAACTCTGATATTATAAATAGAGTAAACTAGATTAGAGGATTGATTTCGCATTAAATCTTATAATATTTAATCTAAATTAATTGTTTAATAAATAAAACTCATGATTATAAAAAATCATTAATTTTGACTCCCAAACAAAGACAAACACCTTCTCGTCATGCAAGCATTCAGTTACGCATTTTAAAACGTGGAGGGTATCATTAAAGACATACTTAAAATCATTAATTGAAATTAGTCAAAACAAGGAAAGCTAAACATAGGAAAGAAAAACAGCTTCCAAAATCTCCATCGAATGGAATTTTTTTCACAAAACCATTCACTAAAAAACTGTCGGTCGATGGGTCCCACTATTTGCATGGGCTCGTATTTCCACGTGGCCTTCTTGCATGGCCACGTAAAGATTGAGTTTTTGAAACGCTCCTCCTGTTCACAGTTGATTATCTCATGGAGTATCAACTTTTAGGCACATTTCTTGACATGGTACATTGTGACTGTGTGAGTCGGCTCATTTTCCATTGATGAAATGGAAAACCCTAAAAAAAATATTCTCACTTGACAAACATGCTACGTTTCACTACCCCTTACAAGGCTCTATATAATCCAACCCACCCTTGCACTGTTCTTCTCACCAAATACTCTTTCTCTCACTGTCTTTGTCTCTTCTCTCATTTTCTTGGTTTCTTCTTCTTTTGCTGAGAAAAGCCTTTCATTTCTTCTCTCTCTTTCTCAATGAAGAAAGCTAAGGCTAACCATGTGCATGAAGGGAGAGGAAGCAAGAGAAGCAAAGGGAACTCATCAAACAGTGTTAGGGCGACGCAAACGATAGAGCTGGAAGATGAAGGAACGGTGTACGAGGTCGAGATCATTCAGGCTCCGGTAGAGGAGATGAATGATGATAGCAAGCCTACGGAGCAGGTGCAGCCTCAGCAAGAGCAGCAGCAGGAGGAGGAGAAGCAGCCTGCCAACGAGGTGGTAGCCGTGGAGAATAAGGGAGACGGTGAGGAGATGCTGCTCTTGGATGACTTGCCAATGATATGTAATTATGAGGAGGGATGGCCGGGTTTCAGTGCTGGGTATGGCGGTGGATGGCATTCCTACTGGGACCAAACCAATGTGTTTTGGCCTTGGGAAACCTTTGGTGACGTCAATTTTGAGCCTGTTTGGGATGACACCCTATGGGACTTCAAGGAAGACGATGAAACCAAAAAGCTTTAGAAGAAAACCTCTTATGTTTCAGTTTATCAAAGTTGTTGTTGTTCTCCTTCTTCATGTTTGTTTGTGTCTTATAGAGTCTAGAGTGTTGTCTTTAGGTGCAAATGTTTTACTGCAAAACAACTGTTTTAATATACTCATGTAGCAAGTGTCTTATAATATGAAGTTGAACCTTCTGTTTTCTTTTCTGAAATGTTAGCTGTTCATTTCAATAATCTTGTCTTTTGGGGTACAAACTTGAAAGAATATAAGAACTTGTTTCCATTCGAAGATCACCTGGTACTGTTCAAAATCTGAGTTAATTTCGAACCTGATTGAGACAGGTCACTTGAAATTTAAACACCGACAACAGGTTCTACTTGGGGTTAATTCTACTCTTTTTGTCCAGCTCTATCAGACTAATTTCTGTCCTTTTTTCAGATTAGGTCAAATAAGATTACAAGCATTGATACATCTAATTTATTACATGTGTAGTTCTATGCAAGAGAATACATATCCAGCTTGCAGCCATTGGAAACTTTTTTGAAGGTTTATGGTTAGGGTTACTGAAATCACTGGTCCCTAACTTAAAGACTATGACTAACATCTCCCTTTACCAAGTTTCTGTGCAAAATCATGCTCAAACATTCTAATAATATACATACAAATATATATATATATATATATGTGTGTGTGTGTAAACTAGTCTATCCTTAGAATGCAACTAGTCTTTCTAATAGGAGAATCATAAAAGAATTGCAAAGATAAAATTCAAATTAAGACAACTGGGAGTTCCTGTGTGTGTGTGTATTGCACTTGTACATTGGTGGAGTTCTCCATTTTAAGATTGTATTTGTTGGTGTTGTAAGGAGTTTGTAAATACCAACTAGTTCAATGAACTGTCTCAACAATTTATTGACGGCGAAAGCAACACCGAGATTATTGGGGAATAAAAGCATTAGATTGTAACGGTCATGGTTACGATATACGATAAGATGAATTCCGTATTTGCATAGGGTTATACGAGACTTTAGATCCGAGGAGTTGAACTTATCATAGGTAAAACACGAAACATCGTTCTACTTATGGAAGGTGAAACATTTACCAGGGACTACATCTTAAAGGGTTTGAGTTCCAGCCAATGTAAGTAGTACAGAAGGGTGTTCATCAATATCAATGTTTGTTGTGTTGGATTGACGCCTTATATGTATTTTATGTTGTGATTTGGTTAATGTTTTGTGATGTAAGATTGTTTCATAGGGTAGATATCATTCAACAAATTTCCCCTTTTGAGGCAGCTGCTTTGAATGCAAAGTTAAAGTACCTGTTTACAAGACTTGTTTTTAACTCCTTCAAAAATGTTATTGTTTGTGCTAGTTGTGTCTTGATCTATCTCTTCTTCTTCCTTCTCTGTTGGCAGTTTTGCTGTCTGCAATTGATTTTACGTACACATATCATTCTTCATTATTTGTTGCTGTTGCTTGGAATTTAATAGGTTTTATAGCTAAGATTTATATTCGATACACAAGCGCCGGAATCAGAAGGTTCCACAAACGTCTTAGTTTTAGGTTTTAGAATTAAAATTTAGGGTTTGGAGGTTAGAGTTTTATGTTTAATGGTTTAAAATTGATGGATTGTTGTTAAAATTTAGGACACAAAGATTATGGTTTAGAGTTTAAGTGGTATGATTAGAGATTTAGGTATTAACATATAAACTCTAAATTTTAAACCTAAACCACTAAACATTTGTAATCCCTAAAATATAACCCTAAACTAAGTAAAAAATTATTTCCGCCAACTGTTTATGTAATAATTACCAGTTATGAAATACTTGCATTAAATTCTTTGAAACCAAGGCCGTGTGTAGTTTGTAAGATGTCCGTTTTTTGCCCTTCATCTCATTTGGTGTTGCAAAGGTTGCTTCAGTATTGGGCCTGTCCAGGGAATTTATCCAAATCACATTCTCATTAACTGTTGTATTATTTGAATAAATATTTAAATTAGAAAAAGTTGGAGGGGGTTAAAAAGAATAATATCAAAAGGTAATATGAAAAAAATGTATAAATACTGTTAATATTTTACTGATAAAAGGCTTCACTTGGTTCACCAAACAGGAAAACAGATGGACCATTGATGTGGCCCACCTCAGGACAGCTGCAACCAAAATTTCGGGCCCTCAGTGCTTTCAAATACAAACACATTATTTATTAGGGTGTCTTGGTGCGAGGTTTTATTGAAAATTTCGAATAAAAATCTTTCCCCTTTGTAGTGCTCTTTTTCATTTCTCAACATTAAAAAAATAAAATTCTAATTTATAACCCTAAGTTCTAAATCTTAAATCCTAAACCTTAAAAACAACCTTATCTTCAATTTTTTAAACTCTAAACACAAACTCTTAACCATAAATTCAAACACTAATTTCTTAGTGTAGGCATCAAAAAGTTAGAATTTCTAGTATTGTAGCATGCTCTCTCCTGAAGTCCTGATGAAGAAACGTAGCTTGGGGGAGGTATTAGGACCTAGTCGTGTTAGCAACAAGTCAACAAGCGAACTGATCGGATGATATCCCGATTTTACACTCTAGATGCCATTGGAGGAATGGTGAGACTGCCCAATGACATATTAAGTTGGCTTGTTCAGAATGCCAATAGGTATAGCTAAAACTTAAAATGACTACGAAGACTGCTCCCAATGATCAATGACTCTACACTCTCCATTAGATGGTGTATAAACAACGAAACAAATCCATGAAACAACTACGATTCGGTCCGACTGTCTTATGGTTGGTTTATTATGACAAACAAGAACTCTAAAACGTCGGATCCTGCACTTACAAAGGCTTTATGTGTGATTTCAAACCTTTCTATGGCTATCTGCAACTCCGTGTCTCTCTAGCTATAAGTTATCAGCCTCAACATACGAAACAAAACACTCGTATTCGGCACAAACATAATGGAAAGTAGATAAATAAATAAATAACTCATCTTCTATCATCAACTCCCTTCCCTTCCACTTGCCTTCTCTGTTTGGTGATTCCAAGTTATTGCAGTCATTTCTTCTACATCTTCACCGCCTTTCATAAGCTGTTACTGATCCATTTTACGTTCAGCTTCCTCTTTGGTTTCACCGCCGGAAATCCCTTCGCGAGCCTGAGAATCTGATACTAAATGAGCATCATCTTTCCTATCGGGTATCTCCTTTAGCGGCTCATCATCTTCTACCACATCCACTGACCCTTCAGCGCCTTCATTATGTCCAGGTTCAGTTGATGCCACCTGATTGCCCTTTCTCTGCTCATGCTCCTCTATCTCTGCAGATAATTTTTTCACATCTTCAACTTGAAGATTGGATGATGTCTTCTCCCTGTCATTAATGAGACCACTTATGCTTTCCGATCTAGATTGAAATTCCCCTTCTTGATTTTCACGAGGGTCGGTAGCAGGGTTCGATAGTGAATTGAATATTTCTGTTTCAAACTCTGAATGCTCCGTATTTGCAATATCTATATTATTGTGATCTTCATCAGGGTCTGATTCTTTAACAGTATTCTTAACCGTGGAATCAGTTTCAGTCGCATTGTTTGAGGCTGGAAAAGACTGGAAGGCATCCCAATCATCTTCATCTTCTTCACCTTCTTCCATGTCATCATTAATGGTGCCTATATTGGTGGCTGATGCAGATACATCTCTTTCTTCACTTTGCTGTTTAAGCTTTACTTGAGCGGTAGATGATAGGTCATTGTCCTCTCTTCTCCCTTCCAATGGCACTGGTATTTTAATCCCTAATGGCTGTGCCACAGATTTTATTTCTGCAACACTGTGGTCCGGTGTTACTGAAGCACGAATAACCCCCTGAAACAAGAATGGTTATCAATATTTCTGAACAATGCAGCCGCAGAAAACAGAACTTTAGGGAAACAAAGACTTTCATTACATATTTCTGTCAACAACGTAATTTAGACATGAGGTCTTCAATATTGTGAATCCACTGTCCTACTGTAAACTTATCAAGAAAAACTATCGGTATAACTTGATCTATGTTTCTTGAAGCACAAAAAGCCATCAGGTTCGATCTAACATGACAGTTACTGAAGTTCAGTGAACTTAAAATTTCAGCTAAATCTCAGAGCTGTTTGTCCATTTTCGGTTTCTTTCAATTGCAATAGACACACTTGTCATTTATGTACAAGAAAATAGAGAGAAACACCTGAAGTTGCTGTCTGTGCATCTCAGGCATAGATAACAAAACATCCTTGAAATGACCAGCAGAAGAAGGAATTTGAGCAAGACGAGAAACAAGCCTAATGGCAGTGTTTCTTATATCATTGATTTCCTGCCAACATAATCATGAACAAAAGATCGTTTAAAAAAACAATAGAAATACTTGTTCCAATTTCAAATGTTGAAGCCTCTAGAACAAATTACCTGAGAACGACTATCCACTGATGCCGAGAAGATCATAACAATAGCTTCCAGGAAGAGATTCATGAACCCTCTCTGGCAATCACTCCCTTTTGAAACTGTTTGTAGGAGCATTAGAACTTGTAAGCATTCCCCCACAATAGCAACAGATTCTTTAGTAATGGATTTCTGTAACCAAAAATAACACAAATTCTCAGAAAATTACTCAAAAGGACAAATAAGTTTGTGGAAAAGAATAGAAGGTGCACCATTAACATGTTTTGGATTATGGTGAGAATGCCCCCAACCAGCTCTCCAATAATGAATATAATATAACTGTTGTCTTCCATAGAGCTGCTTTTCAGTACAACACTTTTCAGCACCTGCAACCCAATAGCCTGAACCTGTGCCCCAAATTTTTTAATTATTAGGCTCACACCCTTTTGTAAATAAAAACAGGCATGTAGGGAACATTCAACATATAAAAGCTTTAAGTTACCTGTAAATTTGAGTCGGTTAGTACAGTAAGCATACAATCAGTGCAAAATTTGAACACTGAAAAATAGACAGGATCACTGTCTTTGTTGCCTTCTAGACATTGAATTTCACGCGTTATCTTGAGCAACATAACAATCTGTTCAATAGAGAATGCAAGCTTCAATAGCAGTAGTTTGCGCAAGTCGGATCTCTTATTATGCAGTAGATGAATGCCTTCAATGCAATCCTTGGTCAAATCACCAAGTTCATCAAGAGAAGTGCATAAAATATTTCTCAGGTGGGAAATGGCATCATCACCAAGATTAGGAGCATCTGCAATATAAATTTTAATCAGCCTCCATGCAGCAATATATGAGTAAACAGCCGAAACACAATAACCTCTGATATACATGACAAAGCAATTAAACTAGCAAAATTCTCACTCCTAAGTGATAAGTTTGCCCATCATAATTCATCCAAAAAAAGCATATAAGATCATTTACTCCTTTTTGAGAACATTTATAGAAGAATAAAGTGAAATGTGATATTCAGAACTCAACCTGATGATGAATGTCAGCATCATAAGCACAGAAAAGCTTTTTATTAGCTAATTTGGATTATTCCTATCACTTCTAAACAATTTTCCCTTTTACCTACAAGCTTTACAGACAACATAGTTGGCTAAAAGGTTATTGTTATTGTGATTTATCTGCTACTTTTTTGCAATATAATTTTCCAATTCCAATCTTGAGACTTTATATATCATATGAGAACTTTATTAGAGACGATTTAATTAGAAGTAACCTAAGAAACCCCATAATAAGATCCTCCAACGACCCTCCCCATCCCCCCAACAAAATAAATTAATAAGAGAAAAAAAAATTCAACATGGAAGGCATAAATATTTCTTGGTGCATTGATTGTGATACAACAAAAATTCGAACATTGAAGCACAAAAAAATCAATTTTAGATGTAATACGATTTGAAATGAAGATCTTAGCTTAAGTAGGTTTTATAAGAAAACTAATGTTAAATGTAAATGAAATAACAGAAATATTAGCCAACAATCTAAGAAATATTAGAAATTAATTTAAGATACCACAACAAGATCGTCTTAATGATCTATGAAGAAACAAAAATTACAAGTTTAAAATATAAGTATATGAAGAAACAGGAAAAATGTTCACCATCAATGAGTTTCTTCAACAAGGAATTCACACTCTTCACAACATCTGTAACTTTTGATAGGGATAGTTCAGTTGAAGCTTGTCTAATGAATTTGTAACCAATCAACAAAAATGCCAATGCTACTGAATTCAGTTGTTTCTGCATCTTTTCAAACAAATGTAGGTCAGTTGTGCAATGAGATAGCCATTAAGAATAAAATAACCAATAAGAGTGCAATAATCCCAAGATAAATTTCAACAAAAGAAATCGAAAGTCAAAATCATATGGCATAAAGAAATCAGAACAAGTACGCCAAACACACTTTTGGTTGAAAACGCTTCATTATTGTCTTTGCAGCGATAAATAGTGGAAATAATAAATCTTCCCAGCAGGCTTGATCAGGTGAAACTGCAGCAGCACTGAATGTAGAAAACAAGATAATTATTGCCCAAGGTTACAATTGTCAATGAGTTTCACTAGCACATCCAATGAAATTACTTAAATATCATGGATAATTTTATACCAGTGAAAAACCCTATAAAGGCAACCCAAACAAAGTTCCACGACCAGACAAGCGAAATTTTCTGCTTCAAGGAAATCTTCAGGGATGTTGTGCACAATCTATAGAAGCAAAGAGAAAATAGAACTCTCAGCACCAGATCTATAATAATTCAGCATTTTCAACATATGCAACTAATTTTTAAAAACAAACATCTACAGTTGGCTTTTCTAAAAGACTCAATACTTTGAAACCTGGTAATAGAAGGGCATTAGAATTAAATGGAAGGAAATCAGTAAGTGCAGACTAAAATGGGATAGTGAAATACCACTTAAAAGGGAAAGCAGGATGGAAAAGAGAAAGCAGTTCCTCCCACAAGAATTAACAAAGAAAGAAAGGGAAAAGGCCATTGTGATAATCAAATTTGAAGCCAGAAATGGAATTGCTTTCACTTGAGTTGAGGATTACCTGAGATAGAACAGATATCGCAAGACTGTTCCATGAATTATCCATGTAGATAGAATATGAGAGAACCTGCATGAATTGGACATGACAAAGTTGAATTAGAAGAGATAATTAAACTGAAATTAGAGCAACCAAAAAATATTTTGTTTGACCTTGCAATGCAGATTTAAAAGAGATGATTTTAAACATTCTCCCATCATATATAAAAAAATACTTTCAGGCGTGTTCCCAAATACACACACATTCACTTTTTGCAAAATGGAACAAGGTATAGGGACACAAAAATTATTTCACAATGTTTAATGCAGTTTACAATTTTTATTTTGTGTAATTTAATTCAAAAACTTGCACAATAGAATTAATTTGATTAAACATTTAATGATATCTACTAGTTGTCCTACTGAGGCTAATTTCATCAAACAATGTCTCAGTAAAATTGTACATTCTTTTCATTTGGTTTTTCCTTTTCCTTTTGTCAGGGTTATATAGTTAGCCTTCTCCTTTTCTTACTAATGATGTCATAGTCAAATTATAAATCAAGCCATTCAATCTCAAAGGACTCTGTAGTCACCATCCAGAAGGTGCCCTTAATGGTAAACAACTATCAATGTCCTTACTTTCATCAAAATTACAGAAATCAAAAACCACCACCTTGGGTACCCAAAAAATAAGTCAATATTAATTACACAGTTTCTGATTAGATAGTGATAACTTTCAGCAAATGATAATTTCATAAGAATACAGGTTAAACCAGTTGCATTGGTACACATACCAATTTTGATCGAAGATGTTGCCACCTGATATCAAGATTATAGAATACAAGAATGTTTCAGGTAAAGCAATATGCTATCTAAGGATTTGAAGTGAGAAAACAAATACATGCATTTGCTTAACTCCTTTTATATAATCTAGAAACTGAAAAAAAAAATGCAAGTTATCTCTGAAGTTTCAGAACTTGAGGGAGAGTGTAAGTTGACAAGGATTTGATAATTAAGAATAATAAGAAAATACAGAGAAACATTGTTCTCTCTGGAAAATATCATATTCATCTTCTTCAAACAACAAATCCCTAACCACCAATCACACACAAACCACCATCATGCATTGCATCTCCGGCCACCATGGCCTCCTCACAAAAAACTATTAAAAGCATAGTGAAAAAAAAGGCACACAGTAATCCCCAAGAAAAATAAAAACAAACAGGTAATGAAAAGTGTGTGTGTAAGAGAGAGAGAGATCACCACCTGGAGCAGTTCTTCACAGATATTTACAGTAATAAACCCAGCTGCGAAAAACTTCTGCGTCAAAAGAAATTGGAACACTGGCAAAACAATTTCATAAAATTTCAAGCCCGGAGAAGTCATATCCTCAGCTGGAGGATCCCCCTCATGTTTTGCCTTAGATGAGGCTAATGGTATGACTTGTTTACAAAGGGCATGATGTTTTCCCTGGAATAGAACAAGCAAAGCAAAGCCCCACAGAAACTGGTATTCTTCAGATTCCAGTTCAACCATACTGTACCCAGATACTAAGCTGTCTGTTGACATATTTTCAGCAGCAGCCTCTGAATTTCCATTCCTATCAACATTCACAGGAACAGCATCCAGAGCAAGTGCTTGCAAAATAACTGGCCAAGCTTCTTCCAAACAAGGCTGCAGCTTTGACGATACCAGACTTGCTTGAATGGCATCAAAGAACGAATTCCACTACAAGTGAACCAGAAAATGAAATGTTAAAAAAGTTATATTTATTATATTAAAAGAACAATGTATGTGAGTGTATGTTTATGTACACATCTGCCAAAATTAACAGGTTCACAACCACTTCAGCTTACATTTCTTTTGAGATTTAAGTGCAAGCACACACAACTATAATCCTTCAAAAGTGCAATCCAGTACTTCCCCAGAATGCTTGAACTTCTTGAAAACAATGGTAATAATGCTAGATACTCATCAGGAACCACAGCTTGGTATCTCCGCAAAAATGCATAAGTATAACACTTGAGAGAGGCATGAGCAGCTAGAAGTCTTATCTTGATCTAATTTAAAAAGTAAATTAGTAAGAGCTTTGTCTTTGTAAACAGACATACCAAAAGCAAAAAATAAAATAAAATAAAGGATAGAGACGACCACCACTCTTTACTAGTACTAACAATCTGAGATGGATCTTTTCTAGACAGCAAATTCATCATTCTGCAACCAGCATACCTTACATGAGACCCATTCTGCAAACGAAGGATAATATAGGTCCTTGAAGTCATCCAGTGGGCGAGATAATAGTGAAAATATGCGTTTTACAGCAGCTTGGTCACCACTAATTATTCCACTTGTCATTATCTGAAATCGTAACATGTCATCACAACCACATTTATGTCTAAAATATCTTTTTGCAAATGGTAAACATATAAATGTTCTCACCTTAGTAGCGAGCAACAGACCTGCCTCCAAAAGAATAGGGCCAGATAATGTGTCTAGTGCAGTGCGAACAGCAGATATTAATTGTGCCTAAAGTTCATAAAGATTTCAATAATTACTAATCCATTGTCATGAAACAAAAGCACACTGAGACATGTCATCCTTAGAGAAAATACAAATACACAACAGCTGCATCAGCTTACTTGATACTGTTCTAGTAGAAAGTGTCCTGGAAGCTCAGGATCAGGAACTGTTTCAAACTGAAATACAGAGCGAGAAAAATGAAACAAATTAACATTGTCCAACATCTAACATTCAATATCTTATCCCTCAGACATCCTTTAAAGTTAAAGTTGAATTCACATCCATTCCTACTTTTCTTAGACAGGGACTCTTCAAAAGTTAGTGTATATAAATAGTCTAAGTGAGAAAAATAATCAGAGAACTAGCATTCCCCATACTAACCTTGTCTACAACTGAACTTAGAAGTCCAACACCAATTGGCCGCATGTTTTCGAACTGAATTGTACTTATCTATGAGAAATAACATATAGAAAAATGAAGTGTCAACTTTCAATCAAATTTCACGACTTTAAGAGAGAATATTTATATAAACTAACATTTTCTATTTAGAACCTGATAAGCAACTGATATTAATTCTTGAACTTGGAGGACTAGCCAATCACCAGAGGCTTGTTCATTTGCAACTTTTCTCCTTGCCAGAGACGGGTCAAAATGAGCAGGATTCTTGCCCACAGCTTCAGGCAGAAAACTCAGGCACCTATAAACCAGCAAGTTATTTAACTAAGAAGACATTATTACTGATAATGAAAAATCCTAGCAGAAAAAATGGACATTCTTTAATATAATACACAGGCATTTTTGACATTTTATAGACCTACATGTTCAGGTCTGGTTTAAAGCTCAGGGCTCAGATTATAAATAATTTTTCCCCATAGAAATCATATCATTTGGATTCCATGAAGAAAGCAAAGAACTTTAGAAGATAAATTCTACTTCAATAGGTTTTAAAATGTGACAGCTAAAGAAAACAGAATAAATTATTTTAACAAATCAAAAGTATTATTCATCCACTAAATACTGTATATTCATTCTACATACAACATAAAATGAGCATGCCAGAAGAAATTCTGCAGCATACATATTTGATAACTGGATTTTCAAAAGCTTTGCCTAGACATATTGTTTTGAACATCTAGAAGAAAGAATTACATGCCAACAACCGCGTGGCCAGTTGGTACAATGTTGAACTCTTAGTCAGGGTTCAGCCCTGGCAGGCTCTTCAACTACTAAAAATGAGGAAAGAAGTGCAGAGAAACAAGCAGAAGTAGAGCTAGATCATTTACTTGGTTCACTTACAATCAGAGAAGTAGAGAACCATGACAATGAAAAATTAGCAAAATGAAAAACGTAGAGATAAAAAATCACATACTCAGCAGCAAAAACTCTGGTTCGGTATCTGAGGTGCTTATCTCTACTACGACCAACAGTAGAAGTTTCAAATGCATGACCTTGAAATGACATGTTCTTAGAAACAGAGACCATGTTTTCATCATCTCCAAAATTTAGTCTCGAGTCACCATCTGGACCATTAGCAGAATCATTTCCGGAACTAATCTCAGCAGTTGCTCTTGTTGACATAGCAAGGACCTGGTCAAAGCCAAAAATGAATTCTTCTGGTATTTATACAAAACAAGAATAAAAATTTGTCTTAACCAACCTAACAGCTCTTCATACTCCAAAGAAATAACAGTCATTCAACAGATCAAAAACTCTTGGCAAATACCATCATTCAACACAATAGAACACCACAGCAGATATTTGGTCAAGTACAAGGCATATTGTTACCGGTACACAGAACAATAAATTCTAAAGCACCATGTACCACAACCATGGACAATTGCCTACTGACCCTTCCAATCTAAGATCCTTTTTTTGCAGAGCACATTAAAACACAAGATATAATGACATCACCAAATAAACAGCCAAATCTCTTTCATCCAAGGGAAATTATAGATAGACATGGACTGATTTAGCTGCAGCATTACACAGAAAGCATGCATTCAAACGAATTTCTCCCCTTTTTGAAGATTATTAAGGGTCAAAATTCCAGACAATGCTTCCAGGCACAAAAAGCTACCTTGGTTAGGACTTGTGTCCTCCAAACTGCTTTCCAATTATTATTTTTTCTAATTCTCTTAAGTTATTCTAATCAATTCATATAGAGAAGACTTTCACCCTCAATAACACTAAAATCTTCCATCCATCTACAGCATATCTTCAAGAAAAAAGAACCCCACACCACACAGGGCAACTCAAAAGAAGTTAACGAAAGCTCTGGTTCCCAACCTTCTGTGTTTTTAACGGAAATGCACAGTCTAAACCATCCTACCATCACACAGAAGAGGATAGCACACAAGAGCACCCCCTATCTTCTTGACAATATGAGAAGCCATAAGAGGTGCAATTTTCAACCGGGATCAATTGACAAATGAACAAGGATAGACTCAGTTATTTAGAATATGCTCACATTTTACTAAATTTGCAACAAAACGATTATTTAAAACTATTTTATATTACAAATCTTACAAGCACATTACTATAGTATCAAACAAAACCAAATCCACTTATGGATTGCACCATGACATCCAACTTCAAATAATAATATGACACCTTTATCATACACATTTTCAAGATCTATATCAAAATCCAAGAAAAAACTCCAAATAGAAAAAATACTATAAAGAGTGTCTCACAAGCATCATATATATTCATACTTATGGGTATAGAATTTTAAATTTTATTTCCTATCCTATTACAAGAAAAAACACATAAGCAAGTTCCTTTTGGCATTGACAGAACTGTTAACATAAATGACAAAAAAAATACTAACTAAAATAAATAGAAGAAGAAAATGACAATGATCCTTCTGTAACTAGGAAAACATCCATTTAACCTCTATCATATTATCAAAGTCGAGAAGTATCTCATCAACTGAACACAGAATGCATTTCAGGATGACATGCCAAAATATTTGGAAGAGCAAAGAACTCACCATGTTACGACAAATTGATATCCATCGAGAAGGACGTGAAGGGCAAGACACATAAAGCAGTCGCATGATTGTGCCACGGATTAAATTCCCTATCCTACAAAAAATTAATAAAATGAAATTAGTGAAGCAACTGAAAGACCAAACCTTTACAAAAAAAAAAAAAACTATGTAGCAACAGTATTGAAGCCAACTATTGTCCCACCAATGATCTCTTCTCTTTTCTTTTTGCTTTGCCCAAATCCATGAATAAATATGTGACACAGGCATATATGCGTTCAAAGACGGGACAAAACAAAGAGCTAGAGAATCTGCCTATTCCAACCAAAAGTAGAAATTTCAGGCAGCCTCATCAATACAGCTTTACAATTGAAAGTGATACTATCAGTTTATATTTGAGAGAGAAGAAAAAAGATATAACACAATGGTCATATCAATATTAAGAATTTCCAAGGGATTCTTTGGATGGTATTGCCATCACCATGATTATCTAGTGATATTGGTTTCAAATTACTACAATGACCTTGGAACAAGTGGTGATCTAAGATTACAATGTTTGATATGAATGAAATTAGGGTCATGGTGTTCGGTGTTGCTAGAAAGCAAGAAATCATTTAATATAATATACAAAAATGGAATCTCATTACAGTAGTATTCAAGTAACAATCTCTAAGATTATAATGAACAAATATGAAAAACAATTTATGATTATCTTTAATAAAATGAATTTAACATCATTAAGGAAAAGAACAATGAATTAAAAGATAAATTACATCAAATAAAACTCCATCTTTAACACTTTCACTGTCAAGAATTTGGCAGGGAGTTATATTAGAAAGTTCAAATTTTCTTTACATATTAACTTTCAATAGATTTTAATGCAGAAAAGTTGAGAAACACGAAAAGTGACAAGGCATGTAAAAACCGGGGAAAAAAAGAAGGATGAAATTTTAAGACATACCAAAAATACAAAAGATGGACAGAGAAGTGGGACAATTGTAGTAATGAATAAGCTAAAACTGTTGACTATAAACAAAACTAAATAAAGTAGGGAGGAGCATTGTCTAAAGGTACATTGGATGGTTATTTTGAAAAGGGAGAGTTTACTTGTTATCAATAACTGAAGTTTACCACATGAAAATATCTGAAACTTTGGAAACAGGGTACACTTTTTAAGCGCATATTAAAAAGTAAAATTTCCTGTCCTCTAAGATGAGATTTAGATTCTCAAAGGCAATGACCTGAAGAATCTTGGTCAACTAAGATCAGAGTCACACAGGATCACCATGTTCCTATCAATCATAGTGAACTAATCACCAATTTGGTGAACCTTGGAATTTGGTGTGATCACCTCATACCAAAGACCTCGGAACACTGAAGGGATATAAAAAAATCACGGGCTAGAAAATTACTACCGATATGTTTTATCTTCTGTACATTCTCATGGCCCAACTATTTTTGCTACTTCAAGAGAAAAACTAGTTCACTGAAATTCAATGGACATATGCACTGATATACAAGAATTCTTGGTCTAGCAACATGATATCTTGAAATAATTAGAGGAAAGATCGACTGGGCGAGAAATTATATTAAACTATTTCAAACCAACTTGAAATATTCAATTAGACAAACGCTATGTTTGACATGCATAGACAACCTAACCATATTTAACACAGTTCATAATTGCAAAAGTGGACAGAAAATCATAGTAGCACAGGTTGAGAATACTGACAGAAAAAGAAAACACAAGCAAATAAACATGTTACAAACATAAGAAATGTATTGGTTCTACCATTCATGTCATTTCAACATTCTAAGGGTAAAAAATCAAATTAATATTCAATTAGGAATCATCCTCCACATACTCTGAATCAGTTTCTTCATCTAGCATTTGAAACAGATTATCTTCTATTTGTTCATCAATGATGGAAACCTGCAAAGGATACCATGAACAGAAGAATTCAAATATAGAGAGGGAGGAGGTAAAGGAAAGAAAGAAGAGGCATTAACAAATGGAAATATAAAAACAAGGAGCCAACTTCACTACTCACAGGGTCCTTCTCAATTAGATGTCGTAGAGTGGAGACTGCAAGATGCCTTAACGCAGGCTGTATCAAAGAAAACCTGCTTAGTAGCAGAATAGACAAAAGCTTAAGATATTTACTTGAGAACTATCAGAGTAAACAAGAAAAAACCTGTCTTGATGACAGAGTCAGCAGAAGAGTTTGGACGTGGGAGTGCACTGAAACAGCTTGTGGAGCAAAAATTACAAGCTGTTGTGTGAAACGAACACTCCTGAAAGATTAATAAGCTCTCAAGTATCATCCATTGTAAAAGTAGAATATAAAATTCTACCAGATGTCTAGTCAACCTAAGCAAAGGTTTCACAGGAGAAAAACAGAAAGAGCAAACATAGGATAAGAAAATTTTCAGGACATACTCAAGTAGTGTAGCTGTTTCTTCTGAGGAACTAATCTCCGCGACAACAGACTGGAATAAAGATTGAATGTCCGTAATAATTTAAATATGAAATGGAGGAAAGCAAATAGGTACAATTCTAATTCAGGCAGATTGCAGTTTACTAAATCTATATCTTATAAAAAGGGAAATTCAGAGAAGAAAATACCTTGCAGCGTGAAAAGAAAATGCTACCAGGAGCAAGCTCAGGACCAAGAACAGCAACAATTGCATTTATAAGACGTCCCACACCTTGTTGGAGGTCAACCCTCCCATTCTCTTCAGACAACAAAATCTCCAATGCAAGGCCAAGTGTTGCCTGTATTTTAATAGGGAAAGCAGAGAATGTGGGAAGCGCAAGAGATGTGAATCAATGAAAATATCTACCTAAACCCCACTGCTACTTGTCCAAGTCAAAGAACCTTTCTGACGAAATTTTCAATGTGTGAAGAATTGTACTACTCAGGAGACTAGCATTCAAAAAATTCCATTGCTTCAATAAGAACTTATGCAAAAAATAGTTTCTGAGATTTTCATATGTTGGGGGCTTCAACAAATATAACAAAAGGGTAAAAGACAGTCCAAACCACATAGGCTCCCACCAATATCAGCTTTGTTCACTTGAGTCAAGAATCATGAAGTTGAGTACCTGGACATGAGATACAAAGGACAAGCCAGCAGCTTCAATGGTCAAAAGAAGTCCATGCAAAGACCAGATCTGTAAGCCAGGGATTGAACTTTTAGCCAGCAAAGATATTGAGCTTACAGTTGCAGGCACTAAAGTTGAAAGTGCAATCCCTCCAGCACTGCAAACAGAGATAGAAAAAATTAACATTCAACCCTATATATTTAATATTATTGCAAACTACCACAGAACCACCATTGAAGATAATCAAAAATAGTAATATAAGATTAACAACTATAGCATTGTATTTAAAATTCAGCAAGGAAGTAACAGTGAAATGCGGAAAAAACCAGTGGGATGATTAATAAACGACGCCACTTCAAAGAATAGCTTTTAAGAAGCTAAACCACAGAAAATGCAACTTGTTAAATGGTTTTATTACAAGCAAAACAGTTTCTGAACTTCAAACATCATACAAAAAATCAAATCACCAATTCTCACTGTAAAGGTAGCAACTGTTGACGAGGCTAACCTGTGAGCCTTGGTATAGGCATCCAATAAACACTATCACCACCGGCAAAGATTTTTGCACAATGAAATGTAATTCATTCATGGACAAACAGATTCATTGGAAGTCAATTGGAAACACTTAATTTGGATTCAATAGTGTGAGAAAGGGGCCATGGTGGTAGGAGATGCAATGAATGATGGTGGTTTGTGTGTGATCGGCGGTTATAGATTTGTTGTTTGAAGAAGATGAAGAGGATATTTTTTCAGAGAACAATGTGTTTCTTTGTATTTTCTTATTATTCTTAATTATCAAATGTATACAAAGTAAGCCTTTAAATAGGCTAATATAGAATTTTAATATAATTAAAACTATAAATAATACTTATTCTTAATATAAATAAGACTTTTAGTAAATCTAAACTATTGATTAAGAATAAATTCTAATTACACATTAAATAAAAACTCTAACGCTCCTCGTCAACTTACACTCTCCTTCAAGCTCTGACACTTCTTGGATATCTTACAAATAGGAACCTTAAATTGTGTAATAATATTTGATACCGATGAAGTTAGGGAAGAGATGGGCACGGGTCGGGTCGGGTTGGGTTTTTGGCCCACCCGCACCCGACCCGAATATTGATACCCTCCACCCATCACTTGATTCGACCTGGGTTACGGGAGGTGTCACCCGACCCAAACCAACCCGTGTTTTAAGCTTCAAAACCCGACCCAACCCGACCTGAGTTATTAAAAAATTTAAATTTTAGGGATTTAATTGTAAAAGAATAAATTTTAGAGATTTAATTGTAAAAAATAAAAATTTTAGTGACCTAATTGTAAAAAAATCAAATTTAGTGACTTAAGTGTATAAAATATATATAAGGTGGGATTATTATTATAAATATCCCTAAAAATATATGAAAAATTACACTATTAATCCCGGGTCGAGTCGGATTTTTTCACCCAAACCCAAATTTTCTACCAAAAATTTGACCTAATCGGGCCGGGTCGGAACCCATCGGATTCGAGCTCTGTGCCCATCCCTAAGTTAGGGTGATTAAAATAATCAGACAGAGAAATTAAACAAACTAGGATGATTAAAATTAAAGATTAATGGAAGATTTTGTAACATAAAACAATTTAAAATCATTACTACAAAGTCAATTAAACAAAACCAACTGTAAAAGATCATGATTGTACCCCCAAGAATTTAGGAGTAGAGAGATTAACACAGATCTGTCATAATTGATCCAAAAAATTGTCAATCCAATCAGGCAAATCACTACTAGAGCAACAAGTTTGTCCCTCAAGCTCAAATCACATTCAACCCACACGTGCATAAGTTATGGGATCTTATGCAGATCATATTTTGTAATTCCATAACTTCAGGTACCAATTCCTAAAAATTCCAAACATTACAAAAAAACAATATACCCGTGTTGGATAAAAAAATTTAAATTTTCTAATTTTTAATTTAGCACCAGGGACTCCTACAAGGTTTCACACCGAGTCCATTGCCCACTTATGAAAGAAAAAAAAACGTGTGGACAACAAAATTAAATATTAAACAAATTAATATTAAAGTATTAAACCTATTTTCACTTTTCAGTTAGAAGTTAAGAATCTACATTTCAGCAAAATTAAATATTAAACTATTTTGATATTTCACCTGCGATGAATACATCCAAGGGAAAGAGCAATTGAGCCAGCATAATTTGAATCTGTTATACTATTTAGCTCCCCGAGTAATGATCGAGTCTGCATATCAACAAAAATACACCGGTCAGTTAATCAAATTAAATAAAACAATTCAGTCATAGGGTGAGCATTAGGTGTCACTTAAGTCGAATGCTTTTTCTATTGGAAAAAGAACTTAACGAAATGTATTTTTCCTGGTATCTAAAAAGCTTTAACAAAAGAATACACAAAACAGAAATCACGATAGAGAAAAAACTGACCATCCTGGCTGTGAAGACATCATTTCCGAGGCGAGCTAAAAGACCAAGACCCTCTGATGATGCCCTACGTTGTGATGCACAAATGTCCCCCTCTATTAATATACCCTATCAAATCAAAACAAGCCATGACGAGATGGAACTATGCTCAACTATACAATAAAAAACACTTTTTGAGAAGTGATGTACCTTAAAAATAGCTTGAGACAAATTTAATATTTCTAACTCCAATGATTGTGGACGTAATGCGAGCAAAGCCTGAAGTTCATAAATATATCAAAGGTTAAACACTAGCACATTTTTTTTATGCATAAGATATAAGGATTGCAAGCACCTTCAAGCCAGCAAGTAACCCCACACATATATTGGTTATGCTTGCAGCATGCCATGGTTGCTTCTTCCCAGCTTTTAGGCACTGCTCCATCATTCCAAGAAGAGACAGCATACCAACACTATTCTGCCATTTAGATAGACTGGTTTATGTGGAAGTAATTTGGAGAACCAGAATTTCAAGTGAAACAAATAAAATAAAACACCAACAAAATGATATAATTTCACTGGAAGAAGGAAAAATAAACATCAAACAACATTGTATTATCTTACCTGAGAAGCAAATATGGTTCCAAAGCAGAGAAGCATTTGATTCACCAACATCTTGTTTATAGTCTCCGGCTACACAAATAAAATTAAAAAATAAATAAATAAATAAATAAATAAATCTTAGTGAAACTAAATAATTGGTGGTGGAGAAAAGATGTAGGTCAACTTAACACAAGTAAAAGATTGGCCTGAAAACAAAAACCAAGAGCGAACATAAGCATGATTATAAACGAAAAGATAATCATATGGGTTGCATAATTATGAATTGGGAAACTTTCTCAGATACATGTTGGGAAAAAAGCAGGGAGGGAGGTTTGAGAGAGTGCAGATTTCCAATGCAAAGGAAAGTCAGAAGGACTAGTAAATTCTTCCGAAACACCAGCTATAGTTGTTGTTTTCTACTTCCAACCATTCTGTTAATTAATGAGCATTCCAGGAAGTATTTACCACGTGAATTACATACACAAGATGTAGATCATGGAAACAGGGGAAACGTAGCATACTTTTTACACTCCTATCAAAATGATCTCAGCACTCGTTCCAGTTCTCCCCAATACAAGCATAACAATTACCTGAGGAAAACTCGACAATTCATTATCCCATACACAAGGCATGAGTCCATCTTTTCCACCTTGAAAAGCACGAAGTTCATCTTCAAACCAATCCCTGAGAAAAGACAAATAACATGTAGGTAAACTCTTAATTATATAATTGACAAAATCAACTCAAAAAATGCTCAAGGCAAAAATAGACACAAAATTTTATATTCCTGAGCTAGCTAAAACATTGAAAGGATGTGAAGACTTTAAACAACAGTTACTAGGTGTAGAAAACAAAGTCTTTTTATTCTCTGTTATATTTTATTTATTCATCTGGAAGTCCTATTATAGACTTCTAAATAGGGTTTTACAAGAGTTTTACAACTATCAGGAAACCTAGTTAGATAGGTCTCTAATCTCCTAATAAGCTAAGAGACAATTTAGGTTAACAAACTAACAAACTCTTAAACAGTAGAGTTACTTACAGAATAGGACTTTATCCTACTCGGCCTTACACTTACACAACCTACACTAGGAAATCCAGGAAAGCTTACAAATTGAAAAATATTGCAAAAAGAACAAATTTAGACACCTTCCAGGAATCCAAGGGCCCAAACATGCATCTCTTTTGTCTAACAGGAACTTCAAGCATGAGCTTTCCTCGCATCCAGAAGCATTTCTTTGTCATAAAACAAAGCAAACAGCAAAATTAATCATTCATGTTTTCAGCAGAAAAAAATATCTGATTTTCATCATTTCATAAAAAAATTAAAAGGGCACGATAAGTTAAACCACAGAGAAGATGAGTGATAATTACCTATAGGGAATTGTACATAATTGTATAATTCGAGAATGGTCACTCTTATAGGTCATAGGATCAGGAAGGGATTGATAGCCCATTAATGTTCTGATGATGAATATGTCCACTGCAGGCTTAATATCTGCTGGTTCTTTGTCAGCCAACAGAGAGGTGTAGGACAAAGCCCTGCTTTGCAATGCATATTAATTTATTTATTTTCCTAAATCCATACTAGTGCAATAATTCTCTATTTCCATACTAAAAAAATATGCTAGAATAGAATCAGATAAATGTGGGGGTGAGGGGTTTGTTGGGGAAAAGGTAGGCATATTAGGTCATACCTATTAAGGTACAGCAACACTGGTTGAAGTAGAACCCCACTAATTGTCAAATTGGATGAAACATAGCATCGTATGAAGGACGTAATTGCATCAACTGCGGCAGACCACACACTAGAAAAGGAGGAAAGGTTATCCATAGCAAAAAAATCATTGAAACAAAAATCTATCATTTAAAAATAATTGAATGAATCCACTTTTCATGCACAAAAGGAAACCAAACAAAAGCGAGACCCAGTAAATCCTGAACATGCAGACATGCTGGAATGAAGTTCATTCAGATTATTCATGTGAAAACAGGTGGTGGAACAACAAAATTTCCATAACCCAGCAAAGTTGGCCCAAGTTCTCTTTCTTTCTTTCTATTTGTTAATCCTGAACAAGCAGACTTACCGAATCATAGGTTGTAGGTCTCCACTTCCCCTAATTACATCTTCACGGTTGCCATTGAAAAGACCAGCCCACAGGGAAAGAATGTCGAATACCTGATCCTCAAGCTCCTGCGTGCATCAGACATAGCTTGGTAAGATATTAATAAGCATTACAAAAAAATGAACGTCAAATTCTTATCTAAGGAGGGAAACAGGAAAAAAGAAGTAAAGAAAATTAACCAACATAGAAATAACTCTATACCTCCTTTGGCATGGAAGATAATAATGATGATAAGAGTAACCACCCAGCTTCTTCTTCAACCTTGGCAGTAACGGCATCTCTACTAGATTCTGTCAGTAGTTTCTTAGAAACTTCAAGAACTGCTTTGGGCAATCTAAGGAAAATAGCATGTTAGTTTACTTTCAAGTTAATTTACGCACAAGAGTGGGAATCACAAACTATGATTGCACTTGTTTACGATGGTCTGGCTCTGGCCACAAGAAGCATAACTTAGAATTTTGGCAAATATAGTATACTGTTATAAAAGAACACTACCTGGCCGGATAACCAAGGGGTAATTTTCGTGAAATTGAAACTAAAGCAGCCAAAACTGTTGCTTGCCCATGCAAAGAATTAAGCTCAACTTGCAAATTGCTTCCCTGAACACAATGGACAAGAATACTTGAATTATGTTTTAGAATCATCCCCAAAAGGATTCACATGTGAAAAACAGAAGAAAATAAAGAAGTGACAACACTATGTCCCCATTTAGATGGCCAGTCAATGTGGCTCCTGCAACACTTGCCCCTTTAAACAGGGTTATACCCTTACTGACCATCTAATCACATAAGTTGGGCTGTAAGACAAGGTCAAGATTAAAAAATATTGATTTCTATTAACAAGGATAGGCATTGACTAAATAGTGAATCAGCTCAAAGGAAATCAAGCAAAAGATAGAAAATCCCTGTATATAAATAATACAATCAAGAAGGGTATTAAAAGAAGGATTGAAAAGCACTTGTAAGAAGTTATATCAATAGATACGTGTACTTCTCCATATGATGTACAGTATTATGCCCTACTACTATGACCGATATACCGTATCAGTAGCATTGTTTGTACTTACTTAAAGTTGCCCATGCATAAGAAGGAACACTACTATGCCTACATGAGGCTGGACTGAAAATATAAGAGATAACTTTGTTAGAAAACCAGAGATTTTGATGTAGAGAAAATAGTTCTCTATTTTTGTGTATAGTCTCTTCCTATGAAGTCTGTAGTTAACATACAGCTGTGTGAACAAATGAATTTTCTTTTCCATTCAAATCTTCACGAGGTCACGATTGAAGGGTTGGGCTACAGCTACTTATCCAACCCAGTAGGAGAGGATCATGCAAGCTGGACCCTTAGACAAGGGGATTTGTAATTCAGGCAAGCCTAGCCCATATTACTATTTAGTTTTAATTTTTAAAACATATAAATATTAATGCTTCAGACCTCGCTGTTTGGGGAGAACTCAATCCACAACATTCAGTTTCAAAAGTGAGACGTAACTCAATACGATTCATACTGCTACTCAAGGAGGGTACACTTTAGACCCTCGAGTAAAATAAGATTTCTATAAACCTCCGCTTTTATTTTCTACCTTAATTTACCATTAAAATGTATAAAATGGTAGTTCAAAAAAGTAAAAAAAAAAATAGTTACAACAGTATACAAGTTGAAGTGTGGAATTTATCCAACTTGTGTAAATTTGAACAAAAACAAACTATTGATAAGCAACATGAACCACAAGGGGTAACAAAACATTTCAAACCATGGAGATTTAAATGATTTTCAGTGAACAGCAATTAAAGAAGAACAAAACAGCACAAAAATAGATGATTTGATACCAAAAATATTAAATTACCTTTTCAAAGGAAACACTTTCCCTTAAAGCATTTAGTATTGTCACTCCATAAGATATCAAACTACCAACACAAGTTGGATCAACCTCAGCCAACGTACGTAATGTCAAAGCAGCCTCAACACGTACCTATCCATAAATTTCCAAATAATAAATTATGCTGATATAGTACATTGTAAAAAATGACGAGCAGCAGGTTAGAACAGTAAGCTAAATTTTACTAAAATAGAATTTAGTTTCCCAAGCATGAACGTAATGCCCAAGTGAAAGACACTTTACAAGATGGATGCTTGTCTATTTCTATTTCATTTCACAAACGATGGATGAATGTTCGTTCTAATAATTTCAATGATATACAGATATATAGAGCTGAGTACAAATTCACAACTTATAAGAATCTTTGAATGCAACCAAGTATGTATTCTGTAAAATAGAAGAGATGTGGTAAAGAGCTTACAAGCTGGGAAGAATGTGAAATTGCTGCAACAACTGTGTTATCAAACACCTCCTTGAATTCATGTGGAACCTACATAGAGAAATATTGGATGCACAATGTTAACATGTTCATACATACTAGCAGCAGATTTTTTTTAAGCTCTATAATGTCAAATTATTGTTCATCATCAACAAATAACTCAACTTCAGAATCATATAATAAATAAGCATTCTTCACAAAGTAACATACAAACCAAACAAATGAGGCATATTAGCATATCTATGCACCCCATGAAAACAAATAAATCAGGCATCGCTAACCATAGTTTATTGCAAAGAATTTAATCAAATTTCAATCAACTTCATCTTGAGAGCTTCACGGTTAGCTTGAGCACAAGAATTGTAGGTTGTTAACGGTGTAAATAGAAGAGTTTTAGTTCAATTGTAATTGTACCAAGTATTTTAGATTAAGTCTAACTCTTAGCCTTATCTTACTTAGATATAATGATAATTTAAAGTAGTCCTATTTAGATTAAACTACTTGTATAGTCTTTTTAAATATTGTTTCTTTAAAGCATATTGAGTGAAAATACACAGAATAAATTTATTCTTTCTCTGTACTAAACTCTCTTTCTTCAGATCACTTTAGAGTGGAAATTAAATGTCTTCAGCAATCTATGAGAATGTGTTTTACATATCATTGCATTTCCTTTCATCTTACCATAAGCAACTTAAAAGGGCAACTTAGATAAATATAGTTCTAGAAAACTTCCCAGCCCAGAAATGAACCATTTCCATTCAACCACATTGGCAAGGCCTAAAAATACACAGAAGTTCATAGATATGGGAATTAAGCAGCTAAACTGCACCATCCAGACAAGCACACTAGTTTTAGATTTTTTGTTTGTTTACTAACAATTTCAAGGAGACAACAAAATGACAGCAATTACAAATTAAAAAAATAGCAAAGCATATCTACCTTGGCTCCATTTGTTGGGTAAGAAGTAGAAAAACCCAGTCCCGAAGTATAACAAGCAAGCAATCAAAGCCAAACTTAAACAAAAAGCTTATCAGAGCACAAAACACAACCTGAATCAACCTGAAACCTAAATCCTGGTCCCCAAATGATTTATCCCTAATCCCATCTACCTACCCGATTGATATCTCTGATTGTCAGATATTCCTATAGGGAAACATATGGTTTTTTAATGGAACAATACACTGCCAACTATGATGTTTTGGCTATAAATGCCATGTTGTGTTTCTAGCATTGTCTCTGAAGTTGGCCAATATCATACCGGTTTGCGATGTTTTATATTGGACAAGTTACTTTGACCAAAAGTGTCAAGTCCGTGTCACAAAAATGGCACATTTAATTCTTTTATGTGTATCCCCACGATTTATATCAATAAAATGTATCCAAATGGACTATATCTCTATTTCGTAGTAGTAAATTGTAGAAAACAGAGGAAAAAGTACCCTGTTATACTTGTTGTTTATTGATAAAATAGCACCTATTTATAGGTTACAAAGAGAGGCTAGGCTAGGCTAAAATTACACAAAATTAGCAGTTCCAAATCCCTAGAAAACAGCAGCAAGATATTAGGGAATTCTCTAATTTTCTACAATCTACAACAGTTACAAGATAAGAATAATCCTAAGATTAATTCTAATTTACTCACACAATCCTACATAAATTTCATTTTCAAAAAAAATCACCTTATTTGACAAAACGTTTATCAAGCTTAGAGAACTTGATGATGAGAGCATGTTAGCACCTAAACAAATGTTAGGAAAAAAATCAAATGCAATTACACTCCAAACTTTATGGTTTCATATATATGTTCGTTAAATCATAGTTATGATGTAGAACATAAAATAACTAAAGCTAACAATTTTTGAAACAATAGATGTGCACACATCATGATCAACTTGGAGACTTCATCCCATAATAGCACTAGATAAGCATATATTAGAAACTAATTACAGAAAAATTTTGAAGAAATGCTACAAGAAAGAAGAATTTTGCATTAACAATAGTACCTCTCCTAGAGTTTTCAAAGTGTATGACAGGGTACGCAGGGCAGCAATTTTCATTGAAGGGTTGGCTTCTGGAGATTGAAGCTGCAAGTTTCCGGCAGCACCCCAATCCCCAAAACAATGAAAAATAAATAAATTATATAAATGGGAAAATAAAAAATAATGAAAACTTCATGAAGAAAGGAGATGGAATATGAATCAACACCTGCTCTCCAAGGAAGATCGTAAAGCTTCTTTGAGAAGGTTCTGTCATTTGATCAGTTACACCAGTACGTAGGATATACAGAACACATGCCTTCAGTAAAACAGGTAACATTCTTTAGCTTTTGAAGGAAACTACAAGACCACATCACAATTCTGTTTGATAAACTTAGTACAAGTCAAAACTTAGCAATGCTTCAACTTTTAATAATTTCATTCCTACTTAACGAAATGCAAATATTTCCAAAGAAAGAAGAGTCCACAACGACATTTACAAAATTTACCAAAAGCTTAAGGTTCCATTCATCATTGCTTATCAAAAGTGCTTTTGGACCCAAAATTACAATTTTAACCTTCATTTACTATCCTATGATGTATTTATTTTACAATTTATTAACTTTTATCTTTTATCAAGACATAATTATATGACTAATAAATTATTTGAGTTTAAATTTTATATTTCATCGTGCAAATTTTAGTATAAATATTTTTACATTTTTATCATAATTTAAGTTGATATTTCATATATTAGCATATTAAAAAATTAAATAACATTTAAATGTATGTTTTTTATCTTATAATATCATGTCTAAAATGGTCATTGATCTTAAAAGCACATCTTGAAAGCAATGTTATACATTCAAATCTTAAACCAAACTTCTCAAAAGCACTTTTTCCACCACACTTTTCAAAAGCAATACTAAAAATGTGATAGTACACCAGATTATCTGAATCAACTGCCAGTACATACCCTAAAAAATATAATGAAAGAAATTTGAAACAAGCAATTACCCACAAGCATTAAAAGGAAAAATAAATAAATAAATAACAACCAACAGGTGTGAAAAATGATAACATATTGCAAAAGTTCATTTAAAATGCTTAAATATTCCCTCAAATGCACCTCTATAGAAGCATTACTTAATTCTGATAACATATATATATATATATATATATATATATATATATTAATGTATTACACATTCAGAAATGAGAATTATCAAACAGAATGACAGATAAAAGTGCAGGTATATGAGAAAACGATAAAGGGAAAAAAAAGAGCATTAGAATTTTTCAACTGGATTTTGCTTATTCTCCGATGCTTTTCTGTTCCAATTTATCACCCAATAAATGAATCTAGAGATATGATAATGAGATATCAGAACCAAGCATATCATTTTCTAGATATAATTTCTAAGAATAATATAAAATCTATTAAACCCAATTTTCTCAAGTACTTACCACAGCATGGGCATCAAAAGGTGTATCCGTACGAAGCATGTCCATAATGTTCAACGCAAAATTTTGAAGCTCGATATCTAGGTGCTGATACTTCAGATGAATTGCCTGCAAGAATGAATTCAAAAAAATAAAGTATTACTTTAAATCATCATCATTTGGGAGCCCATAAGATAAGATTTGTTTTTTTTTTTTTTTGTATGCTTATTATCTGATGAAAAAAGCCAATCCATTCTAACTGAGCAATTTTGAAAGTCAAGACCAAAAAGAACATGCATTTTAAGAGGAGATGGATCAAGAAAATGATTGTGAGTAGATATACCTGTAAAAAGAAAACCCAAGATAAGGTAAGGCCAACCCGAATCTCCATTGACCGAGAACCGCTTGCTGCAAACAAGCAACTTGTAAGCATTGTGAGATGTTACTAGCGACAATTGACAGCTCAAAAGATGTTTATGAGAAAGAAACAATGATAAGAGCATGCAAATGCTGCAAAGCTTCTCAGCCACAGCACCAGATCTTAAATCATAAAATGTTATCACCCTTAACAAATTATTCAAACACCAAAGGGTGCTAGCTAGATAGGAATCTAACCAAGACTAAACTAACCCAAAAATATTTATTTAAGTAAAAATTGACAAGACAAACAATCTAAGGCTAATAACAGAGGCCTGAATCACAGCCAACCCTACAAGGGCATACCTTTTGTGAAGGGCAAAACTAGATGCCTCTGCAAACCGCCTTCTAGTTTCTTCGGTGGAGGAAAGGGGCCTTTTCCCTTTGGTTGAACCTAAGAAGAGTTATGATAATAGTTAAAATACACTTGAAAGTGAAGATAGGAAATAAACAACAAAATTTGACATATCCCTACCTGTGCCTCAGGATTCATTCCAAGAGCAACTAATGAGCCCAGAGCTTCAGCAAATGCATCCCGAACAGAAGGTACCGAGTCCTCAAGAGCCTAGTGAGAACAGCAGTAAAAACAACAAATATTTACAACCCCAGTTTCTAAGTAATCAAGAAAGTATCATAAGAAGAAATGCAAGCAAACAGAAGATGTCAAAGAAGAACACCTGCCTTGACGCAATGTGTAGCCAAACTGTCAAGTTCTCCAACTCCAAGACCAGGTCCCCCTATGTTGGCAATAGCCTTCAGACAACGTGCCGCAGCTATTCTAACAATAAATGCTTTGTCTCCAATGCCAAATCTCGTAATGAGACGAAATGCTTCAGTATATGCTGAAGCAGCAGCACTACCACCACAGCCTTCCAAAGCATTCTGAAGCATGAGCAAAGCCTCTTGTCTCACGAAGTCCTAAAATTCAAGATAAACAAATTAAAGCCACAACCATAAATGCAGTAATAACATTAACACCAACCAATTTTCTACTAGCAAATTCTTGATAGCACTATAGCAGAAAAATCACTAACATATACTCTAGAGTCTAGAAACCATATCATCCAAACACATCTTGGCCTTACCGCCTAAAGATATAGCTTCTCTTCACCAAAATAACACTTACATGCCACAAATATCAGCTTCTTTTGCTTAGTTTTGTTAAGGATGCAAGGCACATTCATGGCAGTAGACCCCTTATATTGCTAGGTGTCAAAAAAAAACACTTGAGCTAAATTAGGTGCAATAAGCATATACAAGTTAAGATGTATAATTCTGTTGATGAACTCCAGAGTGACCCACTTTTATCTCACAAAAACGTCAGTATTTCCTTTCTTTCTTGTTTTGGCCAATATGTTCAATTTCCTTAAGGTCTAACTGTGTTGTTAAATACTTAAAACATTGATATTAACCTTTCTTTTTACTGTTAATACAGTTAATGGAAAATAAATAAATGCAAGACAACTTCAATCAAACAGTCTTTTCTGAACCTATTGTCTTACAAAAGCGTGCATAGGTGCATCAGGTGCACACATGATCAAATGAGCTTCAACCAAAAGCGAATGAAGCACTTTTGTTGTCGTAAGTTGCACCTAGGCATGCACCTTGACAGCACAGTTCTTGCTTATATTGGGGTAAGGACTGTAGAATAATTAAACAAGGAAATTTTCCCTTCAATCATTTCTCTGGTATTTTCACATAAATTTTAGGACTTGCCATCAATAAATCATATAAATAAGAATCCATATTAAAAGAATATACCTCATGAAGTTTCATCAGTTTTGTAGCAATGATAGTAGTTTCAAGCAAACCCGAAGTTATTTTTCTCCCAAAATGTTGATATAACTTGCCCAAGCATTGCGCAGCACCTACAAAATTTAAATCAAACGCTCGTGACACAAGAAAAAATTAGGAAGTCTTAAAATCTTAATACTATGAGAAGCAGACCTTCAATGAGAAAATTTTATCCCCCTCCTAAAAAAGGTATGGTTACCATTTTTTTTATTATGAACATTGCAACATCAGAGTTCAGAAGCAAAAGAGACAGAAGAAGTAGACAGTAGACACACAAAACTCAATGCGTCAGTGGGTATCTTTTATTAGTACTCAAATTTTAAGATATATATCCAATATAAGTTCTGAAAGTTATATAAAAAAACTTACAAATGACAGAAGTCAAGTATTTTGGCACCTCGAAATGAACTGGCTATCATCCTCAGTCCTCACTACCCCAAAGCACTCAAAAACAAACCAACCTTATCACTGGCAGGTTTATTCACTTACCAGGTGTAAAAGTTAAGATATAAGTACGTATAATCCCAATGCACGAGGGTGTTTTCATCATTAAAAAATACTCATGAAAAAATTGAAAACAAAAGAGGTCTATTGTGTTTGGCCTACCCGAACCAACCTGTGGTGTCGTTAGGCACCTCCACCACACCTGCAGTGCAGTTGGAGTAGCCCAACAATGCCACACAATACCTTGACAAGCGGCAAGGATGCAGCATAATGAACATTTTGGATGCTAACCACATCACAATAGACATGCTAAACATAGCCTATTTAGCACATCTGATGAAAAGATGTCATGTCCAAGAGGAGCTGTCTGGAAAGCGGGAATGATATTACATGAACATCTATTGCTTCCTATCAGCAACAATATTATGCAAATGTCAATGAATTAAAAAACTTTTTAAAAAGTGGAGTACTGACTTATTAAATTGGGATGAAAATAATTGCGGCATACTTATTCCTTCATTAAATTTTAAGATCGTTTTTCAATTTCTTAGGTATTGTCAGTATTAGCTTTTTGTTCTTGTTGAAAAGTATTCTTGCAGCAAGTCAATATAGTTGTCAAAAAGGGTATGGTATAAGCATGGTACAGTTAATTGCAGATTCAACTAACCAAGAACTTATATGAAAAGCACAGTACATTTGCCACTTCTAGTTTTAGAAAAATACATGATATAAGCACAGTACAATCAGTTGCAGCTTCAACTAACCAGCAATTTTCTGTGGCTCACTCCGCTTCCCATCAGAAAGAAATCCTTGAAGACTACTTGCTCTCGAGTATATTGAAATGCTATCTCCTTTTGATATTATCATTGCCATTGCTACGGATGCCAGGTGTCGCACAGGACGTTTGGCACCAAGAATAAGCAAGGAATACAAGGCATCCTCACATTTTCTTTGCCACAACAAGATAGATTCCTGAAAAATAATATTTCCAAGTTAAAAATAAAACTTCACTCGAAAAGGGATAAATTTTCAAAAATCACTAAAATCTTAGAAAAAAATCTAGAAGGCAAACGTAAAGGACCTTCTATTACATTAACATTGAATGTGGAACTAATAAACATTCCACAGAATCAAGTGATTCATCTCTATATTAATCTAAATAATCACAATCCATTTTGATAATAAAGCTAACAACTAACGGAAAGTGACTCATCAGCAATATTTCAATCCATAACATTTTTTTCTGGTTAAATTAAAATGCACAACTTCCTGAGAAATTGCAAATCAAATCTTTACAGACATAAATTTCACCGAAAATAAGCACATAAACAAACAGAACAACTAACTAAAAAGGAACACAGTCAAATAAAATTGTGCATCTAGATTGTGTACTGAAACAGAAAAAAGGTTAGATCTGTAGAAAAAGGACCCTAGGCTCGTCGTCAAGGGCGGAGAGGAGATCGGAGAGTAGATCGAAGCAAAGTAGAGGATCAGGAGATTTCTGCGATGCGGAAGTAACGATGGACTCGAGCTGAGCTACCAGGACGCCGAAGCGTGAGAGAGGAACGTTCTCTCTCACGTAATTCCTCCTCGCCATTACTTTCTACAAGGAATGCATTGCAGAAACTAAATATCCACTTTCAGTGTTCCCTGAAGAGAAAAATTAAAAGATGGTTCGTCCTAATAATAGAAATCAAAAGAAAAAACAACTTAGGTCATCGGTAAAAAGATATAATAATAAGGGTAAACTACTCAAGTGACCATCAAACTATTTAGGCATACTTACTTTGACAATTGAATTAGATAATTTATCAAATAGACTACTAAATTCTTAAATTAATCATATTTTGACCATCAAACTATTTAGATATAAATATTTTAATCACTGAATTAGATAATTCATCATCATCATCAAACTTTTAAATTAGTCCTATTTTGACCATCGACCTTTACCACTACATTGACCTACCCTTAATAACATGAATTGCACTCTTTTATATACATATCTTATAATACAATAAATTTTAAGGTAAAAAAAGTATAAAATAGTTTAAAAAAAGTTACTCAAACCTAAATCACTTAGGGTGTGTAAATTAAAATAATTAAAAATTGAGTAAATTTATCCAATTGAACGATGACATATGTCATCATCTGATTAATTGATTAGTTTTATTTAGTTAAATTAAAATTAAGGCCAAATTGATATGATAAGTAAATAACGTGGATTAGATATATAATTGTACAGATTATTATTAAATATTATGTCACTTCTCTATTAGTTTTTTAACGATAACGATCAAACAATTTAAACTTTTGATGGTTTAATTAACAAATTTTCTATTTCGATTGTCAAAATAAGTAAACCCAAATAATACGATAGTCATATGAGTAGTTTACCTAATAATAATAACTAATCTCAGATTGATGGATCTGGGTTTTCCTCTTTATGTTGATTTTACTTTTACAAAGGTAAAATCGGGAAAATTATATCATGGGTCAATCCCACCACCTGTCCATGGGACCAACCAATAAAAACTTTCCATTTCATTAATTTTTTCCCAAGTGAATCTTCACTTGAAAAATTAAAAAATAATGAGGTGGACAGTTTTTATTGGTTGGTCCCATGGATGACGTGATGGGACTGACCCATGATATAATTTCTCGTAAAATCGGGTATTTGGATCAGTTTTATATGGGACCAAATCATGTGGGTTTTAATTCGAGTTTAAGTTATATCATATTAAATTAATAGTTCAACTCAAGTTAAGTCGGGTTTGAGTCGACTTATGTATAGGTAAGTCAATAATTCAAATCGAGTTGAATTGGATTTAGATCGATTTGGGTTCGGGTCAATGCATGGTTGATCTCAAATCATACATAAAATAGGTTAAAGTCAGATTTAAGTCTGAATTGATTAATTATCGAGCTAATTCGAGTTTAAATGAACCTCAAGTGGTATCATCTAAAGTATTAGATCTAATTCGGATACGATGTCATGTCAATTTCAGATCAAGTTTAGTTTAGTTATATCATTTTTGGGTGAAATTTAGGTTGAGTTTAGTTATTTTTGAATAAGATTTGAGTTACATAATATCGGACTCAAGTTAAATTTAAATCGAATCGAGTCACAGTTCTCTTAAATCTTAGTATATATTTAAATAATTTAATCAATTTAGAGTATATGGAATTAAATTTTTGTAAAAAAAAAGTATTACATTAAGTAAAAAATAATGTATGTGACAATTAATTTCGTGAAATTATTGAAAAAGATTATATAATAAAGAATGTTTTTAAAGATTAATGTTTTACACTAATAATAAAGTGAAAATATTGAATTTTTAATTAAAATGAGTACTTAGTAAAAAATGGACAAAATAAATTAAGTATATTAGTTCATCGCTTTAAGTCAATTAATTACGGATTTAGTCAATTAACATGTCGGGCCAACAATAAATCGTATCATTTTATATGTATGGTTAATTACATGTCGAGTTAATTAATTGGTCAAGTCAATTACAAGTAAGACACAATTTGATATCATGTAGTTTCAAGTTGAGTAATGTTATATATTTATCGAGTTAATTTCAGGTTCATATGCAATCGAGTGCAGGCGATATTCAATTATCACATTGCAAGTTCATTTTGAGTTTGAATTGTTCTCACATCATGTGCATATCAAGTTTAAATCTTAAATAATCAGGTTCAATTTATGTTCGGATCAACATCATATCAAACTCAAGTTAAATTTGAGTTATTACAATCTCGAGCCAATTTCAATTGAGTTTTTAAATCGGATGTTTTTTCTTTGTTGGGGTAATAAATTCACACCCTTGGATTAATTTAAAACAAAAAAAAAAATTGAAACAATTTTAAGAGGCTACAATGATTTTTCAGGGAAAATGGTCCAAAAATGTAAGTCATTTAAAAATAGCTCCAAATCATTCCAAATTTCCAATTACTTTCAATCGACCAAATGATTTCAAACATTTTGAAATGATTTTCCCTTGAATTAGTCTTGATTGATTAATAATAATTTGTATTTGATTTTGTGTTATGTCTCAGGGAGTAAGAATTTGCCCGCAGACATCCATTGGATCACTGACTGAGGTTTCCTGCGGGAGAGTTATTCGAGCGTGTGATGGCTCTTGGAAGGCCATGGGCAACAACGGACTCTGATGAGTTACGTACAATTCATGGACCGCAAAATATACATGAAAACAACACGGAAGAGATGAGTTGCACAAGGTAATGTACTCTAACAAACAGCATTTGTTTTAGATGTCACAAATTCTCAAACTGCAAATCCAGATAGGTCCATGATTTAATCAATGCGGAAGATACAAGTTTCGGGGAAACCATATCGATTAAAACAAATAAGTTGTATGTCGAATACTTGTTTGCAGGCCTCTGTCACCCGGCACCGGAAAGGGGGATGAGCTTAGACTCTTGAAGTTCCTTTCTGATTTTCCTGAAGCATGTATTCTTTCTTCATTTCTTCCAAGACAGCATCATTGGTGCTGCAGATAAAAAGGGTTAAGAAACGAGGTTTTTCAAATTCAAAGCATAACCACAAAGCCTTCCTCATGATTTGCATCATGTGCCTGTTAATCTTCAAATCAACCAGTCATCATGGATATTATATATATGCATTTTTCTGAATTCGATTTTCTCAAGATCTTTAAGTGATAAAGAGAAGGGAAATCAAAACAACAAAAAGGGTAGCAAAATAACCAGGTGTCATTCTAAATTAACAGCACGATGACTTTCCATATGAAGATGAAAAATGTGAAGCCTAATTTCTATCAACTATACTGGTTAGAGGAATTGGGGTATTCTTTTCATTTCTTGTTTGGCCATTCACCCCCAAGCTGCTACTTAGATATAAGGCCACACATCGACAATGACATCAAAGCTACACAGACAGAAGACACTTATGACATGGGACATGGACACTTGATGTCCAGGGACCAAGCATAAGTTGTCAAACAGTTTTTCAGGCAGAAAGCCACTGACTGAAAAATTTTAACCTTTAAACTCAAGTGGTTTGTTTTGTGAGACTTGATCTCTTATATGGGTATAATTCACACTTGCATCTAATGTGGTTTGGGGTATCAGAATAAGCCACTGGATTAGAGCATTACAATAGCCCATTAAAATTGCATAGGGTCCTTTCATTGTTTAGAACTACCTTGAAGTTTTATTCAAATAAAGGGATCTTTTAAACAAGTTAAACTAGTTGATGATTAACCTACATAGAAACAAGAAAATGTCCATGAGACATCTTGTTTCTATAGGGAAAGATAATTGGCATAGATAAAGTTTGAAGATTTGAAAATCAGAAACAGTGATTGGGTTTCACTTTTGAAGGTGTGTGAAACAATCATCATTAAAATTTTGTTAAGTATGATTCTTTTAAACATTTAACTTAATGTTAAACATGAATCTAGGATGTGTTGGAGGGCCGAATTTAAAAGAATTAGCGTTCAGTAACATTATATTCAAAACGATCTGCTATAACTGTATAAGAGGAAATAAGGCAAGTCCAATCTATTTTATAGCGAACCAGGCAAAACAGGATGGAGTTCCTCAGTTAAGAATTTGAGATATCTCATTCTCTTGAAGTCAATGCATGTTTTAATGGCAGCATCCATAATCTCGGATCATTATACCAATTTCGCATCAGACATGTGAAACAAGTTGAGACTCAAGTTCTAAGCCTGCACAATTGAACTTGAGAATGCACTCTTCCAAGTCCGAGCTCAACATTCCCTCACCTAAGGTGATCAACACTTGATGCAACAAGGCCGACTTGCTCAAGTGCTACACACTCACTCAACTAGAAGTCTTGGGAGATAGCTACAAAAGATAAAGAGTTAAGGCTAGTATTTATACAGAGAAAAGTTGCTTACAGGGCTTTCCTACACACATAAACTCCCATGCCTCACAAGAAACTTTAGTTTATCTGAAATGAGAATAACTAATAAGCCATTTTATTTGCAATTAAATGTCTAACTATTATATTATTCATAATTATAGTCTCATGTATGAAATTAAGGTCATTTATTTCTTCTCGCTTTGCTAATACCTTGATTAACTAATCAAGATGCGAAACCTCTTGAGATTTGAGAATAGGAACAATCTAACTTAAGCTAAACTTGAATAGGAACACCAATAATATTCATTAACAATAATGAGCCATTAGTATCCCGGTGATTAAAACAATTTTCTGGGAACCATTTTTCACCAAGTTTATAATATGGAAACAAGTGCTGAACCTTAAATATCAACCTAACCAACAAAGAAATTATACTTTCTAAGGAGTTTCACTTCTTATCATTAACAAAAACAATTTCCTCTAGCACAATTTCAAAGCATTTTTGAACATTCTAAACCATGATTTTAAAAGTGGCTTAACATAGAAGTGCAATCTACAGTTATCGATCAAACCTGCAAATCAACAACCGCGTTTCTGAACCGACTGCAGGGGCAGTCACACCCCTACAAATTTTAAATTCCTATATAGTTTAATATTTCCTTGGTATTTTCTATTGACAATCTAATTCAGTATCCCTAATTTTTTTTTAATTTCACACCTCAACAGAAACGGGTGAAAGATTAAGAAGATAACTTACAATTGATGAAGACAATCATTCAATTCTTTAGCTTGTGTACGACATTTCCATACAACAGAAAGAGTCTTCCCAGCAGCACATTGCGCATATTTCGAAGTGTACTGATCACATTCTTTTAAAGCCTTTTGCTTCATCTTACTCCTCAAAGCTGAACAAACCCATTTCATAATTATAACCAAACCTTCCTTTTCTTGATGAAAAAAAAATGTCGAAATAAACAAAAACATGAGTTCGATGAGAAATGGGGTTTGGTTCTTCATTTCTCCTCTTTTAGGGGATCATTTCTTACCTTCCTCGACTTTCTTTTTGACGTGATTCTCACGTGCTTCCTGCACGTAACCCATTGCTGGAAATTTCTGCAGGGAAATGGGAGGCTTCCTTGTACCGGCGGCAAGTAAAGAGGAAATGGAGGGGTTTTCTTCTTTCTCGAGATGCTCCGTCGTGTATTAATGATAGTATTGCCTTGGGCTTTACTGAATCAAATCGTTGGCCCAATACATTACTGGATTGAAATATTATTTTTTTATAAATAAAAAATTTATTCATCCGATAAACCATTATAAAATTTTTCAGTACAAAAAAACTTATATAAAGTTATGTAATTTTAATATAAACCCCATACACATATTAATCTAATATTTAATTTAATCTTTATATAATTAAGTAATCGCAAACGAACATTATTTTATATAATAATAAAAATAACAATATTCGGTCGAGATTATCGATTAATAAAAATAGCAAAAATATTTTCAGTCAAGCTAAAAATGTTAAATTATGGGAAGTTAAAAGAAAATTAATTTTAAAAATAGTCCCAAGAGAACAATTATTTAGAGATCAATTAATTAGAATTGAATTATTTAGAGATCAATTAGTTAAATATTTCGCGTTTATCGTCCGATTAACATTTCTCCCATTAATTATCAACTATGAATGATTTATAAAAAAATAAACAGTGACCTCAGGCAATGCGGGATTAGACGAAACTATAAAAATGATAGTGATGTCAATTTTTGATTTAAGATTTTAGAGTTTTTAACTCTTTTGCTATTTTTGAAATTTTAAGATATTATTTATTTTATTTTATATTTTAAAATAAAAATTTAAAAAGTCACATGTTAAATTATTATTGGGTGATATTTTTTAATATTATTATATTAAAATATTAACAGAATAATATTTTAAATATTTATTTTAATTAAAATTATACATCTATCTTAAAAAATACAATTTAAACATCTATTTCTCAATAAATATTTATTTCAAGGAGTTTGGCGAATTAAGATGAATTCAAAAATTACACTTTAGATTTTAAAAATTTATATGTACTTACTTTCAAATAAAATTTTAAATTTATCACTGTGTATGTATATATTTTTAATAATTTTAAAATGATTAATATAGCATCCGTTCATACATATTTTTAATCATTTGATAGTATACATACTTTACATATAAAACGATTTAAACCTAAATTTTTTAAGATAAATATCATTTTTTTTACAAATGCTACTGATTTTTTATTAAATCTATAAAAAATCATAATTAAATTGCAAACAAAAAGCAAAATAATTGGATTAAACAATTAAAAAATTCTTACAACCAAAAAATAAAAATAAAAATTCTATAGAGATATGTATACTAATAAAATTCAGAAGCTTCTTGAATCTCTTTGTCCCTATCCAAACGAGACATATAAAAAAATAAGTTATATGCGATCTAAACTTGTCATACAAAAAATACTGTTACCCAATACTGATTTCATCGACAAACAATCATCAATCGAGTAAAAATAAATCATTTTAAGTGATCACCGATAAAAATATAAATATAAAAATTAATATCGATTAGATCTCTGTATGAATAATCGATCGCTAATATATGCTACAATATTTTTAAGATAATTAAATGACCATGCTGTAACATTTAATAGATAAATTATTCAGCAAGAAACCTACTTACAAGAGCAATTTTATTGGAAAACTAATGTCCGGTCAAAGCTTACTTTTCCTCTTGACTGTAATTTGTACGAGCCAAGTCAAACGGGTTAAAAGTGGTCCTCACGTTCCCTGGGAAGTTGACGCAACAACATATTAATTACGTAACAAAAAACCAACAAATTAATTGTTGAATTATATTCAATTTACATGTATATTTATTTTATTAAATTTATCACATGGATGAAAATAATATATTTAAAAATAAATCTACGAACAAAGTAAAAAAAAAAAAGAATATATAAATTTGTATAAATCCTTTTAATTTTAAGAAACAAAGCATTCGCAGTCAACTGACTCAACTCCCAGGCCCAAACCAAAACGCACGGGAATCTTTGCTATACACCACGTGTCGAATGTTCATTGGACCGCTCCCTCTTTCTATCATATACCCTTTGACACTATTTTCTTAGAAAAATAAAATAATAATAAAAAACGGCCCTCTTAGTCTCTTCAGTCTCCACTCCCTATAATAAAGTTCTCCGCTTTCTCATTTCCACCAACAAACCAATAGAAAAATCAAGAGGAGAAAAATCGTCCATCGGTACGTTATTCTGGATCAGCTTTTTAGTGATAATTTTGGATTTTGTTTCAGTTTTTACTTTGAGATCTGCAGGGTTTTAAGTTTTTTGTTTTATATATTTCCTTGATCTTGTTATTGGCTTTTTGGTTGATGGAATGGATAGTTTTGTAGGGGGGTTCGGTTCAATTTTAGTGGTTTTTAGGATTTGAGCTTTTCGTTGTTTGATTTGTCTCTTTAGGGTTTTTCTTTTGTTGAGATATGTTTGTTCATAGAAGTTTTTGGGGAAATGGAACAGGAGATTTTGTTGCTAAGATTTAGGGTTGAAAAGTTTTGCTAACAAAGAATTAGCAGGTCGGATTATGTGAAACTGTTGGAACAGAAAAGATAGGAGCTAGTGCTATTTTCCGCAGTTTAAATCTTATTGTTAATATTTAATTAATTTTATTACGTACATATTGGTATATTTAGCACAAATTAGATCGGATCTGCGCGTTAGATGATTCGAGGAACAAATAACTAAAATTTGAATGCTGTTTTATGCCTTGGGGTTGAGGAATGAGAATGTCTCGGATGATTGTTCCAGATGTGGATGCTCTTGTTTAGGTCCAGGATTTGGTTGAAAATGTCTGGTAACAAGAGTAAATATATCTGTCTTTGCAGGATCAAGTATTTGATTGATTATTTGAAAAGATGTCTCCAACAGAATCATCACGAGAGGAAAATGTTTACATGGCCAAGTTGGCTGAGCAGGCTGAACGCTACGAGGAAATGGTGGAGTTCATGGAGAAAGTTGTGAAAGCTGTGGATGTTGAGGAGTTGACCGTTGAGGAAAGGAACCTTCTCTCTGTGGCTTACAAAAATGTGATTGGGGCAAGGAGAGCTTCCTGGAGGATCATTTCTTCCATTGAGCAGAAGGAAGAGAGCAGGGGAAATGAAGATCATGTTGCACAAATAAAGGAGTATAGGGGCAAGATTGAAGCTGAGCTCAGCAAGATCTGTGATGGGATTTTGAACCTTCTTGAATCTCACCTCATTCCTTCTGCATCATCTGCAGAGTCAAAGGTGTTTTACCTTAAGATGAAGGGTGATTATCACAGGTATCTTGCTGAGTTCAAGACTGGTGCTGAGAGGAAGGAAGCTGCCGAGAACACTTTGTTGGCTTACAAGTCTGCTCAGGTGGGTGATTTGTTGATGCTGTTTTGACAATGAGTCATTTTTCTATAATTCCTTAGCGTCTACTGAAAAGGTTAAGATAGAAAATCTTATCTTTTTATTTTGTTTATGATGGCAGGATATTGCTCTTGCTGAGCAAGCTCCTACTCACCCCATTAGGCTTGGACTTGCACTTAACTTCTCTGTTTTCTACTATGAAATCCTCAACTCACCTGATCGTGCCTGCAATCTTGCAAAACAGGTCTTTATTCTCTACTGCTGTGCTACTAATATCTTATTGTTATTATTCACCGAATTCTATCATTGACCAAGAATAGCTAATAAACTAAACTATGCTACTTTTTAACTGTCTCGGTGTGGTTCATTGGTTTTGGATGGCATGGTAAATTGTTTTTAATCTAATTCCACCCAAGCTGGATTTAGTTGTGATGCCTCTCCTTATATCTTGGTTAGTTGCATGCTTGAGGGCCCAACCTGTTAACACCTAAAAGAATTACTATGATGGCTTTTAACCATATGAAATATGGTAATGTTGTAGAATGATAACCATTTACTGGGTTTAATTATTTTAGTGCATTCAAGGAATGAAGATTCAATTCTTCTTATGTGAAGATCTGCAATTGTCATCTCAAGGACATAAATTGATTATCTAAAGTCACTTGTCTGCTAAAATGATGTTTTTCATTTTGCAGGCTTTTGACGAGGCTATTTCTGAGTTGGATACTTTGGGCGAGGAATCGTACAAGGATAGTACATTAATCATGCAACTTCTCCGGGACAATCTGACCCTTTGGACATCTGACATTACGGTATTCTCTCCACCTTTCCTTGTGTGTTCAATCATGAAAATTTCATGTAGTTGTTGTATTTGGACATCAAATAAACATCTCTTCAAATTGCCATTTTTTTGCACCAGCATGGATTTGACTAATGTCGAAAGCTATGTTCTTGAGCAAACCTTTTTGCTTTTCATTATCATGACCACGGTTCTCTACCATAGCGTCTACACTTCCAAGCATTAAATTTCATAGATTAATATTAGGACTAATATCCCAAAGTTTCAATTGATCTCCAAGATAATCCGTGCTTCTTTACTGTATTGAGAAGGTTCTGCCACGGTATACATTCCAAACACATTTCACCTCTTCACAGTAATTTCAGAACTAATATTCTGATGTTATTGTTGTTATCTCACGTCTCGCGTTAATTGTTTCTTTGATTAACGTTGGATGTTCCTTTTCAACTGGTGATGGTTTTTCTCAAGTTTTCGATTCAGATGATTTCTTGGTTTGTGATCAACGTGTTTTGTTCCTTGTTTCCTTTTCAACTGATGATGGGTTTTCTCAAGTTCTTGGTTTGTGATCCATGTGTTTTATTCCTTGGTTTTAGGATGAGGCTGGAGACGAGATCAAGGAAGTTTCGAAAGATCCAAGCGAGGGGCATCAGTGATGAGATAAGTCCATAAGAATTGTTCTCTGTACCTTATATTCGCAGGTTTACAATACATAGATGCAATGCAGGTTGTCGTAGAAGATTCGAGTTTCTTATCATTTAAATGCATTCATCTTCTGAATTATATATTTGTTTTATTATTGGACAAGAAGAAATTTGTTTGGTTTGATTTGTTTTTCATGTGGTCGTGCTAAATTTAGTGCGTTTTCCCATCTATATTTTTCTTTGCTGTTGTAAGCTGCCTTATCCCTGTCTGTTTCTGCCATTTGCTTAGTGATTTTTATTTCTTCCGGATGTTGGAAAGAGATTTAAAAACCACTTCATTTATAAACCAAAATATTTGTTTCATTTTAATTATTCAGATTACTGTATCCAGTAAAGCCAACAAAAACGAACAAATATATCTTTGGAAATGACTAATTTTGTCTTAATTTAAAAATACCAATTTCCAATATAGTCCAATCTCAATTTTGTCGAAAATAAAATCTAATTAGTTGATTTTAACAAATGCCTTCTTGTACTTGGAAGACCACAAACACGAATGGTGGTGGGTCAGATCAATTTAGGTGGGGATTTGACAAAAATAAATCCAACTATATGGTACTATTAAAAAAAAAATCCATTGAATTTGATGTTACAAGTCAAATCAAAATCATGTGCTTGTGATATTTTTCCTTTCACTCACTCATGTAATGAATGTCCAAATTCTAATGTTTCTTTTTAAATATGTTATAATATTTTTCGTAATTTTTAATAAAAAAATCAGTTGCCATAGTAAAAAAAAGATTGTTATATATATATATATATATATAAAATCAACTCATGCCTACTCTTACATACAAACGGGACCCACCTGCCTCCCTTCCAATTTCCCTCTTAAATTGATGATGAGAGACACATCATTGCACATGCATCTTCTTCTTCTCTCTCTTTTCTCGCCCCCCCCCCCCCCCCCATTATTTTCCCTCTATCCAAACAACCCATTCGAAAACAACCCAACACAGCCTATCCAAATAAATCCAACTATTCTACTGTCCGTATGAATCAGACGTAGTAATTCCTGTACCTTTCACATTTTTTAATTCATCATAAATTTATCCCCAATAACATTTTATCCATAGCATCAATTTTCAGTATGATCAGTCTAATTTTACTTAAAATCTTAATATGTTAAAATATATGATATAAAAAATTTATCACCTTCAAATTTTATCATCTTTTAATTTCTCTTTTTTCCCCTTATAAAAAGATATTTTAAGGTTGAAATGTGTCTCAAGTCCCTTCACTATTTATTCATTTAGAATTTAATCCTACTTTTCAAGTTTAAAAATTGTAGTCCACTTGTTAACACAATAATATAAGAAATTAAGGGTCTAAACTCCTAAAATAAAAGTAGGAAGAATAAATTTCAAATGTAATAACAGTGCAGGGACTTGGAGCATATTTTGGCCATATTTAAATGGATGCAAATGGTATATCCTTATATTGTGCCTTCATTAGTGTCCTCACTTTAAAATAATAATTTTAGGGTTTAAGTTTAAAGGTTATGATTAGGGTTTAAGAAATTAGAAGTAACGTGTATTTTTAAGGTTTAGGGTTTAAGATGTAAAAATTAGGGTTAAGGTTTAAAATTTAATTTTTAAAAATCTTTTGAAAGGATACATATTAAAGGACATATAATCTTTTACTCTATTTAAATCATGTTTATCTTAGATTATTTTAACCCCTAAAATTAGCATGTTATTCTGCAAAATGATTGTAGAAGGAATTGAGGGAAAATCATATTGAAGGGCAACTTAAACGTTTGAAGTTTGAATGATTCATAGTCCATCCGAACCCAAAACTGAAACCTATAAATTTCAGAAGCGTTTCAATCTGAGGGACCCTGTCAATTGGCCCATGTCCTGTTGTCCAGGCTTGATTCAGGCTGGCACCCTATCTTGCCTCGGCTTCCGTTAAAACCATGGACCCCAACTAAGACAGTAAATAAGATACAGATAAATTAAGAATTATTCAAATTAAAATCAGTTAAAATTTATGTAAAATTTGAATCGAATGGATTTAATTCGAGATCGATTTGATTTTTTAACGAGTTAAACTAAGTTATTCGATACTTGAAAAAACTCACAAGTTACTCGAAAATATAATAAACTAAAATTTTAAATTTTTAAAATTAAAGTGAGTTAAGAGTATGTTTATGATGATAATAATATTGTTGTTGTTAATAGAGTTGTAGTTGATATGAGACACATCATGAGCTATTGAGTCAAACTCAATCAATACTCGATTTGAACTTTAACTTGACTCCAGTTCTTAGCGAGTCGACTTGAACTCAATGCTTATGGACTTGACTCGGCTCCTTTATACCCTAACCGCAAGTAATCATCACATTATATGAAGAGTTGCAGTTCGTTAAGCTCCACAACCCTTGTTTTCTTGGTAACAAATTTCGAATCATAAATTTACTGAATGCACCATCTTAATAATTGTACGAACCAAACTAAACTAAGATCAATTCTTTGTTCTAACAGAAATCTAAGAAACTAGATACAACATTCACTTGGGATTCCTTGGTCCCATGTCGAAGAAGAGAGAGTATGGTTTAATTTTTGGTTCCAAAAAGTTGTGAACTTTGGACACTAGGGCCTAGGGGAATGGTTAAAAGAAGAAGAAGACATATTGAAGCAGCCTTTAAATTGCAATTAGAGGTTGTTTTTCTCATTTGAAAGTCTGGTAAAAAAGATTCCAAGCAGAGCACCAGCTGAAAAAGTTGCAGGACTTTTTAAAAGCCTTGAAATTCATAGTTGCAGCTCTCATTTCATGGCATACGCCATGGAACAATCTTCTTGTAGTTCCACACGGTACAACGAACCAGAGTTTAGTCTGAGGGAATGGAGCCTTAAGGATCGAATCAGCCGAGAAAACACTGCTTCGAGACGATATTCAGCGTCGTATATCAGAAGTTTCAGAGAAGATTCGAGGTCTTTTAGATCGAATATAACCATTTCTAGCACTGCTTCATCTCCTGGATGTTCTTTGAAAGGTATAGTCTTATAGATATAATCCTCTCTTCCACTTTTCCATGCAAAGCTTGCTCGGTTTTGCTCTAAATGTTTTCTCATGTTCTTTATCACAGATGAGATTGATCCTTCAACATACTCTTTTACAACAGCCCTTAAAGGTGACTGTCGAAAAATCAAAATCATAGTCCCATCTGTGCGGTTCCAATTCAGATGTGTTATGTTTTGGGTTTTTTTTTCAGCATTGCAGGCTAGAACAGTGTACAATACTTGGGAATGTTTGTCGCCTGAGGGGTTTGCTTTGAACTCCAAGTGGAATGATGCAGAGAAGTACATTTGCAACCCTCTTTCAGGAGAGGTTCCAATGGAATGTTTATCTGCAAAAACACTGAGTGGAAGGTCGTTTCGGAACTTAACGAATCGAATCACCATGTCTGCTCCTCTTGTTTACTCCCATTCATCATGTCATATCCAAACCAAGTCTTCCAGGAGAGTTGAACAAGACATACTTCAGTTTGCAGGTCCATGTCTGAAACTCAAAGGCTCATGAATATTTCCCTTGCTGCATTGCTTTTTCTTCACCCCAGAAGAGATGATTTTCGAGTTTGCAGAAAAGAAAGCCGGGATCTCGACTCGAGACGTGGGAACTCAAAGCACACTGCCTGATCTTAGTTCCGGTAGTCTTAGCCCGGCTTCAACCCCTTCAATCTTAGAGCCAGCATTGAAGCGATGCAGCATGGAAACCGGAGACTCTACTGATTCTAACACGAAATCGAAAGCTGATGAACAGGTAAGTTCTAGAATTGAAGGACAAAAAGAAAGAATCATTACCCCTAGTCTTCAAAAGAGTTCGTATTACAGAACATAAAACCAGTGCAAGATTTCTTTGATTAGTACATACATGGAATGCATGCAACTCAAGTACCCCAATTGTGTTTCCTTATTGTGGCATGTTTTCAAGATTGCTTGCTTGTCTGAACAGTGACATAGTTGCACTGTGGGGTCACTGTAGGATTATTTGGTCCCAAAAGTCTACAATGTGAAGCCCCTCTCCCCTCCAAACTAGCCTGTTTTTCCTGCAGGGAAATAATTGAATTGTGTGGCCTTCCAAGGTGGGGGAAACTAATAATATCTTTTATTTTCCCAGCCACACAGTCTTTTCAATGGCAGAACAGAATAGGCAAAGCCAATTCATCAAATCCAATGCAAATCTCTTTTTTGAATAAGTAAACAATCTTGTAATATATATATATATATATATATATATATATATAACAAAGTATGTTATTTGATCTAAGAATTGAGGTATTTTGGGTGCAGGTTGAAGTGAAAGAAACAAAGGAGAATGAAGAAGAAGAAATCAAACAAGCTACAGGGTGCTTGTCATGGATTAGAAACAGGCATAGAAAGAAACACAAATGGAAAAGGAAAAGCAACTTCTGTTTTCCCCAGTTTGGAGACAGATAAAGATGGTTAAAGGGGGAGATTGTTGAGATTCTCTAATATTTTCAATCACAAAAAGGGTTCCTTTTTCTGTTGAAGAAGAAGAGATTGAAGGTGAAAATGTAGACATGGGTTTCAAAAACTGTCTTATTGTGGTGGTTTGGGACAGTGTTGTAGTTAGTGTGGATGATGGTGATGTTTATGTTTTGTTGCTTGTCCTCCATACTATAAAACAATGGCTGCCAGCTCTCTCTCTGTGTTCACGTGCATGCTTTTCTTCTTCAATTTAACTGCAAAGACATGATCCTGGCTGATGCTGACCTTGCAAACCTGGAACAAAAATCTTTTTATGTAAAAAAATAAATTTAAAACCATAAAAATATATCTTATTTAATTTCATAAACTCTAACTCTTAATTCTATTCTATTCAACATTACATTGTAAAGAGAATAATTCAAAAAAGATGATGGACAATAAGCAACAAAGCTGGAGGTCACCTTCCATCTTCCTGAAACATGACATTCTGATGAAAAACAGTCATTGCCACAGCTTACAACCTAATAATTTGCATTCCCTTGCCTCCAAAATCTTACCATATTTAGGGCTGTCTCTCAAGCACCTGCTACCTCTGGTCTCTATATTTACACACAGAAAAATGATTCCAAGAGTTTCATTGAAATTGCATGCTTACTTTAGAAAAGCATAGCAATAGCAAACAAAAGTAACAAACCTCATATGAGCATGGCCGGACTAAAATCACATGCATTCGATACTCAAATTAAACCGATAATATTTTTTATCGAAAAGATAATTTCATATGAACATGGCTGTGTACAATATTATTTTTGAAATTTTTTTAGTCGAATTCACTTCATTCATTTTATACAAAATTCATGTCTCTCATTCCACATCAATCATGTAAGATCTTCAAATAAAAACAATGAGATAAAGTAGGGCCGGTTCAAAGATTTTAGGGCTATGTACAATTTATTAAAATATGGTCATTAAAAGTAATTGTCCATGACTTCCACTAGTTATAAAATTGTAGCCTTTAGAAGCAAATGTCCTTTTTAGGGACCCCTGTGCGATCGTTTCTATTGCGTCTGTCCAAAACTTCATTAGTTAAGAAATAATTATAACATTTTAACAATTGTAACTCATCTTTCTTAATATTGTTTTTAAAATTTTTTAATAAATTTCAAAATTAATATCATCTAATAAATGTAGTTTATCAAAATTTAGAGTCATTTTTTGGGAGCCCTGTACAGTCGCTCCTATTGTGTATGTCTAGAACCTACTGAGATGAAGCTAAGATGCTTCTTATTTATAACTATTAACCCTTTCTGCAAAAGAAATAAACCCTTCGTGTTTTATTTTATGCTTTTTGTTATACACATGTATCGGTTTTCAGAGTCGAAACTTTTGCTTCCAAATTCAAGAGTTTCGAAAATTATTTTAGAGCAACACGTGTCATGATCAAGTACGCTTATAACCATATTAGCAATTTACGATACAACCCTTGAAAAACCTTAGGTCTAACTATTCTAATATTAAGAGTGTTGATTCTCTAGTAATCAGTTTTATTTTAATTGATTAAGCTTTTGAATTAAAAAATTAAATTAATTAAACTCTTAAACCAATTTTAATCATTAAATCATGACAATTTTTATTGAATTTATTGATGTAATACATCATACTATAATGTTTTCACTTAATATTTTCATTTTTTCATTTTATTTAATTTTAAAATTTGTAAAAAAAAAAATTTAACAAAATTCTAAATTTAACAATGATAAAACTATAACTTTTTTCTAAAATTTGAAAAAAAATTCTTTATTTTTTCATTAAATAAAAAAGTATTTAAGAATTTAATTATTATTTTTTAAATTAAAGAATTTCGTACACCCTTAAACCAATAAATAATGGGATCCAAACTCATATAATGCTAAAATCTCTCGATAGGCCAAGCGTTCACCTTATCCCGCATCCTTCTAACTAAAGAGAATTCTACAATCACTTTCACCTATGTTACAACATCTATCAATCTTTACCATTCCATATTCAATGAATTAGTAACCAGAAAAAAAATAATAAAAAGTTACAACAATATCTATCATCCTTTATCATTCCATATTCAATGAATTGGTAGGCAGAAAAAAATAGAAATACCTATCCAAGCAAACTGATGATGCACATGTCCTCAAGTGTCATGTTGCTCTATCACACCAAATCTCACATTTCTTCTGCTTCAAAAAAGAAAAAATTATTTGGTACATAAACTTTAGATTAATGATTGCTTACTGAGAATCAAAGATTCTAATTACAAAACTTTGATAAGATACAGGAATCACAGATTATAATTGAGGGGAATTCACAGCAATGAAACTCCATCAAAGTTAACTCACCAGTAAAGCTTAAACAGTTGAATCTAAATGGGGGTCAATAATGAGGACTATTCATGCTCCAAGTTTTCTGCAATACTAGCAGTTGGAAGGCTGTCCAAAACTTTATGTATCCTAAGCTTTTTTGTCCTGCAGAAAATAAGTCAGAAATTAGAAAATTCCGTTCAAAACTTGCAAGGGATATTAATTTACTATAAACTTGTGACTATTTATCAAGTTACCTTATCGAAGAGATGTATTTCTCTACATCTGGTTTTTGTTCAACATCATAGACAAACCACTTTTCACCAGGTGCAACTGGATCTGTGGTCCCAACATCTATTCATTAAACTTGAGACTTAGAAACTTACAAATTCACAGGTGGAAAACACATTAAAGTAATTCATTAAACCCTAACCTTGAAGCAATATATGGTTTTCACCAGTATACCCTCTCAGTTTCCAGAAAACACGACCATTTAAATCCAATATAATAGGTGATGTTCTAACAGCATCAGACCTTTGTCTCTCTGCAAAAATTACAAAGGAAAGTCGGATATTTAGAATGCAAGTATGTGTACCTGTTTCTGAATCCTATAAGACTCATTAGCTTTTCAGCAATGGCATTTAGAATGGTACTAGTGATTAATAGATATCCTTTAAGACTCATTATCCGCAATAACTATACCCAGTCTATTTTGGAACATGTGTCTGTCGGGTGGGAGAAGAGCATTACATAGTTAATTAGCAACATCAATAGGTTTATGTACATTTTTAACATAATTGCTTGAAGTATAGAATAAGAAATTGAGAACATACTCCTTGGTAACATGGCCATTGCCTGGAGCAAATCTTCATGAACTTGAGCTGCTTCTTTTTTTATTTGCCCAATAAGAGTCTCGTGCTCAGAAATTGAAGGAGGAGCACCACCTTTTTCAGTAATAACTTTGGCAACCTCGTCATGCATTTTCTGTCTTAATTGTTTCTCCTGTAGCAAGTAGAAAAGCCAGTCTTGCATTAGGATGCTTAAGATCACAACCAAAAAAGAGCATGCAATATTACAATCATTACCTTATCCCTTGAAGCAAGAATCTTTTCTTTTGCTTCCTTCTCACTATCAATAAACTTAGAATTTTGCTTGCCAATCCAATTACGCAATGTTCTGAAAATTTACAGAAGAAATGAGTCATAATTTGTAAAAGAGATGTTTATTAAAAAAATTCTAAATAAATATCTAGCCCTGGTTATCATCCTTGTTACTTACATAGTGCAAAGTGCTTCATCGCATAAAATGTTTAAGAGTTTAAGCTTCACAGAACTTTCTAACATATTATATGCATCCACACCACGATCATAAATATCAGAAGAAACTTCTTTAAGTGTGCATTGAGATTCAGACACACATTGACCAAGAGCTCGTAACCATGAAGCATTGTCACTTCCACTGAAGGCTGGAAATCTAAACAGACAATATAACATAAATTTATAATTCAATTCTAAGAAAGATGAAAGTCAGCAGTTAGGGGCATTGTTTTATACTTCTTCCCCATATCTTTCTGTATTAGAGACAACAATTGTATATGGATTTGGACTACTGGAGAGTACAGCATTCGGCATCTGCCACGTCCACGTATTATTTCTCTGATTACAGATTCTGCTTGCCCTTTCTTCATATCAAGAACCTATACCATAACAAGCAAGAAAATAACCAAAACTACCAATTAAGAAAGCTTCAGCAGGTAAAACAAAAACAAACAATTACACCTGACATTATAATTAAACAATAAGTACTTTCAATTAAAAAGAAATGTTTCTTTCAGGAGGAAAAAAAATATTTTCCAACATAAAAATAAAGAATTCCAACAGAAAGAACATAAGCACCTATCATCAGACTTGTCCTATGAAAGATTAAGGACAAATTACAAAACATATCAAAAGTCCATGACTCAATAACCACTCCACATTAAAGAAAGAAAATTCACCATAACAAGGTTTTCACCATCAAATAGTTTTAATGATCCAACTACTGATAAAGGTAAGATTTAAAGAATGATGAATCTGGAGTTAAATGTTAAATTTAAAAATAAAAATAGTACTATATAATCATACATACCTCTCCAAAAGCTGCACAAAATTCTAAGAACTGTAATGCATCACCAACATCATTGGGAGGTAAATCAACACCAGCAACAGTTACTAAGCTGGTGCCCGAAGGCAACTGAATGTCTACATGTAGCTTTCTATCTTTGCAAGGCTTTACAACTGAGTGGAGCTTGCCACTATTATTACCATTTTCAAAACCATCTGAAACTCCAGAATCCTCACTTTTTACTCTACAGTTATTCTCTTTAACAGAAGCTACATTGTTACTTTCTGGAACCTGCTTCTTAAGATTCTTCTCCTCACCCACAAAATTTTCTGACTTCAGTTTTTTCCTAGACCCCTCAACCGAAGTTGTGGACTTCCTTCTCTTAGTGATCTCCACAACTCTAACTCCATTTGAAACTTTTAGACAAGTTTTGTTCAAAGAATCTTCATGATCTCCATTTCCATTGTATAATTCCTTCAATCCCTCACGGTTGATTTTCTTAGACTTCTTTTCATCAGGTAATGATGATATCAAATTCTGAGAACTAACCTTGGAATCACAGTCTCCATCAAAAGAATTTTCCTTCCCAAGCATCCTTGGTGAAGAGGCCATAGAATCCTGTAAACATCAGAGAGAAAAATCTCATCACCCAAAATCAGTGACGAACCAATACTCTACTACCATTAGGAAGAAACAAGGTCAAACCTTTGTTTGCTTCTTAGGTGAAACACCGATATCTTTTACAATCCTTTCATATTTAAAATTTTCAGGTCCTTTAGCTTGAAGCAATTCTGAAACAGAAGAGAACCCAGTTTTCTTTGCAGTGAACACTAGTACACCAGTAGGATTGTGACCCTTTTTCTTCCTGAAAAACAGTACCCAGTTAAGACTTGATCAGAATTAACACCCAGAATTAGCGATAGTAACATCCACAGTTCAGTATGCTTACATGCAAAAACTACAATTGCAAATGTCTTTACACTTGGGACATTTCCAATCAGCCAACAATGCAACTTCTTCCTCCTTCTCTCCATATCTATCAAATGCCAATCCAAAAGAAAAACGCATTATGTTAACAGCATTATTCAATAAAAGGATTGCTCAACAAGTAAAATGTTAGAGCAAAGCAACAACCTGTTCAATAGACATTTTTGACAATACTTTATGGTGCATTGCTTGTCCTTTTTCAAATTCATGCATTGTGCCAAGAAATTCATTCTTTTTTGTCGGCACTTCAGCATTTGATCACAAAGCAAAAGAAACGTTAGGGGAAAATAAGTTTAAAAGCAAATACAAGAGTACTATACATCAAAGAAATTAACAAACTTCCCTACCCATTTTTTTATATAAACTAATAATTCATTTCTTTGATGCATCAATCTTTGTAAATATTTAAGGAACATAATTATGCTCGTATTTGACCCTCCTACTAGGGGTGAACGTTCGATCGAGTCGAGTAAAAAAATTTCAAGTTATTCAAGTTAACGAGTCTAATTTTATCATTTGAAGTTTCATTCAAAAACTTTTTGAGTCCAATCGAGTCGAGTTTCGAGTTCTTATAAAGATTTAATTGTAATTTAAACAACTTTCACTAACCATAAAAGCTATGTGTATATATATTATAAAAATACGAGGGATTTGTCTCGAACTTAAAAATAAATCTTCTAATTATTAAAATTTTTTGAGTTATTCGAATTTCAGTTTTACAATTCAAACTTTATTTGATCTTTTTTTCTTTCAAATTATTCAAATTTATGAAATTTCAAGTCGAGCCAAAACGAGTCAAATATTTTCACTTCGAGTCGAGTTATTCAATTTTTTCGAGTCAAATCGAGTTTTGTTCACCCCTACCTCCAACTTGTACGGAAATACTTCGAAAAAGCCAGCATACCCATGTCAAAATCACACCAAATTCCAGCACCCAAGTTCAAGTAAAATAGTCAAATTATAAAAACAAATCTCAATAATTCAAATACAAATAGGATAATTGTTTCATGTACAAGTGAGTTTCCACAAGGACTTAATTCTAGGGTGTAAGACTATGTTTAGGGTTTAGGATAGTTTTGAATTTAGGGGTTAGTTATAGAATTTCTGGTTTATAATTATATTTTACTGTATGTAAGTTAAAAACTAAGTCCCTAGTCATATTACCCAAAATCTAAACCCTAACCATGAACCATAAATTATAGCCCTAAACACTAAATTCTAACAATGAACTCTAAATTCTAAACACATATACTAAAACTCTTAAGCTTTAAATGCTAAAATTAAGGCAGCAACAATCAACATATACCAGATTGTACAATATCACTAACGCTAAAAATTAACGAAAAACATTTCAGTGGAATCAATTACAGATTAATCTTAAAAACATAAGTAGAGGTAAATAAACCTGGTGACAAGTTTTTCCATTTTCAGAATCACAAGTTCGAATTCCACTTCCCCTTGTTTGATTCACCTCTTCAATTTTGGAAACAGGAGTTGAAACAATATCCATTTGCTTCTTCTTCTTTTTCCTCAAATCTCAAATCTCGACCAAACGAAATCTTTTTGTGTTTCTTTTATTCGAAGTTTTCAAATTTGGATTTGGTTTCAGTTTCCCGCTTCCCGCTTCCCTTGTAGTAGCGGAAACAGATTTGAGAGATGAAAGTAGGAATTTCTTTTACAGACAACAGAGAGAAAATTCTCGGGAATCCCAATTTTCAAGAGAGTTGGGCGCCAAAATGTAATAATCGGTGCCCTAACAGGGAAATCTAGTCGAACAATTAATGGTCAGTAGCGTTGTTTTTAAAAAGTACGATGTAAAAGTATGATAAAAAAATAAAAAATTTTATAACGGACGTTGAACATCGCTGAACATTGTTAATATTGAATATCGTTGAATATCATTAAATTTAATTAATAAAAATTTAAAATCTCAAGGATTTAATATGTAATTAATAAAAGAGTGATAAACTCAACATATAATTAATAATTATATGACTAGTCTTTTAGATTTTTATTTTTTATAAATTAATTTAATAATGTTCAACGGTATTCAACATTAACAATATTCAGCGGTGTTCGACCCTGTTGTAGACTCATCCTAAAAAAATATAGTAATTTTTTTTAGAATTTGTATTTAGAATATATGTATTTAATATTGTTGTTAAAAAATATTTTTTTAGAAAATAAATAACTATTTTATATATGATATTATAAGTTAAATATATATATATTTAAATAAGGTTAATTACTGCAGAAGTCACGTTTGTTTGTCTCTAGTATAAATTTAGTCATTGATTTTGAAAATCGATCGATATAGTCACATACGTTTTCGGACTGTAAACTCATAGTCATTGAGACGTTTGTTACCGTTAAAATTTAACGGGAAGTTCATTTGTCATAATAAAAAATGATAAATTACTTAAATAGTCCATAAATCATTCTTTTATTTTTGTTTCATTTTAATTTAATCCTCAAAATTTTAAATTTTTTTATTTTTACTATCTTCTCAAACAAACCCCTTCACTCTAAATATTGTACTTCCCAACAAAATTTTCTACCATTTTCTCGTTTTTCCCTCGGTTCATCTGCACAATTAAACCAAGATTTTTGTACTAATGCTCAACTTTTTTCTCACTTTCATTGCCCTCGATTCCATTCTTAAAGATTTTAATTCCGTACTAATATCTAGTTTAAATCGGTTGAAAAGGTTTTCTGCAACAAACAATGATCTCTTGGGGTACTATTCCTTCATCTTTTAAGCAGAACAATAAGACATATTTTATTGACAATGATCTTTGTGGGGTTCTCTTAGAAAGTGTAGGGTTAAGTAAAAGGAATTTAGCCATTATAATTGCAGTTGATGGTTTTGGTGCAACTGCTTTAATGTTGTTGGCATTTGCGGTTTGATGGTGGTTCCATTTGAGAGGTGAAAGTAAGAGAATAGAGTTTTTTTTTTGAAGAGATGAGACCAGTTCGGGTGAAAAACTTACAGCTCATAAATTGACTCAAGTTTCATTGTTCTAGAAGCCACTTGTGAAGGTTAAATTAATTTATTTAATGATTGTAACCAACAGTTTTAATGTAGAGAGCATCATAGTTTCTACCAGGACCGGAACTACTTACAGGACGATGCTCCCTGATAGATCAACCCTTGCGATCAAAAGGCTGACGACTTACAAGTTCGGTGAGAAGCTGTTTCGATGGGAGATGAATAGATTAGGACAACTTAGGCATCAAACAAGGGCTAGGGGCAACCCAAAATGTGAATTTTGAATATTTCTTCATATCTAAAACACAAAATCATTAAACAAGAATTGAAAATCCTAAGAGAATTCTAACCACCGTTTAAGTTTCGAACTCGATTCAAAAAAATACTCCATCCAATGCGATTAATCTTTCTTGCTTAGTCAAGAAAAAGATATTCGGGTCTTGGGAGCAGAGTTAGAGGGCTTTTATAACATATGGCAACCCATTGAACCAAGAAGAAACTTGAACAATCTTTTTAAATAGAGCTGTCTCTTTTGTTTCTTTGGGAATAAAACCGTGAGAATGAGAGTGAGAAAATAGTTGAGAATTCACACAAAAATATTGGTTTAATTGTATAGATAAACCAAGGATAAGATGAGGAAGTAGTAGAAAATTTTGTTGGGAAGATAATATTTAGAGTAAATGGGGTTTGTTTGAGAAGATGGTAAAAATACAAAATTTTAAAATTTTAAGGGTTAAATTAAAATGAAACAAAAATAAAAGAATAATTTATGGACTATTTAAGTAATTTATCATTTTTTTATTATGACAAATCAGCTTCCCGTTAAGTTTTAACGGCAACAAACGTCTCAGTGACTATAAATTTACAGTCTGAAAACGTAAGTGACTATATCGATTTTCAAAATCGATGACTAAATTTGTACTAGAGATAAACAAACGTGACTTCTGCGGTAATTAACCCATTTAAATAATAATCAAATTCTTTTATATTATAATATTAACTTAAATTATGATAAAATATCAAATATTAATAAATAAATATATAAATTACTTTTAAAAAGTATTATTTAAAAGTGTTTTTGAGAATATATATATAATTTTTAAACTAAAAAAAATATGTTAAATATAATTATGTATTTATAAAAAATTGTAATCTGACCCTTAAAAATATTTTTTTTCAACCGTAAAAGCTAAAAAATTTAACTTTTGCGTTTGGGTTGAAAAACACTTTTCAAACACAATTTTTTTCTTCAAAAATCAATTGTTTAACATTGTTTTTGCGTTCTAAATCAACATTTAGCCCAAAAACTAGTTTAGAATGCAATACTAAACGCAACTTAAGAGATCTAGATAGGTTTCGATTCAAGCTTAACTCGTTAATTTTTCGTTGACACCGCTCCTTTAAATTATGAGTTCAGTATTAATTAATTTTAAATTTTATATTAATTTTTAATTAATTTATAGAACAACTAACTAAATTTTTTTCGTTAATATTATTTTTTCCTTTAGATTTTGAGTTCAATATTAATTATGAGTAAGTTTTCTCTATATAAAAATTATTAAAAAATAATATATTTAAATTAATCAAATTTTATTTTAAAATGATTAATTTAAATTCAAAATATTAAATTTCTAAATAACTTAAACCATACATGATTTTTGAATTAAAATTTCTAAATAAAAAATATTCAAAAATTCTAAAACAATTTTATAATTTACATCTCAAAATCAATTATCCTAATTTCCTTTCTTTTTTATTAACCTAAAATGGGCCCAATCTACTGGACGGACTTGTCAAATTGCGACGACCTAATGCACGGTGGGCCCCTTTTATCAACCTTCCTCGTTGTCTTCTGTTAGTTTTCGTTACCATTAAGTAAAGTCAATCCCACTCGCACTCTCAGGAAAAGAAACTCACGCGTAAAAAATATTTTAGTTATTGTCAATTTAATCCCTCTAAATCTCAAAACTTTGGATATATTTTTGTTGAGTGAATTTTATTGAAAACTGAATAAAAAATAAAAGAGATATAAATATTTTAATATTAATTTTGTTGTTAACGATGATTAAAGTATTTAATTTTTGTGTGTGAAAGACTAGAAGATATGATCAAATTTAAAAAATTCAATTCAAATGATTTAATGATAAAATTAAAACTTTTACAATATAATGATAAAAAAATATGTCTAAATTTTAGTGCCTAATGTATTTTTTTATTACTATTTATCATAATTTTGAATCTATTTTATAAATTAAAAATAATTAATAATCAGTTAATTTTATTAGATATTTTTATATAATAAATTAATATAATTTAATAATCAAAATAACTTACAAAAAACAAAGCATTTCTCCTTGCATCACGCTTATTCGCGGGTGCGTTCACCGCCATCATACAAGCGTGTAAAGATCCAATAGATTCCCGTAGCTGCATCTCAATTCTCAAACTCACGTGCCAAACTCTTGAAAATTATTAAATCAAACATATTTATCGTATTATCTATGATTTTAATTAATTAAATTTTTTTATTTTATTTTTAAAATAAATTATTAATTTTTTTATATATAATCGGAGAATGTATAATTATTATTTATTAAATAATTATTTTGAGATAAATGAATAAGATTAATTAGATTATGATGTAATAAATAAAGTTTATCTAAAATTTCTCTAAACTCAAATAATAAATTTTAGAAGTTACGATATACCTTAAAATATTTAAAAACACACACAATATTTTAATAAATATAATATTATATTAAATATAATGCGTAACTCAATATCATATAAATGGAAGGGTAAGTAAGCATAAGCATATATCATCTTATTTATTAACGATACATTAAATATCGGTATGAGAATTTAGCATGATTTTCATCAAATTTTTATCAATAAGTCGTTTGAAATAAAAATTTATATATTTATATTATAAAATTTAAGTAAAATTTTTAATTTAAATCTTAAAAAACTAGTACTATATTTTAATTTTTAATTATTAAACTTTAAATTAAATTAAAAAGTTTGTGTCATTTTAATCAGCGTATCTATTAAAGTTTTTTTTTTAATTTTAATGTATAATATTGACATTTATTTCAAAAACAAGAAGAATAAGAGTAGTAGAAAAGGAAAAAATCGTCCGTCATCAATCCTATCATCTGATCAGAGGGATCCCAAAGCCATAAAGACCCAAACGATCGAAGAGAAACAAAGCCGCGTATCCCAGAAAACACGTGAAGGTCGATGGCGGAATCTGCCGACGCGAGCCGGACTACTCCTTGCTGCAGCAAGGTAGGGTTGAAAAGGGGGCCATGGACGCCCGAAGAAGACGAGTTATTGGCCACTTACATCAAGAAAGAAGGAGGAGGCCGGTGGAGGACTCTGCCGAAGCGGGCTGGCCTCCTCCGTTGCGGCAAAAGCTGTCGCCTCCGATGGATGAACTACCTCAGGCCATCCGTCAAGCGAGGACAGATCGCCCCCGACGAAGAGGATCTCATCCTTCGACTTCACCGCCTTCTCGGCAATCGGTAACATTTCTCTGCACATTTATTTTCGTTTTTGAAATTCTCTTCTAGGGTTTCTTTCAGGATTCTCGAATACGTAAAAGAAGGTTCTAGGTTTAGGGTTCAATATGTCGAATTTTCAACTCGATTTTGTTCAAATCAAAATCATATATATATTGATTGATTAATTGATCAATTTACTGGGCAGATGGTCGCTGATAGCCGGAAGAATACCAGGGCGTACAGACAATGAGATTAAGAACTACTGGAACACTCACCTGAGTAAAAAGTTGATCAGCCAAGGAATAGATCCAAGAACCCACAGGCCTTTAAACCCTAACCAGTTACCAAGCCATCTCAAACCTTCTTCTTCATCCTCCAAGGAAAATCGTGGAGCTGCTACTGTTACAATCCCAAACCCAAATGTTAACCCTGCAGCTTCTTGCAGCAGTGGTCAAACCATGGCTGCCTGCAAAGAGAATGAGTATGTCCAGAATCACTATCAAACTGAAAACCAAGGGATTATAAGAAGCAATGAAGAAGACGAAGAAGATACTAATTACTGCAACGATGATGTCTTCTCTTCCTTTCTCAACTCATTGATAAACGAAGATGCTTTCGCCAACCACAATCCCATGCAACAGCTGACCAGTGGGATTGCACAAGCCGACGCATTGGTTTCAATTTCGGCATCGACGTTTGTCCCGGGCCAAGACTTGAATATCAACCAAAATTCCCCCGGGAGGGTTAATGATCATCTCAACTAGCTCTTCTGAACCCTCAGCTTTCCTGGCATGACTGTGAAATGAATACAGGCGCATGCAGAAGATGCATACAGTGTTGTAGGGTTTGGTTGGCTAGTATTTTATGTATGTTAATCGTCTGTTATTGTTCAGCTTACTACCTTGTTTGTGTTTTACATATACATAATTGTAAACAGGAACAATGCACTGATATGAACTTGTGTTATTATGTGTGATGTGTTTTTCATTTAGGTGGTTAATTTATTTAAGCTTATTTGATGAAACTTTCTTTTATTTCTTAAGTTTTGTATTTATCAAGTTTTGCTTTGATCCGAGGCTGTCAAAGGGGGGATTTTGTGAAAATATACTCCGTTTTACGAAAAATTATTAGGTGAACCTTATAAATTATTACTTCTTTTTTACAGGTACAAATCGTTTATCTCTTTCACATACATCCTTCCATATCTTCATTTTAAATTAGAGGATTTAGGATTTAGGGGTTGTGGTTAGAGTTTATGGAATTAGAAATAGGGTGTATTTTTTTAGTGTATAGGATTTAGGGTTTAAAATATAAAAAATAAGGGTTAAAGTTTGAAATTCAATTTTTAAAAAATTTTCAAGGAGGTATAGAAGGATATATGGGAAAGAGGCAGATAATTTTTACTCTTTTTTTTACATGTAATTAGTAGGTGGACAATTATTAGATAGTTATTTAAAGATAAACGGTCTTGATTGTTTAGATCATAGATGACGTGATGAACAAGGTTCACCTAATAATCTTTCTTATTTTATATTTAATTGAGCATATATGATTATAAATTTTATGAGTTATGAGGTATGAAGATAAAAATTAAATTTGTTGTGGGTTGTGGGAAAGGGGTAAATATATTTTTGTACACACTCTATCCCACCCGCCCTACATCATCCCACTCACCCCCAATAAATATTATAGCATATTATTGTAAAATATTATTAAAAATATAATATTAATTTGGATCATAATTAAACTTAATATAATTCATATCGTCTTTGGATATTAATGAAAATTCATTATATATAATTGAATAAAATATAAAGTTAAAGGATTAAGTTATAAAAATAATATATTTTGTTAAAAATATGAATTAAAGTTATGGGTCTGTTTGTCTGAAGGATTTTATTTTTCAGAAAATACTTTCCTCTTTTTTTAAGGCTTAATTCAATAATAGGTGCCCAAAGTATACATCTTTTCTGAAATAGGTGCCTAATGTGTTTTTTGGCTGAAATAAGTGCCTAAACTATATATTTTTTCTGAGATAGGTGTCTAATGTATTTTTTTGGCTGAAATAGGTGCCTAAAGTTTTATTCCCTTAGTGTTTTAAGGTAACAATGTTAAAAGAAAACTGTTTAATTTATAAATAAGTACCTAAATTATATATTTTTTAAAAAATAGGTGCCTAATGTAATTTTTATTAAAATAAATACCTATTTTTTTTTCTTATAAGTAATTTATATTTCTTATAAGATATAAAATTAGTTATATCTTAAATTAATCATTTAACCTTTTAAATTATGAGAAAAAAAATATTTTTTAACAACACTAAAATAAAAAATAATTAAAATTTATATAATTTTATATTAATATTTTTTATATTTTCCACAACAATCATCAATAGGCAAATCGATTCACTTGCAAGGACATGCCGCCGGTTCACATGGGGAATATATACAAAAATTCTTATATTCCTATTACATTTATAATTGTATCGAAAAAGAATTGGAAATATTAATATAAAATTATATAAATTTAATTATTTTTTATTTTAGTGTTGTTAAAAAATATTTTTTTCTCATAATTTCAGCTACTAATCAAATTTAAATAAATTATTAATCAATTATAATAAATAATTTAATAGATTAAAACGATGATATATAAATAATTTTACATCTTATAAGAAATATAAATTACTTATAAGAAAAAAATTAGGTATTTATTTCAATAAAAATTACATTAGGAACCTATTTTAAAATATATATAGTTTAGGTACTTATTTATAAATTAAACAATTTTATTTTTAACAATGTTACCTTAAAATACTAAGGGAATAAAACTTTAGGCACCTATTTCAGCCAAAAAATACATTAGGCACTTATTTCAGAAAAAATATATAATTTAAGCACTTATTTCAACAACAAAAAAAACATTAGGCACCTATTTCAGATAAAGTGTATACTTTAGGCACTTATTACTGAGTTAAGCCTGATTGGTTGGGTAAAAGTAATTACAGTCAATATAATTTAAATTACGATCAATTAAAAAAAATAAAGGGATCCGTGCCATTTAACTTACCAAAAATTTATCGGTAAATCATTTTCCTAAATCTTTTCATTCGCCTTCCCACAAATCCTTCTACTCTTTATTCTCTCATTCGTCGAAATCTTTACTCATCGTTGCTCTTTCAATCATCGACCTCTACCATCTTCACCACAAGCAATTGTTCTCACCATCTTCACTCTCATAGTTAAAACTCTGTATGTTTCTTTAATGCAAATCCAAAATTTTCTTTTCCATATCTATTTTCTTAACTCTTGTTTGGTTGCTTCCTGACCCTAGGTTTATCCATTCGAGCTTCTGTTGTGTAAGATTTCTTAAATTTTTTTTATTATTTTTATAATCTTTTATTCATGTTTTCCTCATAAAAAATTAGATAGTATATATTTTTGTTAGTTTGTATTTTTTTCTTCTTCTTTTCTATCTCGTTTGTTACTTATGTTTATTGAAGAATTTGTGATTTTTTATTGAAAGTGAGGTTTTCTAAATTGTAGCTATATTTATTTTTAATTTCTTTTTCAATTATCGTTTCGAAATTGAATCAAAGATTAACAAAATGTCGTGGTCTTTCGTCAATTTATACTCTTTAATTTTCTTTCTTGTGATACTATAATTTTTATTTGTTTTTTTTGTTAAGTTTTCTTAACCTGAAATTTTTTGATCATAATTGTTTACTTGTTTTATAATTTCAAGAATAAAAAGAAAATTTTTCAGAACATATAAATTTTTAAAATGTTTTTAGGAAAAAATTATCAAACAACATAAATTGAATTACACATAACATATCAGAAAATATTTTATGTAACTTATTTTCCGGAACATGTAGTTCACTTTTTAGAATTGATTTTTTAAAAAGTCAATTACTGTGACACAAACCTATATATGTATTATATAATATTAGTGAATCATATTTTAATTTGATCAAAATAGACTTAAAACGAAAGATGAATTGAAAAAATGAGAAATTATTCAAAGTTAATGACTAAATTAAAAAAAAAATATGAAGCAAAGCTGAATAGGCCTTCTATAATAGATTAAGAGTATGTGATTTAAATTTGATAAAAGAAATAGGCTTAACACGAAAGAAAGATTGAAGAAATAAGAAAATCATATAAAGTTAAAGGGGTTAAATTATATAAAAAAATATAAGTATTTAAAAGTAGAAGAAAATTTATAAATAAATAAATTTTAAAAAATTGTATAAAAATAAAAAAAAAAAATTAGGGTGAGGATTGCCCTTGGATATAACCAAGGGCGAAATTAAACATTACTTATTGAAAGAATATTTTAAAATTTTTAAATTTAAAAGTGACCAACAATAAATTATATATTTTTAATTTTAATATCTACAAACAAATATTATCTTATAATCATCTTCAAACTATTACTACTGATCTTAATTTTAATATCTATAAACAAATTCTCCCAAGTCAATGTTTTTTTAAAATAATAATTTCGGGTAAGAATCAACCACCCAAGTAACGGTCAACCGTTCTATTTCTGCCTCTAAATATTAGTTAATACACAAAAATAAATAATTTGGACTAAAAATCTTATTTTTAGCAGAAACTCACGAGAGATTATTAGGTGAATCCTCTTCACCACACTATTTATAGTCTAAGCAATCAGGACCGTTTGATCTTTAAATAACCATCCACCCACTAAGTACATATAGGAAAGAGGTGATAATTCACTTGAAAAAAATTAAGATCAACGATCCTGATTAATTGAAACTATAGATAGTGTGATGAACACAGGGTTCACCTAATAATTTTTCGAGACTCACATACCATTAATCAAACTAATATTCATCAGATCTTAGGACCAATATGCACCATAGAAATATTTTTTTGCATTCTCTGTTTGCATCAATATTATGACAGTAATGCTCATAATACTTCTACCAAAGAAAGAAGACAGAAGGCTTAGGAAAACGAATGAGTAACCTGAAATCTTTGATGTGGGGGTCTAGGGAAGAGTCGTCGAAGCCGAGAGTCCTGCTGCTCGGGGTCGAATACATCGGTATTTGATCTGTTTTGTGTCGAAGATTTCACCGATGTAAATGATGCAAGGAAGGAGGAAGAGAATGGTGAAGGGTGGAAATTTGTAGAAGGAAGTGAGGATAGAAAATGAAAGGTGTGTTGGATTTGGATTGAATGGTAGATTTGGATGACAGGGGCAGGGTGGACCAACCAAACGTTCTTACCAGAAAAACCAGACATGTTAGACAGACCAACCTTTCTTTCTTCTGTGCTTTTAGTTTTAGAAAATAAAAGGAGTGTTGATGGATTGGTGGCAAAAAGTTAGGTGGGAGGAGTTGACTGCGGCACCGATATCCAATGCCTCTGCCCAAGTACTTCCCCGAAGGCATCGATATCTAATTCTCGACAACATCGGCGGTGACATTTTGGATGCTGCTTTGCTCAACACGCAGATCCATGGCCGTATAGCCATTTGCAGAATGATGTCGTTACATAGTATCTATACACAGTCGAAGATATAGATGAAGGTTTAGAAACAGCTTCAGCTGCATTTGTTGGTCTGTTTTCGGGAAAAAAACATCGACAAGCATGTCGTATGTGTTGCCAGAGACTAAAATGTTGTTGCTTAAAGAGTTTGTATCAGTATAATAGAGTAGATCAATCATCGAGAAAGAACACATGCACACAACCATGGGGACGATTAGTCCGAAAGTTGTTCGATTTATGATCGAGTATTAGACTGTTTTTGCATTCTTTCCATCCATCTGATTTGCTTTCCGGTTTTCTTTTGCTTATTTTGGAATGCTACTATTGTTGGGATGGTAATTTTTATTCTCAAAAACAACAGTGACCAGCACCGATCAATTCACATCAAAATCTCCGGGGAAAGAAGACATCAAAGATCTTAATATGATACACCAGACCTTACTTGCCTTTGCCAGAACCAGCAGCTACAAGGAAAAGAAAGCTAGAGAGGGAGAGGATATCCACGGAGATATGTCGAATCCACACCCGATTCTCGCACCAGTGCCACTCTTCCAGTCCGAGCCACCTTCAACATATAAAATGGAATAACTAAATTGGTAAACGTATACATATATATATACTTCGAAAGTGATCAGATGAAGCATGCCGATCGAGAATACTGAAATCCCCAAGGGACATGACCACCATAACAAATAAATACTGAAAGTTGACACCAAGTCAAGTTCATCTTAAGCTACAAACCTCACAAATTCCATAGGGCTCTAATAATTTCTGAAGAGCAATCATCTTGTTTAAATCACCTGTCAGCTGTAGAGAGGACTTGGTTCCTTAGAAAAAGGCGAATAAAATAAAATCCTAAATTCGTTTATCGAATGAATGATTCTGAAAAACAGCCAAGTAATCATCAAACTATAGGTTCTGATGATTTTATATAGCAAGCAAAGGCAACAATTCATCGAATGCATGAAGGTGAAGTAAGGTAGAACAAGATGTGACCTCGAGAGTAATTGTGTGATCAGACACATCAACAGCTTTAGCTCGGAATATGCTAGCAATGTCAAGGACGCCCCGTCGAGCAGCAGGGTGCGCAGCAACTTTTATCAACATTAGCTCTCGTTCCACAAATGGTAAGTGCGTCATATCCTGCACCTGAAGCACATTTTTGAAATAAGCTATTTGCAGATTCAGATTATAAAGTTCGAATTATGGAAATCTGGTAGCGCAATGTAGAATGTGTCCTGAGTCCTGACCATAATTATACGATGAACCATACTGCAACTTAGCAAGATTAGTACTTTCCATAAATATTATCAACACTAAACTCAAAGATTTAGTTGTTAAACTGCTATTTCGTTTACCACCTCAAAATCCTTCCAGATATATTTGATTACTTGAACTGAATTCTCTTAATTTTAAAAGTCTTATCATATGCTTCTCACCTCGTAAAGATCCACCAACTTCTGGAGTTGCTGAACCAATTTTCCTATTGTCTCATCAGTTCCTGGAACAACAGTTGTAATGCGAGAAAGACCGTCTTTTTCAGCAGGTCCCACAGCTAGACTCTGCAATAAGTAATGCATAAGCTCCCCAGCAAAAACAGAAGACATAAAATGCAGCATGAAGCAAAACCAAGCTGACCTGAATATTATAGTCTCTACGGGAAATAACCCCAGTAACAACATTTAGAACACCGGGAATGTCATTCACGACCATCGATAAAGTGTGTGACCGAAGCCCAGTTGACTGTAACACATAAAGAACACACATGGAAAACGATTAACTAGTAATAAAGGTCAACAAAATTACCCATTTAAATATCGAAACTTTTTGCTAAGGTTGAGATAAAGCAATCTTATTAATTATAATACTGAAATAACACTTTGAACGATCAATGAAAATCTTAATTCGCAGATAATGGACAGAACATATATAGGGAGTCACAACCAAGAAACAATAACAAAGCTAAACATCACTCGGGACAGACGACTGGCTAAGAGAAATAGATTATTGGGGTAATGTAAAGAGCCATCAGAGAAAAAGAGAAGTATCTTACATCTTCGTCATTGAGAAGAACCCCCCAATGAGCATCAAGAACTTGATTTACCGGGAAGCGCTCAAAAGGTTCCACGGGATATACATCACCCTTCATGTGACAAATAAAAACTTTAGAAATTCTCCAATGTCCTAAGACTTGATGCATAGTGAAAGTACACAAAAAGCATATATAAAGAGTTTAGAGTATTCATAATGCAGATTCAGCAAATGACATGGACCATGCTATATTGCTATTCAAATCTACTTGCAACTTTTGGATTTATTCACAGATAGGACTTGGGATGCATAAATTAGAAAATATTCAGTAAACCAACATCTTGTAAATGTCACTTTCCAATTTCCCGACTCATTTGTTCTGTTCAATATGCAAGAAAACATAACCATATTCTAACTCCAAGCTGTATTCATTCTTTGGTAAAACTCGGATAGGTTCCATTATTTGCCTTTAGAGTGTCTATGGCATGGTGCATAAGAAAATGGAGAGGGGATGATAAAATAAGATAAGAAAGAGATAAATATCATCCCATCCCATTCTATGTTTGGACTGCACAAATCTAGGAGTAGGATAGAATAATTTTATCATGTATTTATCATGAGTATGCCTTAGAAGAATCGGGTAATTTACCTATCATCTTGTCCTACGGGGTTAAAATAATTCTATACTTTTCCATTGGGTAAGGTAAACACCAAGCTGGGATAACAATAGCATGACTGTGAGCGGTGAGCAGAATCCAACTTGATTTGAAAGAGTACCGATTATATTTCAAAGCCTTCCAAGTAGAAGAAAAAAGTGCATACCTTTGAGTGTGTATTGACATCACCGTTAACTAGCGGTTTTGCATCCCTTATAACTGCACCATTAGTTGATCTACCTTCAAGATCTGGATAAGATGCAGCTGAAAATCCCCAAAAAGGAGCAGTCTCCCCCATCTTCTCACGCCTCAGAGCAATCTATCATGATCGTCATGTTCAAACCTTAGTGAACATAATGATTTGATAGCTTAGTAGGACCTCAGGTCCATCTTTGTACATTAATATAATTCAATGGAACTTTCACATTAAGTCCGCAGTAAGTTCACAAAAGAATGACACTAGAGTAACACGAGTGTTAAAAATCCGACATAACATCAATTGGCAAAAGTGGAGAAACACAACTTGAATTTAAAACCACAGAAAACCGAAGACTTTATAGTAGTTGATAAAGCCACTTAATGCTCCCTTTCATGTGTAACTCAACAAGGGTTTATGTCACATATCACAATGGTCTGTCCAATTATTCCAATCATGCTATGAAATGCTAATATCAAAAATTTCTATTAAATCTTGTGCACACATTATTTTGTACTTCAAGGAAAACAATGATACAAGTTTGAGAATTTCATACCTTCCCCGACCTCGCAAGTTCTTTTATCCCAAACTTGCTCAAATTTCTTTGAATAGCTACCATCTTTCCTGGGTCGCCAGTAACCTGAGATGTGCATAGAAATAAAATAATGGACGAACAAAAGAGCTTCAAAACGTAAAGACTAATTTTTCTTGCAGACTCCATAACACAATGCCAGGAATACTATTTCAGCAGTAGTAAAACCTGAGCGGACGAAGCAACTTACCAGACCCTTCAAACATAAGAAGGAAAGATGATAGCATTACCCGTATAACACGATACGAATAAAATTAATCATGAGATATTAGAAGATCAAAAAATCACCTCAAGAGTCAAAGAAATGCTCTGAAGTATCTATAATTCTTGCTCGGAAGATGTCTGCAAGCCACATGATCTAAAAAGCATAGTATAAATTAGAGACCGAATGCCCGGATGTACAAAGAAGGAAGTAGAATTGAAATCAAAGTTCCAAACAACCCTTTAAGTGAACAGTTTCCATCTAGTTGAGCAGATAATTTTAGATGCTTGCGTACTAAGAAAAAAATAGCTGCTCCAAACAACACAATACCTCAGCACGAGTGGTCGGATCAGTGTTGAGTTTTATAAGCATTAATTCACGTTCTACATGTGGCTCCATTGAGATATCATCTACCTGACAAATAATGGCTATGAGCACTTCCTTCAATAAAAAAATCCAAGTAATATTTTTTTGTATGACCACCGGTATCCCAATTTTTTCCATTCACAACGTCGAGATTTGGAAAATTTTTCCCTTTACTTTAAAAAAGGCAACACAAACATACTGAAAGATGTAACAAAAAATTGACCTTTATGACATTGACAAGCTTGTGAAGTTGCTCAACGACTTGTCGGAGAATCTTTTCAGTCCCGGAGACAACGAGGGTAAACAGAGCCTTGTCCCTGTTGAGACCAACAGCAAGCGATTCAATGTTGTAACCTCTCCGGGCAAACACCCCCGTTATCCTGTTTATGATTCCCCTCTCGTCCCCAACGAACACTGAAATTGTATGTCGTTTCACCCTGACAGAACACAACACAATTTCACACTCGAAACACACAAGACCCGGCAACTGAACAAGGACAAAATTACAAGCTCAAGCTCCCATTACAAAAAAAAAAATGTAAGAAGAAAACCCAAATCAAGTTAGCAAAGCAATCGAATGAAACAGTAATGGAACACTGACCTGGAAGCAGCGGCTGAGCCGAAAGTCTCTGTCAGAGGCAATGCTGCATTGGGTTTATTGGTGGTAGCTGAGGGAACATGCAAGGCCTTCGAGCTCGAGAATTGAGAAGCTAATTCCTTAGCTTGGAACCCAATATTGTTATTGAGAATGCTGCTTTGTCTGGAAGTAAAATGAAGAGAACCTGTTGTCTTTGATAAAAATGGGTTCTTTATCGGGATGGTGGCAAAGAGTGAAACCGCCGCCATGTCTGGTTGTTTGTTTTCTCTGGTCGGTTGTTCTGAGTGAAGAGTTTGAGTTGTTCAGGTTTTTGAAGATGCGAGACAAGAAACAGGCTTTGTTGCCATGAGTTCCATGTGATATTTGTATTTTCTTCCATGTTTGGTAAGTAATTAATTAATCGTTACAAGGTTGCCAAACAAAATTAAGACAGCTCATTTTGTAAGATTCATTACTATACGTGGCTTAAATGGTTAAATTTAAGGGTGAGTCTACAATGAACACCGTTAAACACTGTTAAGTTAAATATTACTGAATATTATTAAATTACTTAATAAAGATTTAAAATATTAAAGATTTAATACACAATTATTTATTATATGTTGAGTCTATCACTCTTTTATTAATTATATATTGAGTCTCTAAGATTTTTAATTTTTATTAATTAATTAATTTAATAATGTTTAACAATGTTTAATGTCCATCGTAGAATTTTTCTAAATTTAATTATTTGCATGTCTCTGCTATAAACACGATATGGTTTTGTAAAAAAAATACGGCACATATAAGGATATTTACGAAACGAATCGAGTATAAGTTGAGTGGTGTTTAGTTTAGGGGTGTTTAACGAGTTGAGTTGCTCGAACTTGATTCGGTCAAAATTCGGTAAATACTTGATTCAGATTAACTTGATTCGAACTTGAACTCAACTTGAGATCTTAATGTGCTAAATCGAGTAAAGTCTAACTCGACTCAATAAGTTCGCGAGCAGTTCATTAATTTTTTAAACTATTTTTTAGTAGTTACTTTAAAATTATTTCATTCAAAATGTAAATCTAAATAATAATTATTAATTAATGAGTTGTTACTTTAATTTTAACACACTATTTTGGTGTATTTGTGAATTATTAGTTTAGAATTTAGATTTTAAAAGTGTTTTATACACTCTTTATTAATTTACCTTAATATTAAGCTCTATATCATATTATTAAATTTTATTTTTAGTTAAAAAATAAGGTATTTTTTTAGTAAGTTTAACGAGCAACGAGTAGAGTTGAGAAACAAAATATTTTAACGAGCACAAGTCGAGCACACTTTTAATGAACTTAATGAGCAATGAGTCGAGTCAAACAACAAAATTTTTTAACAAGCACGAGTCGAACACTTCTCAACTCACGATCGACTCGCTCAATAAGCTCCTTAGACTTTAGCTATTATATGTTAAAAATTTTATTATTTAATTTATTGCTCGTTAAGTTTGATAAAAAAAATTAATTTGTATTCGTTAAGCTTCAAAATCTTTATTTTTATTTTTTAAAATATAGTTAAAATCTAGTGATATTATTAGTAAACATATAAATTCAAGAAAAAATATAAGAACTCTAAATATATATATATATATATATATATAGGTTTAACTCAGAAATAAGTGCCTAAACTATATATATATTTTGAAATAGGTATCTAATGTTTTTTTTTTGCTAAAATAAGTGCTTAAACTATATATTTTTTCTGAAATAGGTTCCTAATGTTTTTTGACTGAAATAGGTGTCTAAAACTTTATTCCGTTAGTATTTTAAAGTAACACCATTAAAAAAATTGTTTAACTTATAAATAGTTACCCAAACTATATATTTTTTAGATACGTATCTAATATTTTTTTTTCAATTTGATCATTTAATTTTATTTTTAAATAATTCGATTAAAACCTATAAATAATTGTCCTGTAGCAGTAGCTGAGGCGATGAAGAACAGTGGCACTCCAAATTTTTAAAAAACAAGGGGATGCGTATATTAGATCTTCATGTATGTATGTTGGATGGATGGAGTTTTGGGACTGTAATTGATTCACAGGTTCAAAAGTATGAAAAATCTAAACTGGGATTTCAAGTTTTAAAGGTCAGATATTTGACTTCTTTTTTCTTGAACATCAGATCTATGACTTCTTGTTGAATGAAAATTCGATGTAATAAATTCTTCAATCATTTGTCTAAAATATATTGCATTGTTATAATTTATACTTAAGTAAAATATATAAATGATTTAGAAATAAGAATTATTTAGAAATAAGAATTGAATGATCAGTTTAAAGAAAATATTAGGTATTTATCTAAAAAAATCTATAGTTCGAGTATTTGTTTATAAGTTAAATAATTTTTTAACGGTATTACTTTAAAATACTAAACGAATGAAACTTTAGACACCTATTTTAGCAAAAAAAAATATCAGACACCTATTTCAGAAAAAATATATAGTTTAAGCACTTATTTTTAGCTAAAATAAACATTAGACACTTATTTCAGAAAAACGTGTATAATTTAGGCACTTATTTCTGAGTTAAACTAAATTTTTCATTCACATATATAGTTTGAGTATTTATTTATGATAGAATTAGAGATAAATTGATATTCGACTGTGAGATATTTTTAAAATTTTCAACTATTTTTTATAAAGAAAGTAAGGCTTTACGAATTTTTAAGTTTTACTTTCGTATTTTTTATTTAGGAGTTCAAAACTTTTCTCCTCCATTTGTATACAAAACATTTTAAATTCTTATGTATATGATTAACTTTTTAAATTCTCAAAAATACAAGATGAAAATGAAATAAAATATTTTATGGGTAAATTATCTGGCGATTCATAATTTTTTAGAATTTTTTATTAATAATTAATTTTTTAAAGTAATCATTATAAAATCATAAAAAATATAAAAATAATAAGTTGTTTGTGAGTTCGACCTTACTCAAGTAGAACTCAAATTTGAGTCGAGTTCATTTGAGTCAAACATCGACTGAATTTTGATCGAAAATAACATCAAAAAAATTAATAAAATCGATAGTTTTTATTTATTAAGATTATAGATGACGCGGTAAAACAAATTCACGATATAATTTTTCTAAATAAATGGCTCAAATTTAAATTTTCTATAATAATAATATTTTTTTTTCATTAAAACCACTCAAAAATCAAATTAAAGTTTTAAATATGAATATAAATTTAAAAACGAAAGCAGAATTTCATCGAAGATAAAGAAACAAAATATAACAAAACAGACTTTAATAGTAAAGAGAAATTTAGAGATTATACCCACAAAAAAATTATATATATAAAAAAAGAGAAAACGTGAAAAATAAAAAATAAAAAGTGTGAAGAAAAATAAAATATTATATTGAACATGACACTTAATTTTCTTATAAATCCAACAACAATTATTAAAATCTCTTTATCTCAAAGAGTTTAATTAATTTAATTTTTTATTAAACAATTAATTAAATATTAAAAAAATCAAATTTTAACTATTTTTCTCAAAAATTTGAAAATTTCTTATACCCTTCGGCCTTCGGAAAATAACATGTTGATATGATAATTATTAGAGTAAGGATTGAAATATTGAGCATGTCATTTCTACCCTCAAACGTTCTTTACATGGGTGTCATTAAAATTGAACTTAAAATTATTTATATTATCTTATTTGATATAAATTCAAACATCATCTTTTTATTGCGATTATATGCAAACAATACACGTACATCTCAATTTTAAATATTTATTTAATTTTTTTAATAATATATATATTTATCTTACTATCTATGTTCGGGGTACGAACAAATGCTAACAACATCATCTTCGATGATCGAAATCCATATGAAACAATCAAACTGAGAAACTAAATAATTTCTAGAAATTGCTCATTATCGGCAATATAAGCAACAACACTTTCATTTTTAGATAAAAATTGCTCATAACCTTCTGTGATTAAGAAAATGTAGGGTTCATGTCTGCTTGACTTGTAATATATTCAGTTTGTAGTAGGTGTAGGTGACACAAAATCATCGTAGCATATACTGAACTCCAGTGATACCTTATTTGTAAGATAATATACAACAATGTTGTGTTAAATGCATCAACGATACCTTCAAAAAGATTGTTGCGAAAAAAAAAAATCAGTATGCTAGCCTACGATCTTCCTGCTCCGGCAGTGTCGTCTTCGGCTTCTTCTGTTTCACCGCCTAATTTGATGAGATCTTCAACGAGTATTTTTCCTTCTGTTGAGAGAAATTCAGGATAAGAAGCAAAACAAAGGGAATTTAAGGTCTCAACAGTAATGTTATGCAATTAAACAAATGAATATTAAAGAAAAATCTAGGGACCTAAGTTAAAGGCCAAAAGATTCAACTATGTCCTACAGAGAAACCACCACACCGTTAAGCCTAATGGAAGAAAAGTAATCATCTTCCTCCCGACATCCGAAATTCTATACTTAAGGTAATGCCATGAATGAAATAGAAAGCGAAAAAATAAAAATAAAACCCGACCTCGGTCTATGGAAAGGCTGTTAATAAGCTCCTGCATACCCTCCTTGCCCAATGTGTCCTTGAGGTACATAGCAGCACTGGCAACCTCCTCAGGAGTTACTTTACCATCATAATCCCTGGCATACAAATGGGACAAGAAAGTTTGACAAAAACCTTCCATTGAAAAAGTAATGCATTGTGTGAAATACGAGAAAAAAAATAGAATAAGATGGAAAGAAAGGATCTTCAAACATGGTAGTTGATAGTGACACATAAATGTATATACTTCAGGGAAATATGAAAGCGGTTAAGGTAGTAGAATTTAAGGCTAGAAAGACAATGGAACAAGTCGGGGAGAAACAAACAGTGAAGACATATCATGGATGCAATCAAAACTTGGATACATAGGATATCCAGGTTTTGCATAATGCCATGTTATAAGCCTGGTCTAGCTAAATAGTAGGACTTTAATCTAAGTGATTTACTATATATGCCATTGATTTATATTTTATCAAAAGCGTTAAATAGATTTTCTGATCCTTCAAAGGCTGTTTTAACCAAAGCAGTCAACTTTCATATTTGGCAACTCTAAAGCAGGGGAGCAGACAGTTCCAGAGATGTGATTCCAGGTATAGAAGCTTCAAAGCATGTTACGGTTTTTCTTGTGGGTTCATTTTACAGCCATAAAATTCAAGGTTAAAAGAATATCGTACTAAAATAGCTGCAGCTTTGGAAGCACTTCATACGGCATTAAAGATATACGCTGTGATCAAAGATAATGAGAAAGGCACACAGTCAATCATCTATTGTTGCACCTTTCAATTGTTGTTCTCTCTTACTTTTCTAATTTAGCAACATTCAGAATTGGTTTGGTTTAACAAACATTTTGCACATGTTCACAAAACAAGAATGCAATGACAAGGTGCTGCTCAAAATTCATAGTTTTATGTAGAATCACTAATCAAAATAAAGCACGCATTTTTTTTTTCAGAGTTGCAATGGACAAACCTATCAAGCAACCGCCATCGGTCTCCAATCTTGGCATCAACATCGTCAATTTCTTTTTCAAGCTTTTGGAGCATAGCATCAACCTGAAATGTGAAAATCATGTTAAAAGGGTTTTGGGTTTAAAATACTGTGTTAGTTTCCAGGTTTAAAAGAGCATATGTTATAATCAACGATAGAGATAGATAATATATTTAGAGTAACAACATTGAAGTTGAAGGCTGTTTTAACTGAAGAATCTACAGAAATTATTACCCTGTCTATTAGTGCAGAGGAAACTTTGTCACCAATTGCCTTTTGAGCTGTATGGTCGCTATGCTCTCGGGCAGCTTGGTATGCCTTCTTAGCTTCTTCTTCTTCCTTTGTACCCTCTTTCTCTACCATACTGTTGTACAGTTCTACCTGAGAACAGTGAGTGCAAAAAGAAAAAAAGAAAAAAGCAACATAAAATTATTAAAAGAAAAACAGAAAGGAACTTGGTAACTTTAATATCCTAAATAATATCAGAAATATGAAGACAATATTAGGAGGCATGCATAATAGTCAAACTTTACATACAGGATTTAGGACAGTATTATAGCAAATAGAGATAAAAGGGGATTTATTTTTCTCCACATTGAAGTGAAAGTCAACTTTGCTGCTCATAAGGTGAAGTGATCAAAGTCAGTTTGTTGAAGCTTAAGAAGGAGTTTAACTAGAGCTTGTGTTAATTTCTAGAATTCAACAACTGAATAAAAATTTCAAGCACATTTACAACATGGAAGAAGTTTTGATCATTATATTTATCAGGCTTTTGATAAACAGTTTGTAAACAAGCTTGTCAAGAGTTTGGTATTCAAATAAGAACTTTATGAATTGTTTGCTGAGTTCTGATTTCTTCCATAAAAAATGAATCTAACTCAGCATGTTCATGCCACATACATCATGCAAATTTAAAGGTTAACAAATACACAACTCAAAGATCATTTTTGGTGATTATATGGTCGAAGTTTTCTGACCTAGTGGCTAGTTCCAATTTTGAATCTTAATATAATGCACTTAATTTGAATTGCAATAGAATATGTGTGTAACTAAAATATAAATATTAATAGATTTAAAAAATATTGCTAAGAACCATTTCACTTATTCAATGAATAGAATAGATACAATGAACAAAAATAGAAGGAAAAGAAAGGTTTGTCGTTTGCTAAAATAAGCATAAACTAAATGAAGTTTGAAAGAAGAAATATGTTTCAATTCATAAATAATCTCTCTTTCAAATTATTTTTTTGAGTCTATCCAAAAGTAGATGATCGATAAGATATGGAAAGTGGGACAGGATAGCTTTTCTCAAATCTCAAATAGAATCAGAAAATGGAAGGGGACGTGAGACAAAAAGATGTTGATATAAGCAGACACAGTGACACAGGATTATCCATTTTCACCATACTCCTACAAAAGGTCATGGTCGTTGCATGTGAGGTGAGTAGAAGTGTAGAAAGATTAAGGGGCTAGAGGAGCTAAGGCATTATTTCGAGATGTAATGCTTTCTTCAATCGTCTCACCTGGAGTTCCTCTTGAACTAGGAGAATCACGACAAGAAATACAAGCAGGAACAAGAGACCATTTCTGTCAACATAGTCTATAAACCCCCAAGGAGTTCCACTTGAATTGGATTTCCATCCCTCTTCTATCCTTCCACTCCATTTACTTTTATCACTCATAAAGCCCTTGTCTTTCTTCTTCCCATCTGTTTCACTCTAATCCCTATTTTCTCCTTTGCAACCCCTGCTCATCAGGGGCAGAGTTTGAAAATATCCCATCCTCCTAAGCTCTCTTTAGTCCGTTATATAGAGCCTGCACATGCAGGCTCCTGGTTCTTAGTAATGGGTCCTTTAGATGTTTTCAAGTCTTATTTTTTGTGCAATTATTGCCCATTACCTAAATGGCAGAAAGTTTATGATTGGTCTTTTAAATGCTTTTAAGTCTTATTTGTTGGGGCACCTGCAAGTGGTTAAGCTTCATAAATTAGATTAGCTAAGCTAAGGTTGATGTTGAACAGTTTTTAGAAAGCTTAGAATGGGTTTGGTAAGTTCTGAGCTTGTTAAAACTAAGCCAACCCAAGGTTTAATCTCACGTTGGCAGGACATTGAAGTCACAAACATTAATTCTTCTGAACCTATGCAACTCGAATCAGAATTCATAAAATGAGCATGCGTGATTAATAATCTGATAACAATTCAAAAAGACCACCTACTGGATACTTTGACTAATTATGCATATGGATAAAATTATAAAAGCAAAGAAGTTGGTAATATGTCCTCTGATGAAAGGAAATGGATATTTAATGAAACAACAAATATCATGTTTTCGAGAAACTATTTTGCATTAAATACCTCTTTCTTGACAAGTCTCAAGAACTCTTCACGCTCCCAGCTGACCGACTGAAAAAGTAGTAGCAAAGTCTAGAATCAGAGTCCGAAGCATCAAATATAAGATACAAATAAAAGTGTTATCATTGTCAGTCCTTACAGATGCAGAAGCTAAAACCGCTAATGCTCGGCTAAGCTCACATAGCTGCTCATGTTTCTCCAATGTTTTGGCTTTTGCTAATTCTTGTGCTTCTTTTTCTGTGGAAACAACCATCTCTTCCAGCGCCACATCCTTTTGTTTGCTAATAGATTCTTTCAACTTGGCTTGTTCCTCTTCTTCTTCCTCCTACATGTTTAGTTATTCAAATATAAATAAGAAGCCCCCATAACAACTGCAGCAGATAAACCCTTGAGATCTAACACTCAGATATAAAAGCCTAATCCCAATCCAAAACCTAGTTTTTTTGCCAATAAACCCTTGAGATTTATACCTTCTATTTTTCATTGTAACCTACATTGGTATCAACCTATATTACATGAACTAAACCTTGATAAATGATGTTTTTTCTTTTTTGTCTTTTTGGATATTTAACAGAAAAGAAAATGATAATCATATAAAGGGACAACAAATTTCAAAGCACAGGAAAAGAATGGGAATATGGAACAAAAAACAGTTTTCCTCTCTTCTAAGAGATGGCAAAATTATGTAAAGCATTACAGCAGAAAAACCTTGATAAGTTCTTCCTGCATTTCAAGGAATTCCAACTTTCTCCTCCTTTCTGAAACAGTATCTTCAGATGGTAAAGCTGTAACACCAACAGTATCCACAACCTCATCTGGAAGAGAGGAGAGTGTAGCTTGAACAGCCTCCTCTGGTCTGACTTTTCCAGACACAGCAAATGCTCTGCAGAGAAAAAGGGAATAAATTTCTGGATACAGTCATAGGTCAAATAAAAACAAAACAAAACAACAACAACAACAACAACAATAATAATAATAATAAGGCAAAGTTACCTAGATAGAATCAATAGAGACGAGGGCAGGGAGTGATTGAGAGATAAATCCAGCCAATCACGCAACTGTGAATGAGAATAATTATTCACAGAACAGGATAAGACATTACAAAAAATCCTATAAGTAACAGTGATTAGTAAACTGAGGTAGAAAATTAGAAATTACGTTCCCAAACAATATTTTAATCAAAATACAATCCTACCATGTTATCAAATTTTTTACAGGAATGTATTCATGCATGTAGGTCTGCCACAAAATCCTAGTGCTGTTAACTATTGGGATAGGAGAATAACCAAATTGTTTTTTAAGCTCTTCCTACTAATCCAAATTAACCGCATTTTGTAATATCCTTGAAAATTATTCGATAAACTTTTGCATGAAGCTGTGTAACTTTTAGTTGATGGAAAAGATGGACAAGGTTGAGAACAAACTTGTTGCCTCATCTCCTCCACTGAAAGTAATCCAAGTAAGCCCCGCTCTCTGCAAGCTTGTCGAAGCTCTGCTTCTGAAAGGGACTCCACACCCTCAGCTTGAATCATCTTATCATCATTTTTTATTCTACAAAACACATACAAATAATAACAATTCAAATTTTCAAAATTCATGCAAAACTGAAATTGCGTGACAACTTCTTGATTCTTAAAACAACCATTAGTCTTTTATAAAGCAATAATGATCAAGACAAAGAAACTTAAGCTCAAACTGTGTAGGCTAAGCATCATGAAAGCATCCCCAAAATAAAAGGCTGAGTCTTACTCTTGCAGTCTTCTCCGAAGCATATATCGTAAATATGCATCTGTACCATATGGACTGATACCCATATATTTGCACATATTCACTAAACGAGGCCTGTAACCAACAATGGAAGCAACTAAAATAATCAATAGTGTACGGAAACGATAAAGTGAAAGACACAACAAAACCCTCTTTTCTTATTCCATCGACGAGGAAAGAACACGCACACACATCTATTGAAGAGATGAAGTGTGGGATACTTAAGGCAATACCTAATGTAGTACCAACCTGCTAATATTGTCTAAAGTAAGTTCATCATTAAACAACTTGGCAAAGCCTAAAATTTCATCATTGGATACTCCTGCACCAGTTCTAACCTGTTCATATACCAGAATGATCACATATCAATACCTTTCCCTTAAAAGAAAAAACCAAATAAATTTCCCCCAACACCAAAACAGGAGAATCAGCTTCCTTTTATGCCATGAAGAATAAAATAGAAAGGAGAAAAAGATACCTTGCTCATAAACTCATCAAGATCTTCTGCTGTCTTTTTAACATCTCCACTCCGTGAGTTTTGGATTTCTTTTGCCATTTCTTTCACTGTATCTTGAAGAAACTTTGCATATTCAATCCTAGCATTTAGCCGTCTTTTCAATGCTTCCTATAGGTTAAGCATATCAACTGAGATCATAATCTTACTTTATATGTATAATAAACTCAACTTCAGTGGATTGTTGTTAGAAACTTCACAAAGTACAGTTGTAAAAGGCAGACAGACACAGTAATGAGAAATATTCCTTTCTATCATAAACAATCAGATGATAAAACACTAGGTTACCATAAATTGACTATTTCTTAAGCATAAAAACCACAAATAAGAATGATGTTAAAACCTGATAAATGCTTCATTAATGGAAAAAAATACACAAAGAAAACACCACCTGTTCTTTCATCTTGTCCTGGAAGGTTGAAGGTAACATGTTGGGAAATAATTTCAAAAATACAGGTAGCAAGAACTCCATAAACGGAACTATGATAAAGACGGCAAAAGGAACTAGCCTAAAAATATCAGCTGTTGTTCTAGTAAGCTGTTGCCTTTCCCTTCTAGAAAGACCCTTCCCACTAGCAAGTTTTACCAACAGCCTAGAGCTTATCCTAACATCAGCCCATAGCAACTTTGTACCCAACCAATAGTGTTGCATTGTAGATTTAAACTCATCCTTCCAATGGCGAAGCTTCTTTGCCCAGTCTTCTCTGCAGAATGGTATAAAATAATAAGTATCAGAGCAATTACATCAGTTCAACCATAAACAAACTAGAGAAGTTTAAACCTGCTCATAGAAGCAACAGCTCTCAAGGCAGGTCCAATGCCAAGAATCATAGCCCATAGTTTCTTGATTAATGGTTGTGCACTTTTGTTCAAGTCCTGTACCTGTTTAGCTTTGGCTTTGGCTTTCACTGTACTCAGGCCTTCAAATGCTTGATCACAATCCTCAGGCGAAGCCTCCTTCACCTTTTTAGAAGCATGTTGTTCATTCCCATCATTATCAGGTTTACCAGCAATGGCAGTTGAAGCAGGACGCACAGATTGCGAAAACCTTCGGACTCCCAATGGAAACCCAAATTCTAAATTTCCCACTTGATACCCCGAGTTTGAGATTCCGGATGAGTTACTCCTATAATATTGGGTTGCTAGAAAATTTGACAGCTCATTTTTGAGAAGTGAAGGTAACACGGATTTCTTAAAATCAGAATTAGGATAAGGACGGCTTGCAACCCAGGGCGATCCTTGCGAATCCTCGGATGTAAATGATTGTTCATGCTCAAAGTTAGAAAAGCCACGAATCAGGGAAGTAAGTCGAGTTGGGGAATTGTAAATGTAGCTCCTCCTCCGCAAGATTACTCCCGAAGCCATACTCAAATAATTCCAATCTTATCAATAGACAAGAAAGTAGCCCTAGCAATTTGACTCAGCCAATCTGCAGATACAACATATAAATAGAACGAATTACACGTGAAAACACTTAGTAACTCGGAAGATTGCACAAACACAATAATGCAATTCGCACACAACAGTTACCAAAAATCCTCAGATCAAAATCAAAGAACATCACAACATAAAACTAACACACACCAAAAGGGGAAAAAAGAACAGGGTATTGCTTCAATCACGTGAAATAGCCTTCTTATTATTCCCACTTGTTAGGTGGAGTTTTGTTGAATCGTTCGAGACAAACTTTAATCTCCTTTTAAAAACTTAAAAAGCCATGGATTCAATCAAATCTCCAATAGCATAAACGAAAAGAAAACTACCTTCGAGATGACTGGAACCGAAGATTGAGAAACATATAATCTGAAGCTATGCATAAACTTAATGAAGCAATAAGTGAAAGGATGAATAAAACGTACCCTTCAAAGAAAGATCCTAGAAATCGTTGAAAATGGCAAATCTGTTAAGAGTCTGTTCGCACGTAGAAAGCGGTAGTCAAGTTCCATAGAGAAAGGAAAGGGGCTGGAGTAGTGGAAGAGCGGTAGTCAAGTAGATATTTTAAGTTTTATTGAGTTAATTGTACTGTCTTCGCTTCAAAATCTAAGATTGTTCTTGAATTTTAAAATATTTTAATTAAGTTCTAAAACTATTAATATCGTTTCGATATAATTGTTAGAATCAACGAATCACAATTACACGAATATTCAATTACGATCTTTTATAAATATATTAATGGCCAAGATTATTTTGTTGCAGATTTGATATACGAATATTACTCAAATTATGAAAAGATTATATTATGGGTCAGTCCCATCACCTGTTTATGAGATCAATCAATAAAAAACTGTTTACTTTATCAATCTTCCATGTCATAATATTTTTCCAAATGGATCTTCACTTAAAAAATTAAAAAATAATGAGGTGGACAGTTTTTATTGGTTCGTCTCATGGATGACGTGATAGAAGTAACTCATGATATAATTTCTCCAGATTATGTGGCATTATCGGAAAATGTGTATTACGTGTTGCAGCCCCTTGGAGTATCAAAACTTGAAGAGATTATTAGGTGAATCATGTTCATCACGTCATTTATGGTCCAAGTAATCAGAACCGTTGATTTTTAAATAATCACCTAATAACTACACACCCATTATGTACATGTAGGAAAGAGGTGATGATTCACTTGAAAAAATTTGAGATCAACGGTCTTGACTAATTGGGACCATGGATGATGTGGTGAACAGGGTTCATCTAATAATTTTTCCAAAACTTAGTAGAATTGACATCACGTTCGGAAGGAAGGGTGTAAATCGTCTACTTCTTTCTCATGCCTCTATTTATGTCTTCACTTCAAATTAGAGGTTTAGGGTTTAAGATTTTAGATTATGGGTTTTGGTTAGAGTTTAGGGAATTAGGGGTAGGGTGTATTTTTAGAGTATAGGGTTTAGGATATAAAAAATAAGGAGTAAGGTTTAAAGTTCAATTTTTTAGAAAATTTTCAAAGAGACACGAAAGAAGACATAGAAAAGAGGCTGAGAATTTCTATTCCGTTCGGAATCTGTCTGTGTTGAGGAATATCCTATTTTATTTATTGACATATTATATTCACGGGAAATTATATATAATTATTTTCGTGTCATATTTTAAAATATTCTCGTACTGACGGTTTATATATTCTAATAATATGAAAAATAATAAAAAAAACTCTAATTACCTTTAAAAACACAATTAGAAAAACGAGTTTGATATTATAAGTTCGAGCATTAGTAATATCAATATAATGATTGAACGATTAATATTTAATAATTGGAAATATACTTTAAAACAAATACTATTATAATTATTATAGCTGATTAAAAAAATAAGAGCTTGATGCTTATTTAATAGCCTCGTTTTTAACTTAAAAAGTATAAACTCAAAATTATTATAGTGTTTGTTTATAGTTTTCAACTTCTTGATTAAAACATACATTTCTTGTAAATAAAATCTGCTAGAAGTCAAACCTTTTAAAATAAACATTATTCATTTTTTTAATTAAAATCACTAACTAAATTAAAATCTTAATAAATTTTTAATATTTTTATAACATGGGCTCATCATAATATTATTTTTAGTTTTTAATAAAAAATTTAAATATTTTATAAATAAACTATTTAAATATAGATATCTTAAAAATCGTATTTAATAGGATAAATAGCGGTTTACCAACTATTAGAACCGAATAAATTAATAAGTCAATTACGAAGTAGGGATGTGCATTTTGAATTATTCGATTTAATCTAAAATTTCGGATATTTAAAATTTTTGAATCGATATTTTAATAATCTATACCTGATCCAAAAAAATAGATATTTAATTTTTTGGATATCCAAAATTTTGGATCGGATTTTTGGATATCCGAATTTATGACTTAATTTAAGTTTTTTTATTAATTTGACGGTCTTATTCATGAAAAATTTGGATTTCGAATATAATAATCAACAAATTATTGGATATAATAATATTTTTATCCATGAAAAATTTAAATTTTTATATATAACAAGTAAAAATATCGAATATAATAAAATTCATACCCATAAAAAATTTAAATTTTCGGATATTGGATAATCGGATATCCAATATGAAAGTAAAACCACTATCCGTATCTCATCCAAAATTTTTAGATATTCAATTCAAATTACCAAAAAATAAAAAAATTTAGATATTCAAAATTTCTGATCGGATCAATAGATTATCGGATCGGATCATCGAATCAGATTTTTTTACATACGAAGTGTACATAGCACGACTTGAAAAAAAAAATCTGTCTTTTCCTACTAATACAAATTTTAAAGAAGCGCTTGTCTTTCTCTTACACACGACACGAGACGACTTGATTCAAACATCTTTTTTCGGAGTTTATGTAACGCCTGTCCGATCCGACTTGCTGGTCTAACTCGGTCTCTCTCTAATTCCATTTCCTCCCCAACTCAATTATTAAGCTGAAGTTTCCCCACTAAACGTCGTCATTCCGTCGAAGGCTAGGGTTTAGATCACGGAGTTCAGTTGGGATTTCTTTATCGGATTCTTAAATGTTTTGAATTTTGAAGTTCTACCGAGTGGCTGCTCTGTGAATTAAGCCGGAATGATATCCCTTTTCTGGATTAAGGAATTTTGGGAGGGTTTCAAAGGTTGTCCGGTGGATTGGGACTAATTAGGGTTTCTTTGTTTTCTGTTCATTATTGGGATTATTTTCAGCTTAATTTGTTTATTTCCGTAGCTGAAAGTGGAGAACTTTGAGGGTTCTGATGGGGGAATTAGATATTTAGGGTTTCTTTCGTGAGTTCTGTGAGATCGTTGAACTTTGTAGTGAAAAATTAAAATTGTTTGTTTTGGGGTTTACTTTTTTTAATAGGATACGAATTCGTGTAGGCTTTAACACTTGGGGTTTGTTACATTTAGAAGTTAAGAAGTTGTATGAAAAATTAGGATTATATTGGGAGAAAAATGTTTTATTCACAGTTTATATTGGCGAAGAAAGGTCCCTTGGGTACGATATGGATAGCGGCACATCTGGAGAGGAAGCTCCGAAAGAATCAGGTGGCTGATACTGATATTGGCGTTTCTGTTGGTTAGTACTTTTTAGTTTCCCTTTACTTGTTAACTTGATATCTCTGAATTTAAATTTCATATATTTGTCTCTCTGTCTATCTATATATCTCAATTCACTTGCATTAATTTATTAATTTCCCCTAAATGATGCACTACCTGTTGAGTACTTCTAACGGCTGGATGAATTTAAAACGGCTTCAACCCTCATATAAGTAAAAGTGGTATTTAGATTTGAAAATCATGTCATATTAGCTTGAAAATCAGCATGTTTGATAGCATGGTCATACTATTAAACCTGGTAGTCAATTTTGTAAAAGTTTAAAACATGCACATATGGAGCAGTATGCATATAGTCTGCTCCATCGATTCTTGAAACAAAAAATCTGATTCCTTAGTTCCATTTGAAATTTTATATGGGATGGTTTTTAGAAGCTCATGGCATTCTTTTCTCCCGACTCCCATTATTAGTGATGCATGAACTAATCTTATTTAAGTCCTTTATGCATCTCCCCCTTTGGAGGGGTTCCTCGAAATTCTATTGGTTTCTTTGGAAACCTGTGGTCATGTAGGAGTAATTTTCCCTTGGAACATGGTAAATATCCATGCTATTGGTAGCCTATTTCTTAAATATGTGGTTTACTTGGTGGAGGAATTTTCCTTTGAGCTTGTTCAGCTCATTTGTTGATTTTGTTGTTCATGCATATCTCTGCAGTAATAAAATCAGATAAAGGATATGATTATTATTTTTCACACTCTATTATCTAATTTCTTTCATGTTCTTGAGAAACCTTGTGAAAGAGGATAAGTTTCCTAGGCTCTTCTAACTTTTTGGATCACCTTTTGTTTGTTTATATGGCCTTTGAGCAGACTCTATTCTGTTCCCTGATGTACCCATTGCACTACGATTGTCAAGTCATCTTCTTCTTGGAGTTGTGAGGATATATTCTCGAAAGGTGAATTACCTTTTTGATGATTGCAGCGAAGCCTTGCTTAAGATAAAGCAGGCATTTCGCTCAACTGCAGTTGATTTACCACCAGAAGAATCAACTGCACCCTACCATTCGATCACTTTGCCTGAGACTTTTGATCTTGATGACTTTGAGCTACCTGACAATGAGATCTTTCAAGGGTTAGTTCCTGATATTTTGACCTCTTAGATTGTGTTTCTTTGGTACTATGAGACACACATTGGATAATTTCATCAAGTGCATGTTAATTAAACCTTTTTTTTGTTGGCAGTAACTACGTTGATCATCACATTAGCTCAAGAGAGCAGATTACACTCCAAGACACCATGGGTGGCGTGGTTTTCTCCACATCACAATTTGGATTGGATGGTGAGTGCATGCTTTTAACTGTGGCAATGCTAGTTTTTTGCTACATTATATTAGCATAATTTAGAAATCTAAAATTCTGCATTTTAAATATTTCCAGAGCGGTTTGGTGATGGTGACACTTCTCAAATTGGTCTACTTGACGAGGTAATGTTTTCATTCTTGTGTCTCTGATGTTTGGTGATTGATTTGGAAGTGATTTCTAATCAGCTGGAGGCTTAGTAATGTAGGACCTGAAAATTAAGAATGATTATATAGCAAGCAAGAATTTCTGATTTAGTAGTGTATCTGGTGATAGTCTATACCGGGGGGAGGATTTAAGACTACCAGTTATACATTAATTGATATTTTACTTTTCCCCTTTGTATATATACATACATATATGTTTGATTTTTTCATGATTGAGTGTCTTTTGTTGAATAATCACTTTTTCCGCATTTTTAGCTAATTTACTTGTGCTTTGGATGGTAGACTTTGATGGTATTAATATTGTACAAGAGAATGGTCCATGCATGTTTAAAGCTTTCTGGGCAAGGCTAGAAAGAAATACTTTCTAACACAGCAAAGATGTAGAGGTCATACCTACAAAACAAGATGAAAAATAAATCAAATAAACTAGGGTAAATATCTATAATAAAATGAGCATGTTTGTTGCAAAATTATTGTGATCATGACGAAGAGGGTTGTTACCTGTTAGGGATGGACAGTATTGATACAATGCTCTAATACAGAAGATCAGTAAAAGGATCAAATGTTTTTGTTTAAAGTAACAGTGTTTGGAAAACAGCTGGTGCAATAATATCATCAAAGCATGGCATTAATGTATATCCTTACTTTAAGCTGGACTGCATCTAGCCTTTGAGGGATGGGCTCATGGGAATGAAGTGGGTCATTCTGTGAAGCTATTTCATAGCTGGTTTGAACATTAAAACCCTGACCATTTGGTTCTTAAAGTTGAAAATATTTTCTTCCTGGCAATTTCTGGTCTCCGCTCTCCAGAGCCTTGGCTTGTTGAATTGGATGGTTTAATGGGCCCTTCAAAATTTGATATCTTTGGGGTTGTGGTATTAAACTTGCCTTCCTGATGAAATGACTCACCGTTTTTCACTTTTTATTAGTGCTCTTTTCTTATTATGTCAATCATCTTCTGAATGTTCTTGTCTTGGATTAATCTTGAGCAGGAGCTAGTCCTCGATCAGGTTGCGGCACCAGGATCTGTTGAAGTTTCTGAGTAAGCCTCATATATTATATGTATATGATCATGTTGTTTATGCAATGCTCATACTCCATTGTATTTTCCCTTTAAATGTTTTTTGAATAGTGTAGATTTGACTCTCTCATGGGTGATTGCTGAACTCTTCCAATTGTTAAGTCATTATTAATTTCACTAGTTAATTTGCAACCATTATGATGACATTAAATTTTTTGTCTTACCTTGTTTCTGTCATTTCAGGTATGATCAAGGGTCAGATGTACCACAAAAACCAGACCAAAGTAATTTAGAAGCTGTGCCAATGGATTGCTGTGGGGATCAGGTTTTTTTAAATTCAACTCAACATACACCTCAATTTCCTTTTAATTTGATTTCAGTATTTTATGACATATATAAAAGTATATATTCTAGTGATTTTCCATCTTGCCTTTGATTAATATGTTCTGCTTGTTGTTAGGTTGAAGGTCTAGCTGCAAATTCTGAATTTGTTGAGAATGATGGGGATGTGGATACTCTTGGAGTAACGGAAGTGCCTAACTTGTCTGGTGTTCACAAGGCATTGGCTGATCACATGGAGAACCACAATCTTACGGACAATGAGTGTGTAGAAAATGCTTTGAATAAATCAAAATATCTCAATGGGGATAATGGTTCAGTGGATCAGTCTTTACACAAAGATATAAATCATGTTGCTATAATTAATGTGCTTCCTGAAAATGGTTGCCACATCAATGGCATAGAGAAAGATCAAACTAAACCACAAGGAAATTCTGTCCATGATGCCTTGTCTGTAGAGTGCACGTCTGCCGTCGGTTCTATCAGAGGATCTGATGGTATAGATGGGGTGGAAGGTATGCATAATGGTGTGCACTCTATGGATAGAACTGATGGAGAATGTGCAGAGTCTCCTAGCTGCTCCAATGTCACCTTTGATTTGGTGGACAATTCTCGAAGAACATGTTCAAGTAGCATCCATTTGCCCGCATCAGATGGTTGTTTGGAGAATGGTCAACCCTCACACAAATCTGAAATTGGCAATGATGCTCAGAACACTGATAATTTTGAAGAGCCATGCTCACCTGCCAAAGGAATAGCTTCAGATCCTTCATGTGCATTGGAGTCGCCCAGTAAACCAACGGTTATTGATGATGAAGCTCAAGCATGTCGGGAACCAGATGATTCTGAAAATTTAAAAAACCCCATTGTTGACAAAGACCTCTTGTCTCTTCCAGTTCTTGTAAATGATAGTTTGGCTGTTGCAAAGCAAAACATGGTGGATTTGTCCGGAAGGGAGGAGGAAGTTCATGCACCTGGAGCTTCCATTGAGTTGCAAGGTTTGTTTTGCAAGTTTTATGAATGTATATAGTTTTCCCCCCAATTTTATGTATGACACCATCTTTTCTTGGAATGCTTTCTTGTTGTACGGGTCCTGATTACCTGCCACTTTTACAGTTGAAGCCTGCCAAAGTCAGATGTCAGAACCTGCTTTATGTGATGATCAATTGGAAAATTCAAATAATTGTGCTACGTCTGATTTGCCTGCACCTGAAAAGTTACTCTCTGCACCAGAAGGACCACTTGATAAACCAAGTGATTTGCTGGGCAAGCCTACCCCAGGCAAAGAAGTACTAGAAGAGAATGATGAAATTGATGCTGGATCCAAACTCATTTCAGGAAAAAAACGAAGTATAACTGAAAGTACATTAACTATAGAAAGTATAAATTCAGTTGAATCATTTGGAAGGCCTAGATCTAGAACTGCAGATTCAGTTCCTGATGATGATGACTTGTTGTCTTCTATTCTAGGTAGCAACATTTTTAACTCTAAAAAAAACTATTACCTGCCTTCTAAGAATTTACTAGAATAGCATGGATTGTTTTCTTCATAACATTCTCTTATGAATGATTAATCTTTCATTGCTTCAGTTGGAAGATCTTCCGTTTTCAAAATGAAACCGACACCTCCTCTTGAAGTAGCATCAATGAAACGTGCACGGTCTGCACCAAGATCTAGCGTCATGAAGAGAAAAGTGCTTATGGATGATACTATGGTCTTACAGGGCGAGTACGTTTCAATGCGTTTCTAGTGCTCCTTACCCTTTTTGAGATTTTACTAACTTATATTTATCACTGGTTCTCTTCTCTTGTATTTGAATTTTGATAATTATCCCCATTATTCTTCTTGAACGGTCAATATAAAATGTCTTCATATTTGAGCTCTCTACTGTCTTTGAGTTTATAAATTAAAATTTGTTTACAGAATTCATGCACTTGGAAATTTCTATACTTTCATGTTTATCTTGCATCAATATGTATTCCTTCTCTAAAGCATCTTTTTGTTTTCTTCCATAGTCAGCAAGTTTTACAATTGTGGCTATTTACGGTATTAAACTCTCGATTACTTGCTGAGTGTGAAATATGACAATCTATTTGCAGTATGACATGCATTTTTTATTTTTTAAATTATGCATGTTGAATTCTGGCTCCTTTACTTAAGTACTGATTTGATTTGGCTTTTTTCCTATCAAGTGCAATACGGCAGCAGTTGGTAAATACTGAAGATATACGTCGCATACGCAAGAAAGCGCCTTGCACTCGCCCTGAAATTTCATTGATTCAGAGAAAATTCTTGGAAGATGGAATCTTTAGCGAACCTATATTTACTGGTGAGAGCAAAGTGCTGGAAATTCATTTATCTGTGTGTTTTTGTTGCATCAAGTAGGAAAGAAGAATTTCAACTTGTCAGTTACAATGGGCCTGAAAACCCATGATATGTTCAGGTTGTAAAATACAGGTAGGAAAAGAGGGAGAATGATAAGTTGTGGTGTTTAAACCACATCTAATATGCTACTACCCCAAGAAGAGGAAATTTATATATTCAACTCAAAATATATCTCATTAAATTGGATTTGCTTTCATTGGGCAAAGTTATAGTTATTCTCAATGTTTGTCTGATCTTGGGTATCCCTCAGGCTCTAGTGAGGACAAGATCCTATTTGTACTTATGTTTTTCTTATTATCTTGTATGTTGTTGCCTCATTTCTATGGACATAATTATTTTTTTAAATGTGGAGTTCTGTTACTGATGTCGTATGCACGAATGATAACTCAAATTCTACAACTGTACCTTTCAAAAAAAGTTCTACAATTGTATGGGTGACAAGATTTATTTGTGATCTATCCTAATATTTGTGTATTTATGTCTTGATTATTGAAATCATTCTTCCTCTGCTAGTGGAGGACTTTCTAACATATTGATTGTAGCTTTAGTACTTTATAAGTTTGCTAATTGATGGTTTGCCTTTCAGGTATCTCGGGTGAGTTGGCATCTTTGCACAGTGAATCGTATGATCTAAGCAGTATCAGTATTTTTGAAGGTGTGGAAAACCATTCATCATCTGAACTAGCCAAGAATCCAGAGTGTTTTGTTAAACCTAATATTGCCGAAGGTGGAACTGAAGGATGCTCTACGCCTGTGATTCTTGGAAATGATGAGAAAGCACCTAATCAGACTGATAGTCATCAGGGTGAATACAGTGATCTTAATACTCAGCAGGATAGCTATGCTGTTGATGATGTACCTCAACTTCTGCAAGAAAAACTTTTAGATGGGACCACTGAAATGGAAATTGACGGGGTTAACATTGAAGTTGTTAATGCAGCAAATCATTCTGTTCGGAATGATGTCAGTGCAGCATCCCCTACTGATCTTGTTACTGGGGAAACTGGTAACATGACAGCTGGGGAGGTAACCAACACCCTGGATGGTTCCATGTTAAACAATGTAACAAACCTTCTACCTGATCAAAAGATGAGCACTCTACCTGGGGAGGATGCTTCTGAATTGGATATGAGAAATGACAAAATATCCCATCCTACTGAAGTTTTAGAACATGATGTTGAAGGCATCATTGCTACTGAAACTGTGTCGAAAGCAGCGGATGAGTTGTTGTTAGAAGAAAGTAAAAGCAATACTTTAGTTGAGGTTAGTATCACAGAGTGCCCTGCACCTGCTGAAAATGGAACAAATTTTCTTGCAACTATACAAACCGGTGAGTCTGTGAATGATGCTCAAAATTCATATGAAACTGGATACGGTAAGGATGATGTAGCAGATGAGACTCAAGTTGAGGGTGCACTCTTGGATCATGATGACAAAGACACCAGCTGCAAGGATAGCGAAGAATGTAAACTGGATTCTACATGTTCAGAAAAGGTTGATATAGCTCTGGAAAATGATTCATTAATTGATGCAGATAATCAGGCTGTAAGTTATTTAACACATGTAAAACCTTCCATCGATGATCAATCTAAAAATGTTAACATGCTATGATTTTTTTCCTAATTGATTGTGATAGATATCCTTGTATGGATTCAATTAATGCTTTAACATTATAGCAGAAAGCCAACAGTAATTGAGATTTGAGAGTGTATATACATGCATTATGCATCAAAATGGGTTTTTCTTTCCTTGAGCAAAAACCTCTATTTTGAAATATTTTGGAGCAATTGTTGAATATAACTTTGGTGGACATTTGAATATTCTCGTGGCTTTTTCATTTATCAACTTTATAATAATCTAAATGGCTATTTTGCCCTGTGGGTTGCAGGAACGTGAGAATGTTGCAGTTGCAAATGATACAGGTTTGTTCTTATTTCTTTCTTTCTTTCTGTTTTGCTTCCGCTTTTGAGTCTCGTTATTGTTGGGTGTTTTGAAAATCCTATTTATTTAATTGGACACGACTTAAGTGATTTCGACGGAATGGTTATACTTTTAGATGTAAAATTTCCATGTGATCTGTTAACTCTAGGTAGGGTGGGGCATAGTTCGGACTGCAGGAAAATGTTAATATTTATTAGAAATCTGTCTTCTGTATACTTCAATTTATGCCTGAATCAATCTTGATACTGCTATTGGGTTGCTAAGTATTTATTTTCTTATCTTTCTTTCCAGAATTTCTGAATGTAGATGATACTGAGCTAGGTGATGATGATGATGGCATGCCATGTGGTGACGAAGGTCTTCTTCTCGAAAATAGTGGATGGTCTTCTCGTACCAGGTTTATGAGCTCCATCTAGTTGATTGTGTTACAGTTACATTTTCCCTTTAGTTTCAACATTAATTAAGAATTATTTTTCGTATTATTTCTTGTAGCTGACTCGAATGAGGTTAGCTCACATCTTGATGTTTGGTGATACCTTTTCTTTCAGGGCCGTTGCCAAGTATCTCCAGAATTTATTCGAGGATGAAGCTGTAAATGAACATAAGGTACTTTCTATGGATGGTCTTCTGGGTCGTAAAACAAGAAAAGAAGCATCGAGAATGTTTTTTGAAACACTGGTATGTCCACTAAACTTAACTTTCAAGTAACTTTTAAAGTGCCCAACTCTATCATCAACTTATTAACAAAGAACAAAGAATGTAACCTTATCCTCGTTGTTTTTCTGTGTTTGGTTCACCAATCTGCAGGTTCTTAAGACCAAAGATTACATCCATGTAGAACAGCGGAAACCCTTTGACAACATCTGTATAAATCCTCGATCGAAGCTCATGAAATCAAGTTTCTGATCCCTTTCATAGGCAAGCTGTCTCAGAGAGAAGTGCTTTGTTGTATTTGTAGTTCCGATGCTCCTGCTCAGTCCACGTGGGTCATTATTTTGTTTCAAAATGTTACTTCTTTCTAATACTCCTGTAATAGGTAACTTAACATGTCCTAATGTTTGATTGTATGAATTTGGATAATAATTTGTATGTATATATAATCTGTACCATATACCTCAATTAGCAGTTGAAGATGCTAATTTCTTTGTTTTGACTGCTTTGAGATTCTGAATTCTGAACATTCAGCTGACTTTAATGTCTGACTTTTCCATAAACACAGATGAGGCCTTGATCTTTGCAATATGAAGTTTGACTTGGATTTAACTGGAAATACATACTTGATATCTACTTGAGATGGTTTTTTTCGCTATCCTTTTTCGAGAGCTTCCTACGAGTACCTATAAATTATACAAATTATAAGTACACTTTTAATTAAAGACAATTATCAAGCAAATCAATTATGAGTTAAATAATGCTCAAATTGATTTGATTCAAAAATTATTTGAACCGTACTTTTTTGTGGAAATTATTTAATAAGCTACTAAACTTTTCTAGATTTTTTAATTAGCATTTAAAATTTTTAAATCATAATTTTTTTTAAATAGCTACCAAAAATTATTAAAAAATACAAAATAAATTAACAAGATACTTATGAATTTATTGAGTCAAATTAGATCTAATTTAACTCGATTCATTAGGGTCTAAATAGAATTAATTTGAGACAAACATTAATCGGGGTTTAACTAAATCGAACGCGAACTACTTGTGAGCTGCTCCACTTGTTTCAGTCGTCAACTAACCAGGCTGCTGATGAGTTGGTAACCAATTCGTTTACTTACGTTCATTGATCTGAAGGTGTCTCTCCCATCAAAAACTTGTCTTTTGCATTCCCCTATCATTCTTAACAACAAAACGTGTAGTTTTATGCATGGTGGAAGGTACAACCCTGTGGCTCTTTGTCCTGAGAAGCACAACCTGGTTTCAGTAATTGCTGAGGAGAGGTTTCAAGGGGAAGGTTGCTACGACTCGTATCAGCAGGAGGCAAGCACCTTTTGGAGAAAAATGCAGCAATACTTTTGGTATGTCCAACACTCTTCTCTGTTAGTCAGGTCAGGAGAAAAATATGGCTCAGCTATGAAACGGGTTGAGACAAACAAGATAAGAATGCATAAATACCTGGGGAAATTGGCATGCCAAGCTTCAATAACACTTCTTTATTAACCTGAAAAGGAAGAGATCATTCCATATGAAGTAGAAAAGTTCGCCTACAACTCCAACAGTAATAGACACACAAAAATACAGTATAAACAGATTCCACTAGCAGAAAGCCAGATCTAAAATAAAAACGAACAACAAACCTGCCAACGATTATCAGAGAATTCGGAAATTTCTCGCACTTTGTCTTTTAACTGAGACTTTGGAATTGAAGGAAACTTTTCTTGCAAAGACTCTAACAACCTTCTGATACCATGGGAGCATGACTGGATTGTAGATACCTAAAACCAGCAAGATCAGCAACAGCAGCAGAAAACCACAGCAGTTTAGTACACTAGCATTTTTAGAGGAATCCTAATATATCATAATATCACCTCATTGCTGCACATATTCAAACATGACAACCAATGGACAACATTATACATTAAACACCGGTTAGAATTGCAACTTACAATAAGTGGCAAATCTGAATCCGGAATTGGTACCACAGATAAGGCTGGTGTTGCACCAGCCTTCCCACTTGACATACAAGCTTCTTGATTGTCATGTTCCATACTATCAATCGATATGTCTACAGATGGGCCAAAAGGATATGCCCGGATGCTCAGAGCTTGCAAGCATGTCTGCTCCAATTTAGGGGTACCATTAAGATCTTCAGCCATTAGAAGTGATGCCTTTTCATGCAGTAAATTTAATATGATCAGTGGTTGATTTTTTCGAAGTGCATGCTCAGTTAAACCGTTTAGATACTTCTGTTGCCGAAGCAATGCACCAAACTCCTCATTTTGCCCGTCTTGCTCACTAATATGGGAAGTTTGGATCTCCATAACTGGAACATCAGATTCCATCCTGTCTACTTCTACACCCTGCATATAAGCCTCAAACAAGCACTTTGATCCTGGGGTTTTTGCATAATGATAGGGAATTCTTTTTTGATTCAGAAGCTAGTAACAAAGTATATTATCTTCCCTCAATAAAAAAAAAAAAGTAGAATATCTTCCAAGTCAGTTTTTACCTCATTTTCTGATAGGTATCCATCTGGTACAAAAAATCCATCTTCACTTTCATCTTCGTCATCAGCTTTAGAGCATCCTTCGCCAATTTCCTCTTCTTCATCTTTATCACAATCTGAGAGACTTTCACCAGGCTCCTCCTGTTGAATGAAAATGTTATTTCCAGATTTACATCTAATTTTCAGTCTGAATAACAAACTTACAATACCTCCTCCCATTCTTCATCACTATCCACATCATAGTCTAAATCTGGGTCCTTCCTCAATGGGCATCGAGGCCTCACAACATTACTGATGATACAACAAAACCACAAATTATCAATTTAACTATGAAAATGAAAGGAAAGTGGCATTGACGCTATGTCACAAAGAACACTAGCTAAATGACATCAAATAACATTTTCCCCAATCATTATCACCACTGTCTTTTAATATAATTTCATAATCTCATTCGAACATGGGTTGTTTAAATTTAAATGAGCTTGAAAATTATAAACTTTAATCTGGGGTTAAGAAAGGGTGCTGCAACTTATAACTCCTCTCAGCTTATTTAACAAGCTATAAAACCCAGAAGGAAACACAGGTAATAGATATAAAACCATCCATTCCGGTTCTATATTTGTTCAAATAAATTGCTTAGCCAATTCCACACGTGAATTCTTTTATATTGAACAATGAACCTTTCCACTAGATACTAATTTTCTAGGCTGAATATAGCTTAATTTAGAATAAAATGAAGAAAAAGCAAGAAACAGGAGCCTACCTTTTCTTAGGCCAAATACCATAAAATGCAGGTCTGTTGCATTTATCAAACTGCAACAACTGTTTTCTTACACAGCACTTCTTAACATCTTGAGCTGAAACATCAGCATCATTATGGCAGGATCTATCATCAAAATTCTGTTCTTCCCAGCCATCTGCAAGCATTTTTACACTCAAGTCATCATGGGATACCCCTTTATTCGCAGTTAACTTGAGTTCCTTAAACAATTCTCTCTTAGGTTTCATACGCATCCCCCAACGCTGTTTTTGATTTGAACGAAGAGAATAACCTAAGTGACGCCAAGAAGATAAGTGCAACCTGAGAAGTAAAATAGTAGAACGTTTACTTGACAGATAATAGAACCAAAGCCTGTGAAATCCTATGAGTCGAAGAAAACAAAGAAACCCACTTGCGAAGATCATCGGTATTAGTTTCTTCTTTAGATGAAAAAACCCTGTCCATGGAGAGGGTAATATTTTCAGGCACATTTTCATTTTTTTCGGTGGATGGGGAATATATGGTTGGCTTAGTCATTTCTTCAATCTGAGGTGGTGATGTTTTACATTTTTTGAGGAAGCGTTCCATAACTGAAGCTTGCTTTTGTACCGAAAGTTTCTTTTTAAGTTCAGCCTCTTCCTTCTCACGACGTCGTTGTTCTCTCTCAGCTTCATCTTGCTGTTTTCGCAGCTGCTTCCTCCTCTCAGCCTCCTCTCTTTCACGACGCTTCTCATCCTTTTCTGCTTCATCCTGCAAGCGCCTTTTCACCTTTTCCTGAAACAAACTATGTTCATGAAAATCTAAAAAGTAAAAGTATTGTAACTGCAAATAACATACCGAACAGAATCACTGTCCTGGGGACTGGGAATTATTCAGATTACACATTCCAATAGCACAGCCAACACTAAAGATACAAGTATTTGATAAAATTCAGTTTCACACATGTAAGAACTTTGAAACTTTGCACTTACATTTTGAAATTTTTCCTTCTGGAGTTCACGATCCACTTTCTTCTTCTCCTTCTCAATTTCCTTTTTAGTTCTCTCCAGTTGCTTTATTAACAATTTTTCTTCTCGGTTTGCTTCTTTCACATCCCTATGGCAACAGATAAAACATTTATGTGTGAAGAAAACAATTCAAACACAAAAGCTGTAGAACTGTATAAAATATAAATACATACATCTCAGCACCAGTCTTCTGCAACATGTTACTCATCAACAAGCGAATGTCTGCCTCACTTAATACTTTCACTAGCTTTTCCGATGCTTTCCCAAAATCATGCTTGTAGCTATTTTCATTCTCTGGCTTTTGCAACAGAGTTAGCATTGCTGAAATGAACCACAAATATCATTAGCTACTTGAAGCATAAAATTAAGACATTACAATTGAAAGTTCCTCATCATATTCCATGAAAGAACCTTTGCGAAAGAATTAAACATCAAATAAATTCTTATCTTTTACCAACATGAATCAAATTAACAGCTTATTCATTAGTTAAAAGCAAATCACATGCATTGAAATCAGGGGAATTTCTTCTTCTTACCTGAAACAGCAGTGATCCTCTCATTAATCTTCCTTCTACAAGTACGCCGAGCTTTTATTGTGACTCTCTCAGTTTTTGGTATCCACTTTGCATCTCTTGTCTACCACATTATTCACATATATGTAAGTATGCATGTAAATAGGTTAAATACAAAAGGTGAAAGGAAAAAAAAATACCTCCCAACACCAAAGAGAAGAGTGAGAATCATCCTCCAAAACATCAGCTTCTTCATTACCCAATCCATATTTCACTCTCTGCCCTACAAGTAGCACAGCGCTTTTCACCGCAGCAGAACTCACATTTCCCATTATGTCCTTAACCTTCTCATGAATTGCCTCCACCAATTTCGACAGCGGCAAGTCACTCTCCTCCATCAAAACCGCCACCACTGAATTCAAAGCGCAACCGGAATCAACCGACGCCATGTCGTACCCCATTCCAAAACCCGATCTCTGCTCCATCATTTCTCTATAATACCCCAAAAGCCCCTCCATTTCTTGCTCCAATCCCTTGATCCGGGCCTCTCTTTGTTCGCTACTCAGTGCCTCCGAAATCCATGACGCTCTCTTTCGCTTCCGTCCCTTCTTGTACTGATCTTGGCCGTCCATTTTGGGAGCTTTCGGATCATCGTCCACGTCGATTATCGGCACGGAATCCACCATTGTAACCCAGACACACCAAATCCTAACCTAGAAAAAGGAATATGAAGCTGGAATTCTGAAGAACAAGTATTTTATTTTTACTAAGTGGTTTTTTTTTCTGCGTCGATTTTCCCGCCAATGAAATTTTGGCGCGTTAATGTTTCTGGTGAGCGGTCGAAAGTAACAGCGCATCACTAATTTAAAACGACGGGTAAGTCCGGTTTACCATGTCAGTCGTGGTATCACTTCACCACTAATCTTCATCTCATTTTTTTTCAACCAATGAATCTTCAATCAGAATTTTCATGTCATTTTAAAAATATGATTTTTGGAAATTACATTAATTACATGACTGATTAGTGGCAGAATGGGTAATTTTAATTGGATGGACCACAGTTAACATGGTAGACCGGGCCTATGATATAATCTCTCCTAAGGTAGGGATGGTTAAAATATTTTTTAAAATTTTTAAATAATTATTGAGTTATAAAATCTTGACCTAAGATATGACAACAACCGATAAAAATATATTAAAAATTAAAAGATAATAATAAAATGTCCCTCTCTTAAACAAAATTTTTTTTCATCTATCTTTTTTTTGAATCAACTAACAGTGATTACAGTAGTATTTGTTCTAAAGTATACTCTCAACTATTAGAATCGATCACTCAATTATTTTAATGCATTACTGGTACTCGAACCTATAACTTAGAAAGTAATTCAGTTTTATTTATTTACTTATTGTTTAAAGCTTTTAATGTTTTATATTTGTTCTATGTATCAGCAATTCAGCATGTGATTAGGTCATTTTATTATTGTTGTTGTTGAAGCTATTTTAAAATCAAGGGTAAATTATATATAGTCATTGAATTAAGGGATTGGTTTCATGTGTACTACTAAATAAGATTTTTTTTAAATTAGGTCACTAACGTTTTATTTCGATATTAATCTTGTTATCGATCATTAAGTTTTTGTTAGTCCTTGATAGAATTGATGGTGTAACTCGTTCTTAATCGAGATGATAACACAATTAGTCTTTATTATTTATTTTATATATTTTTCAATTTAATCTAAATTTTAAATAAAAATAATTCAATAAATAGTTTACCCTAATTGGAGTTTATATCAATGGAGTTAATTCTCTTATTTCATTTATATAATAAAAACCCTAACCCTGTTCAAGGCTCGTAGCTACAGGCATGAGGCCCAATATCTACATATGTTAGGCCATGACCAGAGGCGAACCGTCATAAAAACTAGTGGGGACATGATCCCCCCAAATTTCTAGAATTTATTATTTAGTCCTTTAAATTTTAAAAAATTATAATTTAGCCTTTTTAAAATTTTTATACTACTTTATTCTTTTAATATTTTTAATGAAACCCCATTCATAAATTTTAAAATTTCTCATTATATCTCTTGATTTTTTAAAAAATCACTTAGACCCATTTTTTCCTGAAAAAATATAAATTAAATCGTTCTATTTTTTAAATTCCAATTTAAGATTTAATTTAAAAAAATTCCCCCTCAAACTCTTTATCAAGTTTTCCCACTAGCCATGGTGATGGGTTTCAATGACATTAATAGTTATATATCCATCATATATGGATGCAATCTTCTTCAATAAAAATTGTTAGGGTTAGACTAATTAGAGATGGCAAACTAGTGCAATTTTACGAATTCTGCACCGTATCTGTATTAATTGGAGTGAGGATGAGTATGAATTTGATTGGTAGTGGGTGAATGTGGATTTAAAAATTATATCTACCATGATAGGTGATGAATATAAATTTTTTTTAAGTAAATAGGAGTATGGAGAGGTGATATCCACATCCACCTGAGATAGGTTAATCAAAATTAGAAAATTTTAAGCTGGACGTAAATTCCAAAGAAACACAAGAAAAAATAAACTATCAAGTTTAAATTTTCGGATTCGCCCGTAATAATACCCATGCATGCAAACAAAATTTTATAAAAACCTGAGATAGGTTGGGCATGGAAGAAGTCTCTTTTGTTGGTCTTTTCATAAAGCACTTGCTTTGTTTGGAAATCTTATCTTTGTTTCTATGAATCCTAGGGTTTCGGTTTTTTTTTTTTTTTGTGAAGAACAGATTATTTTAATAGATTTCATAGATGAGTGTAAACAAATTGTTTGATTTCAAATGGCAGAGGAAGAAAGAGAAATTGGCAAACAAGAAAGATTGGGAGAGACAGAAAGTATTATTTCCAAGAAGGCACGGGGGATCCGTTGATTTCTCCGATGAAATCCCACTTATAAGAAAAATTATATCATGGGTCAGTCCCATCACGTGTCTATGGACCAACCAATAAAAATTATTCATCTTTTCATATCATATTTTTCTCTAAGTGATTTTTCACTTGAAAATTAAAAAATAATAAGGTGGGTAATTTTTATTGGTCGGTCCCATAGATAACGTGGTGAGACTGACCCATAATATAATTTCTCTACTTATAGGGTTTCATTATTTTGTAAGAGAAATAAAAATATCTTTATATTAAAAAATTTAAACTTATGATTTAATGGAAATTAATCCATTTAAGGAAAACATGGATGCAAACAAATTAATTTTTTACTTATTTTTATTGAACGAAAATCATTTATCTTTTTATTATATTTTTTATAAATTTTTTGATTTTTTTAAAATTTAAATTTTATCTTAAAAAATACACCCTATATATAATTTCTTAAATACTAACCATAACTTCTAACCCTAAACCCTAAATATTAAACCCTTTAATTTATAACGGAAACATAAAATAAGATATGAAATAAAGATAAATAATTTCTATCCGTATTTACGTGGTTGATTAATCGATACTTTCCGGGTTTGAAAATTCTAGAGTACCTTTTTAACATCGATGCCCATAGAGAATAGTATACGGTATACCTAGTGTGGAATACCGATACTCCTTATTTCTGGAAGCTTGGAAATATGTTTTGTTACGCTAAAAATTTTAATGGTGCAAATCGTCTGTCCTAAATTATATTTTATTAGTATTTTTAAAGCTGTAAATGAGACGAGATAGATCACGAGCTCGATTCAATCAAAGCTCTATCAAAACTCGACTTGATTGAATTCGATCTCAATTCGAGTTTTAGACGAACCGAACCAAGCCGAGCTACATAATACTCGAGTCGAAAAGCTCACAAGCTACTCAAAAATATAAATATACTATTTTCTATAAGTTAAAATCTAAAATTTTAAAATTAAAACCTTAAAATCTAAATCCTAAACATAAGTCTTAAACCTTAAATTAACACACTAAACCCTAAAATTAACAAGCTTGAGTTTACATAACTTATGTATCAAAGTTTTTTCTTCATTAGACTTTAAATAAGTCGTGACCGATAAGAGTTACCCGAGTCTAATACGATCAAATATCGACCAGCACTTGACTCGATTAGGCCCGAACTCGACTCAAGTTCTTAACGAATCGAGCAGAGCTTATATTTTTCAGGCTCATTTAAAATTACTCAAGCTTCAGTTCGACTCAAATCTTAACGAGCCGAGCTTAGTACTATTCGAGCTCGACTCGACTCGTTTACACCTCTAAGTATCTTTACTTTAAAGTAGTAGGTTTAGGGTTTAAGGTTAAGTATTGTGATTAGGGTTTAGAAAATTAAAAGTATGATATATTTTTTAAGGTGCAAAGTTAAGAATTTAAGATATAAAAAAATATGATCAGAGTTTAGAATTTAAATTTTCAAAAATTTTCAAGAGAAAACATAAAAAAATTACGATTAAAAGCAGAAAATTTATACTTAATCCATGTCAGTTAGGGCCACAAGTTTCATATGATACCCTAAGACTCGACATAACTACAATGCATTTTATAGCGGGGTGAGCATTCAAGTAAGTCAAGTCGAGTTAAATAATTTTGAGTTATTCGAATTAAGTTATCATATTTTATAATTTATATTTTTATTTTGAATTTTTTTGAGTAGACTCGATTTTAACGAGTTTAATTTGATTTTTCGAGTTTATGTACAAATTTTAATTGTACTATTTATAATACTAGTATAGTACTATACTTTGAGTGTAATTTAAACAACTTTCTCTTTATATCTACATACATATTTCTTCGTATTATATTTCAAATGTATAAATAATTTTTTAAATTATTGTTATTATTATTACTATTATTATTATTATTATTATTATTATCGTCATCAAATATCTTAGTATGTGTCATTTTATTAAATTATAAGATTCGTTAAAAATCTTTTTCTTATCTAAGTATGATGAAAGTCAGACAAAAAATAATAATAAATTAAAAACAAAAATTAAAAAAAACATAAATAACTAGCATGAATTAGATATCATAATATAAAAGATATAAATAAAAATTACATTAAATAAAATAAAAAATATATATCTAAAAAGTGACTGGATTGTAAAGAAAAAATTAAAAAAAAAGCATATTAAAAATAAAATTACATGTAATTGGTCTCTGTAATTATTAAAAATTACGAGTTATTCAATTTTTATTTTAAAACTTGAATTTTATTTAAAAAAATTAAAATCAAATCGAGTCAAAACAAATCAATTCAAAAAATTTAATTTTTTTGAATCGAATCAAGTTTGTGAAGGTGTCGAGGCTTTGCGGTGAGGATCTGTAGGTGCACGCTGTTCACTCTTACTTCCCCAACCCAAAGACAAACTTTTCCCAGCTAAGGCACCATGGTTTGCCACTACACTTAAATTTCAACCCTCAATTTACGTGAACATCCACTCTCATAACCAGTCCCTTAATTTTGACCCTTTGCCACCGCAAATAGGCGGCGCTCATAGATTCCCGGCATTGTGTTTCGTTATTTCATCTCTTTAACAGTAACAAAACCCTAATTTACCGCATGCAACTGTAACCAGAATCATACCACTTAATCTATCTTTATTTTAAACAAAATTCATGATAACTTTAAGATTAAAAAAAATACGTTAAGAGGATCGTTTTTATAATAAAATTGTATAATATTCGATTTAATTTAAAGATAAATCAATCGGACATTGATAATCATATTTTTGAGTTGAATCTGAATATAAATAATCACCCTATCAATCGAGAAGCTTGCTAGTCTAACCAATTTTTCCTTCCAAAATAATAAGATAAGGGACTATCAATGTAATTTACCCTAAAATAACTTGTACTTCAGGTGAGCACCGGTAGGTCATATATTTTAAGCCAGATTCCTCATATGTTGTTGTACAACAAATCTGTTTGGAACTTCTCGTGTCGGATGTTCATCAAGATTTAGTTTCTTTCCAGACCAGTTTTGATGTTTGGTTGGAATCTAATTGCATTGCAGAGCTCGAAACTTGGCAAGCGTTCAGGTTCCTTGGGGTATTTTGTAAACTCGAGTGGTAGTCAGAGGAGAAGCATTTCTGAAAGAGTTCAATTTTATCAGAAGTTAGACTTTATTATCTGCAGGGAACACATAAAACTTTGGTCTGAAATCTTATTGAGACATTGGATTCATGTTTTATACACAGGTTTAGGGTTTCAATATATATGATTTAGAAGATGATGCCAACGGTAGGTAGGATAGTTTGAGGACTTAAATAAAACTTTTAAAGTTTTTAAAGTCTAATCAAAATTATTGAAAATTTTGAGTATTTAATAAGATTTTTTAAAATTTTTGATGGTTTAGTTATTTAAAAAAAATAAGAATTTGATGAAGATTTTAATAGTTAGGAAAACTTAATTAAAAATATTTAAAAAATAAAGATTTACTTAGAATTTCTAACAAATTAGAGGGGGTTTAATTAAAATTTTAAAACAGTTGAGGGTGTAATTTAAATTTTTCCAAATCTGGGGATGCCGAGGCTCCCATAAGCCATGCTTATCATTCGCCTTGAGAGTGGGTTATAAATGAATAAAGTGTTTGATCAACTGTTTATGAACTATTTATATAACATCCGTTTATTAAGTTAAATAAATGAGAATGAATAAAAATTTTATCTTTGTTTAATAAATGAATAAGCACGAATAAAAGTATGCTCGATTTATTTATGTTAACGAAAAAACTCATTTATCTATTTTTTTATTTTTATATTTTAAATATCGATGAATGCATAGTTTAAATTAAATATATGATAAACTTTTCAAATTCAAACTATAAAACCTAATAAACTTAAGTACTAGTTATATAATTTTTCCATTTCGGTAATCATACAAATAAACATCTTAATAGACATAAATATATTTATAAACGTTCACGAATATTAAAAAAACACAAACAACAATCGAGTACAGTATTTACCCTAATTTTTATTGCCATATACAAATCATGTTTAAATTGTGCAATTCTAAGAGTATTAGGGTGAATAAAATTTGATTTGACTCAAAAAATTAAATAATTTGATTTGATTTGAGACGAAAATATTTGACTCGTTTTGATTTGACTCGAAATTTCATAAACTCGAATAACTCGAAAAAATTTCAAATAAAGTTTAGGTTGTAAAACGAAAATTCGAATAACTCGAAATTTTTTAGTAATTAGAATTATTTTTAAGTTTGAGACAAGTCTTCAAATTTTTATAATATGAGGAAATATTACCACACATGAAGAAAAATATATACATAGCCTATATGATTAGTAACAATTAAATCTTTATAAAAATTCAAAATTCGACTCAAAATTTTTCAATTCAAATCTAAAACTTTTTGAGTAAAAGTTCGAATGATAAAATTAAACTTATCAATTCGAATAACTTAAAAATTTTTAACTCAGCCTGATCAACCGCTATCAATAAAAAGTCTAGGTAGGTCAAAAGTGACACGTAAGAGGTTAAGTGTGAATGATTAAAAGGATTCTATTACCGAGAACATTTATTTTTACAGTAGAGCAATTACCAGGCTTTTAACAGTAATTTAATAACCAATAGTCTGTTCAGCCACATGTGTTTAACCCTCTTTGATTCCTTTCTTGACGGTCAAACTTACACTGTTGGCTTCCCCTTTTTTTGCACCATTCGAGATCATCTCTCTCTCTCTCTGCAACACTTTATCTATTTATTTATTTATTGTTTTTGTCTATACACCATACCTTCACAATTATCACCTTCATATACACGTATTTATACTCATGTTAGATTTATACTGTATATATTATAAGTATATCATGCGCATGTGCAATTAGGTTTAAGTTTTCTTATTCACACAAATAGTTAAAACGATAAGTAAATTGATATCGTTTAAATATATTTGACTCTTAAATTTAAGGTTTTATAATTGAAGAATTTTTTTCATTAAGAAACTCATTCTAAAGTCATGTGTATAATGGGTCGGTTCGAATAATAAGAAATCTAAAACTATTTTTTATAGTGGAAATATATAAAATTTCCAAAGCTCGGATGAATATAATTCATAAAAATTAAAAATATTTAAAAATTAATTTATAAAAAATAAGAAAACTAAAATCAAATACGTAAAATTTAAAATGTTATGAGTGAACACATGTCAACTCTCAAACTTTAACTATGAGTACAAATCGTCTTTCTCTTAATCGTGTCTTCACTTTAAATTATACTTGGTTTAAGGTTTAAAGTTTAAGGTTAAGGGTTGTGATTAGGGTTTAAGGAATTAGGGACATGGTGTATTTTTAAGGTGTATGGTTTAGGGTTTAGAAAATTAGGATTATGTTTAAATTTCAAAAATTTAAAATTTTTTAGCAGGAAACATAGAAAGTGATACGATTAAAAAATAAGAGATTTTTACTCCTATATGTACGTCCGTTATTAGATCTAAATTAATCGGGACGAATTCTTATAATCGTTAAAGAAAAAGAGAGCTTTTCATTTAGATCCTTGTAGTTATAGTATATTTGACAACAAGTGCATTGGAAACAGTGAGGACGTTACCGTTTCGATCCTTGAAACATTATATATCTTCATCCAACATGTCCCAGAACTCTTACAAAAGAATTCGGGTTTTGGAGAATGAAATGGAACTCAAAATAAGACCCGGAAGACTAGGGTTAGTGTCCTGAGACAAGGGTGCAAAGAGAAAACCCTTCTCCACAAATATATGTTATTTTTTAAAAGAATAAACACAAGATTCTCCTCTATTCTCCTTTTCATTTCCTTTTATTATTTTCAGTTTACATTTGTAATATTTAAAAAAAAAGAAATCCTGAAAATTTGTCAGACCTGCATGCATTATTGTTATGTGACAGAGAGTCCCGTTTGTAGCGGGGGAGCAGTTTGAGTCTGATGATTAGGGGGTTGAAGATAATAGTAAAGTAATTCCATGGCATGGATGGAATGTGAAAAAGTTATGGGGGGGTGTTGGAAATATATCATGCCCACTCTGCATACCTGCTAGATGATCATCAACAGACAAATCTAAATTAGAAACACATGTTTGGGTGAGTCCGGATGAGACCCACGTCGCACACATAGTTTCGATGGATGAGTCTTTCAACACAGATTTTTTATACATACAACGCCTTGAATCAAGATTTGCTTAAACAAAATCAAGTTACTTAACACTTGGTCTAACTCTACCTTAAACCTGTCGTTTTTTAAAACTCTCTCACTTTTATTGGACCAAGTCGATAAAAATTCGATATTCTTTCGATACAATTTCAAATTATAAATTTAATAAAAATTATGATTTGAAATGGATAGAACAATGAGATGATAAGGGGTTGGTGGTAGGAGCAGATTTAAATTGAGTTGTGTCCAAATGGGTTTGAATCAATGGGTGTGGAGAGAGGCTGCGTCTGGGTGTTTTCTCCCACTTTGTCAGACAGATATCATCTTCTGCTACAGGTGTTTCACAGCAAATACAAGAGGAACAAAACAAATACTTCTTTAAAGTATTTCAAAGACATACTGTACAATACTGATGGTATACTGTATAATACTGTAGAGTATATAATTAGTTAATATCTGAACGTACACACATGCTTTTATATATATATATATATACAGGTATTGGATTTGCTAATCTTCTTGTAGAGCCACTTTTATCATGTTTATCCGAAAGGAAATCAAGTTTTAACTTTATATCATTCTCAGAAGATAAGTTCAACTCGCCTGCCTGTTCTTCAGACAAAACCTCTTATGCTATTGTCCTTTTAAGGATGTCTCATGCATGGATATTTAAGTGAAAATATATGAAAATTCAGGCTTTTATAATATCTTAATAATGCATTAAATATAATTATTTCTTGGGAGAAGTATTTGACTATAAATATTCATTTCTTTTTGCTTTGGAAGAGATGAATTCTCTTCAATGTTTTTGACCTTTCTTTCACTACATTCATGCATGAACTAACTCCAAATCTCACCTTGCTTTCACATTAAGAGAAAACACTCAAATAAATCCTACAAGCTTTTCATTCTAATCTTTATGGCTTCCATGAACAACTGGTTGGCATTTTCTTTGTCTCCTCAAGATCAAACCACGGTCCCTCGTCTCGGGTTTAACTCCGATGAAATCGTCCGTGCCGGTGTGTCTGGCGGCGAGTGTTTCGATCTCACCTCGTCTAGTACTATCAATCTTCCTCATCCATTTGGGTACAATCAAACCCAAGGTTTGGTTTGATTTGGTTAATATTACTATAAGGTATAACATTTGAAACCCTAGTCATTCATTTTCTTACAAAATGTTTTTTTATTGCAGATTGGGACATGAAGGGTTTGGGCATGAACTCAGATGGAAACTACAAGACAAGTTCAGAGCTTTCAATGTTCATGGGGAGTAGTTCATGCAATAGCCAAAACCAAGAACCAAAGCTTGAAAACTTCCTTGGAAACAACTCTTTCTCCGGTCATCAGCAGAACAATCTCCATGCCTGCAACACTTTGTACCCCACCACCCCCGCCGCCGCCGGTGAATACATGTTCCCCAACTGTTCTTTACAGCACCCGTCACAAGACACGACAACAAATGCAAGAACAACCAACGGCGAAGATGACAGTAACAACAACAACATCAACGCCGGTAATAACAGTGGTAGCAGCAGCAGCATCGGTTTATCCATGATCAAGACTTGGTTAAGGAACCAACCGGCACCGACTCAAGCAGAGGCCAAAAATAATGGCGGCGCCTCACAATCTTTGTCTCTTTCCATGAGCACCGGCTCACAAACGGGCTCCCCTTTGCCTCTCCTCACTACAACAAGCACCGGAGGCGGAGGAAGCTGTGGAGAGAGCACTTCCTCCGATAATAAGCAGCAGCAAAAGACACCGGCATGTATGGATATTACCCCAAGCGGTGCAAGTGAAGCGACGCCAAGGAAATCTATTGATACTTTCGGCCAAAGAACTTCCATATACCGTGGTGTAACCAGGTTATTACTATTTTATATGCATCAAAGCTTAAAAAATCACATTTTTTCCATGTCTAACACTCATATATAAGGGTTTCTTCTGGTTTTTTCAGGCATAGGTGGACTGGTAGATATGAGGCTCATTTGTGGGATAACAGTTGCAGAAGAGAAGGGCAAACAAGGAAGGGAAGGCAAGGTATATTTTTCATTTCTTGACCTAAATATACACAAAATTAATGCACTGAAATTCCATTTTATTTCGTTTTTCATTATATTTACTGACTCTTGTTTCCATTTTCTTCGTTTTCATATGATATGATGTTGGGATTTCTCCATATACTTGCAGTATATTTGGGTAGGTGCAATATGATAAATGCTCTCTTGGGTTATCTTTATTTCTTAGTATTTTTTTAAAAGCTTGGCCTATATATACAGGAGGGTACGACAAAGAAGAGAAGGCAGCTAGGGCTTATGATTTAGCAGCACTGAAGTACTGGGGAACCACCACCACAACAAATTTTCCTGTATGTTTCCACTTCATTTTGTTCCCCAAACTATTATAATGCATTAACTGCCTTTTTCTTTGTACATGAAATTATTCTCCCTCGGGAAAATGGATTCCTGCAAATTTTCTAATTTTCCCTTTTGAACGACAGATTAGCAACTATGAGAAAGAGTTGGAAGAGATGAAACATATGACCAGACAAGAATATGTTGCATCCCTCCGAAGGTACTCTCTCTTTATGTAATCTGTTTGTTGGATGAAATTAAAACTGTAGAAATGTTTATTTTACATGTTTCGTTTATGCAGGAAGAGCAGTGGATTTTCTCGAGGAGCATCCATCTATAGAGGAGTCACAAGGTAATTACACCAATAAGATGTGAATTTGGTTAATGCTTTTGCTGTTTATCCAAAGATTGTTGAAATAATTTTGGGTTTTCAACAGGCACCACCAACATGGAAGATGGCAAGCAAGGATTGGAAGAGTTGCTGGAAACAAAGACCTTTACTTGGGAACTTTCGGTTAGTCTTGTATTAAATTCGAATTTTAAACTTATTGAATGTTATCTTGTAGAAAATAATTGTTTGTGTTGAATGTAGGTACGCAAGAAGAGGCAGCAGAAGCCTATGACATTGCAGCCATAAAATTCCGAGGTCTAAATGCTGTAACCAACTTTGATATGAGTCGATACGATGTCAAGAGCATTCTCGAGAGCAGCACGTTGCCGATCGGAGGAAATGCAAAGAGGTTGAAAGATGCCGAGCAAGCTGAAATGGCTTTAGATCAATTACAAAGGGCTGGTGGTGCTGATAACTTGATGTCTACTCACCTGTCTGATGGAATCAACAGTTATTGTGCGCCATCGGTGGCATCACACCATGGTTGGCCTGCCATTGCGTTTCAACAAGCTCAACCTTTCAGCATGAACTACCCTTACGGACAACGAGTTTGGTGCAAGCAAGAGCTCGATTCGGATTCGAATCATCCCTTACAGGATCTTCATCAACTGCAAGTAGGAAGCACCCATCACAACTTTTTTCAGCCTTCTGTTTTGCACAATCTAATGGCAATGGACTCTTCTTCCATGGAGCATAGCTCCGGTTCAAACTCTAACTCGATGATCTACAGCAATGGCGGTACCGGTGATGATGGCGGGTATGCAATCGGTGGAGGATATGCAATCCCCTTTAGCACAGTTATAGCCAGTGGCAACAACAGTAACCAAAATCAAACCAATGGTTTGGGAGCTGACAATGAAGTGAAACCAGTTGTGCACGAAAACATGTATGGATCGGCTGATCCGAATTATCATTCTAAGAACATGTACTACATTTCACAGCAACCATCCACGACAGGCGGCATGACCGTCTTGGCATGCAACAACTGGGTGCCAACTGCAGTTCCCACCATTGCACAAAGGTCAAGCAATATGGTCGCCTGCCATGGAACTCCAACATTCACATGGAATGACACATAAACAAGGGATGGATTGAAGTTATGTATACATATCTGATTCCTTTAAGCTTAGATTTGATTTCCATCCTCTAAATTAACCAATTTGAGTACTGATTAGGAACATACATATTCCCTTTTTGGACGACTGCATTTTCTTTGGTTAAATCTTGTAGCATTGCCGTAGCATAACAGTTTTAGAGTTCAGGTTCCAAATGCTGAAGTTCAGCAAATAGCATTTGATTTTGTCCATTGCTATGCATTTTGGGAACTTCAGCTAAAGATAATACAGGTTGGATTCTCGGATAGTTTAAGTATTATTTTCGGGATTTTCGGTCTAAACCTATATTTTTTTATTGCTCTTCTGGTTTTCATGGCCTTCGTCTGACTAATCCGGACCGACTCGGGTCGTACACCTAGTTTTGGTGTGTGAGTGAATAGAGATTTTTTGCGTACACAACGTCTCAAACCTGAGACTTGTTTAAGTGAAACTAAACTGCTTACCACTTAGACCAACCCCTGTCGGTAAACCTATATTTTTAACATCATACTTTTCAAAAAAAAACTCCCAAACTTCGAGTGGGACTACTTACTTGGACAGTAGTTCGACAACATGTCTATTTAACAGGGACTGAAATACATAATTTTAAAATTTAGAGGACCTAGGAATTGTTTTAACCTTATACATAAACCCTACTTAATTTATTTCATTGCGGTCCTCCCTTTCTCACGACTCTTTCTACTCCTCCGTTTTGGTCTTTCCCTCGCGATTCTTCAAGATTTAGCACCATCTTCCTTGAGTTTTTAGAGGTTAGAAATTACTGTTTTAATCGAATTTTTTAGTTTAAATTTTTTTTAAGAGTTTTGATTTAAACACTTGTTATGGTTTTAGTGATTTCGATTGTTGTTTTTTAGTATCATCTGAGATTATTTTTCTCATGTTGTTTTTGCTAACTTGAAAGACCGCCATTGTCGCTTCTAAGTTGTGTTGTCTCTTTCGAGATTAATTTAGATGAAATTAAATATGAATTCATGATAAAGTCAGTTCGTACAGGATATGGATTCAACCTTCCCTTTTAGGGATTATGAATATTTGGAATATTGGATGTTTCAAATTGATCTGAAACTAATTGCCTGATGTTCTACTTCTAGGTTTTTATGGTGAAACTTGCTTATTGATATTCATTAATGAGCTCCACTTTTTAGGGATAATATCATTTTTCTTTTCTGGAAATATGATTTTACTTAGTAATTGAGTATTTAAGGGGTTCAGTGCTCATCACTTTTAGGAGCTTTTGTGTACAAATTTCCGAATATTATCGAATGAAGTACTTGTTTCCTTATGTAATGCAATATGGCTCTAATGGCGTCTGGAGTTTCGCTAAAGAGCAAAGGCGAGGCCGGAAAGGGATCCAAGCGATCGGACGAGAAATCAAGTGCACAGTGCTTTAAAGAGTGGAGCACATGGACTGTTAAAAAAGCCAAAGTGGTAACTCACTATGGATGGCTTCATTCCTCTGGTGATCATCATTGGCATGAACTCTGAACCCAAACCCCAACTTTATCAACTCCTTAGCCCCGTCTGATTCGCTTGCTTCTTCTTCAACCTCCCAGGTCTTAGTCTCAACTCTATGTAATTGACTATCTGTCGAAACTACATGGTATTAACTACCAAGATTAGATACTTTATGTCTGTTTTTATAAGCTTATGAATTAATAATCATGAATGGTACATTTTATGCAAATCCGAATCTTTACTTAGGATTAAGATTGAGTTTCAATTTGATTCCTTCATTTCAAATACTCCATGCTTTGTTTTTGCTCATTCTCACCTTCATGGATGTGCATCTAACTTAGGTATTATTTTCTCTTATATCTTAACTTGATGTTTTCCATTTTTATGTGAAAACAATTTGCCTTTTTTCTGTTAGACATTGGAATTGAGTTTTAGATTGTTCTGTTGAGACCATGCCTCCTTATCCTTGAGATGATTTAACTCTGTTAGAGGATTGGATTAGTAGTTTTCTTCACTGCTAACATTATGTTTGTTTTGTTAAAGCTGCTAATAAACATATTTGATTTCATTTCATGTCTGTTGTGTACTTTCTTAACTTCAGGGTTTTGTTGGGAATTTAGATTTTGTTGCCGGCATAAGGCTAGTAATGTCCTCTATTTGGACAACTTTTGTTGTAGAATTATGAGTTAGCATGCTTTTTTTATTATAATATTGAATTAACTTGGTTCCACTATGAGTTCTAATATTATCAGTTAGCCAAGTTAATTTTTGAATATTTAAGTTCCATTTTTTGAAAATTAAAGGGTTAATCTTAAGGGTTATTTTGTGTTATTTTTTAAAAATTCATACTAATTTAATTAAAAGAAAATTTTAAAGCTAATTTGACCAAAAGGGTTAAATTTAAAAACAATTTAATCAAATATGTTAGGATTAAATATAATTTAGCCTTATAATAAGAGCAATATATACCATAAATACATTGTAATGTTACAAGTAGTCCAATGCAGACCACATTTCCCATTTCCTACTTTTACATTTTTCTATATTCATCAGGTCCACTATGATACTTACCACCACGAATGATATGAATGTACAATTCTTTAGAGGATTACCAGAAAATATCATCGACGGGTATTGAGGCAGATGGCCGATACTCTTCTTCCTCCATCTCCAACTCCAGCTCAGGCTCATCGAATTCAGCCGACTCTATGTCAGCAAGGTTCTTCAGATCAACAATAGAAAGCTCATCTAAATGGTTCACCACCAAGTCTGCAGCCCCAAGCTCATATACTGGATGCTTGCTAGCAACAGCCACACACTTCATCCGGGCATCATGGGCGGCTTCAACTGTCTGGTTAGAGTTCCCAAATACGATGCAGCGCTCAGGAATAAACTGCAGAATCTGTGCAGCATAAACAAACATTTCGGGATCTGGTTTACCACGGTGAACATCTTCTGCTGCAACAATGACGCTGAAGAACCCTTCCATCCCGATGGCTCGAATTGCAGCCTCAAGGACTTTTCTCGGACGGGTAGAAACCAATGCCATTGGAATGTCATAACGGGTCAAGGTATTTACAAACTCTTGGGAACCGTCACGTAATCTATATATCCCACCTTGCAAAGCTTGGTAAATATTTTCCTTCCTTGCAGCCATTCTTCTTAGTTGTGCTGGGTCTCTTGACCAGCACAAAACCTCAGAAATTGCTTGCTCATTCTTCATACCTTCTATTCTTCTGAGGATAAAGGCCGGGGGAGGAGATTTTCCTTCTTCCTCGGCAAGAGCCAGCCAGGCTTGCTTCTCGAGCTGATGGTTATCTTCAATTATAACACCTTCCCATTCAAATAAAGCGCCTAACCAACCGCAACCCATCCTTTCTTGTCGAAGCAACGGATTATGCAATGAAGGATTATCAGCTCTGTTCTCCGGTGGCCATAAGGCAGGCTTTCGCTCTACACTAGTATCAAGTTGATAATTCCAATTCCTCGGTGTTCTCCCTTCATCTCTATACGCATGGACCTCTTTCGTAAGCTCCATCGCAAGCGCCTTAATCGACGAATTAATTAACCTTTCAACCCCCAATCTTGGCAAATGACAGAGAACAATCCTTTTACCAATAAAATCTTTGGAAGGAAAGCGGCAAATAGTCGAAGATTTCTGTTTGCAGGAGACATCCCTAGAGGATATCGTTCCAAACAAAGGGCGGTGTCCGAGCAGCGAGGTTGTTGCAGGAGACTCCACCATCACCATGTTTATACAAAGCAGTACTATCTACAACTCCCCCTGATCTATACAATTTTTTTAATAAGCTACTATCTACGCCTGCAAATCCTCCTGAACTCTGCAGAATATGACCCTAAAGTGATTGAGATTTGATATGCAAGATTCAAACTTTGGTCAAGATGAACCCAATATTCCCATCAACCATCCAGATAGAAACCCTAAAACAATTAATTAAGAAAAAAGGACCAAGCTAATTGTAAGAAAGCTGCACAAAGCAAACCCTAGATTGCTAGAAAAGGCAAATTCCTAAACTGGATCTTTCATTACCATATAAAATGGAAATAATTAAAACATCCTTGTCAGATTAACAACAGGAAAACCCAGAATTATAAAGTGCATAAGTCATCGAAACATGGTGAGATTAACCCAGAAAATCTCTACCAATTAACAAAAAAATAAAGGTTTTCATCTTAAAACACATGTAATCATATAATAAAAGCATGGAAATGAAAGATGTTTAAATGAATAACCTGTGAAGGATAGAATTGTTGCTGACAGATTCTTGTGAATCAGAGAGAGAATAGAATCTGGGTTTGTAAGAATAATACTAATCTGTGAATCTCCTTTGTTTGTGTTTGCTAAGGAAGAGGAAGAAGATTTTTTTTATGAATATTGGGGTTTGTGTGTGGTTACAATGATTTTATGGATTTGTGATGGCCGTAGAAGAGTGACGATGGTATACGATTCTACGGGGTCGTGGGATCCACTCTTTTTGGCCTAAGTGTTAAATTGGTATATAATAAAGATAAACATTTAAAATATTTTTTAAATTAAATATATATTTAATATTAAAAAAACAGATGTTTTATCGTTAACAATAATTAATTTTTTTTATTAATCATAAAAAATATGACACATACATGTCTTATTTTTTAAAATATCTTAAAACTTTTCAAAATAGTTCTTATTTTTAAATTTTTAATTCTCAAATTTCAATCTTAATCGTTACTTGTTAACAGCATATCTATCCCTTTAAAAATATTAGATATTTTCTTAACTTAAAAAATATATAATTTAAATATTTATTTAACCCTTAATCCCAGTCCTTTTAAATCTGTCGTTTGAACTGACATTCCTACCTTTTCCTTGTCCCGTGTCCTTGTGTGTTTACTGGTAGCTTCCTATCCTAAGCATCCGTCCAGAACACTTCTTTTGAACAGTTGCTTGTCTCGTTAGGATCTTCTTCTTTCTTTCTTTCTAGAATGTAAATCGTCAAGGAACCGACAATGTTGAAACAAACAATTCATGCTGGAGAGAAATGAAAAACGTGTATGGAAAAAAATACAATTAAAGAAAATGACTTCAGAGAAAAAGTTTCATTAGTTTTTATAAGTAATAAAATAATTATATTTTCAAAATGTAAATTTATATAAATATTTTTTTAATATTTAATAAATTAATTGATATAATAAAAGATCGATTATTATATGCTTGGAGTAATGATTTTATTTTTGAAACAATCGGAAGGAATAAACTGCATAAGTAATTATCAAATTTTAAACTTTATATTATTTTTAGTATGACCCCTTTTATTAGCTTGCAAACTGTTGATGTTTATATTTTCTCAATAAAAATACTGCATAAAATATACAATTCATCACTCAACCTTTTTTTATATTGGTTACCAAAATTAAAAAAATATATATATATTTTAACAACAGATGTCTTTTATGTAGTTTACCCACGTTTTTATATTCATAATAATAGAAACTAACATGTTATATCAACAACTTCTAATGGCAGTTTACAAGGGAATCATATTGAGAGTAAATTAAAGGTTTAATGATTATAATACAAATTTCAAAAATTCGATGATCAAAATGGAAACACCATAACAATTTGGTGACCATTAGATAGTTTATCCTTATTACTATAACTACACGTCCATCATCCATTAACCAAATGAAAACGATCTTCTTAACCTAATTTATTGTAAATTCTATTTAGAACATCAAACTTAAAAGGACCTGAGACTTTATACCCTTGACAAAGTTGGGTTCAAATATTGAATTGAAACAGATACAAATATTTATATACTCAACTTGAAAGGGACAATGTGAGTATAAATTGAACATTAATTTCTAAAATATATTAGAGGTAAAAAAAAAAAAAATATATAAAAGTCCATACTTATATTAACAAATTAATCAAGCCTATCAAACTAAAAGTACAAGTGAATAGATAATATTTCAATTTATCTTCAACTCAAGTGAATCAATATCAGAATTCAAACAAGAGAAACGAAGCTAAATAGTTAAACCAAACAAGTACTTTTTAAGATCACTTTTAAAAAATACTTTCTCACAACACTTTTCAAAATCAATGTCAAACTGGCCCAAGTCGAACTCAGACCTCAGCATTGTATCAAATGAAAAGTTTTAAATCCAATTGAACTCATTCCCTAGTTGAATCCAACTCCAACATGACAAAATCATATGGCAATCCATTTTTTGGCTCACAAAAGACAGTCTGTCATAACCCATCACACATGATATACATGTGTATTTCAATTGCATTGCCAGTCGACTAACAATTATGCAAGCACAAGTACAATTATGTTCTTAACCTTTATTCATTTAAAATGAATTACTGTCAACGAAAATAAAAGAAATAGCTTCTCACTAATGAGTTATATTTATGATTCGGAACAGCAGCATTGAAGCGGTGAATATAAAAAAAATCCTCAATACAAACACTTGGTATCAGAGGAAATTGGGGAATTACCCAATGCAGTTTCACGTCTCGCAAGAAGAAAGTGAAAACAAAGAAAAATAGTAGAATTTCATAATTTTACCTCTACTTTGCCTGAGGGTGAGAAGCAATGAACTCAACAGCGTGATTGATTGAACTGATCTTGTCTGCCTCGTTATCAGGTATCTCAAACCCAAATTCTTCTTCAAGGGCCATCACAACCTCCACGGTGTCCAAACTATCTAAACCAAGATCTTTTTGAAAATGGGCAGTTGGGGTAACCTGCAAAATAGGGAGAAAGAAACTAAACAGAATGAAACACTTGAAAGGCAAGATTTCACATGCAACCAAAAGCTATATTACTACGGCTTCATTCCTATGACGTACTCATATCTGATCATATACGGACATTGATATAAGGATAAGTATGACCTTCCAAGAAACCTCCAAACACATTAAAAAACTCATAATCAGACCCAACACTAACACACGAGTAATATAGGCTAAAAGAGATTAATATATTGAACAAAGAGATGAGGGAAAAAGAAAAACAAAACTGGGAAAATAGCAAGAGTTTCACGAGCTTTCTCCATGTTCTTCAAAAAGGGATACATCAAGAAGACTATGAACATTACACCAAAAAAAGTACGGGTATACAGGGACAAGGAATAAAAATAAAATTTTCAAGACATGGTCAAGACACATTTGTCTACTGATGGGGCACAGCAAAAATGCGTTGGCTCCATCACCACCACTTCCTTCTTCCTGACCATGCAATCAACAGGAAAGAGGATGGGTGAATAAATGCAACTAGTGGAAATCTTAACAGGAAATCGTGATAGACAAGGGAATGAGATGTCAGGATCTGAAGAACCGAGAACAAGTTAAAGTGGTGAACAAGAGACTGGAGGAGAGGTTGGGGAAGGTGGTTGGAACTTGGAAGTTGAAAGGGGTGTCACATGTCATTTTCCTTCTTTTGCTTTCAATTATTTAAGACTAAGATAAAGATAGATAAAAAAAGAATAAATATTGTAAAAATATATAATATTTAGTAAATGAAAAGTTCTTCATTTTGATAATGCTTCAGTAATAATTATTATACAGTACGAATTTAAATCTATGAGGAAAAAAATTATCCTAATTCCCAAAGAAACAAAACAATATTTACATTTACATTGAATACTTTTATATGAAAAAATGTTAAAATTCACATTACACCTTGTCCGCGTTGAATCAAAATAGTATTGCACACCGACATCCATGCTTCTTCGAGCAAAAGATGCATTGAACTAAGTGGTCAAGATTGTCATAGTGAATTATTAGTTTTCTAAGTTCTAACTCATAATAACCCCAATATGAGGGAAGCTGGACTACGTGATAAAGGCTGACATATCCCAAATCTACAAGCATCCTTGCAAGTAGAAGAATAAATCATCTCATTTACAAAGATCCATTTTTATGTTACAAAATCCTCTTAGTCTACACTTTCCAAGTAGAAGAACATCCAACAGTCATTTACAGTGTACCATCGTTAGTATAACAATCGGTCCAGACAACGCTATTATTCCGAAAATTCAGATTAACAGTGCAGCCAAATCTAATTTATTTCATTTCATTTAATTAAGAAATGTTGTATTTAATTATCCCCAAATCATACACAGATAACCTACAACCAAAAGAGTTGGAGTGAAGTAAAGAAGAAAATACCTTGGAAGGATCAACTTTCTGGAAGTTTTTGACGACGCAGAGGACACGATCGGTGACCTCAGACTTGTCGAGGAAAGAGCCCATGACCTCGTCGGAGAAACCGCGCCGTATGGAGCTGAATGTGAGAGCGAAGAGGCCGTTAGGGGTAGGATTAGGATTACGGAGCAGGGACAAAGGCGTTGCGTTCACCCTCAGGTGCTTAAGCAAAGCTCCTCTCACTGCCGCCATTACAGTAGATAGCCTCTTCTCTGCTGGAAACTCTGAATAACCCTTTTTCTTTTCAGCCCAAATAGTGAGAACTGAGAAATGCGAATGCGGAGCCTTTCGGCTTTTGTGGTTTAGGAAACGAGTAAAAATGAGAAAAATCAGTGCCAAATACGACGTCGCAGATTCCTTCTTGGGTGTTTTAGGGGGGATATTTGTTAAACATCCTTCAACTATTACTCGGATTCTAAATCAGTCCCTAAAATTTTTATTAGAGTCCCAAAACTGGAATCCTTTCATCACCTTGGTAGTGTATTAGTTCAAATCAACTTAAAAAAAACATTGGTTCGGACTTCGGATTAGTTAAAAATAACCAAAAGAAATGAGTAATCGTTGATGAACAATTGATCAGAACTAGTCATATATTCCTATCTCATCAACTTGGGTCTTGAGTTCAGAACTGGTCATTTCTTTCCCTCAAAATACTTTTTTTTTTTTTATAAAAAAAGTAGACAACATTAGTGTCTACATCTACAATTGTATCAAGGCTTAAGTAGATTATGATCCAAATTCAAACATGAATTTCAAACTGAATTTGTATTCTTTAACAAAAGTTGTAACCCAATGATCTAAATTTATTACTTCAAAATGTAGGCAAATAAAAGAAGTAGCACTTGTCGCAAAAATGTTATATTTTATGATCCAGAACTGCGGAGTTGAAAGCAGTGAATATCAAAAAGCAACCCTATACTAGAGGCATTTTTCCAGGCGAGGAGATGATCCAATGCAGCTTCTACTTCCATGTCCTACGTGAACAAAGTGACAAAAAGAGAGAGTAGAATTTCATAATTTCCCCTCTACTTTGCTTGAGGGTGAGAAGCAATGAACTCGACAGCATGGTTGATCGTGCTGATCTTGTCTGCCTCGTTATCAGGTATCTCAAACCCGAATTCTTCTTCAAGGGCCATCACGACTTCCACGGTGTCCAAACTATCTAAACCAAGATCTTTTTGAAAATGGGCAGTAGGGGTAACCTGCAAAAGAGGGAGAAAAAAGAACTAAACAGAATGAAACAACTATCCAAGAATATCCATTCCCAAACATATCACACCCATATCTAACACTCACACTAAAAAACAAAATCATAATAACTTGGTAAATGATACTTTTTAATCCTTCCAAAATTATTGAGCAAAAGAAATGAGGGGGAAAAGGAAGGCCCTAAAGATGATATAGCAAGAGTTTTGTGCGATTTTTTCTGGTTTCCTCATAGAAAGACGCATCAAACAAAATCTATGAAGCATTGACATAGGGAAATCCATTTGTACCAATCTAACATGCTGAAATATGTAGGGATATTATGCTGGGGCAAAGCAAGGGAGAGAAAAAATAACTTGTCCTGACATGGTCAAGACACATTTGTCTACTGGGTAGTACTGGATAGACCAAGCAAAAAGCCAATGGATGCACTTCCTTCTTCTGACTATGCATATAAGGGAGCAAAAGGAAAGGTGATGGGGGAAATAAGAAGATCAAGTGCAGCGGGAAGAAATCATACAAAAAAACATGGTAGTCAAGTGTCATTTTAAACTATATATTGTAGAAATATATAAATACTATTTAGTAAATGAAATGTTTTAAATAATAATATTTATTTATTCATTAAAAATTTAAATTTGAGAAGATAAAAATATATCCTTTTTATTAATGAAAAGAAACGATATTTGCATTTACATTATTTTTATATAAAAATGTATAATTCTTTTACTGTCACATCCTGTCTTAATTCTTTAAATTCCCAGTGTCACACTGCCTGTGTTGAGACATACTCGTACTGTGTGTTCATATCCATGCTACTTCAAGCAAAAAGATACGTTGAAGTAATTCAACAAAATGCTATAGTGCTTAATCGAAATAAGGGCTGACATCTTATGAATCTACAAGTATCTTTCCAAGTAGTAGAACACCCAACAAGAGTGATCCCATTTACAGTGGTCCACTTGTATGTTAAAACAGGTTCTTTCCAAGATGTAAAATCTCACTTCTTTTACAACTACAACTAGCATTTGAGTTGACCTGAAGCTTATACAAGTCATCCTTGTCTGTGTATCAATCATGAGCTAGACAATAATATTACAAAAACCTGAACTAACAATGCAGCCAATGAGCCAAAGCAACTTTACTGTTTCAATTTGATACCAAACCCACAACCAAAACCAGCAAATTAAATCAATATACATCTTCCAGAAATTATGTAGAAAGATCAAAGATATCCCCCAATCAAGATAATGTAGAAAAATGCCGCCCTTTCAGCCCACGTAGGACAAATCTCGTGTCCTACCAAAAGTGAGTTCCATGTAGAGTGGGTAGGTAAGAAAGAAAAATTTAAATTTAACGCATTTTTTCTACACAGAACTCACTTTTAGTTGTGCACGAGTTTGAAACTTGCTTTTGGTAGGACATGAGTTTGGCCTATATGGACTGAAAGGGGGCATTTTTTCTACACAATCTTCTTTGGGGTTGTTTTTCTAGGCAATTTCCGAAAAGGGAACATTCATTTAATTTTGCAACCAAATCCAGCTCCATCCTACACAGGAATTGTTTCCTATTCCTGCACTTCTGAAAGAAGTTAAGTAACCTCCCTGATTGTGCATAATCCATTCAAGCACCCCCAATCTATTATTAGCCACAGAAAACCACATCAAATGAACCAAGCAGATATTAGCTCTAAAGAGACGGAATCACTTGATAGATCAAACAACCAAAAAGATTTTCCCACAGTTTCTTATGTGCAGGTTTTTCAATTCAGAAAGTTCACACTGATTTTTCCTCATAAGACAGATTCAAAGATCTAAAGCTAGAAAACGAACAATTTTTATCAGTTCACACTTCACAGTACAATATCAAAGCAACAAAAATAGAGAAATGTATAGCTAAATAATTAAAAGTTTTGTTTGATATAGGAGAAATGCATCTCCTTTACTCCTGACCTGACCAATCATAAAGTAAGCCCAGCAATCCAAAGCCTAGACCCATACTTTCCAGTACAACAGATAGAATTAAATCACTATTTTTTATTTAATTTTAAAGAAGAGCATGGCAATACTTACTCTATCAAAGCTATCGGTTAATGAAAAGGAAGAGAGGAACTAAATGAATACCCTAACTTTATAATTTATTTAATTTAATAGACAAACGTGGTGTTCAATTTTCCCCAAACCATACAACACACACAAAATCTGTACCCTAAAGGGTGAAGTTAATAAGTAAATACCTTTGAAGGGTCAACTTTCTGGAAGTTTTTTACGACGGAGACAACGCGATCGGAAACCTCAGACTTGTCAAGAAATGAGCCCATGACCTCGTCGGAGAAACGGCGTATGGCGTTGAAGGTAAAGTTAACGAGCCCATTGGGGATAGTTTTGGGGTTACGGTGTAGGGGCAGGGGTGTAGCGTACACCCTCAGGTGCTTTAGCAGAGCTCCTCTCACCGCCGCCATTTCAATAGATAGCTCTCTTCCCTCTTTTTTCACCGTGAAATGGTAACCTTTGGAAGCGTAGGAGTAGGGAAGCGAATAAATGGGAGAAATCAATGCCAAATACGTCGTCGTTTTATTCTTTTGCTTATTATTATTATTATTATTATTATTATTATTATTATTATTATTATTATTATTATTATTATTATTATTATTATTATTATTATTATTATTATTATTATTATTATTATATGTTAGAACAATATGAAAACAAAGATATTTATAATTGGGCTTACTGTTTTTTTTCACGCTTACCGGAATGAGCATAATAATTAATTATTTTGTGTTATATAAGTTTATAAAGAGGGTAAATACTGACCACAAATTTTAAAATTATTTACCGAAGGTAAAGATTAAGTTTTTAGTCATTAATTAAGATTAGAGTTAATATTTGATGTATACATAATAAAAAATTATGTAAATATATTTTATATTATGTAATTTAAAATTTTAATTCTAAAGCTTAAATCATAAATTTTAATATTAAATCTTAATAATTAAATATCTAAATTTTGAATTAGACTCATTTGTAAAAAATATTTTTGTTTATCTTCGATATATAAAATATATTTTTGGTTAAATAAATAGGTATTTACCTTCTAGAGATGAATGTGGATAATTACAAATTCAGAAATATTTTTTAAATCGAAGACACATAAAGTCCAAAATTTTAGGGCGAGTACAACTCATAAAATACACTTGTAACCGTCATTGAATATCAAAACTTAAACTTATACCAACCCTTTATATACGAATATATATTTTTTTGAATTAGCTAATAGTAATTACAATAGTATTTGTTCTATAATATAATCTCCACCATTTAATATTGATCACTGACATCACTGATGCTTGAATCCGTGACCTCTAGAAACAATAATCATTTCTTTAACTATTTGGGCTCGTGCTTTATATACGAATATAAAACATTCCACCAACATGACATCAATTTTTGTATAACGATATGCCTTAATAAAACCACCTTCTTTAAAAGGCCAATCCCTCTGGCACTTATACTTGCATCCTGAAATCACATTTGAGAGAGAAGTTTCATCAAATCAGGCCGTGGAGAACACACAGCCTCCAATGGCGTAGCTTTCGACAAAGCTTGCCCGACACCCGGAGTCATATCCACCTCGACCGAACCTACATGGTCCCATTCGAAGCATTGTATCGCCGCACCGAGTGCCAACAGAACCAACCGTATGCTCATGGTAGCGCCGGGACAAGCCCTCCTCCCAAGCCCGAATGGGAGAAATTTCGATCCGTCTGTCTCCTCGAATCTTGCTTCGAACCTCTCGGGCTTGAACTCGGTCGGATCCGACCACAGACTAGGATCCCTGTGGATGGCCCAAACATTGACCAGCAACAGCGTGCCTTTAGGTACATTGTATCCGCTCACCGTACAATCCTCAGACGAGTAATGAGGCAGCAGAAGCGGTGCCGGAGGATATAACCTGAGCGTCTCGTTGACGACGCAGTGAAGATAAGGAAGGTTGGCGAGATCGGAGTCGTTCAGCAAGTGCTCGTGTCCGACATTGTTGACGATCTCTGCTCTCACTTTCTCCATAGCTGCTGGATGATTCAAAAGGAGTGACATTGCCCATTCCATTGTTATTGCTGTTGTTTCGGTTCCTGCGATGAACATTATCTGGTGCCACAATTTTGTGACATGACGAAATTGAAAACGAAATCAGGGTCATTGATTTTATAGGAAATCAAACCAAGTTGATTTCGAAAGTTTTCGATTTTGTCGGATAATATTTTTTTAATTATTTATGAGTTAATGACTTTTATGCTCTCATAATTAATAAGGACGGAGATTCTTTATAATGGTTAAGAATGTTTATCGTAATTTATTTTATATAGGTTTAAATTCAAAATTTTATTTAAATATAACTTTAGAATTTTTTTTAAAATATAATCTTTTCATTTTAATTCTTGAAATATTAGTTTGTTACCGTACGTCAGTATCCTAAAATTTAAATCCAACAAAATCCAACTATGAACAGTGTTCTCTCAAAAACAATTGTTTCAAGTTAGATTTCTTAAATCACTCTTAATTCATTTAAAAAAATAAAAAATTTATTGTTTGTAATCAAATTCTATTAAATCCAACTTCTAAAGTATTATAACAAATGTAATAATTCAAAAATTAGAAGAAGAAAAATCCGTATTTAAGAAAAATCCTTTAAAATTATATTTATGAAATTTTTTAATTTAAATTTTAATATAAAAAATCTAATATCTCACTATTTAATAAAAGAAATATTGATGAAGACTTTTGCATTATAAATATTTTACTTTTTATATCTATTTTCATGATTCAACGGCTGTAACGTATGGCTATAATTTTATGACAATCCTCTTCACCTAAAGTCAACCCTAATGGGGGAAAATTTTTCAAAATAGTCAAAACAAATGAAAACCATTTTTATTATTTTCTTTCCAATCAGTATTCCTTTACGTTTTTAATAATGATCTCAAAGTTTGAATCTAAGTAAAATAATGATATGTATGATTAAAATTACGACGGACGCGATAAAGATGGTTAATAAAATAATATTTTAAAAAAACTGACATAATTGTAATTTAAATTGAATTTATATTTGATGAGTAAAATTGTATACTTGGTCCCACGATGGAAAGATTATTAGGTAACGATCATATATGATTCAAATAATTAGAATCGTTTATTTTTAAATAATTATTCATTCATTAATTATACGTAGAAAAAAAGCTAATGATTCACCTTTAAAAAATTATGATGAACAGTTCTAATTACTTGAAATCATAAATAATGTGGTAAATATTTGAAAAGCGGAAAACTTAAGTTACAAAAGTTGTTTCATATATTACTTAATTTTAAAATCGGATATAATTAAAAGATAAATATTTAATATATTGACGGTGTTAATTTTTTTATACAATTATGTTTATTGTTAAGTTAAAATTTAAATTTTTTAACCTTAAAATCATAATTTAAAATCTAAATCTTAAATTTTAACTATCAACATTAAGTTCTAAATTTTACAACATATACTTATAATTTCTAAACCATAATCTAAAACTATATACCTCTGAATTATTCTACTTATGGATTTATTATTATTATTATTAATCTATAATAAATTATTTATTTTAAATAAAAAGTGAAAATATTTGTATGATGGTGTAAAATTTATTTTGTATAAACGCATTTAATTTAGTGTTTAAAGATTAAAAGTTTAAGTCTAAAAGTTTAGTTTTAAAGTTTGAGAATTAGTATATAAGATTTAATGTTTTAGATTTTAATTTTTAAAATAAATTTAAACATTTTATGAAAAAAATTATTGTGTTGACTAATAACCCAATAAATAAAATAAAATAGGTGTCATAATTTTGTTCAATGATAATGCATTTAACCCTAAAGTAATTTCTAGTGACGAGGTAACCTAATAATTAATATTAATCATTTAAATTATATTTGGTTTGAAATAAAATAGTAAAATGATTTTTGATTTGAGATATTTTGTATATATATATCTTTTGTTGAGATATTTCGAATTAATAATACGAAACTCTAAAATTGAAAAAAATAATAAATAAAAAAAAAATAGTAAAACGCCTTACTTACCAGTGCCATGCTCCGGATGATTTCGTCGGTAAAGAAGTTTGGATCTTCTTCTTGCAAAGACAGAAGCTTTCCGATGAACGAAGACTTCTTTTCCCGATCAGTCTTTGATCTAACTCCGGCCAATAATTTCTGTAAATATTCATCTCTTCTCCTATGCATCTCCTTCAAACCCTTCTCGATCCCTCGGAAACCAATCCACTTGAGAACAGGGAAGAAATCACAGATGTTGACCCCTAAGCTCGGAAAAAATAAGCTCCTAAATTCTTGGAACATCATCTTTTCCGCATCATCGTCGTCCACGGCAGCAGCACCCGCTTCGACACCGCAGTTTCCCGACGTTACCTTCATGATGACGTTCATCGTCAGGAGACTGAACAAGTACTTCATGTCCACCTTCGGGGAGACACCGCCGTTTACCACCGAGGATTTGAACAAGCGACGCACCGTTTTGCTGACTTCTTCTTCACGTACGGAGGAAAACTTTTGAACGGCGAAAGAAGAGAGTACTTCGACGACGTTGACGCGGCGGAGGTTCCGCCAAAGAGGTCCGTAGGAAGCCCAGACGAAAGCGCGTTGGTTGTACATGAAAATATCCCCGGCCATAGTTCTAGGACGGTTCGCGAATATTACATCGTTCTTGCTCAAGCATTCTTCAACGGCGGAAGGGGAGGACACGACGAGGATACGCCTGGAGCCTACTCTGAGAAATAAAACAGGGCCATACTTTGATAGCAAGGTGGCCAACGCTTTGTAGAGCGGAGGTTTGAGAAGGTGAAAATGGCCGATGATCGGCAGAGAAAATGGTGTCGGAGTTAAGTTTTGTTTTTTAGTTGTGAAAAGCTTGACGATAAGAAACACGAAGAAGATGATGCAGAGATAGCAGTAGAGATTTTCCATGGAAACGTATTAGTATAAAATTTTTGCAGGAAGATAAGAGATAATGAACGCAATGCGATCCCAGAAATTTATAAGTTTTTAAGGAAAATTTTACATAAATATTGACCTTGTTTCTTTATTTTTTTTTCAAAATATTAAATCAGCTATTTTAATTTTTAAAATATTACACTTAGAGATATAATTTTTATTTAATTTAATTCATTTCACTGTTTAAAGTTGAACTCTTTTAAAACCGTATTAAATCTCATATTCGTTTTATATTATATTGATCTCGTATCCATTTTATTTCGAGTTATAAATTCGTAACGATAATCTGAGTTGAAATTTTGGCATTTAAACTTATTCATTAGTCCACAACAATCATCAATGAGAATATGGAAAAAACCCTGCAGCTTGCTATGCTTCATGTTCTTGTTTGGAAGAATCACTTCATCATCATCATCTGCTACTATTAATCGACGATTGATGATCGGTCGGAGGCGATTTTCTTCTCATGATCGGTCGGAGGTGATTTTCTTCTCATGAGGTTGTGCTTCGGCGTTGGTGCTTTGGCTTGGAAAGAATCATTTCACTTTGGTCATTGTTGGATTTGGTATCGGATAGGAAATCGTCTAGCTTGTCCTCCGTCCCATCACCACCGCATTCGAGGCTCAACTTGTCTGAGATGCAATGCAATTTAGATGAGATGGAAGGAGGGAGAGAGGGAGGTATACTATCCTCTTCGATGGCAGCTGAAAGAAAGCTCAATACCGTCACCACATCGCTCATCAAAGGACGGGCAGTGGCTTCATCTTGTAGGCACATGGCTGCTACGGCAACTGCTTGATTCAACCCCCTTTCCGGAAATCGCTTCTCAATTGCAGGATCCGCCATATCAGGGAAATTTTTCGGTTCCCTGAATAAGGGCTGTGCCTGTTCCAGTTTCCAGTTTCATAAACAATTGATTTTTAATTTCTATAGTAGCATATTACTGTTGGAGCATAATAATGACACCCAAAGAACAGAATACACTCAACAATTACAGGTAGAAACACGTTTACTTACCCAAGCGACTAAGTTTTGCTCGTTAACGGGCTTGGTAGTGTCGACGGCTCTTCTTCCAGTGATAAGTTCCAAGAGCACAACTCCGAAACTGTATACATCGGCAACAGTTGTGAGTATACCTGTTCTTGAATACTCCGGAGCACTATACCCATATGTACCCATCGTCCTAGATTGCATCGGCGACTTCCCAAGCTTGTCCAGTCCAATATCAGACAGTTTGGGGTTGAATTCTTCATCCAACAACACATTGGAGGACTTTAGATCACTGTATATTACAGGAGGATTGGCCTCATGCAAATACTCTAAAGCTTGAGCTGCCCCATATGCTATTCTCATTCGGGTTAACCAATCTATTTCTGGCTTCTCACCATCCATGGATTCTGCAATTACCACAACAAACAACAAATGTATGAACATCATCGTTCGTTTCTTAAAAAATCATGGAGAGTGGAACGAAAGACAAAGAAAAAGTTAGTACTAAGTAGAATATCTTCAAGGGAACCCCCAGGCAGGAATTCATAAACCAAAAGCCTCTGATCTCCATCAGCACAGTATCCGATGAGACTAACTAGATTTGAATGCTGTAAGAGACTCAATCGAGCTACCTCCACCAGAAACTCCTTGCATCCCTTCATATGATTCCTGTCAAGTTGTTTCACGGCCACCACCTATACATATCTCCGATATTCGGATAACAAAAACCAATCAGTCAATACGTATCATATCTTATTACCATAATAAAATACCATCTTCAAATTTAGATTCAATCCACTACAATTTTTAGTCTGATGCAAGCCTCATCGAATAAATCTAATATTCAAATCCAAACATGAACAACCTAATCTCCTTAAATATCATCAACATGGCGACTTCATTTCAGAAAAGAAAGAAAGAGCAAGCACCTGGCCATTAGCCTGAAGAGTTCCCTTGTAAACTCTTCCGAAACCACCTTCACCCAACAAACAATCCTGGCGGAAATTCTTGGTTGCTGCGGCTAGCTCTCGGAAACTGAACTTTTGAGCCGCGATTTCCGCATGCTCTGCTTCGTATGCCTCCATTCCTGCCGTATTAACCAGGTTTTATTTCTCATTAGCTTCTCATACCACAAGCAAACACACGCAAATTACAAATCAAACGAATTAGATCACTAAATAAATCTATAAACTACTAAATGGGAATTTTGGATATAATTCAACAAATTCATGTAGTTATCATAAGATTCGGATTCTAATTTTAACATATCTCCCATTTCCTTTGTTATAAGAATAATTACTTGTTTGATGATATTCTATTATGTTTGATTCGTAATATATCTTAATCATTTACCATTTTATTCAATTTAATAAATTATTTTTATCTTACAAAATGTGAACTAAAGGTTTCGGGGATTAATCTCTGAAAAAACTTATGCAGAATCAATTGATTTGCAGATTCAGAAGCGGAAAAAGGAAAAAAAGAAAGAAATCATACCTAACATTCTGCATCGAATAAGGCGGTGAGCGGAAGAGTCGTAATCCTTTTTTCCGTTCACTCTCTTTCCTTTGTACGTAGATAAACAAGGGAAGCAATTCATTTTATTCGCCATGATTGCAGAACCGCTGAATTTCCCCCTCAAACTTTCCCGGCGCTTTTAAATAACGATCGACGCCGGTTTAGTTTGTTGGAATAGGGTGTGAGGTGATGGTAGAAGTAGTCTGAGAGGGAAACCTTCAATCTCTTGAAGGGACCCCTCTTTGAAGGAGAAGCTGTTTCGCCACCAAAGCAAACAACATCGACCCATGTTTGGAAAGCTGCAGAAACAAAAAGCAAAAACAAAATTCTAAAGTTTCTTCCTCAGACTTCTCGGAGAAAATCGGGGAAAATGAAGTGGAAGGTTGGTTAATTTTGAACAATTAGAGTCAGCCATTAGATCACCAGGTTCGTTATATTTAGACTTATATTACAAATAATTATTTAAAATACATTAATATGGGATTATTTTAATCTTAATTTATCCATTTCCATCTCAATTTTAATTTTTGGGTAAACTATATAAATGGTTCCTTACCTATACCTTAATTATCTTTTACATCTTCTAACTATCAAATGTTATAAATTGGTATATTAACTAACTTTTTTGATAATTTAAATTATAGAGATTGAGGATACCACATGGTTATCCAAGTTAACATGTTAACGTCCACATCAGTTTTTCATCAAACTTTTAATGACACATGACCACTTTATATTAAAAAAGTTAGTTAATAGACCAATTTATAACATTTGATAGTAAAGGAATATAAAAAATAATTAAAATATAATCAAGGGACCATTTATGTAATTTATCCTTAATTTTTTAATTAAATTTAGTCATCAACTATTATTTTTAATTAAATTAATATAATATTACCGTTAATTTGTTTCACAAGACTAACGTGACAACCCGGGTTTTTCTAAATAAAAAACGATATTTTAAAAATGTTAAAAAATAATTATATTATTTTTTATAAAAAATATATAAAATTCAATATAATTTTTTAATATATATTAAAAATTTTATATTTTTTATAAAAAAACAGTATATATCAAAAAATTAATATTTTCGTTGTATACCAAATTGCAAACAAAGTATAGTTATATCAATGTGTCAAACTGTACCACTTTGCATTATTTTACAATTAATTAATTTCTAAAATATAGTTTTATGATTTAAAATAATTTATTACTGTAACACAATATCACGTCAATGATAGACTATAAGTGAATTGTTGCATATTTAAAATCAAAATAATTTAATTAAAAATATTTAAAAGGTAAATTTAATCCTAACTGACATTAGATTACAGATTATGAGAGCGTAATCATCGAACCTTACGGACAAAAACATCACTTTAGTCCTAACTGACATTAGAGTACAAATTCGATCTCGAATACTTTAATCCTAACTGACATTAGATTACAGATTCGATCGAACACTTTAATCCTTACTGACATTAGATTACAGATTCGATCTCGAACACTTTAATCCTAATTAACATTAGATTATAGATTCGATCTCGAACAACCTCGAGCACTCCCCTCCCCTCCCCCTTGCAAAAAGACATTAGAACTTACCTTCTACAAGAGAAGCAAAAAGCAAGTACAGGGTCACCAGCAGGCAGCAAGTCAGCAACCATATCATGGAAAAGATTCAAGCCACCAAAAATTACCTGCACATAATCAAACTATATATTAAAGCTCTCAGGTGTGGGGTGGATAGATCTGTTGATACACTAACACTCGTATTTACACAAATTCCCGGCCTAGCATACAAAGGACTCGAGTTTTGAATAAAGAAGCATCTTCCGGCAGAAAACCAGTTCACGTCCGATTATGAATTTGTTGTAATCTAATTCACATCTAATGTGTACCGAACAAAATAGACACTCAGTGATCTTAAGGAACCAACAAAATAAGAGAAAGAAGAGAAGACACTTCCAACATAATCCTATTTTCGCATTTGTTTCCGGGACCCAAAAGGGACGCTAAACTGACCCCTATAGAATAAAACCAAGGGGCATATCAACATATAAGAAACAAGATCAAGATTAAAAACTATTGACCAATCCATGAAAACCGACAAACGATTTGCTAACCACCCGGAGAGAAACTCTAACCCTATATTAAAAATTGATTAGAGTGAATGACAAGATCTCACACCATTGTCCATTGCCCTGTTCACAAACTCACGCTGCAGTATTACTCTTTTGATCATCTACATTGCAGATTGGATCACTGTTTTCATTCTGTCCAAGAAAAACCAAATTGTATTAGACAAACTAAATACAGGGAACGAAAATGAAGTAGCCTATTTAAAACATTAAATTTGTTAATATCATAAATGTAATTACATATATTAAAACTTATACTAATAAACATACGTATATGTACGACACGAACTTATATGCAAGACAGAATATCAGAATTTGTACAATATATCCCTTTCCATGGATGTAGCTTGTAAGCCTATGTTACTCGGATTTGAGTGCAACTGTCCATGGATGTAGCTTGTAAGCTTATGTTACTCGGATTCAACATGTTCTATCTTTATAATCGTGTCCGGAAATGCATCGGACTTAGGAATCGGGCATGCATAAAAGAATCACCAGAGCAACATAGGATGCTACCATGATCAATCCATGTCTTCATTTGTGTTCTAATATTTTTTTTTACTCTTCAATCCAAGTACAAAATTGAGAATACAATAAAATACACAATTTTTTCATAAGCAAAATTCCAGTTGATCTACAAATTCAACAGAGATAAAATATTCTGTAACATCTAAAATCCCATTAACATTTATTTACAATAAGGTCTAGAAATCAAAATCACACCTTTTTGTTTAGATCTTGAGCCTGCATAAGTTGATGAAATTTACGCATCAACATCTCTTCTTCTACCTACACCATCCAAAAGGGGGGGAAATCCATTCTTTCCGGTAAATTGTTTAATATCATTGAAAACCCAAAAAAGGGGAAGAAGAAACTGACCTGAAGTTTATGCAATTCATGAGAAATTAATGAATGGGATTCTGGAAGCAACTCATTCTGCTTCTCCAAGTGCCTACAAAAGTATAAAATCAAAACACAGCCAGTTTAATTTCTAAATTTCCGTTCAAAAAGAAAGGTAAATGGATTTGGGGAAACTTACTTGAGTATCTCGCCTGTGTGTTTAGGATCCATAAGAAATTGGGGATTCGAATACCCGAAGATGTAATTCGGAAATACTGGAAGATTTGAAAGAAATTGAAGAGGAGATTAGCGAAAGAATAAAGGGAGAAGGTGAAGAATGAAAAAGGAAAGGCACACTAATTTTCTGATTTTATTTTTTGATCTTAATTTTAATGATTTAAACTTTTTTACTATTAAATTTTTTATTTAATTATAACATTGAACTTTTATTTTGTTGTAATATATTAATTGAATTGTTAAAATCTAAATAAAAAATTAATTATTATTATCGACCACGAAAATTTTAGTTAAAATAAAAATAAAAATTACACAATGCGATAAGATGAGTGATTTTATTTTGTTATTATGATGGTGTTATAAATAATAAAATGATATTATTCAAGCATTTAAACTTTAGGAGTATATCGATCTTGTCAATAAATTTTAAAATATTTTAACTGATATTTAATAGTCTATTGTTATTAATCATCGATCATCATTCACGACAAGATCAATATAAAAACAATTACATTCAATTTCTTTTTATCCTCGTTAAATTATTTTTCTCTCAAAATCAACAAAACTTCATCCGAAACTAATCTAATATATACGCAAAAATTACCCAAAAATAACCTTTATAAAAATTTAAATAGGAAGATTTCCCATCATTTTTTTTCTCTCGATTCTTCATGAATTTACTTTGATTAATCTTAATTGATATGTATCACACACTTAATTATAATCGGTAAGTCTCACAATTAATTTTTTTATGTACATAAAGTCTCAAATTCGATATCTACTTAAACGATATTAAAACACTTATTACTTATAATAATTCATTAGAATTATAAAGAGAATAATTTTCCCTTTCAATAATGTTACATTTTATTTGTTATTAAAAGAGATTTTAATGTGAATACAATCCCAAAAAAAAAAAAAGAGAGTAAATTATAATAATTTAAATTATTTTCCAACAAAAAGTTTCTTGAAATCTTCTCATTTTGAAATTTATTTCTGGTTTTTATCAAATTATAAACAGATGAGACCAGAAAATTTTCAAAGATCATTGAGGCTATGCTAGCTTCTTATGTGTTGAGCAATTAGTTTAATCTCAGTAAGAACATTGCTCCCCTATATATATATATATATATACAACAGGCAAAGAAGAAAGCATTAGAATTTAGTGTGGAGGATGTAACTCCTTGCTCCTGCAGAACAAAACAGACCCACCAGACCAAAATAGAAACTAACAGAAGCACTTACACAGAACACCCACACCAGTATTGGTCCCTCTACTTCTTCAAATGTCTTCCCGGGGAGGCTTGTTCCGTTACATCCCTCGCCGGTGGGAGCTAAGCACAAGCCTGGATTACCTGCCAATGCTCCTGGGAATCTCTGGTATCCCTGGTTGACAGGAACATCTCCTGAAAAAATGTTGTATGATAGATTCAAGAGTACAAGATTTTTGAGGGTGGAGATGTTTCCGGGGATTGGTCCGGATAACGAATTGTGTGACAAATCCAATGCCCTCAAGTTCCACATTTTGTCCAACTGAGGAACCGGACCGTCGAGGAAGTTGTAAGATAGATTCAGGTATTCTAATCCTTTTACTTGGAAGAGAAAGTCCGGAATTTCACCGCGCAACAGATTATCCGACATGTCAATTGTGATGGCCGAAGATAACTTGTAGCTGAAGCTTAATTCAGTGCCATCAATGACCATGGCAGAAATTTTAATCTCAGCATTTCTCATTGGCTCTTGAGCTGCTCTATCACTATTTTCTTTGTTGTTCTGGAAGCTAATATTGAAGTTACCATCTGGTATGATGCCTGAGAATTTGTTCCCAGACAAATCAATCATCTGGATTGCACCGAAAGTGAAAATCCAGCTCGGTAAATCCCCATTAAATTTGTTGTGAGCTAAGGAGAAATACTTGAGGTTCGACCATTTTGTTATCGCGTCATTCAGCGTTCCAGAGAAGCTGTTGGAGCTCAAATCCACAACCTCTAGTGACTTTAACCCTGCCAAGGTTAGAGGGATTTCACCAGAAATCTTATTGTGACTTACATCCAATATCTTCAAGCTATCCAATGCATCGAGCTCGGGTTGAATTTCACCGGAAAGATTGTTGTTATTGAGAAGCAATGCAAGTAACTGAAAACATCCAACAATGTCTAAAGGAATCGAACCTGACAAGGAGTTGTGTGAGAGATCAATTACTTGGAGATAAGTCAAATTCCCAATCCTTGCTGGAATTGCACCTGTAAGCTGATTATGAGACAGAAACAATGCTTGCAAGCTTTTCAGCTCGGTGATCTTCAATGGAATTTTCCCGGAAAAACGGTTGTGAGAGAGGTCGAGAAGTACAAGGCCTGATTTCTCGGTCACCTCTGCTACTTTCCCGGGGAGAGGACCTGATAAATCATTGAAACTCAAGTCTAACACAAGTAACTTTTCTGTAAACACAAGCTTGGGAGAGATGCCATAACTCAGTTGATTGAATGATAGATTAAGATGTGCCAACACTTGCAGTGAGGCAATACATGTAGGTATTCCTCCCACGAGTGAATTGTTAGCCAATGTTAGAACAGTTAGACTCTGTGTCGAAGCAGCAAAACACGGCAATGTACCGAATAATCGATTCAAAGAAAGATTGAGGAACTCCAAAGACTGATGAAACTCATGAATACTGCCTGATAAACAATTGTCTCCAAGGTCCAAATGCTTCAAGGACTTCAACTGAAACAAGCTGTCGGGCATCTCCCCATGAAAGGAATTGGAGCCGAGATCAAGTCTTTCAAGATTGCTCGAAAAGTTACCAATCCAAGACGGCAAAACACCACCGAGTTCCCGGTTTCCATTCAGCACAAGTTCCCTCAATTGCTTCAGCTTCATGATATCATCAGGTACAACCCCACCGAAGCTATTGTGACTAAGATCCAGCGTTTTAAGGCCACCCAATGAACCGAAACATGTTGGAATTGTGCCATTGAAACTATTCCCGGACAAATTCAAGTATACAAGAAATGAAATTTCACATAAACCAGGGTGCACTTCACCAGACAAATTCAAGCTAGCTAGGTCCACAGACACAACCCGACCGGCCTGGCTTTCACAAGAAACACCGGTCCAGTTGGTGCAGTTAGACCCTGACCAGCTTGCTAATCTCAGGCCAGGGTCCACAACTGTTGACCTGAACCGTAACAGTGAGTCTTTGTCTTGTGGGTCAAGATCAAAACACCGAGATGGGTTTACAAAGCATAGAGATAGCATTAGAAGAAGCAAGAGCAGCTGTGTATGAAATTCCAAGGGTTTCCATGGGTGGAAGAAAGGAACATGCCATTTCAATTCCATAAAGAGAGACAAACTGAAACAAAACCCTGAAGTATTTACAGACAGCTAAAACACTAAACCCCTTTCTTCTGTTGGTCTAAAAAGTTAAAACCTTGAACCTACAACTCAAAGAGTAAAGTGCATCAGACATGAATAGGGAGTTTTACAGGGATGAAAGTGAAGAGCCCCTTGTTTTTTCTTCTTCAATGGAAGCAAAGGGACTTTGACAACAGAGAATAGCTGTGCAGTTAGAAAGATAGAAGAAGAGAGAGACTTACAATACAAACTGGAACTACTTGAGCTGGTTTTGCAGCTAAGTTAAAGCTATGTAGCAGAGGTAAGAGAGAGAATCATCATCAAATTACATAAACATTCTGTTCCCTTTTTGCATTTAAAATGGTGAATTAAAGTAAAGTGGACACTGCATCACTCTCCTTTTATTATTCTTTCTTTACTATTAAAATTTTATGGGCCTTACTAGGAAAGATAGAACCATGTCCAAACTGTACTGGGTCTTGGCATGCTTTGCAAAGACTAATGTTTCCAACACTGGTGCATGCTGAAGTTCTTAACCAAACCATGCATATACTGGATAAGAATCTAATATAATCAGAAAGTATAGGTTCAGGGTTTAAGGTTAGGGTTCAGGGTTTAAAATTTAAAGTTTATTTCTTAATTGTGTCTCTATTAATAACTTCACTTTAAATTAGTAGATTTAAGATTTAAGGGTAAAATATATTTTTTAGAGGGTAGGATTTACGGCATCCGAAATCCGAAACCCAGTTACAAAGCCCAACCCCTGTTACAGCTCATTGATAACCCAACATAAACAGATTGTCTGATAGCCCATCAACCCCCCCAAATGTGTAGTTCCAGTAAAAAATATAATTTTCTTTATAAAAGATTAAAGTTGAACATTTGTATATATAAGATGTGTGTACTATTTTAACTGGTTAAAAAATATAAATAAATATTATCATATAATTATATCAATAATATTAAAAAATAAAATTTTTGATTCTTTATTTTTTATTATTCCTTTTTATTTAAGTAGAAAGAATAGAAATAATTAAAAATAAATTATTAAAATTCAATAACCTTATATCCCACAAAATCATATTAATAATTTTGTTTAAAAAGTAAGAGCCCTTAATTTTTTTTTAAAATAAATCAATTAATCCTCTAAAAGTTTTTACACCCAATTAAATTTTTAGATCAAGAAATTTAATCAATTAAACTCTTTTTGATGATTTTTTTAAACTATTAAAGTTCTATAAAATTTTTAGTATTTTTTAAAAAATAAATTAAATAAAAAATACTAAATAAAAGCACACATTCTAAACTTTTATATTACTCATTTAAATTAATCGATTAATACTATCACCATCTCCACAAGAGTCCTCAACATTTAAATCTTAGTCAATTAGGTCATTTCTACCAACACAAACTCAGTTTTCAAAGCAGAACCAACCGGAAACTGGCAAGACAGTTCATGACACCACTGATCTGCTATTCCGGTCTCCGGGGCACCACTGGGACAAGAGACAGCACACCAGAACCACATAGTTCAAGACATTGTAGGAAGAAGAAGCTAAACTACTAATGACTTAAAATAACATGCAAAATCCAATGTGAAGCATAATAGAAGCAGAAGAGCTGCAACATTAACATAATTAAAAGAAAGAGGACTAAAATAAACATTGTCCAAAAGCAAATTGATATTAAAATAAGACTTCCTCACCCTAAAAGTAAACAAAAATACAATAGTAAAGCAATAGAAATCTTGAATCTTAGTCATGAATTTGAGCACTAACAGTTATACAGAGATAGATTCAGAATTCCGAATAAGAAGTACAAATTAGTAATAATGTATATTAAAAAATTTTGGAGGTATAAAATTACGAGAATTTATGAGTGCAGAATTAGATCATACAAAAGAAACATATAAAATATAAGATTTTTATGGGATGAGACTACACCCAACACCCGTCACCCATTGGTGCACTAACATTAAATTGTATCCTTAAAGAATAAACCCTTAGGCCTTATCATAAGACCCCATAACTTCAGAAACAACTCAACAAGGGCAATTGTTCCTTAATCCTCATCTTCAACATATATCTATTTCCAGGCAATGCTAATGGACAAAAGAAGAATAAGATTTTTTTTTACTCCTAGGTTAAAATAAGGCAAAATCATGAAATATTAGATATAGTAAAGCTTGGAACTAGATATGGCATCCAAAGCAATTACATGTCTTTGGAGTAAAAGAACATAACCCAAAGGGTCTGTTTGGAATGTTGCAATTGATGGTATAGCAACAAGGGGATGGCAAGCAAACACCTTTAGCCCCACCACAGCATGTGCAGGCATCACATATCTGGAAACTCCCTAGCTTTCTTCTGCTTTCATGGAACATCATCATCATCTCCACCGTCTTTTGGTCCACCAATGGCACCATTTCTGAAGACCCATTTACCTTTGGACCAAGAAACCAACTTTAAATCCATGGGAATTAGGGGAAGGCAAAAGGGATCTATGGGAATGGAATTCAAAGCAATCTTTTTTTTACTTGGGTGGATTCACTGTAATCGAAGACATTGGCTGAAAAGAGCAGAAACAGGAGAAAAAGTGTGACCCATCGGCAGATTTCATGTTTGTTTTTCGTTTTCTGTGATTTGCTGAGCAGGATGGAAAAGGAAAAGGAAAGGAGATTTACAGTATAAGAATACTGATAAAATATATTATACTCTTAAATAAAATGGTAAACTACATATGAGTCCTTGATTATACTTCAATTATCTTTTATATCTTTTGACTATCAAATGTTACAAATTGATTCATTGACTAACTTTTTGGATACAAAGTGATTTTATATCGTTAAAAATTTGACGTAAAACTGATGTGGGCGTTAACATGTTGACTTGTATTATAGAGATTAAAGATGTCACATGGTTATCTAAGTCAACATGTTAACGTCAATATTAGTTTTCTGTTAAATTTTTAACAGTACATGATCACTTTGTATTAAAAAAATTTAGTCAATAAACTAATTTATAACATTTGATAATCAAGAAATATAAAAGATAATTAAGATATAATCAATACACCATTTATGTAGTTTTTCCTTTAAATAAAATATAAAAAAATTAAAAATATCGAGAAGAACATTATTGTATCTTGAAAATAGACATTAAGATGCACATGTATAAAATCCCCACTTATACAGTTATACTTCTTCTATTAACGCCGCCAAATCTAGTAAACCCTAATTTTGCCTCCCTTCTTCCCTTTTCCTCAGCCGCTCCCGCTTTCTTCTTTTCATCGATCTGAGTCTGAACTACCGCTTCAAGATCGTTCTCTTGTTCACTTTCACTCTCTCTCATTTCCTTCCAGCGGTAGCTCTGAAACCTTCGCTGAAAACTTTCTTTCCAAACTAAGCAATCTTGTCTAGCTTCTGTCGTCCATGAAAATTTTGAAGGATAGCTGAAGTACTATTAAATCCGTGGTATTAGATGCAGCTTCGGCTACAAGAGTTGAACGATTGTCTGGTTTGATGAATTTGAACGCAATTTCTGAAACAGATGAGCACTGGAAACGAGGTATGCCATTTTTATTAGGCTTCAGATTTATCTGTCATGTTGTGAAGAGATTAGATCAGATTCTGGTTCTGAATGTCAAATTTCAGAACGGTGGGTGTAGTTGGAACGGAATGGGAGGTGTGAGAAAGATTATATTAGATAGATTAGTGTCTAATGACGTTGAATATTTTAACATAGAGTTACGTGTCCGTGTCTCAGATGACATTGATTTTTTAAGATTAATCTATAAAATTATTTAATAGGATATAATAAAAATAATTATTTATTTTGGATGATATATGAGGCGATTAAAAGTTGTAGACGTTGATAATAGAAGATATGAACTTTTACGATTCAGATATAGACTTGTTGATATGTAACAGTTGGATGTATGAACTGAGAGATGTTGAGAAGACTGGATTTGGCAAATGATGTTGCTTAAAGTTTTGGTGTTCAATGGCATTGTGATTAGATGTGGTTGATGGAAAGGCTGCTCACATAAAGTCTTAAAAGTAGTTTTCTTTCTCCTTTAAAATTCCCTTTAATCTTAATTATTATTTTTCATTTGTCCATTAATCATAAGAAAATGTAAGTATTTTTTTAAAATTCAGCTACAGTATAATCTGTTTTAGACTGTATTTTACATGTATTATTTTAAAAGTATTCCATTTATATTAGAAAAATTACTTGTTAAAATATTATAATATGGTAAAACCTTTATAAATTAAGTAAACTATATAAATGGTCCTTTGTTTATGACCTAATTCTTTGTTAAGTTTTAAAATTATAAGAAATTATAAATAAGTCTTCAACTAATTGTAATTAATAAATTAATCTAATTTTATTAAAAATAAATGGTTGATAATATAACAGTTAATAGAATTTGTATAACAAAAAATTTAATCCTTTAACTTTTATATTTTATTTTAATTTAATTATAAATTTAAAAATTTAATTTTTAATATTTAAATATTATAACATTTCAATTCAATTTAGCTTAAACTTTATCTTATTTCTCTCTAAAAATAAAAAAAAAATTGTATCTTCTGTTGTGGGTGGCTTATCATGAATGGTTACCGTAATGTAGATTTTTATTCTCTAATAATTTTTATTGGTCATATAAATGGGGTTATAAATAGTTATCATTAACATTAATGATGATTTGTTTTTTAAAATAAAACAAGATGAAGCTTAAGATTTATTAGACTATAATGTAATATTTAAATATTGATAGATAAAATATAAAATTAAATTAAAATAATATTATAAAAGTTAAGGGTTAAATATGTTATTATAAGATTTTATTAATTGTCACATTTTCAGTTGTTTATTTTTTAATCAAATTGGATCGATTTGTTAGTTATAACTAATCGGGGATTTATTTGTAATTTCTCATAGTCAGGGAACTCAACAAAGAATTAGGTTATAGTTAGTGATCATTTATGTAATCAAATAAGACCGATTTGTTAGTTATGATTAATCGGAGATTTATTTGTAACCTCTCATAGTTAGGGGACTCAACAAAGAATTATAGTCGGTGATCATTTATGTTGTTTACCATATAAATTAATAATATCGTTACATAATTTTATTAATTTAAAAAATATTAATTAATCGATAAATTAAAAGAGATTTTCAGATTCAATAAACCTATAATAAACTTCATGAATAAAATATATACATTATCATATTGTATTAACAAGTTGAATGATGTTCATGAATAAAATAGATGTTAATCACCTATTAATTATTCAATCGAAAATAATACATGCTCAAAGGTCTAAAGTTTAGAAAAAAATTATAATTAATAAACTTCATGAGTGTTTTCTCATATCGACAATATTTTTTTATACTTTTTTATTACAGTATAAAAATACAATCTAAAACTTTTATATACAATAAAAAATTAAAATTAAAATATAATTAAATTAAATTTTTAAAAAATCACAATAATAAAATCGTATTTTATAGAGCTGCCGTAGTTATAGTAATGAGGTTTGCACGTTAACAAAAATAATTAATATCTACTTGATCACTGAAAGTTAGTCATGGTTTTTAAAGTTTTTGATAAATCATAAAATCGTTAATGCTTGTTACAGTAATGAGGTTGGCACGTTAACAATAATGATTAATATCTAATTTGATCCATAAAATTTAAATAAATTCAATTTGGTCGGGCCGGATTTTTGATTGTCCCGACCCCGACCCGATTTACTAAACTTTAAATCTGCCCCGACCCGATCGGGTTAAAATATTAATTTATCCGTCCCGACCTCGACACGACTCGATCTAATTTTTTTTAAAAAGTTAATCTTCGTCAACGATAAAAGTTAGATTCAATCAATCCTTCGTCACAATCATAAATTATAGTTTCTAAGTAACTTTAAATCTATGAAAAAAATACAATTTAAATTAAAAAAAATACAATTTAAATTACTCACATGTTAAATTACATATTTAAAAGAAAAAAAATAAATCATCGACCGACAGAATTGAATATATTAAAACTTAAACAACATCTAATATTTTTTTATCATATGAACAAACTTCAAAAGTATAAAAATTACTTAAAACCCGTAAAAATGTTTATATATAATGATATATTTTTTATAAATATAATAAAATATATAAAAATATACCGGGGCGGGACAGGACAGAGAATTTCAAACTAATATCCAAACCCAACCCGACTTAATGATTTTTTAACCCCGCCCCGCCTTACCTCGCCCCGATCCCCGAAATTTAAAGAGAAAAATTCGATCAGGTTGGGCGAGTATTTTTACCATCTCTGTTTTACCTATAATTTGAAAAGGAAATGGAAAAAAAATCTAAAAATTAGAAAAATCCTAATTTGCGCATACATCTGTAGCTAAATATAATTTAGTGTTTCTATTAAGAAAAGTAAAGCAATAAAATAAAATGTTTGTTTGAGGGAACCACATTCTTATTAGCGTATCATTTAACTAATTACTTCAAGATAGATTCCATGGCCGGCATCGACTAATAACATTATTGAAGCATACTGCTACAGCTCACCCTTGGTTGTAGCATAATGTTTTTCTTACATTAATAATACATACATAACGTTTATTCTAAATTCATCCTTTATATTAACAATTTATTTAGATATAAATTAAAGAATAAAAATTGATATGTACAAACTGAAAAAAAACTTACTCCGAATAGATATTAGAATGAAAAAAATAAAAAATATATCCGTAAAAAATAAAATTTTAGGAACTAACCTAAATAAAGTAAACAAAAAATAGCATAATTAAAAGTTTATATTATTGTAATTTAAGTTATGACAGATTGATGAAACCAACCAATTTAACCATCAATAGTTGTCTTAAAAAAAACACAAAATTAACCAACAACCTTAAATAGTATTATGTAACAAAAACATATCATTTTTAGCTTAATCCTACAAGATTAAATGATTAAGACAAGAATCTTAACCTATAAATCCCTCTCCCCTCCCCCCAAAAGAAAAAAAAACACAAGATTGTAAGTGAGAAGATGGGAGCCAATCAATAATTCCAACTGGGCATCTGCAGATTTTGGGTCACAGCTTCTTTTAGGTAATGTTCCAACTAATGTAATTCAATGATTTTCATTTTATTTGGTCCCATGCATGTGAATATATAGGAGAAATTCAATTGTTTTGGTAATGAAAATGTGTTTGTGGGTGTTTTTTAATCTAATATTCGATCTTTTAATCTTATTTACTTAAATAAACGTTACAAGCCTGAAATCTTTCTGAACAATTGATTTTTATAAGCGTTTATTTTATATATTTACGATAGGAACGAAGCCACCTTATAGGCGGAAGGAGCAATTGTTCTCTCTAAGTTTGTTAATTGTATTTAACGCATTAAAAGTTTTGAAATTATTTGTAAAATTAGCCCATATTTCTCTCAAAATTTTATTATTTATTATTTTTTAGATAATGTCAATCGAAATCAAACCCTGATCTTTATTTTATGGTTTAATTACATTTTAAAATATATATTTTTAAATTAATCAATATATCCTTCCATAGTTCAAACATGACTCTGTTCTTATTTATAGACTTGTTCAAACATTTATTCGAATATCGTATAATATTAGGATTGGATCAAAATATTAACAATATTTTAAATTTATTGTAAAGTGTTAATTTGACCACGTTAGGGCTTGCAGGTGGGCACATGATAATTATATACCTAGTTTTCTTTTTAAATGAAACAACTATGACCATGAGCGAACGTGAAAAAAAGTGCAAAAGCAGGCTAGGGTTTGCCCTTTGTATCTCTGGGAAAGTTGACAGATAGATATTTATACCTTTATCTATGTATTTTATGTTATAATCATATTTAAATTATTTTATAATCAAGTTAATACCTAATGGTATAATTATAATTTATGTAAATATTTTAAACAAATTAATATTATTTACGTATAGACAATGAGCCGTTTATTTTGAAAGTCCTTCACTTTCCAAGCTTTGTGCTGTGTTCTTTATCCTGCAGTAGTTATGGTTATATATATATATATATATATATACATACAGTATATATATAGTCTAATTATTCATTATTTTTCTTCTGTTCTTCAAAAATGGCTGAATTTTAGCTAACATCGGCTTCAATCCAAGTTTGTCTCTTGGTTTGCCTTTCCTTGTTAAAAGAATCATATGGCTGCTAAATCCAAGTAAGTTACATTCATTTCTTTGCATATATGTGTGTGTATGTATATGTATGTATATCATTTCAAGCTTTGTTCTTACATCCTTGGATCCGACATGTTTTTGGGTGTTCTCTTCCTTTGATTCGTATCTTTGAACATGTAACAGATCTGGTTTGTCTGTAACTCCTACCAAGGTTTCACCACCATCACCAAGAGTGGCTGGTAAACAAGGCAGGGTTCTGGCTAAACCAGAACCTGGTTCACCTTCTCACTTGCAAGGTACACGGCAATCTGTTGATCGATCCCAGCGATCACCCCTTAGCTTGAAGCCTACAGTCGATCGAGGTGCGTCCAAGGTTGAAGCAGAACGTGGTTCATCCTCTCCCTTGCGAGGTACACGACATTTGGTTGATCGGTCTCCGCGATCACCGCTTAACTCGAAGACGGCTGTTGATAGGAGGTCGATAAAGGTTGAATCGGAACCTGGTACACACTCTCCCTTGAAAGGTACTCGCAGTTCGGTTGGTCGATCGACACGATCACTTCTTAGCACGAAGCCTACGATTGATCGGGGATCACCGAAGGTTGCTACCACGTCCGAAGTGAGTTTAATGTTTTGAGTTTTGACATATGCATGTTTCTGATTATGTGGATGCCGAGTTCGAGTTCGAATTTGATTAATGTTTGGTTTTGTTTTGATTGTTAGAAATCGCAAACTCGGGTTGGTAAGGGATCGGAATTGCAGGCTCAATTGAACTCTGTTCAGGATGATCTAAACAAGGCCAGGGAGAAAATAGCATTGGTCGAGAAAGAGAAGGCACAAGCAATGGAAGAACTGAAAGCAGCACAGAAAGCAGCTGATGAAGCGAACGGAAAGCTTAGAGAGGCTTTAGTTGCGCAAAAGCGAGCCGAAGACAGCTTGGAGATCGAGAAATTTCAGACCGTCGAGTCGGAACAGGTAGGAATTGGAGTTGCTCAGATGGAAGATGAGAGATGGCTGAATGAAATTGAATCCATAAGGAACAAGCATGCTTCGGATGCAGCTGCCCTTTGCTCTACCATCGAGGAGCTTGAAAGGGTGAAGCAAGAGCTAGCCATGGTCTGTGATGCAAAGACTCAGGCTATGAACCAAGCTGATGATGCAACCAAGATTGCCGAAATCCATGCTGAGGAGGTGGAGTTTCTTTCAGCTGAATTGGTTCGGTTGAAGTCGTTGATCGATTCGGATAATGAAAAGGAGACTAATGAAAACAATGAGATGGTGCTCAAGTGTAAGGAAGAGATGGAGTCATTGAAACAACAGTTTGAGGAAGCAAAGACCTATGAGGAGAAGTTGATGGAAAAGGAGGCTTTCATCGAACAACTCGCCATTGATCTCGAAGCCGCAAGAATAGCCGAATCTTATGCGCTCAATGTAGTAGCAGAATGGAAGAAAAGGTTTGAAGAATTGCAAATGCAGATTGCAGAAGCAAAGAAGCTCGAAAGATCTGCATCGGAATCTCTGGACTTGATCATAAAGCAATTAGAGCACAACAACATGACATTGCTCGATGCCAAATCCGAAATCACTGCTCTTAAAGAGAAGGTGGGACTATTGGAAGTGACAATTAATAAACAAATAGGGGACCTTGTAGAATCGGAACAATCTATCAATATGGCCAAGGAAGAGACTAAAGAAGTGACAAAACTGGTTGAGTCTCTGAAATCCGAGTTAGAAGCGGCGAAGGAAGAAAAGACCCGAGCTTTAAACAACGAAAAGCTGGCAGCCTCTAGTGTTCAAACTCTTTTAGAAGAGAGAACCGAACTCGTCGACGAGTTGGAGAATTCTAGGGACGAGATCGTGAAGAACAAGAAAGAAATGGAAAGCTTAGCTTCAGCCTTGAATCAAGTTTCTGCTGAAGCAAGGGAGGCCAAGGAGAAGCTGTTATCAAGTGAAAAAGAGCATGAACATTACGAGACCAAGTTAGAGGATCTAAGATCGGTCCTGAAAGCAACGAACGAGAAGTACGAAACAATGCTCAGCGATGCGAAAAAAGAGATTGATCTTCTTACAAGTGCTATTGAACTGTCCAAGAATGAATACCAGGATTCCGGAACGCATTTAGTGGACAGTGTTAGGAAATCGTTAGAAGAGAAATCTTCTCAGGAAAAAGAAATCAGTAGGCTTGTAAATTTGCTGAAACAATCCGAGGAAGAAGTATATGCATTTAAGGAGGAAGAAGCTCGGTTGAAGGAGAGCCTAGAGGAAGTTGAATCTGAGGTGATTTATCTGCAAGAAACTCTAAGGGAAGTCAATACTGAGAGTAGAGTATTGAAGGCGAGTTTGTTGGATAAAGAAACAGAACTGCAAAGTGTTGTTCGAGAGAACGAGGAACTTCGAGCTAGGGAAGCTGCTGCTCTTAAGAAAGCTGAGGAGTTGTCTAAGTTGCTAGAAGAAGCTACATTGAAAAAGGAAAGAGAGGAAACTGAAGTGCCATCTAACTGCGAAAAGGACAAAGGATTGCTGCCTAAGGCAGCTGGAGTCTTCGGAGAGAACCCGAAGTTAGAGCCCCTGGAGGTAAACGATGGCTCAAAAGATGAGGTTCTTCAAGCAGATGGTGCCAAAGTGGAGAATGCTAATGAACAACAAGTGAAGGAAGCCGAGACAAAACACAACAAAGACGAAAGCTGCAAAATCGAAAAGAAGGAATCTTCCCGAGAAAGTGAACCTGAGCAAAAATCCCTTGTGCGGGGAGTGGATTCAAAACTGGAGTTTAGCAAGGGGTTAATCGATCAGATAAATGGTTCGTCGAAGCAGAAGCAGCAACAGAAGAAGAAGAAGGATTTGCTCGGTAAATTCGTGAGCCTATTGAAGAAGAAGAAGGGGAGTGACAACTAGAAATAGATACCAAAATCCCAGCAGGCATGTAATGTGTTTCGTGTGTTCTGCTTGAAATGTCCTCGGTAGGCTTTTTTTTTAAAAAATTAAATTAAATTTGATTCTCCATGTTGGGAAGTATAATTTATCACATAAATTAAAAATAAATAATAATTTGACCTAAATTCCATCTTGATTCATCCGTCAAAGAACAAGACTTGCCACCTTTGTCCAAGAAACAAGGGATGTCCTGTTGAAGCTTAAAAGATCTTTTTTCTCTTGTAAGAAAGTATAGTTCATTTCTGTTGTAAAAACTGTTTTCCTGTAACATTGAATTGGATGATAATCCATATATATATACAAATATATTACTCTTTATTATTCAGAGTTGTGAAGAAGGTGAAGGATGTACAGAGAAGCAGATGATAGGAAAATACAAACAGAATAACTAAGTAAATCCATACCAGTGGCTATTGTTACCATCTTGCTTCTTTCGAACATCTTCACTAAAAGAATCATCACAATAACATGTCCCAGTTTAGTCTTCAGTTCATCCAGGGAACTTATTTTCATCCATTTCGGCCTTTCCTGCACGCAAACCAGGTTGGTTATTTAATCACTATATTATAAGAACTGTTTCATCCCTACACATAAATGAGGTTCTTTGCTGATATGTAGTTTCAAGTTTGCAGTACTCAAGCATAATGGTTAGCTGAAGTTCATGTTGCTCGGACTGTTCACTTTTCTTAAAATACTAGTGTCCCAACACTCGTGCCGGATACGTACAGGTATCCGGCACTCACACCCTCGTACAAGTAACATTACCTTTAAAGCAAACATTCCAAACAAGGATGAGCCTTTAAGGGCACGATCAACACTGGGATGCACTTCTGGGTTCATGTTACTGATGAATAATCCATACAGGCCCATGCCGAATATTAACATCACTGTCCCAGCAAGATAAACATCTGCAACTAGATAATCTTCTAATTAGAAGCAGCAGCGTGTGAAATAAAACTTGTAGGTAAAAATGACCTTTTAAGACAAATTGCAGGATGGTGCATGTTGGCATTCATATTCGATATATATTCAGACATGGATACGGAAATATGTTCCTCAAAGGATCACTCCGCTTAAGACGGTATCATGTTTCGATTAGCTTTTGGAGAACTTACCAATGGCTTCAACCAATCTTAGAACCATTTTCCCAGTGTGCACCCCTTTAACACAGCTTGTCCAATAGATTTTGTAAGCATCAAGTATGTAAACACAACCCTGTAAAGAATCAGTAAGCACATGTAACATAAAAGTGTAATTAATAGAAACAATCCGGGACTTAGAAAGTACATTGAGAAAGCATAACAATGAACCGGCCAAGGAACCTCCAATAGCCAAAAGTGCCAAGAACCGAAAGTCAAAAATTATCTGCACTACATGAAAATGATTTCAGACCATAATCTCAGAAATGGATTTTACACTGATTTGTTCTTTGTTCCTAAAATACTAACCTTTTCAATGCTGGCTTCAGTGAAACGAGCAAAGCCAAGGAAGGCGTTACCAGTAGGATGTGGTAGCGCAGAGTTAATGCTGGTAGGATCATGGGGTCCTGTTGGTTCATTAAAGGGCTTTGATTGTTGAGTTTTGGATGGAAATATACTTTTACTACTTGCGGAGGCGGCGGATGGAGATGAAGATGGATCGGAGGAGGAGCTTAGAGTAACAAAAGTAGGGGGAGAACGATGAGGGCGGTGGAAAGTAGTGGATAAAGTGGAGGTGGAGATGGAGATTGGATGGCTAAAGATTGAAGCCATGAGGGAGAAGGGGGCTTAGAATTTGATTATTTTTTTTTCCTGGTGATTTCGGACCGGACAGAGATGTTGATTGTGTGAGGTTTGGTTGTTTGTTCTGGCTTCTTACATGGAGTTTGGAACCATGGTTAACGGTAAGCTACAAATACTGGTTGGGTCCGTTGCAAGTTGCAAACATGTTGGAACCAGCCAGGCTTCATCACAATCCACGGCCTTACATTACTACCATTTTATTTAGAGATGTTTTTATACATTTTCCCACCAAATTATTTGGGTCATGACTAGGTGATAACGAGCCGAGCTGAATCGAATCTAAACCTAGTAAAGTTCGGGTTTGATTCGACGAGTACAAAATTTTAAGTTTGAATTTGATTCGAAAATAATATTATTGGGCTCGAAGCTCGTCGAATTCGATTCAAACTCATCAAACTCGATTCAACTTAAAATAAAAAAAATATTTAATTTATTTTAGTTAATTCACAGCCTTAAGGCAGTAGTTTTATTTTTCATCCTATATCATCACTACAAAAAGAATTTAAAATTTTGTAAATTTTAAAAATACATATTACACACTGTCATTCTAATTTGACTTTAATTTATTTTTTTATAAACTATGGATTTCATTATTGAAACGTCACAATTTAACATTTACTCTAATATATTAATTTTCAAATTTTAAACCCTAAACTAATAAATCATAAATTTTAAATATTAATTTTAAATTTTAAATTATAACACTTAACCTTTAAACTAAATTTATAAATCTTAAAACTAAAAAACTTATGTAAATTAAAATTACACAATCTATTTATCGAAGTTTTTTCCTAAAAATTTATAAATCTTAAAACTAAAAAACTTACGTAAATTAAATCATTAAAAAAACATACAATTATGGCTGAAAAAGTCAAAAACATACATTTAAAACTATTTTTCGTGCAGAAAACAAACCTTAGTCAGCTGGAAGTAATGGCCGGCTTAGATTTATCTTCAATATAAACATCACAAAAGAATCTCCCCAGTCTCAGCCCAGAATTTCAACCAAATTAGTTACAGAAAATTAGGAAGAGAGAGATGAGTGAAAGAGGGAAGGTGGTATGTGTAACAGGAGCATCAGGGTACATAGCTTCTTGGCTTGTTAACTTATGACTCCAACGTGGTTACACTGTCAAAGCCACTGTTCGTGATCCATGTCTGTTCTAACTTCTAACCTGCAATCTTAATGCTCACATGCTTTTAATCTTCTTCTGTTCATGTTTTAAATGTCTGATTAGTTTTGGGTTTCTCATGAAAGATTCATCTTTTCTACTAACGTTTGTAGGTAATCCAAAGAAATCAGAACACTTGCTTGCACTTGGTGGGGCAAAGGAAAGGCTCCATTTGTTCAAGGCAGAGCTACTAGACGACGGCGTTTTCGATTCGATTGTTGATGGATGTGTAGGTGTTTTTCACACAGCATCTCCTGTTTATCACAAGGTTAAGGATCCTCAGGTGATTTTCTGGGCCAATGGAAATGGCATGATGAACTTTACTAATTATATTGGTTCATCTGCTATTCTGTTCAAGTTGTTGAATCTACTTGCTTGTAGGAAAAGAAACAAACTTTTATACTGTCTGGATTCTGATTCTGATTGACTAGTGTTTGATTTTGCATATTCATACTTCCGATTACCCGATATTGCAACAGATTCCTGATAATCGATGCATTCTTCGGCATTTTTATACAGGCTGAAGTGATTGACCCAGCTTTGAAGGGAACACTTAATGTTCTTAGGTCATGTGCTAAGGCTCGGTCTATCAAACGTGTTGTTATAACATCATCAATTGCAGCCCTTATGTTTAATGGAATGCCTCTTGGTCCTGATATTGTAGTCGACGAAACTTGGTTCTCGGATCCCGATTACTGTGAGAAATCAAAGGTATGCAGCAAATTGGCTAACTCCTCTAACATTTATTTCTTAATTCGATTCTTTATTTAGACTATACTCAAGTCCATTCCTGTTGATGCAGAAAGGAACATTTCAGATGTATGATAGAATCTTTTGTTTGTCAACAGCTTTGGTATGCGCTTTCTAAGACATTAGCCGAGGATGCTGCTTGGAAGTTTACAAAAGAGAATGGCATGGACATGGTTTCGATAAATCCGGGGTTGGTGATTGGACCTCTCTTACAGCCAACTATTAATTCAAGCATGGAACCAATTTTGAAACTTATGAGCGGTACTGTCCTAGATTTAGCAGACTGTATAGTATCCATTTTAGCAACTATTGCTGATAAACTTCCCTGAGAAGAACATGTTTGCATTCTGAACTGAGGTTTATTTCCTTTGCTTGTACTGTAATATATATGTTCTAAATCTAAGAGGAATCGGGAAGTTTCGAACTTCAACAATGCCTCTATTTGATGCAGGGTCTGAAACATATCCGAATACAACTTATCGATTAATAGATGTTCGAGATGTTGCGAACGCACATGTACTGGCATTTGAGAATTCTTGGGCTCATGGAAGATAGATACCCTTTAGTCGAGAGAGTTATGCACTGCACAGAAATAGTCCAGGCTTTACGCCAGCTTGACCCTGCTCTTCGTCTTCCTCAAAGGTAAGTTTCAATCTTATGAGCATCGTATCGTGCACGTAAAATTCGAACCATTTGCAGAAGCAACTGAATTTCGATAATGTCTCCGCCATCTGTATGTTTATTTATTATCTATGCTATCCGGACTTACAATCGAGTGTCGAATGAAAGGTTTTTTCATCATATTAATTTCTGTGTCTAATCATGTATGAAGCATAGGTGTTGGACACAAGCAATTGGAGGAAAATGTAATGTCTGTGTAACATAGATTTTATAGCTCCCATGTTGGGAATTGTTTGTCGAATTTAGCCTCCATGTTTACTTGTTCTTAACCAGAGCTACTGATTTCTGCAGCTGCGCCGATGAGGATCTAGTTATGCCGATGGTTCCGGTGTCGAAGGACAAATCAAAAACTCTAGGCATTAAGTTTACCCCATTGGAGGTGAGTCTAAAGGATACAATTGAAAGCTTGAAGGAGAAGAAGTGGTTCAGTGGCTCAAACATGGCTACTCGAGCATAGTGCCGATAATAACTGTGGAGTTTGATTACTTGCTTAGTCTGAATGTCGAATTGTGGACCATATTTGTATATATCTGGTTTTTTTTTTTTTAATTTTGACTCAGTATAATTTTAAATCTTGATAAAAATTATAAAAATACTTACTTTAAAAATTTTTTAATCAAGTAGTTTAAAAATATGTTAAAAAATTTAAAATATTTATGATCAAAATTTTAAAAATTTAACTTTTAGAAAATTAATATTAAACATTTTAAGCAGAACAAAGGAATTAGAAATATTATTTAAAATAATATTTTTTATTATTTAAATTTTCAAATAAATATCATAAAATTCTTAAACTTTTCGAAGTCTAATTAATGACTTTCTTTTTTAATTTCATATTTTTAAAATTCGTAAAAAAATAATTCAAAAATAAAAAATAAAATAAAACATGAATGTTTGATACTGATTTTGTCACAAATGGTAACTAATGATGAATAAGGATTGACCGATAATATTGACCGAAATATTCAATAATAAAAATAAAATCATTTTAAAATTCAACAACAAATTTACATTACTAAAATTTGTTACTTAAAATATCATTTTGAGTACAAATAATAATATTGGAATAGAGAAATTATATTATGGGTAAGTTTTATCACGTTATTCATGGATCAACCACTAAAAATCATATATGTCATTTTTTTTATGTTATATATTTTTTAAGTGAATCTTCACTCAAAAAAACTGTTTTTAAAATGAATTAACACTAAATATGAGTGAAGATTCACTTTGAAAAATATATGACATGAAAAAGAAAATAACATGAATGATTTTTATTAGTTGATCTCATAGACACGTGGTGTGACTTAACCATGATATAACTTCTCATTGAAATGATTCATTTTGATCATGTAATCAATTTTTTAAATTATCAATTTATTAATATAATTAAAGTTAAAAATAAAATTTATTATTTTTTTAGTTTTATTTATTTTATCCCATGTTAACTTTTTATAGTTTTTTTAAAAAATTATATTGTATAAGATAATTAAATAAAAAATTTACATTTATAAAATTTTATTTTTATTAAAAGATAAAAAAAGTTATCTATTTAAAAATTCAGTAACGTGCGATAGGGGTGAGTATTCGATCGAGTTGAGTCAAGTCAAAAATTTTCGAGTTATTCGAGTTTACGAGTCATATTTTACAACTTAAACTTTATTTAAAATTTTTTGATTCGAGTCGAGTTGAAATTTGAGACGAATTGGATCGAGTCGAGTTTTTAAGTTCTTATAAATATTTAATTGTTATTATCTATCATATTATAGTACGATTTGATTCTAATTTAAGCGAGTTTCTCTAATCATATAAGATATATATATATATTTCTTCATTTTTTTGTATGTAGTAATATTTCTTTATACTTTTATATGTCGATGTATATATATCATAAAAAAATGAAAGATTCATATGAAACTTAAAAGTAAATCCTTTAATTATTAAAAAATTTGAGTTATTCGAATTTTTATTTTATAACTCAAATTTTATTTAAAATTTTCTCAAATCGAATTTATAAAATTTTGAGTCAAGTCAAAATGAATTAAGTATTTTTGACTCAAATCAAATCGAATTATTCGATTTTTTGAGTCGAGTTGAATTTTACACACCCCTGCGATGTAATTTATCTTTAAAGTATAAGAAACACCTGTTTTTTTTTTCTTTTGGCTGTAATTTATCTTTAAAGTATAAGAAACACCTGTTTTTTTTTTCTTTTGGCTATCAACAAACACCTGTTCTTATTCAAAGATTCCACGTTAGTTTTCGTGAAAACCGGCCGCCTTAGATTTTTCTTCACTATAAACATAACAAATGCATCTCCCTCAGTCTCCGCCCAGAATTCCCACCAAATTAGTTACAGAAAAGTAAGAAGAAAGAGATGAGCGAAACAGGGAAGGTGGTATGCGTAACAGGAGCATCAGGGTACATAGCTTCATGGCTGGTTAACTTCTTACTCCAACGCGGATACACTGTAAAAGCCACTGTTCGTGACCCAAGTCAGTTCTAACCTGCAATCTTAATGATCACATATTTTTTTGATCTTTTTCTTGTTGTTTTAATTCTTCTGTTCATCTTATAAATGTCTGATTTGTTTTGGGTTTCTCATAAAAGACTCATCTTTTCTTTATATCTTAAAATTTTTGCTGTTTTGAAGTTTCTTTGAGAAGTGACTGAAGTAGAAAGCTTTGATATTTAGGATTTGTATATGTTATCGCATGTAATTACTGTTCTACGCACGTTTGTAGGTGATCCAAAGAAATCAGAACACTTGCTTGCACTTGCTGGAGCAAAGGAAAGGCTCCATTTGTTCAAGGCGGAGCTACTGGACGAGGGAGCTTTTGATTCGGTAGTTGATGGATGTGTAGGAGTTTTCCACACAGCATCTCCTTTTTATCACAATATTAAGGATCCTCAGGTGCTTTTCTCCCTCTCTATTTGCATATTTTTCATGTTTAATCAATGATTATTTGAAATTATGTAGTAGCATTCTGATTGTGTAGGTAGTTTCTGATTTTCTGGGGCAATTGAAATGGACAGATGAAGTTTACTGATTACATTGGTTCATCTGCTATATGGTTATAGTAGTTGAATCTACTAGCTTATAGGAAAAGAAACAAACTTGCACACAGTCTGGATTCTGATTCTGATTGGCTAGTGTTTGATTATACTCATACACAACAGATTCCTGATAATTGATACATTCTTCGGCATTTCTATACAGGCTGAAATGGTTGATCCAGCTTTGAAGGGAACACTTAATGTTCTTAGGTCGTGTGCTAAGGTTCGGTCTATCAAACGTGTTGTTATAACATCATCAATTGCAGCTATTGTGTTTAACGGAAGACCTCTTGGTCCTGATATCGTAGTCGATGAAACTTGGTTCTCGGATCCTAATTACTGTGAGAAATCAAAGGTATATATGCGTGTTCAAAACATGTGGAGCATGAGTGTATTAGCTTTCTTAAGTTACCAAATGATGCCATACTGACAGTATAAGCAAGGGCCTGAAGCTAGCCGTGTGTTCTCAAGAATCATATGTAAATGTTTTCTTTTTTTTCTTCTTTCTTCTTTGTCGTTTATCCTCTGATTCATCAGTTTGTTAAAGGTTTTTATTTCCATCTATACATCACTCCCATGTCCTAATAACATATAATATCATTAGTGAGATGGTTAAATTATTATATTTTTGCTTCTGATCTAACTGCAAATCTATAATTTTAATGCTTATTAGTTCCCTTTTCCTTCCTGCTTCTGTTATGGTTTCTTGGCATGAGAATTGAAGGTTTTACATTCTAATATGATTCTTAATTTGATTATTTATTTCGACATACTCGAGTCCATTCTTGTTGCTGCAGAAAGGAACATTTTGAGGCGTGATAGAATATTTTGTTTATCAATGTTTCTTTTGTTTGTCACCAGCTTTGGTATGTGCTTTCTAAGACGTTAGCCGAGGATGCTGCTTGGAAGTTTACAAAAGATAATGGCATTGACATGGTTTCGATAAATCCGGGGTTGGTGATTGGTCCTCTCTTACAGCCAACTGTTAATACAAGCGTGGAGCCAATTTTGAAACTTATCAACGGTAAGTCGGTACTATCCTTGTAGGTTTAGCAGACTGTATAGTATCTATTTTAGCAACTATTTCCGATAAACTTACATGAGAAGAACATGTATGCATTTCTGAACTGAGATTTATTTCTTTTGCTTATGCTTACCTTTTTGCTTTAGCTTGTTTCTTTTTTTTTTTTTTTTTGCAAAAAAAATGCAGTTTTTAAGCATAAATAAACTCAAAGAGGAATCCGGAACTTCTCGAACTTTAACGTTGCCTCCATCTGATTCAGGGCCTGAAACATATCCGAATACAACTTATCGATTAATAGATGTTAGAGATGTTGCGAATGCACATGTACTGGCATTTGAGAATTCTTCAGCTCATGGAAGATATCCTTTAGTCGAGAGAGTTATGCACTGCTCAGAAGTGGTGCAAGTTTTACGCAAGCTTTACCCTGCTCTTCATCTTCCCGAAAAGTAAGTTGCACGTAAAATCTAACAATAATGTTCAGCTCTGTATGTTTATTTATTTTTTTTCCATTACATGGACATCGAATTTGTGTGTTTTTCCTCAGATCTATTGAACTTGTGCTAGATTTGGTTATATAGGTATTAGTGAAAGCTTAATTATTACATGAGTTTTAAAATAGTTTGTACAAATATGAACTTGGAATTAAAAAAAAAATGAGTAAACTGAGACATAATCTACAATTCCTCCCATTTTTTGTTTGTTTTTTAGAGATCAATCTCTGCTATGATAGATGCTGTTTGCAGATTGTTACTCTATCTCTCCTATTTTTATCTGTTATTCGGACTTACGAGCGAGTGTCGAATGAAAAGCTTTTTTTCATCCTATCCATGTCTAATCATGTATCAAGCATAGGTGTTGGACACAAGCAATTTAAGGGAAATGTAAGTCTGGGTAACAGATTTATAGCTCCTATGTTGGGAGTGGCTAGGAATGTTTGTGAAATGTAGCCTCCATGTTTACATAGTCTTAACCGGAGCTACTAATTTTGGCAGATGCTCGGACGAGAAGCTAGTTATGCCGGTGTTTCAGGTGTCGAAGGACAAAGCAAAAGCTCTAGGCATTAAGTTTACCCCACTGGAGGTGAGTATAAAGGATACAGTTGAAAGCTTGAAGGAGAAGAAATTGTTCAGTGTCCGAATCATGACTTGTCTGGGCTACTGTTAGTAACTGCAGACTTTACCACAAGGGATTAGTCGATTTTTCATGTCGAATATGGAATAATTATGTCGTGTATGAACAGATACTACTATATAATCACGCGCAAGAATATTGTATCTTTCTCTTAGTTTTATGTAGGGAAAAGGAGAATTTTAGAGTAAGGTATCTTACAATTAAACAGACCATGAGTTTTGAGGTTAATATGGTTTTTGAAAATTGTTGCTTCGGATTTACCCTCTTGGTGCTGTTCAAGTATCTCTGTATACGATATAATTTAGGGGTTTTAGAAACCGAAATCTCTGACAAGAATAGGATCAACTTATATGATGAAAATCATTTAATTTTATACTAATTTTAGATTATTAAACGATAAACGATGGTAATAAAAATAAAGATTATTATTATAAGTCTCGTTAAAAATTCTTTTAAACTTAATTGGAAAAAACTACACAATAATAATTATATAAACCTAGAGAGACCCTCGTTAAAATTATAACATCAACTAAACCAAATTATAACATTAACAAATGTAGAAATGGGGTCGAGGGGGAGGAGATTATATATCAGTCATTGAACTTCTATTGTTTTGGATACTACTACAGCCTACAGCCTACAGCCTACAGGCACGGATACTACACTTACTAAACATACTACTCGCATACAGAATGCTCGGTTTTAATCATTGGCTTACTTTGTAACGGGACGAGGCCTCGAGTTTCTGTACACTTTGGCCATTTAACCATCTTCTCCTCGTTCTTCCTCAGCTTTGCAGCAACAGATTTGAGACCAGTCTTCATGCAAGTAATGAAGAAAGTGACAACCACTCTGCAAATCACAGATTGACAATGGTTATTTCTTAAAAAAAATGATTATCCATCTGCAAACAGAACACTTAAATAGTAGTTCGGCAAGAAGCGGCAATCGCAAACTCGTGGAATGCTAGTTCGGGTGTTAAAACACAGATGGTAGCAAAGTATGTAAGATCCCAGCCCTCTCATGTTAAGAATAAAGGTTTTATGACTAGTTTGTACAACACCTACAGGCAGGGCAAAAGGTTGATCCTGCATTCTGATTCTCTAGACTAGCATGGTCGGCGGATGAGATATAGGCCGACGGTAATACGTTTTCAAAGGATGATATATCATATATAACATATCAGACGGAAAAATAACAAAGTTCTTGATCAGACGATAAAATGCTAGGCATCATACCCGAGCATATATATTTGAAATTAAAGAAATAAAAAATTTAAACCAAATCAGCAATCTCAATCTTAAGGTTATGGTGTGACATGATTGGAGTCGTAAAACTTATTCACCTTTTGCCAGTTTACGACTCCAATCATAATGAACTCACTTTTTTTTTCCGGTTTTATATCCTGGTTTTAAATTACAATGTACTGCCACTAATGCTAATTATAATAAACAATGAAAAAAGGTTAAAAACTAGTTCTCTACCAACTCAGCCCTGTTATGCATTTAGCAGTAATAATTATAAAATACTGGGAAATTTTATATTTATACACACATATTTGATCAAAATATATTGTAGACTTACAATGGTGAGCAAGGAGAACAGCCGCCATTTACGTAGTAAACAAACAAATATGAATCGTAATGCTGACCATTGATCAAGTAAAAACCATGCAACCTCCTTACACACTTGAATGACATCTTCTTGTATAAATGAATGGCTGGATTATTGTAGGAAATCACATGCAGGTAAACTGCACGACATACTGGGATGCTCAAAGCATACCTAATAACCTCATGGATAAGTGATGTAGCTGTCGATACAACACAAAATTTTCATTCGCAGGGTGAAGGCAAAAAATTGGGCAAGGAAAAAAAAAGAACTATTAGCAGAGAAAATGGCTCCTACCTATGCCATGATTTCTATAAGCATCTACGACTCCCAGTGTTAGAATATACACTAATGTTTGATCTCCCTTCGACGAGTCATACCTGAGCAAATCTGTGATCTGCAAGGTAGACGTATTCACTTTGAGTGAAACCAAATTCAAATACTATAAAACAAAAGGAGATTCTCCTTTTTTCCAATGTTTTTTTCCTACAATAATCCATATTTTTATTTTTAGAATCATAACAAAGAACTTCTATATCATATGGTTCCTGCTTAAATATTTTAAATCTCTGCTTAAGTCATGAACATGATTCAACCACCAAGAAAATATCATTCGTATATAGTTGCTTGCACAAATAGATGGCAATGGCATACCTCGCTATCCTTTGTCATTACAATTCTTGCAGTAACAAATCCAATAAGCTCGTCAGTTCGACCATTGGGTTGACTGCGATCAACAGCCGCCCATGACACAATATCACGTCCATTCACAACATTTTGGAAAAACTCAGATTCATACCTGAAGAGATCAATATCTTTCTTTGAAGATGCAATAAATACTCTTTACTGAAACCCTCCATAGAAAGCAGATACATTTCTTACCTGATAGGAAATACATCACTGTGGATTTGCTCTAAAATCTCTAAATCGGATGGTTGTATGGGCCTATAGCAGAGGGTAGGACGATGAGAGATTTCCGGGTTCACCATTGAGGCTTGAATCTTTAATCCCCATAAAACATGTTATTGACTTGGAGAAATTGTAAAAAGTATCCACCTTCCATTTACACAGCATCAACCACAATCTCCATACAGCACTCGACGAAAACTAGTGAAGAAATTTTCACATTCTTTTAGCTCCTCTGATGCCAAATACAGCTCAAGGCATCCCGAAAAACACAAAACCACAACTTGCAGACGCAAGCACCATTCTTTACAACACTGTATATGTAACCTGATACTTAACTTGAAAACTTAACACCCCTCCATTAGAACATCAACCAATTTTCCGTACAACATAAAATACTATCACCATATCACTTATGCCATTTTTATTACATCCGAAAAACAAAAGCAAAAAACTATTGTTTGGAAACAAAATCGAACATGTATAAAGAATTAAAAGTTAAAAAAAAAAAGGTATCTTCGTTTAAGAAGAAAAATATGGTATCACACCTATTTCCAAGAAAAAAAAAAGCTAAAAAAAGCTTAACCGTTAAGCATCAACATATATTCCACTAGCCACTTGATTTCAAGTTCCAGAAACCCCCTAATCTCCATTAATCAAAGGCTATCTTAAAGCATCACTCAAATTGCTGACGTTTATGTCTAACAAAACAAAAACCCAAAATTTCAAATGCCCCAGAAGCCATGCCATAAAAATAAGGGTAACGAGGATAAATTCCAAAACCCAAGTCGGAAATAAATCCAAATCAATAAATTATAAGAAAGATCCAAAGAACACATATGACATGAGCAAAATTACAAACAAAATCAATCAAAAACAGCTGAACGTTTCTCTACAAAGATGCAAGTTATTTACCTGGATAATGTCAGGGTAGAACACAATCTTAGCGTGAAGAACTAGAAATTGATCCTGGGAACTTTTCTATTTGTTGACCAATTAAGGGGGTAAAGGAAAAGACAGGAAAAAACAACGCGGGGCCTGTCTTCTTGATTTCATGTATTTTTAATGGAAAATTTCTGGTTTTTGATGAAAATTTGAAGTGTTTGTCGAGTGTAGTTTTTAATCATGCACGACTACAGATTTTTTTAACAAATATTACATTTTATAATTATTTTTAAATTATTTAAAATATTATAAGTTAAGATTTGATTTTTAAGGTTGAAATTTAAATAAATTTATTTTTACAAATTTATTTATATTAATAATGACAATAACTTTTAATTTATTACTTTGTATAATCTAATTAAGAAAATTATTTAAAAATCATAAATAATGATAGAATTTTTATGACCAATTAAATAGTGATATGTCACCTTATTGGGGTTTTTCTCTAATGATAGATTAAATTTAGAAAAAAATATTTATTTAATATTTTACTTATGTCTGTATTATTATTATTTTAACATTTTATTTATTTTTAATAAATTGATATTTAATATAATTCATTTTTAAATTGGCATCTCTATTGTTAAAAATTATATTTTAATATAAAATTATATGTTCAAATTAGATATATTTGAATTTTAGAGTCTAAATTATTTTTTATTAAAAATAAATGTTTAAAATTTTAATTGTTGTATTTTTAAGTGACAGATTATTTTAAAAAAAATGTTCCCCCATAAGAACGTGATATATAATATATTTTTTATTATTATTTAAAAATAAAAAATATAATTTTAAAAATCAAAATTTCAAAAAAATTTAAATCTTTAATACATAAAATCACAAATACTCTAAATTATCATCGGCTTTTATTGTTGTCGATAAAAATTAACACTTATTTTTTATCATTCATCATTGGTAATCAACAGAGACATACCAACCAAACGATAAATATAAATGATTTTTTTATCGGCATTCAAATGACATACATACTAACCAAATAACAAACATAAATCATTTTTTATCGAAGTTTAATTGATACATTTAACAATAATGATCAACTATGGGTAATCAAAGAAAATAGAAAACAACCTCCAACAATAACAATTGTAATGTCTAACAACAATAACAACAATATAAAGAATTGGTGATTTGAGATTAATTTTTTCGGGAATTTTATAAATTTTAAGTTTTTTAGATATATATTATTTTTTAATATAAAAATAAAAAATGTCAATGTCATATTTTTATTAAACATTTTTTAAAATAGTTACACTTAAAACTGTAACGATTTTAACTATAAATAACTACTTATACAAAAAAATATATTATAGGCATCTAAAATTCAAAAGATATAGTTCAAACATTTAGTTTTTATTCAAACCAAAAATTAATGACAGATTGATTAGAAAAAAAAATTGTATATGTTAAACTGTCACATCATTCTTTCGTTAAGTTTTTAATGATAAAAATCAAAATCAAAATCAAAATAATATTATTATATTAAAAAACAAATAAAACTATAAAACAGAAAAGTTTACGCTTAGATTTAAATCAATAGTCCTAAAATTTGACTTAAATGTAAGATTTTTTCTACTAAAGTGGCAACGCCTTAAAAGTTAGGTGTAAAGTGGTGCATAAACTCAATTTGGCATCTACGATCTTTTATTCAATTAGGTACCTAAATTTGACTTCTTACTTGAACATTTAATTTAAAACAGAGCTCGAGTTCGAACTCGAATGTACTGTAATCTTTCATTTTACATATTAAACACACACAATGAAACATTTAAAAAGAAACTATGTGATTAAATAAGTTAAATAATGACAAGGGTACATCTTACCACCAATTGTAACCCCTCCTGGGTTTATCATTGCCAAAATTGCTGAACCTCGATGCCGAATATCTATGAGAATTCTTTGGTTTAGATGATCGATAACCGGAAATACGAACACCAGAAGCTGAAGACGACTTCTTACGTCCCTCCGTGGGTGGCGTTTGGGGAGAACTCCAACGGTTCCTTGTGGACAACTTCCTGTTGGAGAAATCTACAGGATCCTCTGTAATCCAACCACCTCTTTGTTTCTCTTTTCGTGGTGTACGGAAGCCGTTCTCTTCGAACTTGATTTTTTTCCTTTTGCGGATCTTGCTCTGATCAGGAGGCGCAGACTTGTATCCCATGTACCCACTATTTTCTCTAATATGTCTTCGATTTGGAGTAGATGCTTCACGATTTCTTTTACCAACCTGTTTCACAAAGAACAGCATTAGTCCGTAACGAATCAAGCACAAAAATTATCCGGCATGACATGTAAAAAACATAAAACAACAATGGGGTTGACACTTGATTCTGTACTGAAATTTACTTTAGCAGAACTGCATTCACGAGCGAAGTGTCCTCCTCCACACTTGTAGCATAAGATAGATGATGGAGTACCGGTTGTGCATTCCCGTGCAAAGTGTCCTCCTTCACCGCACTTACAGCATAAACTAGGTGACTCGTTATCAGTGGTTTCCTTTGTTTCTCTACGTGATCTACCACATGACTGCATGAAAAATTCCCATGTTAAAAGGCACAGTTAACAATTATAACAAATGAACATATGCGATATGCAAATATGATCACGTAATTGGAAGAATAAAATTTCGAACCAGAATGTTCATGGAGATTATTGTTCAAAGACTAGTGATCTTCAGATAACATAAATTATATTAGCTCGTAAAGAGAACTGGAATGATATGAATGAACAGAGGTAAAAAGAGACTTTTCAACCTTTAGGAAACATGCTAAAAAAGAACACATGGACAATAACAAAATTGATGAAAATGAAAGACTATTAGAAATAGAATAGCGGAACAAAGCCTACAATGGGTTCGAATGAGAAACTCATAAAACTCACCAAACCAGTATGACCCAATTGGCCACATCTGTAACAAGAAACTTCTCTTACTTTGGTATCAACAAAGTTAACACAACATAAATGGCCAAAATTCTTGCAGATATAGCACCGTAACTCCTGATTTGAGAGGAATCAAACATAAGTAATATAAAAGAGAACAAGAATCCTAACTGGAAATCACAATCAGCAACAATGGAAAAGATAATAATTAGCAATACTAGCAGGAAACATGAAGAAACCTTGATATCGTTATGGGAATAGTCATTCCTGCATGAAAACATGTCATGCCCAGAGCATCCGCATCGTAAACAAATATTACCGTACTTTATGCCACTATTGTGTTTGTTTGGACACTCTTTTGCACGGTGACCACTTTTTTTGCATATGAAGCAATCTTGTGCCTACAAAGAAATTAAAATTATAAGCAAAGACAACAATACTGACCCCAATTAAAAATCTCAAAACCTGCTATTAACGATCACTGGTAGGACCACTTTCTAGTTTCCATTTGATGTGAATGAATCAAGTAAAAACATAAAAATTGATAGGTAAATGGCACATCCACTGTTGGGATCTACAAACAATTCAAAGAGCTAAAGGCTACAAGAAAGCTAAGAGTTATCCTATATTCCTATCCACTTAACCACTAAAAAGGGAAATTTTAGGGGAATAATCCAATCCCCAACAATACTTTAGAATATAAGGGTAATGAGGGGATATTTAGCCATCTACGGGCAATTTCTACAGTAAAGAGGCAAAATACCATGTGCATATGGCATTACCCCTTAAAGTACCCCTTAAACGCATGCATCTTTTAGCTGAAAAATAATCTTGGGATTATTTTAATTTGATTTTAAGGGGTAACGGCATGTGCACATGGCATTTTGCCCCTTTACTGTAGAAATTGTCGTAGATGGCAAAATATCCCCCCCCCATTACCCTTGTATTCTAAAATATTGTTGGGGATTGGATTATTCCCATAAAATTTCCACTAAAAAGTATCATTGTAATATCAACAGTGTGCCAAGAATCTAAATTTATAAAGGTAAGAAACAAGAGTGCCCAACCATTTTCCATGAAAAAATGCAGTAACTTCTAATAGCTGCATTTGCATTTTATGAAATGAAAACAACAAACAAAAGGAAAGGATCCACCACTTCCAAACACGAAATGAGCACTGAACAATTCATACCTTTGAGCATTGTCTAGCACCATGATCCAAACTCCCACAAAGAAAGCATGATTTCTTCCGCTTTGAAGCAGATTTACAGTTCACTGCCATATGCCCTTCTTCGCCACAATTATAGCATGTTTCCCAACCACTATCTGGAGGATCAAAGTATCTTGCCCCTCGCTGATAGAAGAAAGATCACAGAGATGCTAAAAACAATCCATCAAAGGAAACTTTCTTCTAAACCACAGTTCAAAGGAAATATTTAACTCACAAGAAGCTTTCGGAGCACAATATTGTCAGAATTGTCTATAGTATTTGGGTCAAGAGATTCAACAGGCTCTGCAGCCTGCTCAACTGTCTCAACCTTCTCTAACATATCATCATTATCTCCATCCCCTGTAATCGTGACCTGGTGGAACAAAAAAAATTGTCCTCGTAAGAGATGGCAGATTTAATTAAAAAGTTAGCCATATAAAATACTGCAAGATTGAATCCACAACAAAAATTATTTAACTCATTCAACAAGAAAAAAAACAAGGCATAACAAGCTTAATCAAAACCATCACAACAATAAAAGCAATGTTGATAGATAAAGTCCAATTCAAACTGTTTTTTTAACAATTCCAACATACCAGTGTAACATTATTTGAATTATGTAGTTCAACAAAAGAATGAATCCTATCACACGTTTTCCCAGTGGAAAGTCATGTGACTCATGTCCATAAACTACACAGTGATAATATAACTATTTTCACCCTATATAGAAAGGCAAGATGGCATCTGCAAAGGTAAGGTCTCTCTCTTCACCCTTGTCATTCTCTCAATTTACTTGTATCTTTACCCATCTATAAGACACTGACTTGAGCATTGAGAGTGCATCGGAGCACCTACTCCAGCACCCCTTGACTGTCTTTTTACTTTAAGATCTTAAAACATGAATAACCACCGTAAATTTAGATGTCACCAAAGAACTGTAATCTATAGCAGACATTCTATCAAATACTAAAATAAATAAAAAATTGGTGGAAACAAAAAACCCACTTCCTGCTATAAGTTTGCAGGAAAAGGGGAAAGATCAATTTTTCTCTAGCACGGAACTCACAAAAAGAAACAAAAACCAAGAATTTATTAAACTAACGAAAAGAAGACAGTTTATTCAACAATACTTACCCAACCAGTCTTCAATGACATTTGTTGAACAAAGAACTAAGCAGAACCAGCTCAAATTCAAATTGTCATAGCAACACAAACAATTAAGATCCCGAATTGGAAAGAGTTACAGGAACTCCAGATTTCTTTAAAAAATTGCTACACTTCTAATCATATTAAAAGTTCAAAAATATTATAACTCATAACTTGTATCATCACATCAAGTATATGCAGTAAAAAATCAAATTCTTTTCAAGCAATACATCCGATCAAAACAAACAGTGCCAAAAAAGAAGCAAAAGCAGAATATTGACCTTTTCAACTTTCTTTTTCTTTTTAACAATCTTCTTACTTTTCAAATCCAAATCCGCCTCTTCACCGCCACCACTGGTACCAGCTTCATCAGTTCCCCTGCGTGAAAACGAGGAAGCCATATCTACCACAGAAACAACGCCTCCTTCATCGGAAGCGCCATTGTTTCCTTCATCAAACCTCGAAGCTTTCACCAATAGTGCTTTCTCGACAATTTTCAAGCTTAGGTCTTCGTTGGCTTCCTCGTCGTCACTGCTGCTTAGTACTATCAATGATTTTGAATCTAACGGCCCCGATTCGTTCTCTTCGATCTCGATTTTTGCTGACTTTGCCTTACCCTTCTTCGCCATGAAGATCTTTTGGCAATGCAAATTTCTTAAGAATTAGGGTTTACACTTTGTTGCAAGGAAAGAACCCAAAGGGTGTTTTATTTTACTTTTTTCTGCATTGGACTAGCGCTTGAAATTTGAAAATAACAGTTGGGCTATAAAAGCCCAGAAAATATTTAACTAAAGTGTTTTTTTAATTAAAATATGTATCTAAAGATTATATTTTTAAATTTAGCTCATGTATTTTATTGTTCAAAGTAAATATTTAAAATATTTTTTAATTAATATCACGTATTAATTTTTAAGAACCTATATAAAAAATATACTTTTGACATATATTTTAATAAAAAAGAATATAAGCACCTCGATGAAAAAGATTATAAATTTTACATACGTATTTTGAAAAAAAAAAATCTGAAATGCTTAGATAAAAATACAATATAATTTAAATATTTATTTATTATGTGAATCTTTTAAAATAATATTATTTTTAAAATTATTTTTTAAATAGTTTTGTGGACGAATTACATCATGCGTGTCGGTGGTCACAGATTTTTAAGATAAATAATTATATATTTTTAAAACCAACTTTTATATCTATAAAAATATTTTAAAATGATTTCATTTATGATTAGTTAAATATTAAATATAATTTTTTTAAAGTAAAAAAATAAAATGGACGGTTATGATTGTCTCACGTATGATCCAACAGTTCAATGGATCAGCCCTATTCTTTTTCAAACTACACGATTATTTGTTTGAGAAAAAAATATTTACATCATGCATTTGATTTCATTTTATAAAATTTCTTAAAAGGAAACTCTTAATATATATATATATATATATTCAATTTAATCTTTATTGTTTTTATTTTTCAAGTTGATCTCGATAATTTTTTGAGTAAAATATACAAATAATTATTAAATTATTTTACTAGTTATTTTGTCTCGGTCCTTTAAGTCTGAATGTGATCTTTATTTTACCGAAAAGTTTTCCATTTTATGAATCAATCAAAAAACTTATAGTTTCTCTAGTTGGTCTTCCTCATTCATTTTTTTATCGTTCGAATATTAAAGTTTATATGTTCGTCAATAAATAAACGTTATCAAAAAATTAACGAAAGAATGTCAAAAAATAATATTTAAATTTTAATTAGTAAATCGAACATTTTAAAATTTTATTTATTAAAATAGATTCAAGAATAAAACTCAATGATGATTTACTTTATATACCCAAAAATTATTTTTTTGTCAAAAAAAAAAGTGAAATTGAAACTTTTGCACTAATACGGGGTGCAAATCATTTGTTTCTTAATCGTGTCTCTATCAGTGTTCTTACTTTAAAATAGTATATTTAGGGTTTAAGGTTAAAATTGTGGTTAGGATTTAGAGAATTAGGACTATAATATATTTTTAGGGTTTAGGGTTTATGATATAAAAATAAGGTTAAAATTATAATCTATTTTTTAAAAAAATTTCAATAAAAAACATAAAAAAAAACACAAGATATAAATTTTCTACTCCCAATATGACCCTAAATTGTGTATCAAAGTCAATGTGAAATAAAACATTTTCATTATTGCAGGACCAATAATTGGTTAGCAAAGTAAATGTGAAAATGAAACTTTATCAGACAGAAATTTTAAAAATTTATTTAAAAAATTATATATTTTTATTAAAAACATTATTTTTATCCTTTTTAAAATTTTATAAGTTTATCTCTTAACCTAAAATCCTGTATTTATCTCTATTTATATTATTTGATTTTTTTAGTTTTTATGACTGATTTGATTAGTTAATTATATTAATTTATCGTATAAAAATATTTAATAAAATTAATTGATAGATGATAATTATTTGATTATTTAAACAAATAAAATAATATGATTGTATTTGATATTTATTTAAATAATTTATTAGTTATTAATATTTTTTATATAACAATATTAATTAGATTATGAATATTAGTTTTTTTAATAATATTATTAAGTATATATAAAGGATGTATATATTAATTCTTATTTGTAAATTATATTTTTAATAATTATTAAATTTAAATAAATATATTAATTTCTTATTCATGAAAATGTATTTGAATGTGATTTTATTAATTTTTAAATTTAGATGCACATATTAATTTATTATTTATAAAATTATATTTTAATTTTTATTAATTATTTAAATTATGTTATTTAGAGTTTTTTTTATAAATATAACGATAAAAGAATTTTTTAAATTTTTTATCAATAAAAATTTATATTAATTTAAATTAATCAAAATAAAAAATTAAAAAAAAACAATAAAAAAAATCATATTTCCAACTTGTATGAGTTCGAAAGGACTCCAATTAAATGATATATTAAATACTCTGATCATATTAAATGCATTACCTTCCATAAATAAATGTATTTCCATGATTGTTTGTAATTCTTTCTATATAAGAGTATTTTATTAGGGAGAAAATTAAAATTTAAGATTTAAAAAATATATATAAATAATTAAAAGTTAGAAATAAATTTTTAAATAATTTATTTTTAAAAAATATAAAAAATAGAGATCAAAAGATCATTATAAAAACATTTTAAGCAAGGATCCGTTGGACAATATTTTTTTAACGGGTATTTAATTATTGAAAAAATAATATTAAATAATTTTAAAAATACTATAATCGAATATTTTTTTTTCTTAAAATTAAAAAAAATTAAAAATTTTAATTTATCTAAATAAACGTTCAAATCAGTGTGCAAGGACTTTCTGAATCTAAAAGTATGTTTCAACCGACATGTTTTAATTTATTTAGAACTTCCTGAACTTTAATATTGTCCAATCTTTTTGGACAATTAATTTTTTGTTTAAAAATGTATTAATATTTTTATTAATTAAGCACTTTAATGTATACGTATGGTAATCTTGTCGTTTCAGTTATGAAAAAAATATATATTTTAAATATATTAATGTGATTTTTGTGTAATTTTATATTTAAATTTTAAATTATATATTATATTTTAAATTCTAAAATTAAAAATTTGTATATCAAATTATTTTTCGTAATATATATCGATGATATTCTCAAGTTGATGCTCCAACACAAATACAATCTCCTCCGAACAGTAATATCTAAGCAAACCATGCAGAGCAGCGACGGTGCCGGCCCTCACGTAGCAGTCCTAGCCTACCCCTTCGGCAGCCACCCTTCGCCATCTCTCGCTGCTTAGCCTCGGCTGCTGCCAACGCTTTGTTCTCATTCTTATGCCCCGGAAAATGCAATTCCTTGTCCACGTTTCAACAAGTTCCATCGAACATCAGAACTTATAATGTTTGGGATGGTGCACCAGAGGGCAATGGTATGGAGGACATTGAGTCGTTCATGAGAGTGGAGCTTGCAGTTTTCAAGAAAGGGGTGGAAGTGGCGGTGGCGGAGACGGGGAGGAAACTGAGTTGTTTGGTGAGTGACGCGTTCATCCGGGTTGGGAAAGAAATAGCAGAAGAGAATGGCGTTGCTTGGGTTACGTTTTTTGCTTCTGGAGCAGCCTCCCTTTCTTCCCATGTCTATACCGATCTAATCAGACAAAAGTTTAGACTTGCAGGTTTATGATTCCTCTTACATACTACCGTTAATACAAAATTATGGTCTATCTTAATTATTAGTAAGTACTTAATCTGAATATTTAAAATGAAATCTTACCTTAGCTTGGTTAATACAAAACTTCTTATTTCTCCCCTGAGTACAAGACATAGCTGCAGGAGAAGATGAAACCCTCAACTTCATTCCCCGAATGTCTAACGTACGCTTCCGCGACTTGCCTGGAGGAATCGTCTCCGGAGATCTAGAGTCATGCTTCAGCCGTATGTTAGATCAAATGAGCCAGGAGCTACACCAGGCAACTGCTGTCTTCGTAAACTCGTTTGAAGAACTTCACCCTTCGATCACCGACGACCTAAAATCAAAGTTCAAAAAGCTCTTCAGTGTAGGACCTTTACTCTTCTCGACACCGCCAGCAACAGCTCCGGATTCTCACGGTTGCCTGCCATGGCTAGACAAGCAAAAGCCTACAACAGTCTTTGGTCGGGGGTGATTCCACCTCCAAACGAACTCGTAGCACTAGCAGAAGCACTAGAAGCTAACAGGGTGCCATTCATATGGTCTTTAAAAGATAAAGCAAAGCAATATTTGCCTAATGGGTTCATAGACAGAGCAAATGGTATGGTGGTACCATGGGCTCCCCAGATAGATGTGCTGTCTCATGGTGCTGTTGGGGTGTTCATAAGCCACGGCGGCTATAACTCGATGCTGGAAACCATAGCAAATGAGGTGCCGATGATTGTCAGGCCATTTTTCAGGGATCACACGATAAACGGACAAATGGTAGAGGCGGTCTGGAAGATCGGTGTGGTTGTCAAGGGTGGAACTTTCACCAAGAATGACATAATGAAGTGTTTGGATATGGCTTTAGCACAAGAAAATGGAAGGGAGTGGAGGAAGAATTTGAAGGCAATCAAAGAAATGGCACAAGCAGCTGTTGCCCCACAGGGTAGCTCTGCTAAAAATTTCAAGGCATTGCTGGATTTAGTTAGTAACTAGCAGTTGGATAATAAATGAAGATGCCTGTCAAAATAAGGTTCAATGTAGGAGCATTTCTTTAAACGCAGGCCAGTAATAAAAAATATTATTATATAATTAATATATTAGTTCATTCTGTATATATTTAAAATAAACATATTAATTTTATTAATGCAACTAAAATAAATAATTAAAGAATAAATTAAATTGAAATTTCCATAATGCATGTACAGGGAAAAAATATTATGGATTCTGTTGAAAGCAGATGAATAGGGAGCAAAGTAACAGTTACAGATCTTTCCACACATTAAAATCGGAATTTGAGCTGTTTGTGTTTACCATACCATCTTGGCAACCCAAAAAGAAAGTGCTGCGCAAAGCATCGACGTTTACCAGAGCATGGGCTGTTCCACTAGGGCTACCTGCAACAACGACTTCGTCTTCCTCAACCGTCACTTCAGCGTAACCTCTATCCACCATCTTATTTTCCAACTGCAATATGTACCACATGAAATTACACATCTGAATATATAAGACATCTTTCAAACACTTGAATAACACTTGAATCTGTGCAGCAAGAGAAAATAGTGACCGATTCGCTTTTATTCGATAGAATAGATTGAACTATGAAATTGGTGATTCCATGGGAAAAAAGTCTAGTAATAATCTTGACAGATAAAAGACCAGGAATGTCTATGCTACAAACGTAATATCAACTTTTTTTTCTTCTGAAAAATTAATGAATTTTATCTGCAAGAGAAAATGGCATGTGGATCAACCAAAACAGGACATTAGATGTTAAAGAAAACATCAAACCATGGAATGATTGATCATAAAATCAGTGGCCCTGCAAATAAAATTGGCTCGAGGACTCTGGACAAACAAAACTAACAAAGTCTAGTCATGCGCTTAACTGATCGAAAACTGGGAATTAAGACCAAATTAAAACTGTGCAGTTGAATCCAATAGCAATAAAGAAATGAGCTTGAGATATTAACTTCTACCTATGCCAGATTTTGTACCATCATTCCTAAGAACAGGTATTCAATTTTTCATATGATAATGCTAGTATCAAAGAGATACTGGGAGCAAGAAAAGAAATCAAAAAATAGAAAAACAAAGTCAAGGATTTCATATGATAATGTTGGATGAAAGATCTAGGATGAATTCATAAACGCAACTTCAACAATAAAAAGAATCTCATAAATTAGTAGTGGAGGAACACGAAAAGGGAAGGTCAAAACAAACTTTTGTTACACTGAAATGTCGGAAAACAACAAAAGAGGATTACATTGGCATTGTCAGCCATATAAACATCATCATTTCAAGGCTCCTGTCTTAAATTCGCATCATAACTTTTGGTCTAATGATTTGATCAACTAAACTGTGAAAACCAAGAGGAAGACCCTAGTCTTAGTTCAGGACTTGCGGTTGGATGAAACTAAAACAATTAGATAAAAAATCCTCTCCGCAAATTAAACATAAACAAGACTAAGAAAAAGGAAATAAAAATTTTATAGAGAGAAAAGATAACTGGATGCAAATGCCACATAAAAAAAGAGAGAATGTTCTAGTTAAAACTGCACTCGATTCTTCGATCCATGTTTTCGACTTTTGCCTTTCCCGTATATGATGAAGAATCATAATACCATTTCATGAGAAAAGAGCATACCCTGAATTTTGTCCTTGCCCCCCAAATGACAAAGGTTTCGTTACAAGCATAGTGTCGGTGATTTCCCCTCATACTACCATGTCGAATTTCACCAAGGTGTGCTCGTAAACAAGACACCGCTCCACCTGCAAGAAAATGTCTACTAAAAGAATAAGTAAAAATGAAAGAGAGAAATTATGAAACAATGAGGAACTAAGGAAGCTTAGATCCCATCTAAACTTAAGTAATATAAAAACAAAACATTTTTTGTATTAAAAGGACATTGCTATTTGCTCACTCACAAACAAAGGATTTCATACAATTAAGCCAAAGATCACATCTTCTTGGAGTTAAAAAAACAGGGTATCACATCCATATTGTTAAAAATCAAACTTGATTCAAGAACAATATATATAATTATTGAAGAGAAACATATCAGCAAAGTAAGAAATTTCAAGAGTTCTTTAGAGACTTCAAGCTTATGTGTTGGTAACATTTTAAAGCTCCACCTACAATCTTCACTTGATATACAATCTAGATAAAATGATACGTCAAGACATTGCTAAAAACAACGTAAGAGAGTCTATAGGTGATAAACAAATAAACCTTTGACGCCAGACTGAAGCGCAAGGGAGATGGGATCGAGCATCCAGCCTCGGTTGTCCTTGACAATAGGTGAGGGTAACCCGGATTTGAATCGTACAAGATTGGCCATAGAATCCTCATTGTGAAGACCATCTCGACCCAATTCCCGGCGCCAAACACCAGAAGAAGAATACTGCAATCTGAGAGAGACCCATGCCAGCAACAACAGCAACAACAGAAGAAAAGTGAATGCATGGGGCTTTTTCAGCAAGTGTTTAAAAGACGAGCTTTGGGTCTGAAACTGAAATGAATTGTTGTCGGAGCTTTGGGTGGATGCGTACGAATTTCGCCTAGGGTTTGCCATTCTTTACTCCCCTTCCTTTATACGCTCTACACTGTCTTCTTATTTCATCCAAACCATTCTCCAGGGCGAACTGCCATGTTTATCTCTTCGTTCCGAACACCATATAAAAGTCTCCACAGCTCAGTTAAAGCACTGGTTATGGTGTAATTACTATCATTTCATTTGAGATGTTACTCTCTTAATTTATTATTATTATTATTATTATTATTATTATTATTATTATTATTATTATTATTATTATTATTAATTTTGGCTTACGTCCAACACTGATTTCTTATAACCATTTGATATTTTAATCTATTAATAAATTAATTTAGATTAAATGTTAAATAAATTTATTATAAAGTTTTTTTTATAATTAAGGATAATAATTTGACCTGACGGGTTTAATCCGTTTTTACCTTTTTAGATCGTTATTAAATTAAGTTTAAATTAACTTTTGAATATGATCGAATAAAGTCGATATTTAAAATAAAAAATATTCAATTCGACTCAAAATAATATTTTTATTTTATTTTAAATATTTTGGTATGATTTATATTTTTAATTATTTTTATTAGATATTATTATAGTAATTTCTTTGTTTATATTTTTAACCAATTTTCTATTTTATTAAATAAAAAATATTTTTATTTATATCAAGACAATTTTATTTTGAATTTTTATTTTAAAATATAGATTAAATTCTATTCGAGTAAAATATAATAAAATATAAATCGGGTGTGAATTACTAAAAACTTGATCTATAATCATCTTTACCCGCAACATAAATTTTAAACCTTATTTAAGAGATTTAATATCTATATCCGTTAAATCAACTATTAATCTATAAAATTTTAATTATTACATGCATGTATTTTAAGTATTTTAATATTCTTGATTTTATTTTTAAGTTTTTATATGATGATTTTATTTATCTTCTTTTGCATTATTAATTATCTTATTATCACGTCGATCAACGTTAAATGCTTCTATTTAACATTTATGTTATTTTTTATTACTATTTAATATTCGATTTAATATACTCGAAAATTTTAATGAGTAGAATAGTGGCATGAAAAGGACTGACGTGTTGGAAAATGCAACGAAAATATTTAATATAAATAAATAATTGTCAATCAGTAATATAATGAAATTCATTAAATGAGTAAAATAATGTCAAGGTATATTTTATCTCTAACGTTGACCTATTTTCTCGGTATTTAATATAATTTAATTTTAATTATTATTATTTTATTTAAATGTTAATATTTAATAAAAATAAATTAAATGATTTAATATTAAAATATTAAACTCAATTAACTCTAAATTCAGAATCCCTTATTCAACTAAATTCAACTTAATTAATTTTTTTTATTTAACTCGATCAAATACTGACTTATAGGGACGGAGCCACATGAGGGTGGGAAAGGCAATCGCCCCCACCCCGAAGAATTTTTTTTCACTTTTGTTCCCCTATTTAATTTTTTTAAAATTGATTTTTTTTATGAATTTATCCCCTATTTTTAAATATTTATATTTTGTCTCCTCAACCATAAATTCTAGCTCCGTCCCTGCCGACTTAGATAGTAAATCAGAGTCCCTTGCTTTGCTAAATTCAGATCGTGTACCAGTGTTCTCTTCATTACTTGTACCTCGGACGTTGGTATCTTTAGTCCCAAACTTGCACCTGACCGTTGGATTGTTTTCACTGTTGTGGGTTGTGTCGATGGTTGACGGAATCTATAGGTGCCCCATGACAGAGTCATAAACGGTCGGTGAGACGGCGACTCGAAAATTACAGTCACCATGAGTTACCCCACTAATGCAGATAGCTGATATATTACCATTTCCACGATGAGTTTGTGGTGAAAACTACATTATCTTGGTAACAAAGTTGCCATGACAATCGACCAACGAACAATCTGCAGCAATCTTGCAAAGAACTCAACAATAGGAACTAGGAAGTAACGACGACAATGCCGGTCTCGTAGCCGCAGTAGTATAACGACGTTACAACAATTAGTTTATCAGAAATGCAACCGGTTTCATTGGCAGTCCGGCCAAAAGCCGCGCTTGCCTAAATTACTATATAATAATAGCAATTACATATGAAAACATTGGGAAGACAGCAGCTACATGTAACCAGTCAGGTTCAGCGTACAGTTGGGACATGGAGGGAAGAACTGTAATATACAGGCAACAAATATAGACATACAGTTAACTCTCTTCCTACAAGAGTTGGTTTTATCCCTGCTGTGCTCTGTGCTGGTACTATTTCATGTTAGAAAGAGAAAGGGGAAGTCCCATGTTCCCCCCTTCCCTTTGGCAATGCCAGAAGGCCTATCATGCCATGGCAACTGGACATCAACGTTCGAGCGGGAACATTGATGCCTATCCACCCAGGCAAATAAATCGTGTGTAGGTAATGAAAATGTCGGACGCTGACAGCAAATTTGGCAACTGGTGGCTGACTTGACATTTGCAGAAGTATAATATTCACAAGATCAATGGCTGTCATTATTTCTGTTAGAACCACTGGATCTAGTGGTTGAAGCTTTGCCCTTCCAGCTTCTTCCCCTACTGCTACCACCTCCCAAGCTCTTGGAACTCCCCATCCTACTGCAAGCTCCACGAGAGTTCACATCTGATAGGCCATTTTCTAGAGCTCGAACTAAATTCTCAAAGTAAGTTCGTGTCACGCTGTTGTCATAAGTTTGTGCAAGTAATTAATTAGATAAAAGATGGCATACCAAGTCTCTCAAAATGCGTAACGGTAAGAGAAAATACTTCACTAGAAAGTTCAATAGAAAGGGAACCATCTCTTTCGAACACACTACTTCTTTCCATGACAAGCCAAACGGATAATTTCTTTGATAAAAGTTCATGAAAAATACCTGGTCAATCCAGCAAGTTTTGAGCGAAACTCATTAAACTCTTTTAATGGTCTGTCTGCATTGAGGTAAACCTGAAGCTCCTTCTCCGCACATTGATGAAGTCGTTCTAGCCCAGATTCAGCTTCACCTGCAAGACATACGAGCCATGAGTTGACAGTGAATGGGAATATAAAGCCATAGCTTATAGATGGAGACACATTACCTTGAAGGTATTCAAAGAACTGCCTTTTAGCATGTTCCTGTTCTGGTAAATAATATCCATATGCATAAGTCCATTTTAGGACTCTCCTACATTCTATTATCTACACAAGAAGAGCACAGACAATGAGCTAAAGTATGTGGCTAGTGACTAAGATATTTTGAAATTTACCTGTAGCCATGCCTCAATGATGAACTTCAGCTGTGATTCAGGTTGGCACTGTGTCTCACTCAGCCTCTCAAGCTACATTTACATGTAATTGTCAGCAGTTCCCATAATCTAAAAAAATAACAATCATAGTGGATTCTTATATTGGAATTATTACTGTCTTCTTTTATATTTTTGGCAGGAGAGATTGAACCCAATAGGCGAGGTAGCCAAAATGACAGAGATAGGGTGGGACATCACCATATTGGAAGGAAAGGGAAGATCTTTGGCAGCTGCACATCTTATAAGACGCGTCTTTGGGAAAAGGGGATTTTTTCACCTTAAACCACAAAATGCTTCAATGATAACAGATGATTATCAATGGGGAACAAAAATAGTATCCAACGTAGTAATCTCGTTTTTACGTGGCAGGTATTTAAAAATCACATTAAATGTTTCATTGGTTACACAAATCTTGACAGTTCAAAACTTAACAAAGTGGTACTGCCACACTTCACAGATTCAATAGATAAAACTCAGATGACTAGAACTTGCAAATGTCATGAAAAGGAACATATGAAAACCAGGGGTGACAGGTTTGCTTACATGCACCGATTGCATTTGCTGTAGATCAGCCATTGCCTTTTGCCTAGACTGCATAAATCAATAAAAGTTTTAACAAGTAAGACACGTGTTTTCTGATTATTTATATAGTGGCACAACATCCACAAAGTATACCCAGAAAAAAAAACAGTCGGAGGAAAAGGGCCAATAAATACTGCAAATTCTACAACCTAATACATACTGATTGGTTGGTTGCCCATCGTTCGTAATAATGAGTATATTTCTCAACAGATAATTTAGCCATCTCTCTTCGTTTCTCATCTTCATCAAACTGTAAACAAATAGTATGGATCAGAAACGCAAAACAGAGGGCAGTTAAATCACGATGCAGAATGATTAATGACAAGCACTGGGAAATGCTGAGGCAAGAGTAAGGAATTGTTTTCATACTGTGCCCTCTTTTTTTGCTGTCTCATAACGGTTGCAAGCATAATAACCACCTGTTACCTCACCATGAACAGCCCATGCACCAAGGCAAAGCCTGCATGCATATGTGGTCAACTGGCAGAAGCTTTCATACAAAAAGGAGAAAACAAACAGTAGGGACATAGAAAGATAAAAGAAATAAATTCTTTTGGCACAATCTTTTTGGTTTCAGCCTCCATCGAGGAAAATTGCCTCTAGTTGAGTAGATAATATAGCTAAAGAAAGTAGGGAACCATAGCAGAATTATTTATATATGTTTTCATTTGAGAAAAAGGGGGAACAGACAGCCAATAAGGTAGTGACTAGTGAGGACAGACATCAATCAAAATACAAACAATGCATATGTAAGAAATAAGCTCACCAGCAAAATTCAAATTTACATGGTGGTGTGCATGTCATATGCATGCATCCATGGTTCTTCTCAATTGGGCGCTTGCATTTTGGACAAGGTTTGGAATTAGCCAATATCCTGAAGATTAAAACAGGCATATTGATTGAGAAACAGAACATTATGAAAATATAGCATGGTATAACATATAATGCAGAACAACTATATAGTCATTGGACAATCACAAGCAAGCCCATTTGTAGAAGGGGAAAACGAAAAGGGAACTTCATTAAAAAATAAATTATGAAAGAAGACATTCCTTTGTCCACTTTAAATGTTTTAGAAGAAAGTTTAATATGTATAATATAAATTGAAAAATTAGCTATCACTCAGGCAGTCGGGATCAGATGTGTCAAATATGCACATATATGACACGAGCATGCTCAATTTTTTTTCTAAAATTTTCCGTGTATTTGGAAGATCTTTGGAAGGACGTATCCCTATACCCATATTTGAATATGCATCAGACATTTGTGCCAGTCACAAATACTTCAAGAAAGATGAAGGGTCGGAGAAACATAATAGCATATTTGTATAGATATACAAATGGGGGATATTTATTTCACTACTTCATTTTGTAGAAAAAAACAGAATTTGGTAAGGAATGAGAATCTATAACTTAAAAATTACCATTTCCATAACCTTCTAATGTATCATCTGACCCAAATAACACACACCCCTTCACTCTACCCCAAGAATCCCTTTCTTTTCTGATAATCCAACTTGTGGTAAGGAATGAATCTGGGAAAGCTTTCCCAAATGCCCTACTGGCAATATCCAAAAAAAAAAGTGGTATTCAGATATGGAAGCATTCTACACACATACTGTTTATTTTTCAAGATAGAGTCCTCCACATTCAAGCTCAGCAGAGAGGGAAGTGAGAATAAGAAAATTGCTTCTTTTAGGTGGGCCATTCAGCACCAAACTAACAACCCCAGTATTTGGTATGAATTAAACAACATTACGCATTAGAATAAATCTAGTTACCATAATCATATTCCTACCAATTCATATTTTCAGACTCTGCACTGTTTTTCAGTATCCACTTGGCTACAGTTTCACAATCAACAGGACGGTGAGCTTCCTCAGAACACTGCAAATCAAATGCACATTATGGATCGAAATTCCTGTTTGCAATTTAAAAAATGGAAGAAGAATGAAGCAGAAAGCCATATGCAGAAATTGTTAAAAGGAACTCTAAACACAAACAGCAACAAAGGATCTTACATTCCAACAAAAGCCATATGAGCAGCGACAAGTAACATCATAGTTTCCACTCCCAAAAATAAAATTCACAGCATATTCACACCCAGGCGCAGGACACCATTTGGTCTGCAAAATTACACATGAGTATAGAAATGTTTATAATACCAAGGAGGTGAACAAGAAATAACGGGAAAAAAAACTATGCCACTATTCTTATTAGTGATTTTGGTAGAGAATACATATTGCAGTAATAATAATATAGTAAAACTAATAAATAAAACTCAAAATGAACATATCAAATCAATACACCCATGGTTCAAATCCATGACAAGCTTGAAGAAACCCCCTTTCTGAAGCTACAATTGGGACAGAAATATTAGCAATATTTTCATACACCCTTAAAAAGCACAAAATAGAAAGAAATAGTTATGAATTATACAATACTCCTTTTGTACTTAGGCACCACAGATTAATAGCAAGAAAGTGTAATTACTAGGTAAATAATCACACCCTCTTGTAATTACCAGGAATTCTGATTCCTTAGATTTGTTTGGCTGTCAAAGTGTAAAAATTCAGTGAGCCCACTAACTGAAATTGAATAAAAATGCTTAAAAGTCATCATGGCTAATTGTTAGCATAATACCCCAAATTCTCAACTCCCTATAAGAATTGAAGAGTGTAATTGGGGTACACCGATTACACTCAACTCAGTGGGACCCACTAATTACAATTGTAAACAAAACATGCCACACAATGTATAATTACAAGCAATCATACCCAAATCCAGTTAATGCACGATTCTCCAGACACCCTCCATGTTTTTGTTCAAAAGTATACATATAAACTTTGTAGAAGAACGAATTGTAAAAATCAGTAAGCTGGATGACAAATGTGTTTTTATATATAAATAAGCCAGAGCAGAAATAAGATAATGTGGTTAGCATCTTTTATATGCAAAGCTGCTAAAGGTTACAACCAATTTCAATTCATCGTCAATTAGATACTAACCATAAGGCATTAAAACACACAATACAGAATCTTACAACTGCACTACCAATGCAGTGACACCTTGTCCTTCAGCCCAAATGACACATGAAAAGGAATAAAAATAAATATATATATATATATATGCATACACGTAAGGAGGCGATTCTGAGAAATCTTTTTTGCAAGCTTTAACTAGTGAAGGGAAAGTAAATGCACACATCAAATGTTATTCATAGCAACAAGTCCTATTACTTAACATTTTAAGCATTACCTTCCTATTGTCTTCAACATAAGATCTAATGAAATAACGAGAATACTTCTCTCTGTCTTCATAAGAAGCCAATGCATTTATCATATTTTGACCAACAACAGCTGCACAGGATGGATCAGGACATCGCAACATCAAACTTCCAGGACCATCATTAACGGCTGTGCTAATATAGCCTAAACAAGGAAAAATCATATATATAAATGTACCGAAACTATATAAAAATTTTCACAAGCAATAAAATATGGAATGTTTAGTAAACATACAAAAACTCTGAGACGGAAGGGGTAAGCATTTCCTTTACCAAATTAAAAGTAAAGCTAGAATATCAAAACAATAACCTGGTCTACGGTCGAGCTTAAAATCACATGCAGCTATAGATAACCATGTAAAAAAGAATTTGTAAATGTACAAGCCCTTCACCCCTTCCCAGACAGTTTATAGATATGCGAACTCAATGCTTTACGACAAAAACCTCCCAAATCTAACCAACAGCTTTCAATACAATTCTGAAACTGAAAAATTAAAAAGGGAAGGGTCCACTGGAACATAAGCCTATATAGGAACGTTAATAATAGTACATAACTTCTATATAGTGGCAAGCATTGTTGATCTTTGCTTAATTCAAATCCAGTAAAAAAAGGAGCATTGGCCATGTATAAAATATACATGGTAGAACAGCAACAGAAACCAGAAGCTTAAAATATTGATGGTTGCAATACTGATGATGAGCCTCTTTAAAGCATATTGATAGTCTCCTGCGAGAGTTTACTTATCTTTCTTCATAATACTTTTAGCAGTTCCTTGTGCAAATTATCAGATAGCCATTCCCTTGTGACAGAGCTTGAGTATAGAACAACAATCACACTCTTATGAAGCAACTAAAGGACCCTGTCTACTGTTTGGAACTTGTTACTAACTTCCAATATAATAGTAAGAGACAGATTAATCAATAAGGAAACCCCCTAATTATGTAAATGAGAACTTTCTAAACATTGGAACCCATAGGGTTTGGACTGCATCTAACACCATATACCATTGACACTGTCCTAGATTCAAAATCTCAAAATCATTTGGGCGGCTCAAAATAATTATATTGATAGATTCAACCAAAAAAATTAACTATTCTTTCAGCCAAATGCCTAAAGTAGTATCTTTGATAGAAACACAAGAAAAAAGGAAAACAGAACAAGGAACAAGTAAATTAACTTCAGAATGAATGGAACAGCTGAAGAAATTTCATTAGCACCCAGGAGTTAGAGATGCTAATAAAATAACTTCGAATTGCATCCAAGTAGAAACATCCCATACCTTACCTTTGCTAATTTAACAGTCCATACGGAGCTTGAGAAAACACAAAAGTTAGATTATATTACACTAAAACTAAACTGAATTATAAATTTTCTTTTCTTCCAGAACCTAAAAGTAGATTTCTTTGCCAGAACTTATTGATCTTTCCTAAATTTTATGCTTCAAATTTTAGAACAATCTTCATAAAATTAAAAAAAGAAAAAAAGAGGGGAGAGAACCAGGCAAAGAGTAGAAATAAGTGATCATAACTCCTACATTAAACTTTTACTTCCAATAAATGTTCTTCCTTTACATAATAAGCAGGATATTCATATCATTGCCACTAACTGTTGGTTAGGAGATATGTTATACATATTAGAATAAACTCCTATTTTATAGGAATTTATCAGCAAAGATAAAGACCTATTTTCTAGGAGTTTTATCAATTAGTTTATCTTATCTTGCTAAGTATTAGAGATCAATCTTAATTAGGTTTTCTAGTCTTTTGTAAACTCTTATAAAGAAGTCTATATATTCAGACTTCTTGTTAATTAATAAATATACGAACAGAGGGTTAATTAGACTCTGTTTCTACAGAAAATACTCTTTTTTCTCTGCAAATACCTATTATTCACATGGTATCAGTTTAGGTTCATCGATCCTTCCTCTGAAACCTTGCTGTCATGGTTCAAATAGAAAACCCAGCAGTTAGTTTCCAACTCACTGCTGCTCCTTCTTCTATTACTTCCTATACTGCCAATGAAGGTAGTATATCTTTTCTTGCCAACTGTCAATCTACAGATTGGGTTGTAGACTCTGGCGCATCAGATCATATGACTGGGAATCTTCATGTTTTTCACACACTCAACAAAATACAGACCACATCATCGGTTAGAACAGCAGATGGCTCGTTATCAGTAATTGCAGGGAGTGGTTCAGTTAAAAAAGTCCAAGTTGTCATTAACCACAACAGAACAATCAACCTTATCCTCCACTCTTGGAATGGAGGTTGCAAGATCAACGGATGGGATTATCATTAACCAGAGGAAATACATACTGGATTTGCTTTCTGAAACCGGGATGCTCGGCTGCAAACCAGCAGATACTCCTATGGAATCAAAGGTTGGTGGGCAAATTGATCTACTTGTCCTTGACTCGCCCAGACATAGCCTATTCAGTCAGCATAGTTAGCCAGTACATGAGTGATCCTAGGGAAGAACACTTGGAGGCAGTGTATAGAATCCTAAGGTATCTAAAGTTAACCCCTAGTTATGGTCTGTTTTTCAGGAAGAATAAGGACAGATCGGTTAAAGTTTATACTGATGCTAGTTGGGCAAGTGAGTTAACTGATAGAAAATCTACCAGTGGGTATTGTTCCTTTGTGTGGGGTAATTTAGTTACTTGGAGAAGCAAAAAACAACCTGTAGTATCCCGTAGCAGTGCAGAATTAGAATACAGGGCAATGGCGCAAGGAATTTGTGAAGGAATGTGGTTAAAAAGGCTTCTCTCAGAACTGGAATTAGATGACAGTCAGTTTTGAGTTATTAAGTGATAGTCAATCAGCAACTAGCATCGCCAAAAATCCAGTACAGCATGATCGAACCAAGCACGTGGAGATTGACAGACATTTTATATCTGAAAAGGTTAATAATGGAGTTGTAAAACTTCAGTTTATCTCAACCAAAAATCAACTTGCAGATGTTTTCACCAAGGCACTGCCGAGAGTAAACTTTGATGAATTAACTTCCAAGCCGGGAGTCTATAATATATACTCACCAGCTTGAGGGAGAGTGTTGGTTAGGAGATATGTTATACATATTAGAATAAACTCCTATTTTATAGGAATTTATCAGCAAAGATAAAGACCTATTTTCTAGGAGTTTTATCAATTAGTTTATCTTATCTTGCTAAATATTAGAGATCAATCTTAATTAGGTTTTCTAGTCTTTTGTAAACTCTTATAAAGAAGTCTATATATTCAGACTTCTTGTTAATTAATAAATATACGAACAGAGGGTTAATTAGACTCTGTTTCTACAGAAAATACTCTTTTTTCTCTGCAAATACCTATTATTCACACTAACATCTGGTAATTTAGCTTTGGCCTCATGTAGGCTGACAAGACAAAGCAATCAATCCACCAGTTTTGAAACCAGAAGAACTACTCAAAGTTTATATTATTCAAAGCAAATGAATATTTTTGGTTGCCACAAAACAAAATTAAAAAACAGTCAAAAGAATGACACTGAGAATAGCAGGATTAAACAAAAATTGAACTTTTAAGCACGATGATATGAAAATAAAAGGTTAGGCCGCACCACACTGACCTGACCAACAAGAGTTACAAAAAGGATGACCACATGCAGCAGCATGAAGCAGATCACAAGGATAGGTATCAAAACATATCCCACAAGTCATCTGCCAAAATAAGAGATGTGAAGAAAAATGAAAGACATAAGCCTTCAAAGAGCGCGTACCAACCAAGCACTGGAACTCCTGGCTCATAAAATAGAAGTTAACACCTAATCATGTTTGTATCACTCACTTCACTACCATCTGGAAATGGGACTACATGCTTATCCAATAAGCCAACCGACCTGCGAACCTTCTCCTCATCTGCAAACCATTCATCGTGTACTTTACTGACATTCCTGTAAGTACAAAATAAACATAAATCACTTACATCAAGGTACACAAATCTATCGTAGTCAAGAGATAGAAAAAATATATACACATCGACCAAAACATTGAGAGAAAAAATGCTAATCTTCACTATGCATATGCATTGCTGCAGTTAAGGTCCATTAAAAATATGATATTATCCTATACAATGGCATTAACTCCACAAAGGGGGCTAAAAAATAACACACGTTCCGCTTGGTAATCTCCTTTTAAAAAAGAAGTCGAATGTTTTAACCCTACTAATGGAGTTAAAAAAACTTCACTGCCAGCGTACCTGATAATGATCCTTAAAAATAAATTTCAACAAGTGAAAAGATCTAAAATTTCGGAAGGAACGGAAGTGGAGAGATTATCCAATACAGAAATTATACCAATAGTGATTACTCACCAATTATAATAGCGTAGTAGAATGCCTGCTTCAGCCTTTGAGATGGAAAGCACAGTAAATATCCTAATGATGTCATCCTCTTGACGTTGACGAATATCTACTTCACTCAAAACGGTATAATTTTGCTAAGAAAAGAAGAGACACATATTCAGGATAAGCAGCTTCAAAAATATTTAATTGATTAACAGAACAGGGTTAAAAATACACCGACTTTTATACACAAAAAGATGAAAAATGTTACTCCTATAAGCTTGTAGTGCAAATCACATTGTTAATATTCAGTCCTATGGCAAAAGGACTGAATGCATGCAGTGCAAGTAAAAGGAACTTATGACTTCTGTAAAACACATTAGCTATCAAAACCCACAAAGAAAAAGTGTTTGGTCTCAGCCATTCAATTTGTGCTAGTAACTAGGTAACATTAGAGAAAAAAGTAAGGTTTTACAGACATCACTGTGGAATTTCAAGTATATTCCAATTGGTGCTAACAGTAGAGCAGCACAAATACGGCTAAAGCAAAGGGTCAGAAAGTTAACCAGTTTACCAAATAAAGCAGGCAATGAGCACCTGCATGTTGGATTTCAACTTGTATAAAAAACGACACCCAACATGATTGCATTGTGTTTAACACTATATTGTAAAGTGAAAACATTACCCAATGAATTGTGGAAGGAAAAACACATAATGTTCCTTTTTCTCTATCCCAAAAAGTATCTAATACTCAAAAGTAGAATGGTTTTGGGCTTTTGGCCTAGAGACTTGACAGCAAATCTTTGACTTAGAACTTTGATATGTTTATTCAACACCTAAAGAAACTACAACTCAAGATGCTTGCGGAAAAAAAAAATTCAAGAGGCTCATGGAAATTTTACTGAACCAAGGGGTTACGGAATCATTTTATTCTGCTATCTAATTTCATTTCATTTCCACATGGTAACCAATGCAATATAACATGGTCCATTCCATTTCCATTGTTCTGTTTATCAACAGGCTTAGCACTGCACATAATCCCACAGTTCAATATCTAGTAGAAAATCGATTTGCGGAACAAAAAACTAGGAAATCTTGTGTATATTTTCAAATTCTGAAAAGATGAAGCAAAATCAAGCATATTAAGGTAATCAATGCTTGCAAGCATGACTTCATGACCTCTTAAGATACTATAATTCGTTCAACAAAAAGCAAGTGCAGTTCAATAATCACACGACCAAAAAAGGGAAAAAACAATTTGAATGAAATTAGAAACTTTCAAATTTGCATGAAACAATCACACATTCGATAACCACGTTTAACCATAAGCAACTCACGCCAACAAAGGGTAACATAAATACTGAACAAAAAGCATGAGCTTTAAATCCTAAAGGACAAAATTCTAAGCAAATAAACTGAAAAGAAGAATAACAAATACCTGGTGACTATGCGATGCAAAATCAAAGGAATCATCAGAATCATGGTCGATGAACTCGTAACCAGCGTCATCCTCATCAGAATCTTCGTAAGTAGCCAAGGCCCCAGCATCATCGTCGCCGTCACTGTAGAAATCGTCTTCATCCGACTCGTTGGCGTCGTTCATATACAAATCATCCTCCGATTCCATTTCCCTGCCGCTACCTTCTGTTTTCCCTTCCTCCTTGGATATATATACCAAAAAAATCAAATTTAATCAATAAATTGTTGGAGAAAGCAAAGGAAATCAAACCCCCATCAAGAATAGTGAGATCAATGAAGGAGGAAGGGGTGGCAAAGATGTAAATAAGGGGGGAAAGGCAGAAACGAAATGGAAATGGAAATGGAAACCGAAAGAAGAGAGAGAGGAATTCAATTAAAGTTCAATTCGTTTTAGCAATACTGATACTATAATTTTAGAAATCCCAAATCAAATTCCAGATTTTTAACATCAAGAATGTATTTTTAGGCGTTAAGCAAAATCTAAGCTAAATTTGATTACAGAAAAGTCCATCATGCCAGCCTTAAACGTGTCAAAATTTATAAGGATAGAGTAGATAGATAGTCACCTAAGTTTTAAAATTTTCATTTCAATCACTCAACTTTTAGTCTCCTTCCATTTTGATCTCTCACGTTAATTCTTTTTTCCTCCATCTTCTTCTTCTTCTTCTTCTTCTTCTTCTTCTTCTTCTTCTTCTTCTCCTTTCCCTGCTCTGTCTTTCATTTTCACCTCTTAACAATCTGCTGAGAAACAACCCTCTTCGTGTTTTGAGGGCATCGACATCAGAATGTGACTCACCCTTCATGCTGGAGATGTTGCAGTGGACGGAAACATTGGATTCTCAGAATTTGGAACTCCGGAGGGTCTCTGATGAATCAGCAACATGATGTAAATAACATGTTCTGCAGAACCAAGAGATGAAGCGTTCATGGAGTCATTGCTATACTGAACTCAATCTGCAGGGGGGAAATGGAAGGTTTTGGGAAGAAGTATAGAGTAGAAGAAAGCTCAAAAGTTGATTTAATTAATTGCATTATGTTTGTTTGTTGTATATTTCATTTTTTTCTGGCTCAGTGCACCAGACGTTGAAACAAACCTCGAATTCCAACAATTTTATAATTGGATATTATAATATCTTTTATCCGGTCCGAAAGAAAACTGAGTCGAACAAGCTACCAAAAACCAAATTAGAGTAAATAATTTTATAAATTCATACCATATTCATGTAATCATAGAACATACACAAGTTTTTTGGCATCCATGCTATGGAATTAATCATGTCGAAACATGTTTATTCTTGAATTCATGATTAAGGGGTCATTTTGCATGAAGTTAAGGTTTTAGGGATGAAATTGAATTTTTACTAATTCTAGATAACTTTACGAATTTAAAGCTCGATATATTATTTAATTTTTAAATTTCAGTTATCAATTTGAATATCGATGCAAGGGTTTATATCGATACACTAAGATAATATACCATTACTCCATGCAAACCATAAATTTTAATAACTCAATTTTATATTAATATGATTAATTACACATGCATAGATCTACTTAGCCTTGTAGGCTCCATCTACTTGGCCTTTGTTGTTATGTTTATTGTTTTGGTTTCGTGTGAATCATTTTATTTTTGTATCATTTGTTGTTTAATTAAACCAGTTTATGTTATAAAAAAGCTACGACTACTTTGTTGTTCACTTGGGAAATTAATTAATTTAAATCAAATTAAGATTCGTTTACCGATTAAAAATTTGTTTGATTCACATAAATTTAATTATACGTCAGAAAAATAGGATACTTTATGAATCAAATTACGTGGCATCATGTTGTTTCATTATTTAATTCTAGTTATATCGATAAATAATCTTTTACCCAAAAAAAATAATTATATATCACACGATAAACTAATCGAAAATAAATATTGTATTTTTGTGCGAGTACGAAAACGAACATAAAGATATACAAAAAAAAAATACCAAAACCATAAGAATCGTAACAAGAATAAAGTAAAAATATACCCAAAAAATAAAGTAAAAACATGTAAAAAAAACAAATGTTCTTATTAAAATTAAAAATAGAAAAGGTCACAGTTCCTAGGATTTTATTAATTTTCTTTTTCACATAGTTTTTTTTTCTTTTAGTATTACAAAATTTCTGATTTTTTTATGACTATATGAAAATTACATTCTATTACGTATCGTTTTTTTTTTGTTTCAAATAAATATATTGACATAAATATTAACTTATTAATTATTAAAAAATGTACAACCTTTGAATTCTTGCTTAAATCACTATACCCTCATCGCTGAGCTTTTATAGAATACCAAAAGGAAAAGTTGTGACTGAAGAAATGACAAGCAAAGGCTCATATAATATAAGAAATCACAAAGAATGAATCATCACTGGTGCTAACTAAATGAAAGAGTCAAGAGTCAAAGACATTGGATATCTAAGATCTAAAGGCATAGCCAATGTTCACAAACACGAGTTCGAACGGTATCGAATAAAATAAGTATATTCCTTTAAGAAAAAAGAAGAAGAAGAAATCTAACTTACTGGTGATGCAGCTGGCAGCACACTGGTTTCATAAGCTATGAATGAAGTAATGAAAGAAGTTATCAACTGTGAAGAACCATTTAGATGGCACTTATTCTGCTCAGTAGTTAAAACTTGTAATTTTACTTTTCTCCGTCTCCGACTCCGACTAAAAAATTGTATTCATCCAAAACTGTTCCTGAAATCACACCATTTACAAGAATTATTTACAAGATATATCGAACAACATAACTTAAACTATCATGTCCTAACAAACTCGACTAACAAATAAACCTCGCCCAACCTGCTCGAACACGGATGCAACTTGAACATCGAGTTTAATTCTAAAGGAGAACAACAACCTGATACCCTCAGTTCCAACCTCTATATTCTAATATTAGTAAAATTCCCCTTTAAGTTCTGAATATCTCTGGGGTCTATGTAGGTACAAGCGGAGTTCTTTTATTTGAAACCTCGTGGTAGTTTTTAATAGAACAAAAGGAATAATAAGTTTTAGACTGAAAAAAGAAGTATAAAAAATTTAAACATTCTACTTATTGCAGATCCATTATACATACCAATATGTGGAACTTAAATGGGAAGAAGTGGTCTTTTTTCTTCCTCGTGAACACGATGACTAGCCTGGAGAAAATTAAAAATAAAGAAAAAAGCATTAGATAATGAAAACGCAGGTACGAAAATAAAGAGAAAAAGGTCAGCATATTTAGATAGAAAACTGTCAATGAAAGCTCACATCTTCATTTGCTCCGGCAGTCATATTTAGCAACGTTGCATCCTTAGACCTGATAAGATAAAGGCAAGTTAGCATCATTAGTTTACAATGGATCATAGAACTATAATATTGGGAAAACTGAGGGTAGCAACAAGACGTTGTTGTGTACATAAAAGGCGATCTTTTACTAGAAAATATAGGCAATGAACTTAAATTGGAGGTGTAGGTGTCTCTTGTATTCTTTTTCTTTTTCATTTCTTATCTGGATATCTCCAAGTCCACAACCCAGTGTCAATAGAACATCATAATCTTTTTCACAAACTTCTAAGTAGTTGTTCCTTCAATGGCCATCAACCAACTCTATGAATAAGTTCTCCAACAATTGAACAGAATCGCAGGACACTCCAAATAAGTTCTCTGAACGGAATCGTAGGACACTCTATGACTCTAAATAAATTCTCTCTGAACAGAATCGTAATTCGTAGGACACTATCTAAATAAGTTCTCTGAACAGAATAGTTAGACCCAATTATGATGATAGGCCCTTTGTTGACCCAATAGAAACCATTTTTTAGACACAAAACATAAGTTGATGTGATATGTGAACATCCGAAAGGCATACAAACATCTGAGACAAGTCGTAACTCTAGAACTCTCATTATTCCAAAGCCTCTAGACTCATAACTATCAGTGCTCATTTTAATCCTCCCTTTCGATTAGTTCAAGATCAGGAATACGGTTCTTACTTTTGAACAATAAAGGGGGAAATAAACCTTTGGAAATCATAGATACAGTAATTGCCATAATCAACATCCAAGTATAGAACAATTTCTTCATGGTCCACAAAAATAGCATATGGGAAAAAGGTATACCTCTTGCTGTCTTGGCCATTCACCATCTCCAAACTACCATTTTCTTTTCCATCTTTAACCTTTGAAAGTGATGAAAAAAACTGAAAGGAGAAAAATATACACCGCAGTTATAAGCACTCTCTCCCAAGTTCCAATCATCAAAATAGCAGAGATGGAAAGCACGAGAGGGTAGGAGTATCGAAAAATAAACAGGTGTAGGTTTCTGTGTGTGCCTAACTGGCCAGCATGAGCATATAAGAGGACCTATATAAGCTAAAATTACCTGATGCATGGAGATAATCACAACAGAGATTCCCAAAACAAAGTTTATGGTCAGGGTGTGACCAAACAAAATAGCAGATGCTATGCCAGTAAAAATTGTGGCAATAGTAGAGGAGTACTTTTTCAAGATTGTATCTGCAAGAAAAAGGAACCATACTTAATAAGACAAAATACAAACAATATGAGACGCCTATAGACAGTGAAAGAAAAATAAAATAAAATATAGTGCCACTAATAGCAAGGGTCTAAAAAAGAAGTGACCAGTCAGCCAAAGGAAAGAGAAAAAAAATAGTGAAATTTTAGAAGGGTAAAAGGCAATGTGTTGTATGATAATGTTATGGGTATTAATTTACCTGCATATTTGAAGAAGAAAGATGACAAGATCCCTTGGGCTGCATTGTTGCATATCAGAAGCATGGTAGCCTTTGAATGTCCCTGCAATATATCCAAGCTACTGGGACCTAAAAGCAAGGGGGTCATCAAAATACAGCAGCTAGTCAAGAAAAAGATTATGAGCACAAAACTAAATTAGACTACATTTGATATTTTAACTAAGCAACCATTGGATTTAGCAATATTTTTAACAGCAGTCACTATCATATAAATTGAGACTACTGATTTTCTCAACATCTATTTAACAGCAGACACATATTTTACATTGAACAAATATTTTTAAATTTACTCTAAACTCGATAAGCATGATCTACGTGGATTGAACACGGAATGCATGATTGGATCAAACAAATACAAATAGAATAAAAGGTTACAAAAGCATGTAAAAGTAATTTAATTTTACACTAAAGCAAGTGAATCCCCCGTATGTGTACACAAGTCTGAAGGAATTTTTGTGAGACAATGAAGAAATAGCACGGAAATGTGATCAATGAAGATTGGTCGACAATCATATCATAATTTCCTCCAAATAACCATAAATTATCAGCGACTACATGCCACCAGATAGCAACAGTAAATTCTAAGCTTAAAAGTCTATTTCTTACCTTTAAAAATTGCAGTTCCAAGAATGGCTAGAAAATTGAAAATTGCACCATATCCATAAAGAAACAAGTTCTGTGAAACACATAAAGCAACCACAAAATAAAAGGAGGATTCAAATTAATGGTCAAGGAACATTCTTTTAAACCAATTGTGTAACCATCAACAAATTACTTTAATTATCACAATCTATGCCATGTAAGACTACTTGAGTTTTTTTTCCTGGATGTTATCAAGAATCAATGCCAGAGCCTGAAAAACAGATAAAATCATTATAAACGCACCTGATGATAAATGCTTGTCTCAAACTGGCTCTTTAAAGCATATTCATTAAAGACAGATGCCAGGGATGGGATAGTAACCTGTATTAATATCATAGAGTTAGGTTTCATCACGTCAGAGTCTCTAGCATGATAGAAACAGTATTCTCATACATAACTAAAGATTACTTAACACTGTCCTATAGCAGTGTCTTTGTAAGAAGGGCACAACTAGCAAAATAGTGCACCGCATTATCATTATTTTTCACAGTTTGTGTTCCAAGTCATTTGGGTCATATGAGGATTTTCCTTCACTAGGTATCTTCACAATGTAGCACTATGGTTTTGCTTATTAACAACCTTTGTCAAACTTATATCTGCAATAGTTAATCATTTCTTTTTTGTTTCTGAATTCATATCATCTTAAATTATATCTACTGACTCTAAAACCCCCACCCAAAAATAAACAATTCAAAAAGTTGTCAGTTGCCACATCAATTAAGTGAAGCAACTATATTAAAAACTTACAAAAATTAGTGTGTACATGTATGCGCCTGTTGCAACAGGAAGTCCAACTGAAGTAGTACCCTCTGGTAAAGACCGCAACTGGTTTATGCTAATTCCAATAAGCAACAACGCAAGAGCCTCCCACTGTTACAAATATGAATCAGCACAACACATGCAATGCAGATAAACTATAATCAATTAACCATTCCGAACATCCACATATTTGAAATATAATCGACCATGATACAGATCAATGAGAAAATTCTTTATGTTCAAACTAACCTGAATAATAGAAAACCGCCGTTTCATGATAATCTTTAACAAGATAGCTATTACCAGAACCTGCATAAGTTGGACAGTACTGAAACAGATTCACTAAGAATTCTCACAGGAAAACAAAACAAAAAAACAGCAGGATCATGCACATAGTATAACAATTTTAATGTTGGACAGCAGCATAAAGTCGGTGTTCACCAATAAGTTAAACTTCTGGATAGAATGAAAATCATAAACTAATGGTATATAGGATTCATCACACCCATTGATTAGGGTGGTAACAACAACATGACGAATAACCAAAAGGAAACAAAGTTTTAAAGCATAAACTAACCCAAAACATATTATTCTACCTTTAGGTTGCTGAGCATCTTCACGGTAGAAGGATTGAAATAAAGCTGCAGCGGAATAACAGCATAATTATTACAAAACAAGCCAAAGACATTAAAAATAAAATTTTAAGTAACTGAAATCATGCAGGTGAGGTGACATAGAAAAAGCAGAAAGAGACGTAAGATAAACACCACCTGCATGATGAACTTTAGGTAATTGTTAATAGCGTAAAGTAGAGCTGGAACTGCAAGAAGCACATTATTTCGAGCAGCCTATAAAATTTTAAAACAAAAAATGTCACTTAGTCACGTGGAGGTCAAAAAGATGTTGTCCATGAGTTACTATGCTTCATACCATTTCAGAGAGGTAGACTCAGAACAAAACAATAACGTGCAGATAAAAATGGGGGAAATGAGCTATAAGTTTCAAAAGGACTTCATGTCACATTAAGAGGTTTTTGCTAGACCAAAATGACACCACATTAATATTAGTACAAATATTTTAGTTTACCGAATGCAACCCAAACACATTTTTATTAACAAAATAAGATAGTTAATTGGCATCATCTTTTTTCAGAAAACTCATAACATGAATGAAGAGTTAAACTATATCAACAATTAATAAAAAACGAAGTATAAAAGAAACTGCCACTCAAAAAATAAAAGAATGCCAACAATATATCTCCACTCTAAAAAATAAAACAAAATTCACCCCTCATCTACCACTAGTCTCATTAAAGTTGCACATTGCATAACACAGAATCTGACAAAATTTACTGCACAAGACCAAGAAAAATCAATAAAAAAACACATCTATGTGAAACTAAAAACATTTCACTGACTTGCTGCATCTCTACCTTCAGCATGGCTTCTTAATAAATGGAATTCTTCTAATTTATCTGCCTTTACAACCCAACATATCTTAAAAGTATCAACAAAGATCATAATGGATAACCATGTTGGTATGTCAAGTGCAATTGTTATCTACCGTAAATCATATATGGTTAAGTCAGCTTCTTGATCAATCTCACAGTTTAGCATTCAATACAAAATCATCACATATCATTAGAAGAACCTTAATAAAACTAACATTCAAACCACTAATTATCCCAATGGTTGATCCTTACAATAGTATACAAGTTTTTCATTCTTTATCAAAAGATGTTGAGATGCATCATTAAACCATCAAGGTTGTTAATGTTACTAAGAATCAATAGTGTAAACTTCATGATACAAAAGCTAATGATGCAATTGCAATCAGAATCATAGATTTGTGGAAGTAAATTTCTTACCTGCACTAATGAAGAAATTGAGAGAAGAGATTTCTCCCCAACTTTCCTATTCCGAGCCTAGAGAGAGAGAGAGAGAGAGAGAGTTAAATAAGAACAATTAAATCTAATGAAAGAATTTAATAAAAAGAACCTGAAATAACATTAGTGAGATAACAATGGGCTAGGACTTCCAATAATCTTTGAAATGCAATTGTTTCTATTCTAACTGAATACTAATAGCAAGCCTGTTGAGCTTCTACAGGCTAGACTTAGTAACTTTTCCTTGACATTGCAGGTCAATGAGGAAAATAAACTTAATGGGTATACTCTGCTCTATATATAAGCATCTAATATTGGGTGCAATCAGCTCTATGTTCCTGTATTATTCTGATAAGTTGTACTAGAGAGACATATAAGCTTTCTTTGGCCTATCTAACCTAGTATACAAATATAATTTAATCTTAAATTCAACAGCTACAACTATGACTTAATTGAGAATACAACTCCTTGGGGACAAGACTGGACACCACTTTAGGTATATGTTATAAAAACCTGCTTATAGCTAAATGAATACATGACAAGCATATAAACTTTTTTGTTGAGTTCGTGAACTCGAGTTTATGTATATGATATAAACCTCCCTCCTATTCTTGTTGAACAATAATAAAATGGCAAAAGTACCTGGAACAAGAGCATAATAATGGCGAAAGTAACTTTGGCCACCTCAGTAAGAAAGTTAACGCTAATGGGACTAAACTTGAAACCTCCATCCACCTTTGACATATAAACCAATATAGGCTGCAATAATTAATATAAATATATTGTATTAGAATGCAAAGAAATCACGGATCTGAATAGCTGGTTTAGATTTGATGGTTAGAAGCAAAGAATTTACCTGAAAACCGACCAAAACGCAGTCCCCGGCGACCAAAAGAACGTTGACGAGCCGAGTTTTTGAGGAGACATAGCTGCGGTGCCGGTGCGTATCATAAGCCCTCGAAACGGTTTTACTACCGGGCGGTGCTATTTTTGAATGGCAAACACTGCATTCTATCATCCCCGCCAGCACCTGCACCTAACTAGTCAAACTAACAATAGATCAACAGCATAAAATCAAATTCCATTTTCTAAAAGATTAACAAACCTAGAAAAAAGATTATCTAAGGCGGCAATCTCGTAATTGAAAGAACAAAAGGAGAAAAAAAGAATCACCTGAGTAAGGGGAAGCGAAAGGCGAGAGAGGCTGCAGATCTTGATAGATCTCGAAGCCCTCGATCAGAATTTGACAAAACAAAACAGAAATCTGGGAATTATAGTGCGAAAATATATGAAGAAGAAAGAGTTGGGGATGTAACGTCACTTGCTGCCTGTTCTTTCCTTATAGTTTTGTGTTTTAATAAATTATTTTGAGTTTATATACGGAAAGTTTTACTTGTGAAATAAATAATAAAACAGAAGGCTGGTGGACTGCGCTTTGGGTATATAGTTGTATTTTTAAATATATATATATATATTTATATAATTATATATGTTTAATTTATCAATTAATTAATTTTGATTAAATATTATATAGATTTAACATAATTTTTATTTTAATTATATAATTTATAATATTATAATATAATTAAAATTTTATTTCATTAATCAACTAATAAATAATAAAATATTTATTTTTTAAGACGTCAACGTTTGATGAATGTATAAACATATAATTATAATAATATTTTTATTCTGATCTACATTCAATGTCTAAATTACTAATTTAGATAAATTAATAAGACTATATTTTTTTAGAATATTCTTATATAAATTTAAGGTCTCTTCGACATATAAATTATTAATTCAATAAGATTATAAATATAATTAGGATAATTTAGTAAAACAAAATTCTATTATTGTTTACTTCTTTAAATTTAAATCTATTTGTATTTTATTTTTAACATTCATTATTACATCCAAAAACTTTAGTATTACATTCTCATACTGTAACAAAAAATTATAAAGAGTTATTGCAACAAATATTTTCTTTCGCATAACTTTATATTTTAGAAGTATATATTATATTTAATCAGTCACATTATACATGAAATCATTCATTTAGTCAATAATAATATATATTTTCTTATAGCATATGCTCAATTTTATTTATTTTATTTTATTTTTTTTGGTTTTCTTCTTCGGGCCATTCTCTTCGTTATTCATGTTTCCTATTGCGCGGCATGCGGGTTTGTATCTTGTTTACCCATCTCCTGCTCCAAAAACCAAGGCCAATCCTTTTCGTTATAAGTTAAACATATGAACTACCCTAATCTATAGACAGGCTAAGAGAACCAGGAATAACTACAAAATACAAAATGAGCAGAACCCTACCCCATCCTAGGTCTCGCTCCGATGTCGGTATGGCCTATCTACCCCGACCTTAACCTGAGATCACCGGAGACACGGTGCTACAACATACAAAATGAAAGAACAAAACATTTAGGAGTTAGGAGTAGAGAGTATTTACATCCTTCTCGTCCATGCCGACATCCAGGGACTTCAGTTCCTCTAACAACCGTCCATACTCACGACGAACATATACCATTTCATTCCTTAGCTCTTCTACCTGGAGGAGTTAAAGGTTAGGGTTTGTTGAAGTACAGAGTGATTGATGAAACCGATAAACATTTAATACCTTGATGGTAAGGTCTTCCTCTCTCTTGCCATACTCCAAGCATCTAAAATATACACGTAAATTCCCGGCAGTTAGCTGCCAGATTGGGGTGGGGGTGGGGTGGGGTAAATTTTGAGACTAAAAGACTGGTTATCACCAAGTACATGTGAAAAATCTATATATATGAAATTGATGTATTCCACGAACTGATAGAACCATGTAAAAATATTGTACTCACTTTGCGCGAAGCCTCCTGTTTTCTTGCATCAACTTTTGGGTTTCTTGATCTTTCAAGTGATTTGCAGTAGCATTACGGGACTAGACCGAGAAAAAAAGAGGAAACACGGATAGTTAGCAATTAGAATTCGTTTTGTTAATGAAACTGATATACATTATGAGTAAGCAAAAGAAGACCAAATATCTTAACGCATATGTAAAGAAAGATGGAACTGATAAATGCATTGTTCACGTGATTGCCCCATGAAACCAGATAAATATTACAATCTCGAAATGCAAGATCATGCTCCCTACACAGACCTGAGATGTGTTGCCACATGTCACTGCTTGGCGTTTCTCCTTTTCAGTTTTTACCAAGTTAAACTGTTCCTTCCTTCTCATAGGCAGTCCTGATTAACAATAAGGCACCATGACTAGAGGGAAAAAACATTCATATTAGTACCTAAAGAAGATTGATATAGCACTTACCTTGTGTTCTTCCATGGGAGATGGGGATTGACTGCTCTGCAACATCTACACGTCCTTTTGCTGTATCAGAAGCCATACAAGTTCGATTCAACCCAAAAGATTCTTGTACGTTGCTCTGTCCTGTAAAATGAGATGAAACATAAGATGCCATTGGCCTAGACTTTTTCTTGATCTGATATCCAATTAGCCCGCAATGATAATCCCTGCAAGAAAGAATAATGAGCTTCAGGTATCCATGATGACCATGATCTTAAAATCTCAGAAGATGGTAAGCATCACATTGCAAACAGGCAATGAAGGCACCGTACATGAGTCAAAATCTATACTTCAAAATCAATAATTTCAAACCATCAAATTGAACCAGTGCATAGAAACAGAAGCATGAGGTTAAATATTTTTCTCAGCAATAATAGAAAATAGAAGTACATAGTTTTTATCCCAAACATGCAATGAAAGCAAGAAAATGTGTGCTTCCTAGTTCCTACTTCCTACCATAAACATCCATGGTAAGCCTATAGCTATAGATAGATTATTACAGCAAGAGGAATTGCAAGACAAATTAGATAGGAGGAAAACAAGAAATAAAACTTTAAAGTGGGAGAAACAACAAGCTACGGAAGTATACATGTGATTTAGTTAGCTTGTGGTATCTCTTGTAAGATCACCATGGTAATAAGACTATTAAGGTAATTAGATCACTGGTGATTTTATATTATGATGTTTGGTATAACGTTATAAAGTACTGGTGAGCTTAATCTGCAAGTCTGGCAATACACCATTAGCAACAGAACGACTGCTACAAGCACCTTAAACACAAGCCTCAAACTTTTTGGCCTAGTTTAGAGGTTTATGCCAAGAATTAGCTAGAACTTTTTCACACGTTTTCCCAATATTATTGGGACAGGTTAGTAAAAAACTATTAGCGAAGATGATTTAAGATTAATGCCATGTAGGATTGTTAAATTACTAGGAAACATGGGTGATATATTTATTGAATGCAGATTACCCAAATTTTGGGATGATCACCTCATACCAAACATCCCCTCAGATATTAAATAATAGATTACCAATATTCCCATGTCATTTCCTTCAAGCGAGTTTCAAGCTTCTGAAAAAGGGAAGTTCTCTCAAAATCTTGTTTGTTATGCGCTGGTTCAATGAAATTAGCTTCCAAAACACCTGAAAGAATAGAATAATACTTTGTACTAAGATTTTACACATAATTAACGCATGATGGAGAAAAATGGACTCAAATGTCAATGAGTTAATATATTCTTACCAACCACACCTCTACCCCTAATATTTGTTGTATAGCTAACAACATGCCAAAATGGCTGCAAAAGAAGGGAAATGAAAAGACTTTAAGAAACCAACAATAGTCACTTGAAACAAACATGTAAATAAATTGTGTGTATCAGAAAAGTATCGTCCTTAAATACATATATTCAGGCATCTGATACAAATCACAAGGAAAAAACCTTGGTCAAAGATTTAGGCACAGAAATGAGTTATTTTTAAGTTGGTCAGTCATGCACTTCACAGGTCAGAAGCTATTTTAAAAATTTTAGGAAGTTTCAGATGTTAATCTATAATAATTTTATGTTACCAGAAAGCAAACAGTATTTGATGTTCACAGAACTCTGAGGCACAAAAAGTTTTAATGAAAATGAATAGAAGACCATGACAAACAAAGTATGTATCTATTATAGACTTCGATATTTAACTCCACCAAATATAACATGGACAAAAATCAGCAGCATTATGTTTCTATGAAAGCTATAAATGAGCAGCATTTTGAGATATGATGTGGTAGTTTATTTAATCAAAGTTACACCATTAATCATTTGCATGTTTCATCCCCAACATTAACAAAGAAAGTCTAACCGTCTAAGAAAGGTAAAATATTTTTATGAAAGTTACCAGAATTAGACGGTTCTTGTGGTAGACACAAAATCCATGGATATTAACTTGAGGAGCTTCTTTAAGGAAACCAATTGTAGATATAACGATACCCTGCAGTTAAACCAGAAACAGAAATGTAATACATGATAAGTTAAAAACAATCAGGCAATCACCATCAGCGGATTCAGGGATACAATCATACCCATCCAAGCAACTTCCAGTAAAGTTTACATGGGCAATACCCAACAGATGAAATGACAGATAGCTAATTTCTTGTTAAATTACATAGGAGGATGGTTGTCTAAACATCCAGAAAGCTTCGGTAATTAATTTGAGATGCAACACCACAGATCAAATATTGGTCCATGTAGATCATTAGCTTCCAATTAAGATTAACAAGGAAAAGAAATGACGATAATGCTTGGAATGAGTAAATAGTACCTCCACAGATCCACTGCTTTGTGGTTTATACAAGATATACTCAATATATTTCAGATCATCAGCAATGTTATGACGCTCAACAATTTCACCACGCAATATTATTCTGAAACTTTCAGGGATTCGCAAATACAAGATGGACAAATATACCTGTACAGTGAGACAGAAAACTCAAGAAATATGAATCCTTCTACTCATTAGTTTAACACAAAACGTATAGAAACTATAGACTCACACGAAGAGAATGATGATAACGTCTAGCAATGTGTTGTTCATTTACAGCTTTCCATGGAAGGTGTGTATCGACCTTTGCGGTGTCTCCACTAATGCAAATATCCTGCAAAAGGAATCATAAAATTTCATCTGAAAGACAATGCAAAATATCTCGAAAAAAGAATGAACAGTAAGAAAAAAAACAACCTTTTCATCAGAATCAAAATCTAGCTCTGAATTTCCATAATTATTGAGCCATAAGTTGTAGATAATAATTTTTGTGCCATGAGAACCAATGTCATCAAACTGCACTTAGATGGAGGTACACATGAGGTTAGTTACACAAGAATAACTTCAAAGACCAAAAATTTTCACAAAATGTCAAATAAAATACATTACACAATTTGATCCACTCTCCTGCGCTCCTGACATGGTGTTGCATAATTTCCTCGTAGATTTTAGTTTTGAAGTGAATTTTATTTTATCAAATTAAATGTAATTTTGGAAGTTGTTTTAATTAAATACTTTAACCAAGTTTCTCTTCTACACTTGGCTTTTATGACTCTAAATGAAATTAAGAGGACAGCAATACAAAGAATCTTCTTAAAATCAAAACAATAAAAACACAAGCTTTAACTGAATGTGGGGTTAGTTGTATGGGTTGAATCAAGTTGCACAAGACAACTGTAAAAGAAAGACATAATTATGCTTGCAAGTCATTGAGACAAGTAAAAAAAATAAAATTCAAATATAGAATTTTCCGGCAAAAGCTCAATTAAAGTATTTTTAAGAAAAGCTCAAATAGCTCAGAGGTAGGTTTAAGTTGCTTAGACCATGTGGTATTCCATTTAAGAAAATTTCCTTAAATTGAACAAATACAATGGTCCTTTTTCCTCTTTTCTTTGTTCTCTTTTCTATTTTGATTGAAGCATATTATTTCAAGTCTCATTTTTAGGATGTATTCTTAGGTATCATTTCCAACATCACAAGGTCACCTTATTTGGTTAGCAACAATTAGTTCTTAAGAATTAAAGGCCATTATATTTGTGCTTGAAATTGCTGGAAACTAAATTTTGCAAATATTAATGTGATTTACAATTCAATTAGCAGCAATAATAATTATTGACAATTCCAACAAGAATATAAAATAAAAAACAAAACAAAAGTATAAGTCCTACTTGCTTCAAAAGCTCAGCTTCTGTTGAATATGGAGACCATTGTAACAAAATGGAGACATTCGACACAAAATGTTCCCTACCATGCAACACATCGAACATGCCACTAGACAAATTAAGCTCATAATTCACCTGCAGTTTGCACAAAGATCTTATAGCATGGATTCAAAACTAACAATAAAGTCCATGGAAAGTTGATGCTCACCATTGGTACAACTATTCTGTCTTGGCCTGTCTTTGTCAAAAACGAATAAGAGAGTAGACCAATGCTTTGAGTCAATGACCTGATCAAGGAATAAAGGGAATTAACAGTTTAAAAGTAGCAATACATGTCTAAAACAATTATATTTTAAAAGACATGTATATCATTATTTCAAGTTTAATATTGTAATTATATTTGTCCCCTTTTGTAAGGAAATTATAATTAGTATAGAATATAGATTATTTCCTCCTCATGTTCTAAGAAAAAACCAATAAGAACCTTATCATTGAAAAAGTTTCCAATAATCCCCAAGTTTGTTCCATAATTTTTTTTTCTTTCAAAAAATGTCATCAGAGATTTATGAAAATGATAAATTTATCCTCCAATTCAACATGCAATGAAATTTTAATAGGCTACAAATAAACAGCAAGGATAAAATTTTAATGCACAAGGTATATAATGATCCTTATCCTTGGTTTCCAGTGTTCTAAGAGAAATCCAATGGGAACCTTATCATTGCAAAAGTTCCCTGTAATCCTTAAGTTTGTTCCATATTTGTTTCACAAAAAGTCATCAGAGATTTATGAAAATGATAAATCTATCCTCTAAATCAACATGCAATGATAAACTTTAATGGTCCACAAATAAATAGCAAGAAAACAATTTTAATGCACAAGGTATAGAATGATCGTGGTAGAGGAATTAAACCTATCACCCAAATGGCGGCTGAAAACAATCACATCCGCTCCAAGTCTCATAGAACTAGTCTTGAACCCATTACCATCTGGAAGGCAGGAAGTTTTGTAAATATAAAGGCAAGAATCAACAAATATTCCAAATAAAACACAAGATTAATACATTGTCCAATTGTAGATTTTGACATCTTATCTGAAAATCCAAAGCTCATGCAGCGACGCATTGCTTCAGGGTCCATTCCACCACCATCGTCTAATAGCAAATTATCAAGTTTTGAGAATTACTGGTTCAAATCTTTGATTAGACAACTTTTACAAATAATAAAAAATAAATGAGTTATAAATGAAAATATATATTTATCATTTTTATTAAATAAAGAAAAAAAAATACTTTGAACTAACAAAGCTGGACTCCCATCCCTTGGGTTTGATGTTTTATCTACAATGACAAAAGTGGCCCCATTTTGGATCTATCCAATTTGAAAGAAATAAAATATGAAGTGCAAAACAGTGAGAATTCATCAAGATAGCAAATTGGGGAAAACATTGTAGTAACCTACTTAACTGTGCATATATTTACCAACATAATGGCTTATTAATAGAGTAAGAATGTGATACAAACTTCATCCACGCTTAAATTTTCAGTCATTGAACATACCAACCATAATTTCAATAATATATATAAGAGTTTGTCTATCCTAGAAAACTACTGATACTTGCTTTGGTCTAGTTACAATATTAGATGTTTATTGCAATCTTTTTTATTTAGGTTGGCCGTATTCCCAAATTTTAATGATTATAGGCTTACTAGTTGAATTATGTTAATGTAGTAAGAATTCAAAGAATTTATGTAATAGAAAATTTAAATCTCCTAATAACAGGTCAATCTGCATGAACATTCATAACCTGATCCACCATCCAATTGTAAAGATATGTTCATGTCCTTGTTAAATCACTAAATTCTGGAATCCCATACAAAATTTCAGACTATACAGTATATATATAAATAAGACGCAACAGTTATAGAATTTAATCCTTGTTTTATGACTATTTTATCGTGTAAAAAAGTTTTCTAAAATAATCCTACACCATGCACTTGTACCATTAAACAAGACATATATCAAGCCAACAAATTAAGTTGAAATTCACCTCATCAATAGCATTGTCAAGTAGTTCAGCAACAGCTGCAAACAATAACAAACAAAATACGGTTTAATCATGCAAAAGTACTCATTGCCAAAAGAACATGTAAGAAGCATAAAAAAATTTATCTGCATAAGCTACACATACCACCAAAGACCCATTTATGCGAGGTGGCATTTGAATGAAGAAACAGAGGGTGCACATGAAGATAATTTGTGCCATCTGTTGTAAATAAAACAAAAGCAAAAAGGTAGAATACGGAAACACAATGCATCAGGGAATGGGAGATCACATTTCAATAAGAATACAATGCAAAAATAATAATAGCTGCATACTTGGTAGCGAGACCTTGGAACCAATCCCCCCTTCATAGCTCCCAGCTTTCCAGAATTGTCTACATATTGGCGCTGGGGATACGGCTGACGTTGAACAGACCCCTGTATCATCACCCTGAGACTGGCATTGCTCCAAAACACGAGTACTACTTTGACCAGTACTTAAAGCATTGTTTGAGTTTTGATTTTCTTCAGAGGTTTGTTTTCTAGTTTGCGATTTGGAATTAAGAAGCTTAACAGAGTGAACACTATGGTTATTTTGCAGCTTTATCGTGCTCCCAACAGTACCCGATTCCAATTTAACAGGTTTCACGCCTACCTCTCCAAGTTCATCATCACTAGATAAGTCCACAAATTCTATACCATTCATCTCCAAAACTGTAAATAGAATGAAAATACACTTCAGCAAAAATGTTAAAAGCACAAAATCGCAAAGCGGGAAAAACGGAATCACAATAGTTTCAATTCCCAGCAAATAGGGAAATTGAATTTCTTCAAATTAAACACAACCGGACAGGAATTATTAAATTAGGTAAAAAGTGAAGAACCTTTAGGTAGGAAAACCTAACAGTTCTTCAGCATGTGCAACACAGAAGAGGCACTATATCTTTTCACTCTAAGTCTCTCCAGCATCAACCAAAATAGCGTGAAAATCTATTGAAATGAACGGATATAACTGGAAAAACTGACAACAACAGAGGAACAACAAACACACAGCATTTTCAGTTTTCTTCGTCGGGATTGAGAATTTTTTTTAAATTAGGATGTAGCTTTTAAAACCAAGCAAAATGATGAGCTCTAAACAGGGATTTAATAACGGTTTTAGGGTTGTAGAGACTGCCGGAGGTCCTCTTTTGAAATGGAATGATAAATTAGGTGAGTCGGACAATGGGTATGGCTAGGAGGCTGGAGCGGACTGATGGCAAAGAGGAGGGAATGAGTCAGGAGGGTATTGAGCTGGTCTGAGTGAGCCCGAGTCCTATCGTTCGTCAGAATGAGCGGTGATTAGTGAAGAATAAATGAGCGAATGAAGACGAGAAATGCCAGAGAATCCAGAAAGGAACCGTCTCCAAGGAGAAAGAGAGCTGAAAAGCCTATGAGACCATATACTTATTTTATGGGTTAATATCGATTTTTCTGCTATATATTAATTTTTTATAAAAAATATAAAAATTTAGTATATACTGAATTGTATAAAAATATACGTACCGAATTTTTTAAAAAAATATATAAAAATTTTAATATATATTAAAAATTAATATCAAAATTTTTATAATTTTATATAAAAAATGGGTATAATCGATTAAAAAAAACTCATTTTCTATCAAGATGTCAATCCTCCATTTATTTTATCTAATTTAAAATATATATATATAAAGTTTTTAAGTTAAGATTTGCCGTACAAAATTTTAAAAAAAAATCTTTATTTATTTATTTATTATTATTCAAAGACATAAGAACAATATTTCATTGATCAAGCCAAGTCGGAGCGTTGGCACCGAAACAAATGAAAGACATAATGACTTGAACATGTGTATAAACCAGCTTGGGACGAGGCAACGAGTAGGGGTGTTTAAAAATATCCAATCCAGTTTATCCGATCCGATTATTTATTGATCAGATTCAAAAATATAGATATCCGATTTAATTTTTATTTTTGGATCGGATATCCGATCCGATTTTAAGTTTTTCGGATCGGATACGGATCACAATATTTCAAGTTTTGGATTATCCGAAAATCCGAAAATCCAAAACTTTAAATTTTTATTAATATTAATCTTGTTATATTTAACAATTTAGTGCTTGTTATTTTCAAAAAATTTAAAAATTAAAACTTTTATAAATGTATTCTTGTTATATTTAGTAATTTATTATTTATTATATTCGAAATTCCAAAATTTTTAAAAATATAACCTTCGAACTAGAAAAATTAGTTTAATCAAATTATATTTTTGGATAATTGGATATCCGAATATCCAATCTGAGTATCCGATATCCGAATATGCGGATATCCGCTTTTTTCGGATCGGATACGGATCACTATATTATCGATCCGAAAACCCGAATATTCGAAAAAATCGGATCGAATCCGATCCGATATCCGACAATGAACACCCCTAGTAGCGAGGTAGTTCTAGAAAACGAGTCTTAAAAAATACTAAATAACGGTTGTATTATTTTTATAAAAGTTTCGGTATAATTCTTTAATATATACTAAACTTTTTATAAAAATTGCAAAATTTTTAGTATATATCAAAAAAAATTTTACATAAAGTGCAAATATTTCGATATATTTCAATTTTTTTATAATTTTCATAAGAAAAATGATAGAACATACAATCGTATTTTAAAAAAACCCTGAGATAGCTAATACAAAGCAATCATGTTTATTACAAGTATTAATCCATCACTCTTACCATCACATGGTTCATCATGATTTCTTTTCTAAAGAAATTGCGGCATTATTGTTGGGGCACTTATTCCTCTTCCTCGGCTTCCTCCAGGCTCCAGCCACTCTATAAAGGGCTCAAGAGACTTCACAAGGGTTTGCCTGCAACAAATTTCCAGTATATTATACGTTCCAACCAGCCACTCGAGCTAAACAGAACAACTGATGCCTCGTAATACTTTTCAATGACATAAAGCAAATGTAGCCTGAATACATACCTGCCCTTCGGGTTTGTTCCTATGCGGAACCAGTGAAGAATGGTGTCTTCTGCTAGGACATCCTGGTCATAGAGAGACCTCACGATCTCAGGAAATAGCTTCATCAATTTTGCATCCTCTGTAGTTAAGGGTGAGCAAAACTCGACTCGACTTGAGGCGAAAATACTCGATTCGTTTTGACTCGATTCGACTCGAAAAAAAATCAAATAAAGTTCGAGTTGTAAAATGAAAATTCGAATAACTCGAATAAGTCAAAATTTTTAATAATTTAAGGATTATTTTTTAAGTTTGAGACGAATCTCTCATTTTTTTATGATATATAAACACTGATATATAAAAATATAAAAAAAATATTGTTACATATGAATATATATATATATATGCATATCTTATATGATTGGAGAAAGTCGTTTAAATTGGAATCAAATCATACTTTAACACGATAAATAATTACAATTAAATATTTATAGGAACTCGAAAACTCGACTCGATTCGACTCGAACCGAAAAAATTTCAAATACAGTTTGAGTTGTAAAATATGACTCGTCAACTCAAATAACTCGAAATTTTTTAATTTGACTCGATTCGATCGAATACTTACCCCTACTCGTACCATTGCATCTGAACTTTATATAGAAGTTCCAGCTCAAGTTTGCCACTGGTGCAGAAGGAATTCAACAGCTTAATTTGCCCATGTTTTAACCTATATCATGAAAAAACTACATCTATTAGTTTAGCAATAGTAGGCGCTCGGCATAAAATCAAACAAACAAATAATCTCTTCGATACTACTTATCACAAGATCATTAGTGATTACTTTATTCATATTTAAATGAAAATTGAACTATTACTGCTCATGCGATAGGGGTCATTTTCATAGTAAAAAACATGTTCGAATCCCATCCTTAACTTCAAACTCGATTACTTGGGCTGTAACTGAGATTTTTTTCATTACTAATTTAAAATAATGATACTAATCAACTAAAAAATGATTGGGCTCACCCAAGACCAGGCAGTAACAGATCAAACCAACAGTAGTTAATAAATATAATCATCTGACCTAAATATAACTTTTATTAATTGTATGACCCCAAATATAATATTATTTATAATTTAGTGATTCAAACATAATTTTTAATAATTAAATTATTCAAATATAACCTTACCTATAATTGAGTGATATTTGTTATAATTTAACTTATATTTATTACTATTTATTTTTTACTTTTGGGAATTATGATTTTTCTTTTCTTGTTGTTTTTACTAAATAAAAATAAATTACTCTCCAATTTGTATATAAATTATGCCAGATAAAAAAAAGCTAACTAAAAAAAATGTATCCATGTATTAAGCTTCGGTTTAGCATGCTGATTGGTACCGTTTTTTAAGTTAAAAATTATTTTTTATTTGAGAAATTATTAGATGAATTATATTTATGATTTTATCTAATAAAATTTATTATTTAACGTATCTTTTAAATAATTATTCACTCTTTAATAATATATAAAAAATGGATGAAATTTACATTAAAAGTAAGATAAAAAATTCTCATTGGATATGACCATAAATTATATATTGAACATCATTTATTTAATAATTTTTCGTTTTACCCTACTTTTACTGTTATTTTTAAAATTTTCATTTTTGCGATTAAAATTATAAAAGAAGTTGAAAATTTATGTTCCCCTGTTTACAGGTTAAATTATGGGTGAGACGAAAGCAGATTTAATTAAAGGTATTTTTTAATATATTTATTGAATTTTTATTAAGTTAAAAATAAATATATTATAATCGCAACATATTTTTAAAAAAATAAGTTAATTTATCTAAATAATTTATAACCCAAAAATAAAAAATGAAAATTTTTATAAAAATAAAATACAATTAAAATTTAAAAGTTTTCTTAAATCTTATTATCTCTATCAATAGAGGCGTATAATAAATAAAAAAATAGTGAACGACCTAAATTATAAGTAAAATACCTTTATCATCTAATATTGATTATATCGATAAGCAACTATCAATTTAATAAAAATCTAATTTTTCAAGACCAATGAAAATCAAAGGTTCTTTCTAATACGTTAGTGGTATGATTCGAAATATTCTTAATGGTAGGTGAACATAGTTTTAATTTGTAACATGTCACAACGATAAATAACCGATATTTTTAGAGAAAATAGAGGAATTTTAGGGGGGAAAGTATTTTTAGTAGGTTTAAAACTTATAATTTAATAAAAATAAATAACTCGTTCAACTAGTCAAATATACTTGTTTGAAAATATTATGTTTTGATATGTCTTTCTTAATTTTTTATATTTTTTATGTCTCTTTTTATGCCTTAACACTATAAAATTTAATTTTAAATTATAATCTTAAATTCTAAAATCTAACATTAAACCTAAAATTATAAAAATATATTTTATATTAAATTTTTAAATTCTAACATTAAACCTTAACCATACAATTGGATTTTCAAACTATCGTATAGTCACTTATTTTGATATTACGTTTTAATAAAAAAAAAAAATATATCAATATCCAAATTTAAATAGAAATAAAAGCTTAAAAGTCAACTTTTTAGCTAAGGTCTTGTTTGGCCAATTTTAATTAATTATTATTTAAGTACTTAGACCAAACCATATTAGTACCTAAACTTCAATTACTCCTAGTAAATAATATTCATAGGTATGGGTGGACAAAAAATCCGATTACTCATTTTTGATCTCGGATTCGATAGATTTTTATCTGATATTAATTTCGGTGAGACCGGGTCTAGATCCAAAATTTAGATCCCGATCATAATCAAGATCGGAAATGGATCTTGATTTTTTAGACCCGGTACCCGGTGGGTACCCAATAGGACCGAGACCAATACTAAATATTTGGTATTAATTTTCTTTTGTTTATTTTTCTTATCAAACTTTCTCTTTATGTATGAATATTATGAGTATGACCAGTTTCAAAGCATTAATTTTCAAGCTTAAATATTCTAATTTTATTATTTAATATTTTTAATGGTGGTTAATTTTTTTTCTCCAATTACTCAATTTTTTAAGAATAAACTAATTGACCGGGTATCCGGTATTGGAACCGGTTCCCACCAGTAACGGGACCGATTCTTAAAATTTAGGACCCGATATGACCGGGACTGATTTCAATTTTCAGGAAATGATGGTCACCGAGACCAAGACTAATTGTATTCAAATTGACCGAATACCTGATCTTGCCCGCCCTTATTGTGTTGATTAATCAAGGCTTACATATAAAATGGACCCTTACCCTTATTAAATATATTGATACGATATATAACATTTGGTTGAATTTTTTTTTAATCATTACAAATTTGAAAAATATATATACAGAATTATTTTAAATTATATATAATTAAAAGTAATAACTACAATTCTATAAAAGCTTTTACAAAATTCATAAAAGTAAAAATATAAAAAGCATGTCTAATTATGAGAAATTATAAATATTTAACATTTTATTTAAAATATTGTATTTTTAATATTTTATATTTCTTCAATAACAGCACAATTAATCAAGGCTAATGTATGAGATTGGTCCTAGTAAGTACACATGGAAATCAAGTAAAGACTTACTTTAAATGTCAACTAAAGTAAGTCTTTATTTGAAAATAAAATTGAAAACAAATATGTCCGTGAAGGGTAAAATCGTTATTTTATAAATTTTAATACGTAATTATTTTAAATTATAAATAATTAAAATTAATTATAACGATCCTAAAAAAGTCTTTGCAAAATTCAGAAAAATAAGAAAATCTTAAAAATATATATATATAAATAAAATAGTATAAAAATTATACAAAATCATGTTAAACTAAAAATAGTTTATTATTTTGTCTTGTCTTTATTTTTTTACTGTTAATAAAAGACAGCCTTATCTGTTCAAAAAAAATAGTTTATTATTTTATTTATTTTTTTATTTTTTAATTAGTATTTTATAATATTTTTTAATTTAAAAACAAAAGTTTGATATTTTTATTTAGGGATAAAGTCAAAAAATACTTCTAATGTTTGGTTGAATAATTATTTTTGATCTATATTTTTAGAGCAATTTAACACTTAATATTTTATTTGGGGTTAAAATGACCTATCTACGGATAAAAAATATTAAAAATGATTATAAATATTTTAAAATAACTTGATATAATGATAAGTCAAAAAATATTTTATATTTTATAAAATTATTTTTTAAGTCAATATATTTATCTATAAGATAATGAATTGTCAGTGTGTATTATTATATAGGTTTATGGATTATTTTAAGTTATTTATCGTCAATTAACTGATAATTTTTATTCACAAATAAAATTATTTTAACTTAAAATAAAATATTAAAGATTAAATTACTCTAAAAATAAAATAAATATCAAAATAATTATTTTATTAGACGTTAAAGATATTTTTTGACTTTATACTTTTTAATTAAAATGCCTAATATAAATTTTTAATAAAATATTAATCATTAACGATATTTTCACAATCGTTATAATTGTTTTTAATTTCGATTTGATATATTTTTATGTTAATTTTATAAATTTATCATTTTTTATTTTTAATAATTTTTAAAGAAAAATAATAATTCAATCAATCAAGTGCTGCCACCTTAGCATAGTTAGTTTTATATTTTATATATTTTTATAATATTATTAATTTTTTTGACAGATGTGATATTTTTTTCAAGTCAATACTTTTATATATATATATATATGACACTATCATATTATCATATATTGTTATATAAATTTGTCATGTCATTTTAAACTATTTATTATTAGTTGACTAATAGTTTTTATTCTTAGTTAAATTTTTTTAACTAAAATTAAATTATTTCAAAAAATAATAATTAAAATAACTATTTTTTATTTAACATTATGAGAATATGTTGACAAGTGCCTACTAATAAAAGAAGTTCGGTTTATATTAATTGCGCTCAAATCTATAAGATGTAAGGTTGTGGGGTTTAGAGATTCAAGATGAGATTTATTTATAGTAACAATCTCTTTGAAGCAAAAATCATAGGAAAAAACACATGGGGTTGAAGGACTCAGGGAGGTTTCTTGCACTTGTCTTGCTAATTGTAGTTGCTCCAAACAATGCAGAAGAAGGTATGGTATCTAAAATATAATAGGAATGTAATATTCTAGGGTAGGGCAAAAACCCGATTACTCGGATCCGGTCCTGGACTCGGTAAGATTCGATAGATTTTTATTTGGTATTGATTCTAGTGAGACTGGGACTGAATCCAAAATTTAAGTCCTGATCATAACCGGGACTGAATCTTGATTTTTTGGACCCGGTATCCGATGGGTACCCAATAGGACCGGTACCAATACCAAATATCCAATATTGATTTTCTTTTGTTTATTTTTCTTATCAAACTTTCTCTTTATGTATGAATATTATGAGTATGACTAGTTTTAAAACTTTAATTTTCAAGCATACAATGTTCTAATTTTATTATTTAATATTATTATTGGTGGTTGAGAGTTTTTTTTCTTTAATTACTCAATTTTTTTTAAGAATAAACTAATTGATCGGATACCCGATATTGAAACCGGTTCCCACCAGTAACGGGAGATCAAGACTGCTTCCAATTTTCAAGAACCGATGATTACCGGGACCAATTCTATTCAAATTGGTCGAGTACCCGGTATTACCCACCCTATAATATTCTCTTTTTGATCTCATAGAAAATCAGGTCAAAGTATTTTACCAAAAACGTTTAAATATATTTTTAATAACGGAAGAGTTACGGTGACCATCCTCATAAATTTGTTTCTGAATTACTGATTTTCAATTAATATTAGTGATTTTATTATGTGCTTGAAATAAGAGTAATATAATATGCTTTTGCAGCTCCAAATTATAGCTTTATTCAAGAAGCAACCTTTGCTCCACTAGTCTCATTCTACGACTATATAGTCATCGGCGGAGGAACCGCCGGCTGTCCGCTAGCCGCAACGTTGTCCACACGGGATGCAAATGTTCTAGTCTTGGAAAGAGGGGGGTCGCCCTACACCAACACCACCAAAATAAGAATGGAAAACTTTTTCACCACTCTTACCGACAGGTCCCCGGATTCATTCTCTCAACGATTCGTATCCGAGGACGGAGTTCCTGGCAACCGAGCAAGAGTTCTCGGTGGTGGAACGGCCATCAACGTTGGGTTTTACTCGCGAGCCGAGCCATCATTTCTGAGTCTCATAGGCTTAGATGAAGCATTAGCAAAGGAGTCGTATGAGTGGGTTGAGAAGAAGTTGGTGAACAGGCCAGTTTCGTTCGAATGGCAATCGGCAGTGAGAAATGGTCTGCTCGAAGCTGGTGTTTTACCCGATAATGGCTTTACGTATGCTCATATTAATGGGACTAAAACTGGCGGAACTCTTTTTGATCGAAAGGGAAATCGACATACTGCTGCTGATTTGCTGGGGTATGCTAATCCAAGGAGGATTAAGGTTTACTTGCATGCTGTGGTGCACAGGATCATGTTTAAGACTCAAGGTACTCAAACTTATTCCTTCTTTCAAAAATTGAATTTATTATCATTATAATGATCATTATTTAACAATAACTAATGTCGTCGTCCGAAATCATTACTAATAAAAATAACGATAAAATTTAAATTTATATCGATAACGATCGACAACAACCATTATTTAACGAATAACAGTACATGACGACGAATTTTAAGTGGTAGATGGAAGGAGACCAAAAGCTGTGGGAGTCATCTTTTACGATGAGAATGGAGGAAAGCACATGGCCTACTTGAAAAAAGACTCGAACAGTGACAGCGAGATTATTTTATCGGCCGGCGCCATCGGCAGCCCCCAATTGCTAATGTTGAGCGGCATTGGTCCCGAGGCTCAGCTCCGGTCATTGGGAATCAAGGTGGTGCTAGACCAGCCTATGGTTGGCCGGGAGATGGGTGATAAACCATCAAACGGGTTTATAATTCCTTATCCAAACCGCACTCAGCTCTCACTAATCTCTATTGTGGGGATCGCAAACTCTGGCAAAAACTACATTTACACGTTCAATGGATTTGATCTGTCACCCATTTCTGTTTCCGACGCATTCCAACAAGCAGCGTCGAATTCAACGGCGAACCTCGGGTTCTTGACGGGGACGATTATAGGTCCGATATCAAAGGGTTATCTCGAGCTTCGAACCACTAATGTCAATGACAACCCTAGGGTGAGATTTAACTACTTCCAGGCCGTAGAGGACTTAACGAACTGTGTCCGAGGCATGCAAACTATCATCGACGTCGTGAATTCCAGATCGTTTTCGAGATTCCGTTTCAGAAACATGACGACACGAGATCTTTTGGAGATGATGGTGAACATGAAGGTGAACCTGAGGCCAAAAAATCCCAATGCCACCACTTCCCTGGAACAATATTGCATAGACACTGTGATGACGGTGTGGCATTACCATGGCGGCTGCCGGATTGGGAGGGTTGTCGATAGGGATTTCAAGGTGTTTGGAGTGGATGGACTTCGGGTTATAGATGCTTCTACCTTTAGTTTCTCTCCTGGGACCAATCCTCAGGCTACAATTATGATGCTCGGAAGGTAATTTTCATTTCACATTTTCTTTAAAAAAAACATATTTCTCTTTCTTACAACGACATCATATATAGGAAGTTATAGTGAGCGACAACATTAAAAAGAGCCTAAAAAGAAACTATTAAGACTATTACAAAGTTTAATTCTGTATAACCTTTTAGTATATATGTCTGATTTTTTTTATGAAAGTGACAAAATTTTGGTATATATCGAATTTTTTTAAAAAATATATAAAAAATTTAATATATACTAAAAAAAATTAATATCAGAATTTTTATAATTTTTATAAAAATTTTGATATAACCTCTTTTATTTTTTTTCTAGAAAAAAACCCAGACATGATCTCATTTTATCTGTCACTTTTTACTGCAGAAGCATGGGACGTAGGATTCTGCAACGTAGGAGAAGGTTGACCAATCTTGGTTAATATGCATGAGAATTTCAGTGGAATAATGAAGAAGAAACAGTTATTAAGTGTGCGTTGCGATCTATTATCTATGTTATTTACTGTATTTAATATAGAGGGGGTAAAAGCCTCGGTAATGAATTTAATTAAGGTTAAATTATATAAGATATCATCAAATTATTAGAGGTGGTTTATTTTAATTATCAAATTTTTAGTTGGTTTAAATTTATTATTAAACTTTAATATTAAATTAAAATAATATCGTTTTGGCTTAGTTATTTTAATGTTAAATGATTCAAAATAATATTGTTTTTTTTGGAAGAAAATATAAAATATTGCACTCAATGAGATTTATACTTGAAACTTTTAGAACCAAAGACAATCATGTCTTTATAAAGTTGAGCGCAAATTATCTACCTTTTAATCATGTCTTTATTGATGTCTTTATTTTAAATTTGTGGGTTTAGGATTTAGGGTTTAAGGTTAGGGATTGTGGTTAGGGTTTAAGGAATTAGGGGAAGATGTATTTTTTAAGGTGTAAGGTTTAAAATATAGGATATAGAAAATTAGGGTTAAGATCTAGAATTTAATTTTTTAGAATTTTTTAATAAACATGAAATGAGGCACAATTAAGAAGCAAAAGATTTTTACTGTGTAAAATTTAATTATTTTTACATTATTTTTTAGACTATTGAAAGGAGATAATAAATGTCTAAGATTATTTTTTTATATTTTCAAGTGTTATTTTTTATTTTTTCTATTATTAATCTCGTCTATCTATTTACTTTTATTTAACGGTATAAAAAATATATAAAACTTTTAAGTTTTTCATAGTATAATAGTATCATATCTCTCTATTAAAAGATTGGCTTAAGGGCATACGAAATCATTACTTTTGAAAAAAATAACTAATCTTTTGAACTAAAAAAATTAATCAATTAAATCATATAATTAATTTTTACCATTAAGTCTTGATATATTTTTCTTTAAATATTACTAATACATAATACACTAAAATTTTATTAATAATCAAAATTGATCAAATAATTTAATAGATTTATTTTTTTAGTTAAAGGGTTTAATTGATTTAATTTCTTTATTAAATAACTTAATTTTACTATGATTTAATTATTATTTTTTTAAATTTCAAAGGCTTCTTACCCACTTAAACCCAAAGATTTAGAAGAAAAAAATCCTCCATTGCTCTTCTATATCCTTTTCTAAACTTCATAATTAAGAAATAAAATTCTAAGTCTTAACCTTATATTTTATATATTAATTAAACCTAAAACCCTACAAATATATTATATCTTATATATTTTATTAAACTTTAATCTTAGATCTTTACTTTATATTATAAACTTAAGCTTTTTCTAATACGAGACATAAATAAAATCACAAAAAATTATCATAAAATCACATAGGCCGTGAAACAGCTAGAAATACAAAGAAAATGAGATAAATTTCCATTTTAAATTTACTTAAATATTATCATATCCCACACAAAATCACACTCCTGATTCACCAGCACAACAATAATGGTTTCTGAAATGACAGCTTTTTGTTTCTTCAAGTAGAAGCTTGAACAGACGCCTGTGTTTCGATCAGATCACGTTGTGGTGAAGGGAAAGTGAAGCGATGTGGAGGCGAGAAAAGATTGTCCCAGCTGCCCACACTCCTGCTCGGGATGCTACATGCAGATTCATCCAAGCCGACGTGCGAAACGTGCTTTACATCCGTCGGAAACCCTATTTCCATATCTTCTTCCATCTCTTCTCTGTACACTAGAACACCTCAAAGACAATTAATTTTATATAAGAATAGACGAATTATTAAGATCGCCATTACATACGTAACATATATACATATACATATATATATATATATATATGGGGGGAGAGGACTTACCCAATAATTGTGAGAAAGTCTTGAAACCCTTAAACAGTTTATGAAACCCAGTTGATATGTCGGGCTTCATGGATAAACTTTCTTCATGATCTTCATCATCTTCTCTACGTCTTGTTCCTACAAAACCAAAACCTAATCAGTGTCCTGTAAGAACAATAATATAAAAGAAGAATATTTAAAGAAAAAGGCGTTGCAGAAGGTGAACTGTTATTTGCAGGCTTTGGATTTGATCTTCTAGGCTGCTGCTGAACAACTACTGCCACACTTGATTCAGAAACACATCCAAAGGGAAGGATACCGAATCTTTCCATTATTCTAATTTCTAAACAATGGAAAAAAGAACCCAGAAAACCTGTTGTTGAAAGGAAATGCAGTCATTGGAAGTATTGCAATTTGGTTTGTTATATTTGGGTATAGCTATGGGCTATGGCTGCCTTTATTATCAAGACACAATAATTCTTCTGTATAAAAAATGTATACATTCTTGTTTAGTTTGGTGTAGGAAATCATAGAGTTTGGAGCCACCAACTTATGATCTGATTAAAGTTTGACGTTTAAGCGTATAAACCCTGAGCTGAAAATGCAGTGGAAGTTATGTTTAGTGGTGTTAGAATCAAACCCCATTTCTAACTTCCTGTCACTTTCCCGAGAAAACTTTTTACTGTGTTCAGTTTCCCCTAAGTGGGGGGCTCCTGCTACCTTCTCTTGTACATGAAGTTACCATATTTTTTTTTTATTTCCCCATCTGTATTTCAATATATTTTTCTCTTTTGTTTACTTAATTTGGACTCTGCCTTTGAATTAGGTAAAAATTGTCGTACTGAATCCGAATCTGATCTCCATTTTGTCAAAAAATATCTTTAAATTCACGAATCAAGTAAAAAATTGGTTTCTCTCGGTCGATCTAGCTCCTTCATCATTGGGGTAGATTCTTAAATAAATTAAATGTTTTGAAACTTAAATGAACGATAATTTACATAATTTATCCGTTATTATTCTTAATAATCGAGTAGATTCTTTTTTTGAATAGAATAATTGAGTAGATTCTACACATGAATGATATTGATTAAGTGTAATGTGATGGTCTAGATCCTATTCTGAAGCAACAGCCAAGAGGAAGGTAAATTAGTAACAAACCAATTCATAAAAGAGGCATCAAACATGTTAATGAAGTTCCTGCATTTAATTTGCAGAACAAACACAAGCATTTCAGCTACATTCAACCTAAATTAGGTAAAAAGAAGCTATCATCTCATTCTCACATAACATGCCATGCCACTATGTATAGCGAGTTTTTCAACCGCGCTCATGTTAAAATATGCCGTTCATTCGATATAGCAAGTCCAAAAATATCATCTCCCTGAGGCACCTATAATGAAGTTCCTAAAGCTACCTGTAATTGTTCTTATTGTTCATATGTTCATAATATATATTGCTGTGGGAAAAAAAGTGTTGGTAAAAAGTAATCATTTTCAAAATGAAAGGAGGCAGAAACTGCACCTTGGAGTTATGCATTTCATACCGTTCCTGAAAGCATCAACATTGTTTACTCTCGTCTGGTTTTCGATTTCTGAATATCAGGTATCCACCACGAAAATAATAATGGCAGGAGGGTACAAGCTGCCTGAATTAGAAGGCCAAGAGGAAATCCAGAAAAATCGTGTTCAGTAATCCCCATGTACGATGCCAATGCAACGCCGAGGTATCCGCTCACAATTAATGCAAGGGCTAAAGCTGACATTACGAATGCCATAAGAGAACCTTCACACCCAGGAGGGCAGAGTTGAGCTATCAGAACATTAAACGGCAGGATCTTGAAGTAGAATAGAATATCTAAGACACCAGAGAAAAACACAACGTAGATAGAGTCTGGAACCCCCATCAGTCGATAAGCCCCTCTCACAAACAACACATCTGAAATCATGAGCGCTGCCATTGTTGCCTGAATAGCTTGAAGAAGCTTCCTTGGTGGGACTGACTTTAAGCTACGATTGTAGATGACACCCCATAGTAGACTTACTACCTGGCCAAACACCTTGGAAATTCCCAATACAGAGGTGTCAATCTTCAAATACTGTGTTTGGTAGAAGAACATTGTTCCTGTCAGTACTGGAATTACAGCATATGATGCAGCAAACCATGCTATTGTGTAAGCTATCTCAGGTTTTTGTAATGCAGCTGAAAGCTCTGATAGCTGTTTCCTAACCCCAACATTTGATTGACTTTTTGGAAGGTTAAGAGAGCGCTCTGGAACCGTGATAGTAATAAGAAACTGGAGCACGAGTAGAAGTCCGAAAAAAAGGAACAATGATTGAGGTGGAAATCTGTCAATGACAATGCCAACTAAAAGGTTTCCAAGGACTCCACCAACAGCGGAAGCCATCCAAACAAATGACTGAAGCCCACCTGAGGAAGCTGATTTTGAAGTTTTGGATTTTGTCATCTCAGCAACAATGGCATCATTAGCTACCTCAGCTATTGAAGCACCAAAGTTACTGAGGAGAAGAAATAGGCTCATTGTGAAGATTGAAATGTTCGATCGAGAAAGTATTGCTATGGTCACCCATGACAGTGCTTGTAAGAAAGCTGCAACAAGGAAACATCAAAACCTATTATCAAGATGATCAAAAGAATTCAATTGAAAAAAATGGTGCATGCTTTCAACAAGAAAACAATGGCTCAAAACAGAAGCAGCCACAATGACAATACAATAAAGAGTAAACTCAAGGACACCTTTGCCTCCATTAAAGTTTTCTGTTTTCAAGACATATCAAACTATCCGTAAGCCATATTCTGTCTGAACAAGCAATTGTATTTCCAGAAAACTATGGTATTCAGTTAAATTAACAAACTTTACACTCTCATTTTGAGTTTCAACGTCCAGCAGCTAATCAAATCCAAGAACTCATATTCAGTTCAGGACCACATGTATACTTCAGCTGAAGTTATTCCATCCCTTATTGCTAATACTGTTGCACTGCACAATGCCTTTGCTAGTTCGAAAAGAAATGCTTGAATCGAAAATGACACCAAAAGAAATTTGTTGAATAACACCACCACAACAAGGCTTGTCAGTTTCAATATCTTAACTTTTGCTTAACAGTTCAATTTTAACCTACCTTAATCAGAACTAGCTGTGTGTTCGATTCGAGTATGTTCAAATTTCCATGTTTTTCCATATAATACCATGTTTAGAACTGCATCGGATACGGGTACTTAAAAAAGTTCATTCTTTTTTCCTACGCAAAGGAAACTACACGTAATACTAAGCTAATCCCAGATTGCTCTAATGATAATACTTATAAACATATAATTTAAAAAGTCCCATGCAAATTAACAAGCTTAAAATCATAGAAAATGGAAAAGGATGATCATTAGAAAAGCATTTCCCATTTTCCAGAATGAAACAGAGAGTGGAATTATTTGATTAAACCGAAAATACAGCGATGAAAAATGAGCAAGAGAATTAAATCTTTTTACCACCAATGGCGATATAAGGAACACGATGCTGCCCAGAGATATAAACGGCATCGGAAACGACACCGTAGAGGGGCTTCCCAACCATCGGGAGATTAGCCGAATTCTGAAGAATCTGAAGAGTTGAAGGGTCTACTTTAACACTGTCTTTCAGAAAAAAGTTAACCGCCATCCATGGAAAACCCCTGAATCCTTGGACCCAATATCCAACTCCCAGAAGGCTCCGGATCCGTTTGGCCTTCCCTTTCTCAGCTCGCCTTCCCTTTCCATCTCCTTTAGCTGACATCAAAAACAATGATAACGATTCAACAGAAAAAAAAGGTTTGTATTTTGTGAGTTTTCTTTTCTTTTATGGAGACTAACGTTTTGTTTATCGGAAGGGAACAGGGTGGTGGAGGTGATGGAGATGGCGGAGGCGGATAGCGGTGGTTAAATTAGTTTTCTATTTATAACAAGATTCCGGTGCATTTTTATTTTGCACTGACCCACTTTTTCCTCTTTCATATTGTCTTTTTAAAGAAGAAGAAAATTCGAAATTAATGGTTAAAAAATCAAATTTTATCAAATAATTATATTTATTTTTAAAATAATAATAAATTAATTCACAAAATATAGTTTAATATCTTACATTAATCTTAAATTGATTCAGAAGTTAATATATGTATAATTTTTATTACATCATTTTTAAAATAATAATAAAATTAAGGATGAGTCTACAACGGGCATCGAACACCGCTGAACATTATTAAATTAATTTACAAAAATAAAAATTTAAAGGACTAATCATATAATTATTAATAATATGTTGAGTTTATCACACTTTTATTAATTATATACTGAGTCCTTAAGATTTTAAATTTTTATTAATTAATTTAATGGTGTTCAACAATGTTTAACGTTAGTGGTGTTTAGCGGTATTCGACACCCGTTGTAGAATTTTCCTAAAAGTAATTCACAAACTATAATTTGCCTCCCTCCGTCAATTCCTCCTCTTCCTTACACGGCAGTTGATGCTCATCATCCGCCGTCTGTTCGTCGTCCCCATCCTCCCAAGAGAATGATTCAACACTATCCGCTTTCATCTCCGTAATTCCCAACAGGTTATCGTAAACCACATGGTCTTCCCCATTCCTAGCCTTCTTTGACGTTCTAGATTCACTAATATTGACGGTGATTCCGACCGTTCAAGTACCGACGGTACACTGATATGAATAAATCCCTCCGGGTCTCCGGCGATCGGCCGCTGGAATTTTCGTATGCTATAAGGTTTATTCGTCCACTAGGGTTGTCAGAGATACTTTCCATACTAGTATAATACGTACTAATGTAGTATATCTTCGTACAATTCTTCTAAGAATATAAATTCCTTAATTTTTTTATATTTATCTCTCTTCATACTAGTATAAATATTCTTCTAAGAATATAAATTTCATGTTATATATATTTTTTAAGTGAATTTTTATTTGAAAAAAAATTATTTTTAAAATGAATTAACAGTAAATATGAGTAAAGATTCATTTAAAAAAATATATGACGAAAAAAAAGTGATGAGATAAACGATTTTTAGTGGTTGGTTTCATAGACATTGGTGGGACTTATCCGTAATATAATTTCTCCTTTACTTTTACTTTTATTAGATTTTAAATTCAATAGGAGGAATTCTTTCCCTAATAAAAACGGTTTCTTCTATGAATTGAATCATTAATGGTTTTTAAAATAATATTAGGATAAATTACATAAATGTATCATTAAATTATTTTTAAAAATATAAAATGATCATTAAATTTTTAAATATTACATAATAAGTATTAAATAATATTATTTTTTATTATAAAATGATCATTAAACTATTAATTTTATCATTAATTTATGTGACGTGATAATTATATAAATTTAAATAACATAACATTTAATCTTTTATATTCACACATTTAATCAATTTAATCTTAATTCAAACATAATTATTAATGCCTAAATTAATTATATGTAAATATTAAAAATTAAATAAGTTATTATACAATTTTTCGTAACTATCATGTCTCTCAATTAACGACAATTAGTGATAATTTGTAATAAAAACTAAAATTTAATAATTATTTTATATTTTTAAAGATAATTTAATAAGTATTTATATACTTTACCCTTAATATTAATAAATAGTTGTATTTATATCGACTTTTATTGTAAAAAAAGTTTGGTTTCTATTGAGTTCATAGCTAATATATTTTTTTATAATTTTATTCTAGTACAATGTTAATATTTAACATAATCTGATTATATTAAAAGATATTAAAATCATATGAAATATTTTCAAAATCATATAAAAAAATACCAAACACAAAATTCACACATAATATATATGAAAAAAAGTTTTTTTTTTACTTATAAATATACAAAATTTTAAGAACTACCTAACATTTATGTCATAGTAGGTATGAATTATTATCTTACTTCAGCTCATTTAAGCTTACCTCAAAGACCATCTGTGGCTGAACCCGAACCAGATGGGCTAGACTCTTAGACCATCTGTAGCTGAAGCCGAACCACCCGAACCGTCACCGTCGATGTAGTCGTTGTGTCTCCTCGAAGGACCGGAAGGTGGAATGGGAGCACCTCTGGTGAGAAGACTGAAGGAATTTGCTTTCTTGAAGTTCATCACCTTATTCTGATTACTACCATCTGTCTGTTTGTTTCCAAGGCTTAAATCATGGATTCTGTACAAAGCTCCATTGCTTGAAGGAAACAGAAGAAAAACAAATGACAGAGACAAAACAAAAATGGTTAAAATAATCTGTCTGGTAGCCATCCAAATGAAAGGAAAAAAGAACAGATTAGTATTGAATTGTTGTGGGGTTTGCTGGTTGTTGGATTTTGTGTAATGAAAATGCTGTGAGAGAGGTCAATTAAGATTGTTTTTGATTAAAGCATGGAAACTATATATATATATATATATATATATATGTATGTATGTATGTATGTATGTATTTAGTATATACACGTATATTATTTGTATGAAAAGCAAAGTAATGTGAGAGGGTGTGTAGAAATTGGGATATGTAGGAAAATGTCAAAGATAAAAGTTGCAGAGTAACGGTCGCTTAAAGAGAAAGCAAAATAAAGTGGATAAGTTGGGTTGGCTGGGTTTATTTTATGGTGGTTTATGATTGGGATTCGTAGTTCTTCCTTTTAATAATGTCTTCTTTAAGGTTCGAACTTGTTTTTTTTTATTATATATGGATTGATGTGGTAGTAGATTCATCAACTGTACTTTTAGGACCATGACTTCCACTTGATGCTCCAAGCAGGAATTGGAAAGGCCTAGGAGGCATTTCAAAGGGCTCGGCATCGGATTCGAGCATCTCCAACACTTTACTCATCAACGGCCGGTCATCGGGTTTTAATTGTATGCACCAAAAGGCTGTTATCACCATCTTGTTTACCAATATCTTCACATCCTCTGTGCAAGTATTCAATCCCTCGAGCCACTCCCAACACGATATCGAACTTCTGTTGCCAGCTCAAAGTGGTCTCATTGTCTTCTGCAAAGATGATTTTATCTAGAGATCCATTCGACATGAAATCGTACACAAGAACTTGTTTCGATTCCTCGACACAAAACCTTACGATTTTTGCAACATTGACATGATGAATTCTTCCAATGGTTGCAACTTCATTGATGAAATCCTGTCCATTAGCTTTTGAACCCAACAATTTTACTGCTACAAGATGACCACTACGAAGCCTTCCTTTAAACACCATGCCGAAACCTCCTTCACCTAATTTATCTCTAAAATCTCTTGTAATTCTCTTTATTTCACGGTAAGAATACCGGATGGGCATAAAATTTTGATTACGAAGAAACTCTTCGATAGCATCGTCGGCGGAGAGATGTCTTCTTCGGAATCTGTATGCAACAAGTGCAGTCAAGCCAAATATCCCAAGCAGAGTTCTTGGTATGAAGATACCTCCTTTTTCAAGACAAGCAACACATTAGTATGTAGGAACTAGGGCATCATTTCTCATAAAGACAAGTAGTATATGATCTAAATTCACCTGTTATTTGAAGACAGAGAACATATGTACCTGTAGGGAAAAGAGTCATAACAACACAAGGAGTGAAATGAAATGATTCTAAAAAAAGAGGGACTGAAAGTGATAAAAAATGAACACCAGAAAGCTTACTGTCTGGTGGATCCATGGAGTTATATGAAACATGGGGTCCTTTGAAAAGAAAATATACAAAGCTGTCCACATAAGTTCTCAAGGCATATGCCAAACCAGCCAACCTGGAGTATCAACTCATCAGTGTGATGCTATATACATATAAAAAGATGTTGGAAAGAAAATTCTTACATGTCGTGAAATGAAAGCTTGTAACATGTGTTGTTATAGTCTTTCCATGACATCTCAACGCCCATTAACAGCCTTTCGTAGATATCCAATGTAGACCGGCCTCTGATATGTCGAAACATAATCGGAACCTCAACTATGACCAAGCGGGATGGACTAAAACCAGACGGTTTGGTTTCTTGATCTAAGAAGTAATACTAGGAATTAGGTGGATTGGTGCTGCAACGAGCTCGTGAGGCCTCGATGTAACCAGGGGATTTCATTGGCGTTGTGCAATTTACAAGAAACATGGTGCTGAATTCAGGAACACCATATCCAGGCCGATACGGGGTTGCCCCGCACTCAGAAAAGCGAACAGATACTGAGCTGAGAGGAAGGGAGCAATCATCTCCGCCGTTGTTAAGACTCGCATCGACGACTCGGATCGTTGAGTTTTGATAGAAGATGGCTTGGACATAGAATTTTCCTTCTTCCAACGTCAAAGTGTTGAGATTATTCTGGCACAGGAGCTCAAGTCTTTCGTGACCGCACCTGCGTGGCTGGCCTTTTAATCGGGAAGGGTGTGTAATTGAAACGTTTTCGCAAGTAATAGACCCGCAGTCGTCGTTTCTGTGTCGGGAAATGGCAGGTTGAGGGAGTAGAAGCAAAGAAAGGGCGGCCATTAGGCCTAACAGGGGAAGCTCTGGTTTTGGCATACTAAGAGACGAGTGATTCCGAGGCAGATGATTAATGAGAAGGGAGACTATAGGTTAACAGGTTTGGTATTTTATTTAGACAAAAATATCTTATACACCTAGGGCGTCCTAATTTTTATTATACGGTTAAGTTTATAAATTCAGAATTAAGTTAAAGGTTATATTTTAAATAATATATTAAGATTTAAGTTTTAATATATAGATTCTAAATTTTAACACTAACTCATAAATTCAGATCAGATATTTTAAATTTTAAATTCATAAAATTATAAACTTGAAATAGATCTTTAAGTCTAAATAGGGTCTAAATCGTCTCTCTTCTAATTATGATTTTATTGGTATCTTCGTTTTAAACTAGTGAGTTTGGATTTAGGGTTTAAAATTAGGGGTTGTGATTACGGTTTAAGAAATTTAGGGTATAGAATTTAAAAATTTAGGAAGTAAAAAATTAATGTTAAAGTTTAAAATTTAATTTTTTTAATAAGAGACGTAATAAAAAACACGATTAATAGATTAAAAATAATTATTCATCTAAATATAGAGTATTTATAAAAATAAAAAATTTCACCCCAAATATAATTACCCATTTATCTGTGCTTTATATTAAATGAAAGCAAGTCTTAGTTGAATAATCAAAGTCAACATAAGGAGATAATCTAGGTTAACAAGTTTGTTGTTTTATTGACTATTTTATCTATGAAATGAAAGCAAGTCAGAGATGAAAATAATTAAAAGGATAAATTCCAAAAATCATCATTAAATTTTATTTTTTATTTATTTGGCCACTATTTTTTTAAATAATTTATTTACTAAACTTTATATATTTACACTTAATATTATTTTAATAATATTTTAATATGATTTTCTATATTTTATTATTATTAAATATAAAATAATAATTTAAACTAAAAAGTAACACTGTATATGTGGATCACAAACCTTCAGACATGTTTTAAGGCAGGATCACTCAAAAATTGAATAACTCAACTCGATTCGAGGTAAAGTTATTCGATTCGTTTTGACTCGACTTGAAAAAGTTTCAAATAAAGTTCGAATTATAAAATGAAAATTCAAATAACTCGAAATTTTTAGTAATTAAAGGATTAATTTTTAAGTTTGAGACGAATCTCTCAAATTTTTATGATATATATACGTTGATATATAAAAATATAAAGAAATATTGTTACATATGAAAAAAATACATATACGCATATCTTATATGATTAGAGAAAGTCATTTAAATTGAAATCAAATCATACTATAACAAGATGAATAATTACAATTAAAAATTTAAAGGAACTCGAAAACTCGACTCGATTTGACTCGACTCAAACTGAAAAAAATTCAAATAAAGTTTAGGTTGTAAAATATGACTCGTCAACTCAAATAACTCAAAATTTTTTGACTGGACTCGACTCGATCGAATACTTACCCTATGTCTTATTGTCTTGCACTCGTACGCAAGCAAACTTTTCTTGGGGTTATTGCACTTTTGGCCCATGACTTTAGTTTTAATATGCAATTTGCCCCTTATTATATATTTTTACATTTTGGTCTTTGATTTTAGTTTTGAACTGTTATTTGACCTCTGACTTTTTTATTAGTGCAATTCGACTTTGACTTTGACCTATATAACTTTAACATATAACTTGACTCCTAAAACATTTTAATATAAAATTATTTTTAATTAAATGTTTAAATTGTATTAATTTAAATGTTAGAATATAAATACTAACACTTTGACCGATAGGTTTAAATATAAAAAGGTATCTGTATTAATGTTATTTTAAAAGTAATATTATTTTAAAGATAATAATATTAAAAGAATAATCTCGTATTCTAAACATTAAACATAAACGATAAAACATATATATCATAAAAAATATATAAATTTTTACTGGGAAAAAAGCATAATAAACAGAGAGGGAGATAGACGTTTCTCTTACCAAAATCTTTTTTTTTTTTTGAAAATATTTCAAATAACAAAATTCCCACAAAATGAGGAAGCAGTGTATCTGTGTTGTTGAATTTGTTTTTTACTTTTCCTTTCAATTCTTTCTCAACAATGGAAATTTTCCACTTCGGTTAAGTGTTCTTCATCCTCCATAACTGCTCTCACTATCTTCTTCAAGGTCAGAATTACTATCACTATTAGTCTGTACAATGTGACTTTGAATCCTATGTTTACCAAACCCATGTTTTTTTTTTTCTGTTTTTTTCTTCATACGACTGTCTTTTTAAAAAAACCAAACATTTTGATTAAGAATCTCTAACATTATATGTAACTTATAATTAAGATTGTCTGTTAATGTTATGAATGTTTGTAGTTGCTGTTGTTATGTAGCATGGCAATTGACCTAACATTGTGACACTGATCAAGTGAACCTACTGTGATTTTGCACTGTTCTGGTTTTCATTCAAAAGATGAAACTGAACAATAACATGACCGAAAGGCGATATGCGGATACATCGTCGAGGTATTGAAGCTTTGAGTTGGTTTTCCGAATTCCGACCGGTTGCCGGTTTATAACTTTTTATTGTTTTGTTGTTCTCAGGATGTTTAAGTCTGCGTTGTCTACGGAATTCGAAGTTCATGTAGGAAGTATGTCTTTTGGCCTAGACAAAGTGAGAAATGTTCCGAAACAGACTTAATTTTGTTAATGATTTCTGCTTTTATGAATCAACGTTTTAATTTTGGATATGATCATTACAATCTAGGAACTTCTGGCCTCAAAATCAGCTAAAGTTGCTGCCTTAATTGAAGAGAATTCCAATGCTGATCTGTCTTGCTTGCTCCGTGACATTCCAGCTGATTCGGAGACTTTCGAGCTCGTTGCAAGGTTCTGCCATGGATATGCAGTTCAGATGTCATCTGAAAACGTTGTACCTCTCATCTGCCTGTGTTTCGACTTGGGGATGGATGACGATCACTGCAATAACAATCTATTAGCCAAAGCTGTTACTTTCTTTGAGCAAAGAGTCCTTCCTAGTTGGAACGAGATCATCAAGGCTTTGCGCTCGTCCGAAAAGTCCCTTCAACAAACGATGCAGCTCGGTTTATTTGATGCCTGCTTACAGGCTATGATTGTAAAGGCATCGGATAATCCGCGACTTCTAGGGGAACCGATAATCATCTCGAGAAACGATGGTGATGGTGGTGATAAGCCTAATGCCAAGAGGAGGCTTTTTGCTCTGGACTGGCAAGAGGATTTGACAACATTGTCTCTCCAGTTATATGAACCTATCATTTACACAATGAAACAGCACGAACTCCGACCGGAGTACATTTCCGCATCGATTTATCGATATGCAAAGAAGTGGATATTTTGTTGTAACAGCAAAAGGGAGACTCTGTCTATTTACAAGAGGAAATCTCAAAGAAATGTAATTGAAACATTGGAGAAGCTTTTGCCTCAAGGAAGAGAACTCCTCCCTTGCACATTGTTGTTCGAAATGCTCCGTTGTGCGGTCGACTTGGAAGCTAGCTCGGGATGTAGGCATGGTTTCGAGATAAGGATCGGAAAGCAGTTGGACCTGGCAAAAGTAAAGGACCTATTGATTCCTTCTCAAGGCTATGCAAAAGAAGTGCAATATGATATTGAGTGTATAAAAAGGATTCTGAAAGTATTCTATGGCAATTACGATAGCTCCGACGCTTCGGGATTTATCACGGTGGCGGAACTGATGGAAGACTTCTTGGCAGAAGTTGCTTGTGATATGGATTTAATGATAGACGCTTTCATTTCAGTTGCAGAGTTGTCAATGGCAGCAGTATTAGGACCAAAGAGAAACTTGGATGGAATATACCGGGGCATCGACATATACTTGGAAAAGCATCCTTACCTGACAGAAAAGGAGAAAGAAGATGTTTGCAAGGTGTTGGATTTCCGGAAAATGTCAGTCGAGGCTTGCGAACATGCTGCTAAAAACGAAAGATTACCTATGAGAATAGTATTGCAGGTGCTGTTTATGGCACAGTTGAATCTGCGAGAAACACTGGCACAGGCGGCTTACGATGACGACAAACCGAGGAAAGAAAATGAGGTAGGTGAAGATGAAGTGAGGGTGGAAATGGAGAAAATGAGCATCAAAGTGAAGGAACTTGAGAAGGACTGCCATGAAATGAAGAAAGAAATCACAAGTGGAAGGAATCACAAAGGGAAACTGAGCTTGTGGAGTGAAATGAAGAGGAAATTCGGATGCACCAGCTCCACTAACACGGATGACTTGCATTGCCCTACCAAGAAGAAGAAAGTACATCAAAAATAGGGCATATGATTTTCCATTTCTCATCTATTTTTCAGTTCCCTCCGTATTTGTAGTTCACATTTTCAAGTTTTAAAATTCAGGGTCCAAGGTTTAGGGTTAGAGTTATAGAGTTTAAAGATTAAGAATTGAGATTTTAACTTGAAAATAAACATACCTGTGTGAAAGAAATTTACACCAACAGTATATCAAATATCCACCTATATATATGTATAGAAGGATGCAAGTATAAACCATTAAATAATCTGATTAGAAGTGAGAAACCAATATCAATGGGGGCAATTTCTACTGTTGACATTGTAATCCATCTCTAATCTGCTCCAACAGTCTGTTGGTCTGCAGCTAAGACATTTTGGGATAGCTGTTGGCCAATACAAACCTATTTTTTCAGAGCTGAATATCAAATATGAACCTTGAAGATGGTCCGATTAATTCTCGGGTTTCGACAGCAAAGCAATGCAATGTAAATAATCATCCCTGCAACCAACAAAAATCCTGCCTCCGATCATGACAGGTGATGAAAACACATCCCCCTCCAGTTTAAGCCTTGCGAATTCCTGCACTGCATATTTTCTTTGACGATTTCCGATCCCTTCCTCGGAGTTGATTCGAAACAAAAATATGCCCCCAGAGCTACTGCAAACACAAACCAATCTGCAAAATACATAGGAAGAACTAGTTTAAAAAGAAATGTCTAGAATTAACTTATAATAGCATTTGTGAAGCTTGATTACCTTTCAGCTGAAATGGAGGGCTCGTTTGAAACCAACTGTAAGTTCTCATCAACATAAGAAGATGCAGTGATTGGATCTCCAACATTTACTTCCCAGAGTACTTCACCTTTTTCCTGAAGTGATCTCCGGTTAATGTTACAGAAAGTATAATCGCAACAGAAGTTAAAGAGAATAGTATACTTCAAATCGAATTATCGAAATGAGGTTTGGGTGAAACTTTGGACTTTCTAGGGTTTTGCATAAGATTTTAATAAATCACTTCAATGTTAAGATAAAATGGCTTTGTGGACAAAGAAAGTGCTAAAATATGTGAATCAATCCCAAATATTGAAAAAAGTGAATTGACATATATCATTATAGAAGGTAACAAATGCAATTGGGATGGAGTACAAATTATAATTTGATCGGAACAACTAAAAATGATTTTCAGGTACTTTAGCTGGCAATATGGAATGAGCTTGAATTCTCAAGTCATAGCAGAAAAGCATAAAAATGACCATTAAAGCATAGTATTAGCATAAGTGGCGTAAACATATTTCTTATATACACATTTATATCACGTCGATTCTTGCTCTTACCATTTCAAAGGAATACACACTTCCGTTTCGGGAACAGATTAGCACCTGTAGGACAATCACATAAACAGATCTCAGTCGAACCATAATTTGCTACCATGTTCATATTCTGTGGGATCATAAAGTGATGTAAATATAGATGTACTTGAAGAAAGTATAGGCATCAAAAGTTAAACCAAGTGAAATAAAAGCAACTCCTTTCCTCAACACTCAAATTACTGTCAAGACAAAGAAATCCTGGTAAAAAATTCACCATCTCAACTCTAAATGTGATAAATTTTGACTAGTTTTAATCTTAACTGAAAGAGAAGCATCACCTGAGAAGGAAGTGCAGAAGATATGCAAGCTCCAGCAAATATTGGACCACCAGTTCTCCTCTGCATGAGAAAATAACTTAGGAAAAAGATAAAATATTTTTGAAGAAAATTAATCAGCATGAAAATTAAAAACAAAAACAAAGAGAAATTATTGTGCAGGAGAAAAGTAGGAACAGACCAAAGAGTATTTTCTTAAGACGGAAAATTGTAAGCTATTTAGTTGAAACATTTTAAATTATTAACAAAAATGATGGATTTTAAACGCCTACCTTCCAAACAATGGATCCACTTAAATCCAATGCAACAACATGACCATCCACCAAGCAACAAATGACTACAATGAAACATAAAAATTATATTTAGAAGCAGCAAACAAAAAGAAAGATACTGTAAAGGACCCAAATACTGATAGAATGATACAGAAAAAAGTACCATATCCATTTGAACTGATGGAAAGTGACCCAAATACTGGCACCTCAAGTTCATGTAACCACAATGTACAAAATGGCAATTCCTGTAATTATAAAGCATACAACAATAAAAAAGGAAATAGATTCACCTAGTTGAGATCGAATGATAAAGTAACTACTGATAAATTCAAGTAAGAACATCCTTCAATATATCATGTCCAGAAACATAGTTATTTGAGACATGATTTGAAGCAAATACCCATGTTACTGAGACTCAAGGGTGAGTATTGGATAAAGGTATGAATTCAAGGGTATGTTCAATTTTTCCAAAAGCTTTTCCATGAAGTTATAGTCCATAGAGGGCAATATCCCCATAAGGCCATACCCATGTCCAAAAATGTTTCGGGCATAAGTACTTTAAGAAAAATGAAGTCTCAGATCAACATTGGAAAATACACACTTTAAGACTGTAATGCTTTACTCCAAGAAACGATATGTACAAACAGTTGTACCTTAATTGAAATAGCTGTCAGACGGCCACTAGTAGATGCCACATAAAGTGCACTATGTGCCTATTGAAACATAAACCAAAAAGTACATCAAGTGATGATAAACATTAAACAACACCGTTGGAGTGATTTACTAGTAATCTATGGTCTAAACTGTAATGTAAAATGTGATTGAACAAAAAGATAATCACAATATATACAACTATTGGCAAGGAAAAAACAATGCAATTTATCATACTTCAAGTTCTGTTAGTCAAACAAGAAGACAGGGCGATTTCCTTTATGTGTATATAAGAAAACAAAAGTGTTGTAATGCAAATTCTATTTGATTTTGGTAAAAGCACCATACATGATGATTAGCCATCTGAAATAGCCGATAAGGCATAAGTTACTTTTAGACCAATACACTGCTAAATCACTGACCTCCAACCCATATTTTAGCTTCAAATAACCTTTCTAGTAAGGCTGAATTTTGGGTAATTCAAACAAATAAACTTATGCCCTTAGTGCTCTATGTTTGCCATGAGACAACAACACAGGAATTTTTTTGTGCCAAAGATCATGGACAACTAGAATCTAGCAAAACCCTTAAAACCATTTATCAAGTAACCCTAACCCAATAGCTTTTAACTGATGGTACTTGAAATAAAGAACAGAATTTGAATATACCCCTGCATCTTATATTTATAATCAGACATAACTTGTATTAGTTATTTAGTTTACTTCAGGGTTCGAGGCTGTACCTTATCACTCTAAGCCAATAATAAATTCCCAAGAGAAACCATTAATTTAAGAACAAATCCATAGTATTCATTAGAACTTAGAAGACTTACAATGATCTATTAAAATTGTACAGTGTGAAATTACCCAGAGACTAAAAATAGACATGTCAAAAACCAACAGGATGATTTACAAAGAAAACCAAGGATGCAATGCAAGTCGTATTATAGGGGTGAAATGGCAAAAAGATCGAGAAATAAGAAAAGAAAAATCCAGCGTTTGAGAACAAAAGGATACATTGAGCTGTTAGAATTTATTATTAAGACTATATGTAGATTGACCAGACAAGCTGCTCAAAAACGGTTCCATAAGACAACTAAGATTAAAGGTTCAGTACATACTTGAAAGAAAAAGCTCACCTCATCAACTGCAGGTGATCCGAATATACTACCACCACAGGGAAGCATATATACGCAGCACTTATTTCTATGATCAAGAGCATACAAGTTATGGTCATGTGATCCACACCTGCATATAGTTCTTTCAGAGATTAAATCATGTAAATAAGTCGTCAAAATTTGAAGGCGGGTTATTCACTTAATTTGAAAATGTAAAATGATAAGAAATTTCCAGTAATTGGTATGTTGATGGTAATGAAAAAAATGATATTGAAATGATCATAGTATCAGTTTAGTTCTAAATACAGTAACTGATAACACAACACATTAAAAATCAAAATACTAGTAATTGTGATTCATGTGTAGTTGTGATAACATTATGACCATTACCAAACATAAAGAAACAGCTGTCCAACAAAAGGATTCATTGAAGTGAGTTTCACGAAGTTCTAGCGCTGCAACTTGCAGTCTGCAAGTAGCAAGCAACATGCACTCCCTCTAACCGGAGAATGGAACAGAATATTGACTTTTAAAACTGATTATAGAATCCATATGATAAAAGAGTTATCACTTTTACAACTGTAACAAATAGTCGATGTATTTGTCCAAAAAAAATAGTCAATGTTGTGAAGAGAAACAAAATCCTACTCTGAATTCAATAACCTTTAAATTACATAGGTTACAGACTATTTAAAGACTACAGAATGGGACTTATGGTATAATTAGGAGTCCTACTTATAACAAATTTCTAACTCTAGTTCTCCTGGGAAGTAGACTTCAAATATAACTATTTACTACTAAATTTACATTAAATACAACATTAATACTTATCGGATAAACTTACATGTCGCAGATATAAACCAAAATACTACTATATCGTCAAATGTCACTCACCCTCATACAAGTAACCTGCGACATATATCTCTTTTGCTTAAAGCTACAGAGGAAGAAAAAAAGTTCTAACAACTACCTTCCAATTATTTACTATATAGTAAGAATTGAAGTGCCAGCAATATTTGTTTGAGACCCCAACCATAATAATCATCCTAGAAAAATGGTACTTTTTCCTAGCAAACCACTATATTGTTAAACATATGTAGATGTTGACATCCAAAATTTCAGAAACATATCTTCTTCACTTCATCTAGAATTACTAGGAACTTTCAAGTGTTAGATACGTAAATAACAAGGACATCCAAGTTTGGATCATCACATTATCCATATTGATCAAGATCAATTCAAAAACAAATTAGGAGTCCATACTAACCAAACTTTAAATTGCACAATGAATAACAACAACGATAAATGGATAAAAACCAGTTGCGGGCCCTTTAAATACTTGCACACAATTAAAAATACGATTAAGTTGTCACCCATTAGCAAAGAAACAAGTCCAAGTATCAAAACCACAATAAAAGAAAATAAAGAAAATGCCAGAAGTTGATTAACAATATGAATGCAGAGGAAGAATACCATGCTCTTCTGATACAAAGGAAGAATACCATGCTCTTCTGATACAAAGGAAGAATACCATGAACTTGAAAAATAAGCTTAAGGAACATTGGGAAATTATGAGAAATAGAATGAAAATGGCATCATGGTGAAGATAAAAGCATTCATGAATATGGAAACACTTACCAGATCAATCCCCTATGTGTGTCCACAATTGGCTGGCATTTCACCTGTACACATTCCAAAACAAAAGTTGAACATGAACAATTAGCATCAGGCAAGGAAACTGCAAAGCAAAATGAAAATCAGAAAATGTTTGCAAGGACCTATAATGATGAAATTGGTTCTCGGGGAAGAAATGTAAGATTAACATTTCAATATGAAGGTTTGCAGGTAAAACAGGGTAAAATAAAGAAGCAAAAATACCACAGCTTAAATTAAAGGAAAATATCCCACGCACTGGCGGTGGAAATGGAGAGTTTCCACAAGTGCCTTAGTTTTTAGGCTTTAGAGACTGGGTTTAGGGTTTAGGGTTTATGGGTTTTAAGTGTAGTGGTCTAGAATTTAGGGCTTATGGTTAGAATATAGTGTTTAGTTTTTAGGGTAATATGGTTAGGGATTTAGTTTTTAACCTGAATTCTAACTCTAAACTCTAAATTCAAACCACCCCTAAATTCAAAACTCATCCACTAAAATCCCTAAACACTATACCCTAAACGAATTCCTTAAACCCTAAAACTAAGGTGCTTGTAGAAAAAAGTTCCCACAAGCGCTTGTCCATGGAATAATTATCCATAATTAAATGTTTAAATTATTTTTAATCCAGTTCTATAGAGACAAATGATGGAAAATTAAAAAACTCAACACTGCTAAACAATTCTCGTCACAAACATATATAAGTTGATCATTAATTGAAAAGGCATTCAAAGTCAACAACAAGACTTAACATCAAAGTTTTCTTTATTTTTGACATTCAGCACAAGAAAACTTATTTCCTGATCCATGCTCATCTATCTCTAACACAAGAAAACTTAACAACATGGTAAAGCTTTTCAAACCGCATACCTCACCAGATGTATGGAAAGTCCAACAAATGTTGCCATTTAAAAACTCAAGAAAATATATGTTTCCATCATAGCATCCCACAACCACCTATTGAAACCAAGTATCCAGGAAATAGTAAAATTCTTTAATTGCATAGATGCAAAAGGAATTTATATACTGAAGGCAACAGGGAAGAAAATGATAAACACCTGAGAGAAGTCCCCTACAATTGCTGCTGAACCTTCAACTCGTCCTTGTAGTCTGGTTTCCCACTGGATAAAACCACTAAACCAAATTAAGTAGTTTTATAATGATTGAGATAGAACATGAATAGCACAAAGGGAAATATTAAGAATATTTCAAGCATCATGCTTAGTCAAATTCCTCAAGGCTTTAACTGCATCAGCCTAATGATTAAATTTCTTCCCATCTCTAAGTCATCTGGCAAATTTCACTGCAAGGGTATTAGATAGGTTGCCTATGGAGAACACATGACATAAAACAATCAAGGTTGCATGATGAATAATATTAAAGTTAGCATCAATATAGAATTAGATGGTCTGCTTTATCATCCTCACAAATTGGTAATACAAGAAATGTGCAATTCGGTATATGTTACATAGAATATGTGTAATACTCGGAATCGGAAACAGCAATAGCCTATGTTACTTGGACCAGGGTAAGAGTGTTAGATGGTAAGTGTCTGACATGGAAATGATTAATTTTTCCTTACAAATTTTCTATACTGAGAGTCCTTAAGGTCATATTCCCATACCTATGGCTGATTATGCATCGTACATGGATACTTCAAAAAAAAAAGTCAGGGCAACATACTGTTACATGCCAAAGTTTGAATACTGGAATGCTGGGGATTAAAGACATTGGAGTTATGAGAATGGCTGGAAAGTTGTTATTCTGGTTGAGTACAATAGTTTGACGTGTGGTATCTAGCTGTGTCGTTTTGTTATTTTGTTACTTAGGTTGTTTTACGTTATTCTTTCTGATGTGGTATCTAGGGCCAGGAAGGGAGGTAGTCTTTTATGTGTAAGAGATGATCTCAGGATCATTATGAACAAATTAATGTTGGATCCCTTTTCTCTGTCTTCTTCCTTTACACATGCAAAGGTCAACATATCAGGTCATCAACTATATTTTGCCCATAAATTAATGCTTCCTTAATCCTTATCCTTTAACTTTCCAGAGCCTCTTGATGATGAAATAGAACCAGCAGCAGCACAAGTCATCATAAAGCTCTTGATATTAAGGAATCCACATCTCCGATCAGAAAGAGACGATAATATTTAGTCAGATATCCCAAGAATTATTCATACAGATGGTGCTATCTATGTCAGTAACTATTACAGAACTGAAACATTAAGTAAATGAAATAAAACACACACATACAAAATGAAAACACAAAAAAGGGGATCTCAAAAGACATTTTTTCAGTAAGGACGATGGAGTTGACCATGTACATCCAAATTGCAGATATAGCCCACTCATCACGTCCACATTTCTGATATTCAGTCTAACGCTGAAACACGGTGCCGTTCATATGGTTAAATGGCTATACATCAACTTAAACAATTGTTTCCATTAACCAGAATGACCACGGCAAAACCATAATACATTAATACTTCTTAAAAGGGCAGATGCTAATTGGGTACATGTACTGTAAAAGAAAATATTGTAAAAGCAATTGAAATTCAACTTGGTCTTAATTATTTAATGCTGCTGAAAAAGAATCAATCAGAAATGAAGTTTTAAAGAAGTCCTACTGAAAGAATAAAGAATTAATTCATTTGTTTTCTCTAAGTGATTAAGGTGAGATCCATACCTTTTGGCATTAATGCAGAGGAAATTATGTGAGTGAGATCCAACAAATAAATAAATATCAGAATCTTTGAACACAACAAGTGGTGAAGCATCAACACAGGACCCCATGTGAACTTTCCACAGTTCTTGCAAATATATTGTTCTAGTTCCTGAAACTTCCACCGACTGAGCTTGCCAGTTACCATTGACCACATGCCCACCTTCACACATAACCTTGTTGCAGCGGCTAAATGAACATGACTTGGGCATTGGTGCAGAGTTCCATGGATATTCACATAACAATTCAACAGGCTCCAGAACATAATGTTTATCTAAATCCACCTTCAATCGTTTAGAACGATCAACTTGATCATCATTCCTTTCATAAGCTGTCCGTGACAATGGTCCTTGTAGCTTTAAGCCAAGGGGATTAAGAGTTCCAGAATCAATAAAAGAAAATTCATTCACCTTGTCTAGTCCCATTGTCGATTCTGGGTTATCACTGATTCCAAATTTTGAATTATTTGAGACATTTTTCTCCAGGAGGGAAGCTAGTAGCTTAGCTGGAGTTGAAAAGGTATACAGCAATCTCATACTAATCCCAAGATTATGAGAAACATGTGCTGCAGCAATGGAGTTGCCACCTATCATAAAGAAATCATCATCATCTGAAACAGCTTCCACCATTAGTGCATCACAAAATGCCTGCAGAATATTCATAAAAAAGGTTAACTCTTCTCAACAGAGTACAGTGAATAAAAGCCTAAAACATACAAGCATTGTGTATTACTTTCTTCATTCATGAAACAAAACTAGCAAGACTTTAAGTTTCATCATTCTTTGTGGCTTTGTGCAAATCATTAACTCCATCCAGTATCAGTTTTTTCAGAAAATGAAAGGAAGAAAAAAAGGTAATTTACCTAGTCTAAATTGTTAAATTAATCTCTATACGAAAATTCATATATGGGTCTCTCCACTATATCACTGCTATTAGTTTTAATACATCTAGGGTACAAAACTCCCAATAATTCCTCCAAAGATGGTAATCAAAATAAGAAACTAAGGACATCATGGTGCCAAGGGAAAAATGACAGGGAGAATTAGAAATAGAGGAAACCTTTTTTATAACTTCCATGAGATTGTTAGTTCCAACATCACTGATCTCATCTTCAACATGACAGACAGAGAATATTGAATCTGCCAAATGTGCATAGTCTACTTTTCCACTGCCAGACATTGGAAGTGATTCCACAAAAACAAACCGACTAGGAACCATCAGTGAAGGAACTTTACTGATCATCCAGTTTCTGATGGATGTTTTAACAATTTCAGTGGACTTAACGTTCTCTCTTAACAATATGAATGCTGTAACGAATTCATATTCTCTCTGATCCTTTCGAGAAATAACAGCAGCATCAACAACATCACCATGGCCTCTTATTGTATCTTCCACCTCTTCCAAAGCAATGCGTTGGCCATTAACTTTTATGGTACGGTCCTTTCTCCCCAAGAAAACCAAGTCACCACTTGGTAACATGTGAGCAAAATCACCAGTCCTAAAATATGTCTGACTTCCACACTCTTCCATAGAACACTTACAAATTGAATTCTGGTGCAACTTAGCATTGTTCAAAGGTATAATAGCATTTTCAAAAAAGTAACCAGTAGAAACACAAAGACCTCTAACGTATATTTCTCCAACATTAGGATTGTTGGTTTCACCAATAAGCGCAGTACTGCATTTAGAAATAGGCAAACCAATTGGAACACTTGTTAGCTTCTTCATCTCCAAAATCGATGGCAACCTCGTGCAGTCAAAATACAAACAATCTCCAGATACCTTAAACAACAAGTTCAGACATTAGCCAACAGAGATAAGCACTACAGAAGTAGTTACTACGATGATGATGATAAATAGGTAAAACAAACATAATTGCTAAGGGTTTAACTTAATAACAATGGATGACAGTATGATAAGTCTACCATAACATAATTGCTACGGTGTAGTTTCCTGAAACTAATGTCCTCCGTATTTATAGCCAAATCTCCAGGATTTCTATGGAACTAGCTCAAATAAATAAAAAAACAAAAATAAACTTTAAGCAAAGATGGTAGGCCGTAGTGGCATTTTTAAGTAAATATGGTCACATGAACAGTTCAATGCTTGTAATTTGTCATAAGTTAGCATGCCTTTACGTGGTGAAAGAAAATGGGAAAATGAGCAAGATAAAGGAAAAATGTCAAAACGGAATACACAAGGAGACTTTGGCAGCCTATGACACCAAGAAAATAGAGAAATCTTCATCACAATAATCAATGTACGATTAAATGATTCACCATAACAAGTTGATAGAGACAGAAGGAGATAAAAAGACCATGAAGATGCATGCAGGATTTAAGTAGATGATTCAGATAATATACTTCTTCATAATTCACAAACTTCTACAGCCAGACATCATGAATTAATCCAAGTAGAAATAACCTAAATTGAGAAAATACCTCTGTGCTCCCGTACAAATTCAGAATAGTGGTCTTGGGTAATAAATTGGAAAGCATATTCCACAAGGATAAGGGTAGAATTTCACCACTTAGAATTAACAACTTCAGAGAATTCGAAATATGAATATCATGTTGGCTTAGCATCACAGGAACGATCATTCTCATAAGTGATGGAACAGCTGTGAGTCTATTAATTCTGTAAGCCTGCAACAACAATGCACAATGTTTTTTTCACAAATAAGCTAAAAAACACTAATAATTTGATTGGCTAACAAGGAGGTAAATGGGAAGATTTACGTATCACATCCAGAATAAAGAAGAGCAATCATTCAACCTTCCATAAAAAATGACATCTTACATGATAAAGTTGCTTAAAGCAGAAACTCCACAAGACTCACATCCAAACCCAGTGAACACAATTCCAAATTTCTCTGTTGTAACATAATTTGATTCAAAGAGAATATTCACAGGGGACCAACAAGAAGTTGCTCATTTACTTCTTGACATGATTTTCTAGAGCACACTCTAAGGATTTTTTTCTGAACTACATCTCTAGTTAATCCATATATTTCAATATTCTCTCAATTTTCTACCAATCTTATTCTTGACTTACAAGTTACATGCACATATTTGATGTAGTAAATCTTTTCAAGGAGTTTATGTGTTTATATTTATAAGCATATAAGTACAATAATTCAAGCATGATCATTCACTTTCACCAACCCAATGATGTCTCAAAAAGGCTATTGGCAGCTGAAAGCTCAAATAAATAGACTTCAGCCATTCTGCCCGATCACTTCAAGCTATTGAAACCTGAATGAATACAAGTACTAAGTTGTGAAAATGATAAAACATTTGCAGCCAAGACCCGAAAGAAATCTCCATGTTAGACCTCTAAATAACCATTTAGTGAAATTTAACACTTGAAAGTTGAAAGTTCCTTCAGCTCATCAGTCATTACTTATCTTGTCAATGTAATATTCCTTTCACCTTTGATCACAACACAGAATGTACAACAGCAAAAGTTTTAATCATTCAATGTCGAAGTAATAACTTTTTTGCAGCATTTCAATAATTCCAGTCATTACAAAACAATGTGAATTCAACTAACTTAAGAAAACATGGAGGGTGATAAGGGAAGTATGAAAATATTACCTGGAGAAAATCAATGATAGAAAAAACATTTTGTTTTAACTCAGTGAAAGGAGGTATGACCAGTGTACAAGCAGTAAGAGAAGCAATGAGAAATTCTTGTAGATGATCAACAAAGCTTATTGATGTCTTGAATAATAGAATTTCCTCTCCTTGCGTGGGATACAGTTGTTGCATCCACAGAAAGCGATTTAAAAGACCTTAAAGAGGTATAGGAGGGTGCATCATCACATTGAACTTCACATGCAAAAACAATTATAAAATAACTGGCCTGGAGAAAAAGATATACTAATGGAGGATGTGAAACAGGCATTGATCAGGAAAGAAAGTATCATTCAGAGCTAAATCCAAAACCTTTATATCCCTACTTTGTTGTTTGATCTCTCTTGAAGGTCACGGGATTTAACAAAATGAATAAAAAAGATTTTTGCTCGACTTAGGATTAAAACTTGCTGGTTGACGTTATGTTGTAGCAGCAATCAAAAGACCGGGAAAACAACATTTTGTCTTTTGAATGCACTATGCATGTGGTATCTCAAGGTAATTAAGTGATTAATTGGTATCTCCTAGTTGTATTCATATAACTTTGTCCAGCCGATTAGTTGCAGAAATCATTTTTTTTTACTTCGAACAAGGATATGACGGAAGAGTTACATCTTCGTGGTGAATTTCTGGTCTCTCTGATTCAATTAGGACCCTAATTCAGGACCCAACTTTCTATGAAAAGAAAAAATAACATCGACAAGATTAAGGAGATAACATGGATCAAGATTGTCCAACATATAAGACCAATAAAATATTTCCAGTAGCCTGGCTGAATACAGACACTATGGTAGTGTAAAATTTGCAATAAAACCATACCTTCTTCTGTGCCACATACACCTTTAGGCTTTCCGGTAGATCCTGAAGTGTACATTAGGTAACAGAACAATCTTTTTCTTTCATTTTCACAATGCCATGCAAGACTTGATTGACTTTTATGTGGTTCGATCCTTTCCTCCATAGAAAAAGGCAATATAGGACAATTACTGCAATCAAAGATCCAATGTGATTGATCAAGCAGCTCATCACCACTTTTTCCAAATGAAGATCCGCACATGACAACAAGAGAAGCATTCGAAGAATCCAAAATCGACAATATTCTATCTCTTGGCCATGAAGGACCGAGAGGCAAAAAAGCCTCCCCACACTTCAAAACAGAAAGAACAGAAACTATATATTCCACTGAAGGTGGCATAAAAAGTGCAACTATCTTTGGTATATACATATCCACAAGGTCAGTATGTTGACTAACTCCTCGAATGAAATTCAATGAAGCCTCCGACATTTGAACAGACCCAGATTGCTTGTCATTGGACTTATCACCTTCATTGTTACAGAAAATGACCAATAAGGATAATAATAATAATAATTAAAAAAATGAAGCACACAAATCCTCCTCAAAACAACAAGATACTTGTACACAAGACACTAGTCTTAATGTTTATAATTTATTCATGCCCTTTTTCCTCTTGCAGACATGATATGTTCAAATGCATTCCATCGAATAATATAAGAAATTAAGAGTTAAGAAAGAAATTAAAAATCCTTTAAAATTCACTCTTTTTTCTAGTAAGTGACAATCAAACAGAATCTTAATAAACAAAATCATAATTAAAGAAATAAATAAAATGTATTACCTGAGGTTTGGGGTTTAATCAAGTAAGGGTCATCAGCACCGCCAAGAACTGAACAAATACGAAAAGAGAGATATTCAACGGACGCTAAAAGGTCAGCGAAAGTGAAACACCGGTCGCCTCTATACATCGGAGGATTCCCACCGTTGATCAACTCTCTGTCAATATGGACCCCAGAATCTGAGTTCTTAGATGGTGACGCGTGGACGACTGCTATTTTTTCTAGGTTTTTGGTTGCTGCTCTGTAAAATTCATGGGATAAGCAGCAGTGCTGCTGCTGCTGCTGCTGCCATGTCTCCTGCTCGTCACTCGGACTACCCATGCTTCGCTTCTTTAGATGGAAATGTTTCGGATTTGGTACATCATATTCATGGTAGAAATATTAATTGGCCAAGTTAACAAAAATTGTTCAGATTTTAATTAATTGGAGATCAAAAGTATTTTTATTATTACATTTTTAATACATTAATTAATATTTATGGGTTTCTTATATTTTTAGTTCAAATAAATAATTCTAGGGTTAATTACTGCAAAAGTCACCTTTATTTGTTTTCGGTACAAATTTGGTCACTGATTTTAAAAATTCGATCAATAATGTCACTTACGTTTTCAACGTGTAAACTATTGGTCACTCCGACGTTAAATGCAGTTAAAGATTGACGGGAAGATAGCTTGTCATAATAAAAAAAAAAGATAAATTACTTAGATAGTCCCTAAATAATTATTTCATTTTTATTTCATCTTCAAAATTGAACCTCTAAATTTTAAAACTTTATCTTTTTACCATTTTCTCCAAAAATCTTTCTCTCTCTAAAAGTTCACTAACTCAAACTCTAATTTTTTCCTCTATAAGTAAAATATCAATCAATTTACTCAATATAAAACCACATCAACAACATGAAATGAGTCTCTTATTGTCGTTTTAATACTAATACTAATAATAAATTCTAAACTAGTTTTGTAATAAATTCCTCTTCAGCTTGCTGGAAGTTGCATATCCAAGAATTAGTTTTGTTTCGGAAGCATGGGAACAGAATAGAATGTAATAGAATGTAATACCATCCTAGTTCTGAGTAAGCTACTACCCGGTTGCTATAGTATACGCATTTTGGGGGGAAGATGGTAACAAGATAATGTTTTAAAATTTAGAGGTTCAAATTGAAAACGAAATAAAAATGAAATAATTATTTAGGGATTATCTAAGTAACTTATTATTTTTTTATTATGATAAGTCATCTTTCCGTCAACCCTTAACGGTATTTAACGTCGGAATGACCAAAAGTTTACAGGCCAAAAACGTGACTTTATTGATCGATTTTCAAAATTAGTGACTAAATTTATACTAAGAACAAACAAAGGTGACCTCTACAGTAATTAACCCATAATACTAATAATCTTATGGTCCAAACAAAATGATTGGTGGAGCTTTAAGATACACAAAGTCTTTTATTTAAAAGAAATACAAAATTTTAATATAAAATATATATATATATATATTTAATTATATTTTAAATCTAATTAAATTTTTAATAAATAAATTAAATTAATTAAATTCTTTTATCGACATTTGAATGTGAAATGTCTATAGTTTTTCCTCAAATGTTATTGGCAATATTTTTTTTAATTTCAACATCATAATTTTTTTTTCTTCATGTATATTGATATAAACTTGTAGGGACGGCAACCGGCGGGGTTAGATGGATTTTTGGCCGTCCCGACTTCAATCCGATTTAGTAATTTTTAAACTCGATTCGATTTGGATTAAAATATTAATATATTCGTCTCAATAGTTAATATATTATTTTTTAAATTCAACCTTGATTCAAAAATTTTAAAAAAAATAGTATTCGTCAACGATAAAAGTTAGATTCGACTAATCCTTCGTTACAATCATAAATTATGATTTTTAAGTAATTTTAAATCTATATAAAAATAAAATACAATTTAAATTACTTGCATGTTAAATTACATATTTAAAAGAAAAAAACTTAAATCATCAACTGATAGAATCGAATATATTAAAATTTGAACAACATTTAATAATTTTTTATCATAGAACAAACTTCAAAAATATCAAAATTACTTAAACCCCATAAAAATACTTATATATAATGATATTTTTTATAAATATAATAAAATATATAAAAATAAATAAAAATATATCGAAGCAGGGCAGGAAATTTCGAGCTAATACCCGAACCCGACGACTTAATAATTTCTAAGCCCCGTCCCTCCCCGATCCCCGAAATTTAAAGAGAAAAATCCAATCGGGTCGGGTCATACATGATCGAGATCAGATACGGGTATTTTTACCATCCCTGTATATAGGTGTAAATGCAATTCTAATAGGGTGCAAATCGTATACTATTTTATTATATCTTAATTAATGTTTTTATTTTAAAATAGTAGGTTTAAATTTTAGAGTTTAAGGTTAAGGGTTATGATTAGGGTTTAAATAATTTAGAGGGATAAGATGTATTTTTAAGGGTTATGGTTTAGAGTTTAAAATGTGAAAATTAGGGTTAAAATTTAAAATTTAAATTTTTAATAACTTTTAGTGTGAGACATAAAAAGAATCACGATGACAAAATATAAATAATCGAAAAAAATAATTATTTAAATCAAATTTTAGAATATAGATCAAGAATTTTGAACCTTAAAAGAGCGTCGTCCCTGTCTTGTTTTATTCAAAATGAATGTTCAAATCACATCTATAAAACCTAATGGGCCTAAATTGTTAGTAAGAAGCATGATTAGGCCCATTAACACTCGTGTGTTGAATTGTACTGCTTATAATGTTATTAAAATGGCTTATCTAAATTATATTTTATAATTTTAAGTGTTTAAATTATTATTTATTAAAAATAAATGTTTAAAGTTTTGTTTCATTAATTTTAGGTATTTGATTGTTAATTATTTTTAATTTTTTAAAGAATTATTTTATTTTATTTTTAATTTGTTTTTAACTTAAGTTTTAAAAAATCCTAAATTTCTCAAAAATCATAAAATAATTCTTAAATTTGAAATTCTTAACTCCCAAAATTTAAATTCAATTTTACGCCCAACGACTATATCGTTATTCATCACATTTGTAATAAGATCACAAAATCATTTACCTCGCCATCCTATCGTTGAAAATCGATTAAAATGGTATACGAAACATCGAACGAATTTTAAAATCTTTAAAACATTTATTTGACAGATTTACAACAAGCGATACATGAACTACGACAAATAGTGAATAAAATCTTTTGACGAAAAAATACTTTATTTTTGTTATCTTAACGTTACCAACGATGATAAAAATATTAAACCGAGAAATTTAGATATCCAGATATATATACTTTCTGACAATTTGGAGATTCTTTTAAAAATTTTATTTTTTAAAAGAAATCTATTGAAAGAAATTAAAAAATTAAAATTAATTACTTATCACATTTTAATCGATTTCTATTTTTTTTATTAACAACTAACGTCCATACTCCATGCACCTAAAATTAATAAAATATTTTAGGCACAACTTATTTTTATATTAGGCCTATTAAAATTGTTCAATGTTCCACTCTTTCGGACATCACTTCGACCGACGCTGGAAGATTCCCGGGAAAAAAATCACCCTTCAATTTCCTCTGCTTCTGTAACCAAAAGAAAAAATAGATCAATGTCTAATAATAACTTTCGTCTGCCTTATTTTCTTTTATTATTAATTATGATTTCTTCTTCAAATTTTCTTGCTTCAGTCTTTGCCAAATCTCAAAATCCAATCACAGTACATGCCATTTCCTTTCTTTTTAAATTTATTTTTTTCAGTTTTTATTTCTGTTTTAATTGGTTGTTTTCGTGGTAATTCACAGGATTCTGAGATTAAGAAGAAGAAGAGTGATTGTTATGCTGATATAGACAGGTGGGCATTCTGATATTCACTATTTTCTCCTTTTGAGATTGGGTTTCTTTTATTTTCTTTTTTATTCACTGCTTTTCTTCAATTAGGCTGAAGTTTTTCTATTTGGAAGGAAGCAAATCTGGGGTTGTTTACTATTTTTTTTCTTCTTGATGTGTGATTAAATCTTATGTAGAGTTAGTTGTGTTGACCATTTTAGTGGAATTTATTTCAGTTTTTGAAACATTTTCCTCAATTCAACTCTCATTCTTCCTACTTTAGAGGGACATTAACATATTTTTTGGGTGATGGATAAGTAAATTTTGAGTTTTGATGCTTAAGATGTGATATTTTTTTTTGTTGGATGGTGAATCAGTGGACTGTGGGGTGGGCACTGCAAGTCTTCATCAATAGCAAAGGAGAATTGTGCTTTCAAGTGTCTCTCTCCAGCTTGTTATGAGCTTATATATGAAAGTGACCCTGTATGGAAAATCCTTCCTTGTTGTGGTGCTCTTCTGCATCTGTTTCTATATTAACCGGTTTGATTGTTTCTTGTTTTCAGATTTTTACATTGTAGCTCGAAGAAGGAGAGAAAGACTATATCAGGGGACAAGAATACAAGTACTGTATGTATAAGTAAGTTTAACACTTTCTGTGCATTCATAATGTCTTATCTGTTTGATATTGTGTAATAACTAATATTCATGCTTTATTTGAAATGTCTTAAAATATGGGGGAATTGACTTCCGAGCCTTAAATCTTGATGCATCACATCTTCTCCTACATTTTACGCTTACCCCGTATTTGGACTTGATCTTTGCATGGAGTAATATTCGGGGATAGGTCTGTAACAGTTATAGCTCTTTGTTGATCTTAATCTCTTGGAATTGATATATGGTGAAGGTGTTTGAACAAGATTCAAGGTTGTAGACAAACCGTTGCTTGTTCAGTTGTCATAATAGAAGTATTTGTGCAACAGAGACTGTATATTCAAACAACCACTAGTGTCTAGTTCATTGGGTAGTGTCTTTTGGGCTGTAATTCCAACTCGGAAACTTTCTTTGATAAGTGACTTCTGCATTCTTGGACTAAATAGTGTAAGCATTGAATCTACAATAAATTTATTAGCAATATTTATTAGTACACATATAATATTAATACCTATTCAAAATAAGCAACATTTATTCCTTTTCTTTATTAAAACAAAGTCACGTGAATGGTTAAAAATCGCCTACTGAAGTTAGTTTGTTGCTAATTCATATGCTAAAACATGAGTGGGAAAAATAGCACTCCTACCAAATGTAGCATTACTAATTTGCCGTCTCTTAGTAGTGCATCATCAAACATTTTGGCTTCTATATAACTAGACTTAGTAAAGCATTCATTTTCTACTGTCCTCAAAACCCTGAGTGAGTATGTGCACTTGTGAGATGAAAATAAAGGAATAAAATTAGATATGTCTTTCGGATCCTTTTTCTTCTCACATCCTCAAGGTGTTAGCATTCAACATCTGATCCTTCTATTGCAATGAGGTTAAAAGGAACCCTGAAACATATTATTTTTTAACAATTCTTTGACAGCACATCATAAAACATTTTGTTTTTTATATTACTAGCCTCATTGAAGCATTCAATATCTCTCGTCATCAAAAACCTCGAGTATGTTCACTACTACTTGTGAAAGATGAACCCCCACCCCACCCCACCCCCACCCCACACACACTTCCTCAAGGTGCTAGCATTCAATATCTGAGGCTTTTATTGCAATGAGGTGAAAAGAAACCCTGAAACATATTAGTTCTTGACTACTTGTAAAGCTTTCTTTTATGCTACTGACCACACTACATCAGTTCTTGTAACTACAGCTGACCTTTTTTTTTTCTAAAGGTAATATGGGTAGAACTTGTACAAATTGTTGGTTTCTGTCTTTGCTTTTCAATACTTTAGGTTATGATGAAGGATCTATTTAGGGAATGTCTCTTTCAATTGTATCCAAGGTGTCTAACTTTTACTTTTGAGTTCTACATGTGTTCTTCTAATGATTATGTTTCTTTTTGTCGAGCTTCAGGAGTTCTTATATAATTAGAAAGGAACTTTTGTCACCATATTCTTGTTGATACCTAAGGAACTTGTAATTTGTTAAGCCTAGAGAAGGAAACTACATGCCATCTCATTCGGAACTCTATTTACAATGCGTCCTAAAGCCATAGCTTGTTGGTGCTTGTTTTCTTATTTTCTTATCCTTAGTATCAAATATAGTATATACGATGAAAGAGAAAACCGGGCTATTAACAGGGTAAGTTCTTCTCTGTGCATTGCTATAAATTGGGTTTTAATTACATTGATTTTGAGGTGGTACCATCTTTGAGGGGATTATTTTCTCATTCGAGATTTTTCTCTTGCTTATCTCGCATCCGGTGCATTTAAACAAAGGTAAAAAAACATGTCTGGTCCATGCAAGATGATGGCAATAGGATCAAAACACTGCCAATTCTACAACAACAAAAAAACCGATGTCGGAAACAAAATTATCTTCATGCTTTTGTAGGACACTGGTGGATTTGTTTCTTCAGCATGTTCTTCATAAATAAACAAATTGTGTGATGCAGATATAATATAAAGCAAATAGGTAAGTTACTACTTGGGATTAACTATGGCTGGGTGTGTATGAATGGTGCTAGATGAGGCATAATTTTTGTTGTTCGATTTTCTTATCTGTTCGGTAACTTTTTTATCGGTATTCGACATTCACGTCCAATATAGTATTCGACATTCACGTCCAATATAGTATTCGACATTCGTGTCGAATACCGTCTGGAAGGCCCCCGAGCCGAGTAATGGAACAACTTGTTGAATTCATATTTGTTTTTGCAGGTTATCAATTGGAGAAAGCCTTGAGGGTGTAAGGGGTTCCTTTGATTATTAAGCTGACAGCACTGAGTATGATTCTGTAGGAACAATACAAGTGATAAACATAATTAAAAGCTGATATTTTTTAATAAATGTTAATTATAATTGTGTAATATTTTGAAATTTTCAAATATGTTTCTTTTTTTTTATATATAAAAATTTTACATTGATTTTAAAATTAGAATATTTTAGATACGTGGCTTGCCAACATTGTTGTACGACTCGTGCTATAAAGTGATTAAAAATTGTTAAAATTAAATTTATGGGAATTAAATCAAATAAAACTTCTTTTACATGAACCTAATTTCATATATTATATTAAACCTTTGATTTAAAAAATTGTGTAATTTTAATATCTATGTTTATTAAATAATAATCGAAGTCAAATCAAATCAAATTAAAAAACCATGTTTAAAGCTTCACAAGTATAAATCAAATATACTGAACCTATCGAATAAACCAATAAATTAAGTAGAGAGAGGATTTTTTTTTTATTTTTTTTATGGTTAATTTTGTAGATGTTTGATGTTCGTATAATAATCCTCATAATATTTATTTTTAGTTCGTGTTTGTCAGTGGTCTAATCTTTTTGGATTATAAACCGAAGCTATCTTTAACGAATTGTTGCTTTTAGGAATAAACGTAAATCGATTTTAAAGTTTTATCTATTTTATGTTTTAACAATTTTTTAAAGACTCGTCCTAAAATGAACCGTACAAATTTTATTTGGTGAAAAAATAAAATATTTAATCTGACCGGTATATCACTTATCTTCTATTTTGGTTTTATTATTATTTTTGTTTTATTCTAAATCTTTTAAAACATCTAATAGGCGATATTCTTATTTTATTTTTGCAAAAAAATATTATCGATTAATTTAAATAAAGTATTATATATATTATAAGATTTTTTTTTTAAAAAAAAATCAGGGTTACGGCCCATCAACCGGCCGGACTATAAGAATTTTAGCATCCAAAGAACTGAAGAAATACTCAACATTCTCCCTGCCCGAGCAATAATCACTTGAATGGTTCTTACTTCCTATTGATTCAGAAAGAGCCATGGCGACCGCTTCATCCTCCACTGCTTCTATGGACCACAAACTCGAATTAACCAAGCAGGTTTCTCTTCTTCTTCTTCTTCTGGTCCTCTTCTCCTTTTTCTATTTGTCATGCTTTCATATTCATATTCATATTCATGTTTTTTTTTTTTTGTATCAGATAAGAACCCATGAAGTTGCTATAGCAGAGCTCGGCAGTCTTTCTTCTTCCAGGGTACTTTTTAATGAAATTAAAAAATGACCCAATCTTTGTTTTTATGGTTTTTTTTCCCTTTCTTTCAAGTTTTGTACTTTGTTCTTGTTTCTTATACCAATCTGGAATTTCAGATGGTTAGAATGTTTGATTGGCATTAAAAATTCTCATGGTTTTACTTTTATATTTCGGATTTAGTTAGATTAACTGAAGTTGTCTAAGTTGCTCCTTGTTGAAGTAAAACTTAGTTTGAGTTTTTCTATTTATATAGATGGTTAGTGTCATCACTATAGGTACTTATATAGTGATTTATGTTAATTTAGGGTTTTCCTTATAGGTAGGTGCTTTGGGTTTTATGTGTTGTTTGTGGAGTCTTGATTTTGACTGTGTTCGATTTTGATGTCATTGGTAACTATGAATAGCTCTTTCCGAGCGAGACAGCATTGTAAATGGCGTTTGTCTATAGATTCATATAGAATGTCTTAGAAAATTAAGCATCTCTAACTTTGAATGAGAACTGAATACTTTTTTATGTACTACCTGGCATTACCCTTTATCGAATGCTGATACTGCGATTTGGCATTAGGAAATACATTGGATTGTATCATTTCTAATCTCGAGGATAGAGATAGCTAAGTGAATAAAACTGCTCTATATGTTGTGCTTGTGCATAGATCAAGCTTGAGAGGGCCGAAAAAGCATGCTGGAGAGTTATAAATTATTGGAGGGTTTTATGTTGATCCAAAATTGATGGACCATTAACATCTCCTATTGTTAATTCTTTGAATTAAGAGTATTTTTGGATACTCGAACCTAGGAATCGAGTTTGAAAGACGAGGTGAATGTCCCCTGTAATTAAGACACTTATGAGTTTTAGTAAAAAAGAAGGTTATGGTTGCTATTTGCTAAGTTCACCTAGAGATGCAGTTCCTGCTTTAACAGAAGTTTGTTTGTTCTATTATTGTATGGATTAGAAATTGTAAGGAATTGCCTAGAGACCTCACAAGGTTCTTGACGAATTTAGTAGATTGCAATGCAAGCAATGTTTTCTCATTGCACTGCCAAAAGTGTTCTTGCAATTTAGGAAATAACAAGTATCACGAAAGGGATTATCTGATTATAATATAATTATTAAGTGCACTCTACTTGGGAGACAACCATACCCCTTTCCACTCTTTTTCTTCTTAATGCATTCAAGAACTCTATGATGTTTTTTTTTTCCTTCAGGTTACCGAATGATGATGAGTTACCTGTTCCCTCATCTTTAGTCTAGACGTTTTTGCATACTAAAACTATTTGCATTCCTTTAATGTGTGATCGGTTTCTTTGTAGTTGCATAGATGGATTTAAAATGCTACTTAAATGGAGAATAACTCTGTTTTCTTTGAACACAAATATTTTGTAGGAGAGTGTAGTAACTAGTAAGTATGCTGCTAGGTCTATCACAGCTATAACATGTTTGATCCAATGATCTAAACTAATCTAAAGAAGGCAAATTTTCTTAATTAGAGTCTTCTCAATATACTGTAAAATAATGCAACCCCACACCCTGAAAAGAAAAAAACGAGTGCATGTTCAAGATATGATGATGCTTCTGTCTGCCCCCCCTCCCCCCTAATTGCAGACTGTCTATCAGAAAAATGGACATTTATTTTTCCGCTCAACTGTTCAAAAAGCAAAGTCGTCTGAGGAAAGTAAGATATCTTTTTCTTTTCTTTTTCCCTGCATGATCGTTTCTTCGGGATTATACAACTTTACTGATATAGTTTTCCTTCTGGTTGGTTTACATATGACAGAACTACTAGATCAGGCAAAAACCAAGTTAGCAAAGCTGAATTCCCAGTGATTAAACTTAATGCCAGTTTCAGCTTTCCATGACTTGATTTTCTGCCTTGTCTCGGACACCATCTATTCCCAGGCTGTGATGTTAAAGTCAAAGTTTCTTTTACTGGACTGAGGACTATCATTTGTCACCAACAAGAATAATGAGTCTGTAATTCGGTTGAAACATCTTGCTAAAGATTTCCTATCCATTATTGGTTGAATGTAACATTCAAAGTGCTGGCTTGAAACTTGAACATTTCTTCTTCCTAAAAACTATTTTCAATCAAACAAATCTTTCCACCATTGTCTTGGACTTCTATATGTATGTGAGGTGATCTGTTTTTGGGGAAATGAAGTGTATATATATATATATATATGTGTGTGTGTGTGTGTGTGTGTGTGTGTATGTGTGTGCACGTGCGCGCGCACGCTCATGCGTTCATATATTGTTCCAGAGCTGAGAATCAACCAAGTGTTGGTCCAAAACAAAATTTGAGGGTCAAAGACAAGTTCTTGAGGCAAGTTGGATTCAAGCATTAAGGATAAGGTTCCAACTTAATGTACATTAACCTGCTTTATTGAAAACAAAAATGCTGGCGCCTTGCATTTCAACATTGTTGAGAGGAAATGAAGAAACAAATACCATATGCATTATATTAACTTACTAATCCTTCTACAATGGAGTTTCAGGGATTCTCCTGATTATTAAAGCCAACTTGCAGGACATTGTTCTACACAAACCGAGCATCAGCCTTATCCTTCATCTACAATAGACATAATTTCGGCAGAAGAGATCAAAGACCACTCTACGCAATCTCTTCACACGATGTTTGAATCCAAACAATTGCGAGGGTCACAATGGATGCATAAATCGAATTGGGTACCTTCTGCACCATGTTTCCAACACCGGGAACACCCTCGGTCGCCCTCTTTGCTGCAATAGCCACAGTTGGAGCGACAACCAGAGTGACAAGCAGTCCCTGGCTGACGAGAACAAATGTGTCAGCCGTAAGTTTCTGAATGAATCTCACAAACTCATCACGGTTGATTTCCCCATCATGGTTTAAGTCACACTCCTGCATGGGAAACTCTTGAGAGACCAGGACAGATACAAATTACAGAGAAGATGAAGTCAACTGCTGAAAAACAGTGCTTTCCATTGCACATTACCTTAAGGAGTGATCTGATTTGATCCTTGGAGGGTGGATCAATGTGTGGTCCAGGCAAACGCTTATTAATATCACTATAAAACGAATAATTCAAAGATCATTTAACTTTGTTAAGGCCTAACAGCACATGTTGATGTACCCTTGCATGATTAAAAAGAACATGGAATTAATGAAACTAAGAAGTTGGAAGCAAAATTCCTCACTTGTACACCAGCAAGACAGCAATATACAGATCTTCAAACGTTAAATTTCTTCTTCCGGATTGATTTTTGACACGCTCGAAAATCTTATCACTGATTATTCGAATTCGTTTATTTCTCCATTCCCTACCTGCAAAAACAAAGGATAGCTATCAGAAAATATCAGATCAGAAACATTTGCATCCTCAGAATTCTTTGGTAACATCCAGCACTGTAAATAACAGTGAAAGCAAAACACTTGTTCAAACTCAGTATGCATAGCAGTAAACAATATTTCCAGCCAACATGAACATCCATCCATAATAATTCTAGATACCCATTTCTTCAAAGTAATACTGTAATGAAAGGAACATGAGAGTTTGTCGCCGTATTTGATCGAATAGGATCGTCCGGTTTTTATAGAACACATCACTAAAATACTTCTCAAGGGAGATAGAGCTAAGTAAAGCGAAAAATGGTTTTCCATTAAGTAGAGATCAAATTATTAGTCTTCCACGAAGTTTACGAATAAATGATTAAATTTATTAGATATTCTTTTTATAAATGTCATTATTTGATAAATAAAATCGTTTTTTAGATAAATGATCACTATGAATTAGACTCAATGCGATCAATTCCGTCTTAAGACGGAGAATTGAATCGAAAATCGAAAATTAAACATTCTATATAAAACATAAAAAATACAAAGATCTTTTCTTTGTCATTTCTATATAACATATTCTTTAAAAAAGAGCACCTTTTTATGGAATAATAATTAAGAACTCCCATTATTTAGAAAGCATGCAGAATCACTTTCTGGGTTTCAAAAGCTTACCATGGAATTTATCTAGGGCTTGTCCCATGATTGCAGAAACGACGTAGCTTTGGAGAGATTAAGGTTTCAGTTTGCTGATGACACAAACTTGAAAGCAGATTCGATGATGGTTGAAGAAAGATAAAGCAGAGACAGTTAGGAAGAAACATATGATACGATGGCGTTTCAGTGGGGAATTATGTTTTAGTAGTGACGTGGCACATTGCAGTTGGATGATAATAACGTATGGTAATGTACTTTGCAGATGCAATCTTCACATTTCATCATTTGACTCTTTTTTTTAATTATTTTATAAAAATAAACATTAATACAAATTTTAGCAGATACTAATATTTGGATAACATGTATACAAATAAAATGTAATTGATCTATATTAGTTAAAATTTTATATTAAATACAAAATTATATATAAATATTTATTTGAAAAGATATAAATATTAAATTTAAAATATATTTTAGATATATATAAGGAAAAAGAATTTGTTAGTAGAGATGAATGAGATCCGAAGTATCCGGTCAATCTTTAAAAACACTCAAATTTGTTGAGTATTTCTAGGAGCATGTATCGGATTTAGAGGTTTAAGCGTAATAGTTTTGAATTTAGAAGTACTTGTTGATAGATTTTGGGTTTAAAGTTAAAATTTAAGGTTAATAGGTTAAAATCTAAATATCTAATCATATTGCTTTAAACCCTAATTTTTTGGATTCCCATAAGCTCTGTGAGTTCAATGGTGGTCGTAGGAGTGATAATGAGCCTGATCAGCTCGCGAGTTATCCGGGATCGACTTGGTCAAAGCTCGGCTCGAGTGAGCTCGCTCGGGCTCGGGTTCAGCTTGAGACCTTAATGAGCCGAGCCGATTCAAGCTCGGCTCGAAAAGCCCGTGAACAAGCTCAGAATAATTATATTATGTATATGCTACATATACACTAAAAGTAATCTCTTTAACAAAAGAAAAAAATAAAATAAAATATGATAAATCTACTAAAATAAATTAGACTTTTTTATTTTTACTTTTATTTTGAGTCGAGCTGAACCGAACCCAATAATATTATTTTCGAACCGAACTTAAACCTAAAATTTCGAGCCAGCAAAAAAACTATTCCAACTCTTTTATGTTTGTTTGAAGTGCATTCTTGTGCTTGGCCGGCCAGCAGTAGCTTGCCTGCTGGCTGCTTTCCCTATCGTTTTCAACCAACATTGTTCACAGGGGGGAGTATACCAAAGCTACAAAAAGAATCTGTATTCTGTAGTAAAAACAAAAACAAGTAGGACTATATAAATCCATGCCCTATTACTATGAAAGAAGAGCAAGAAAAACAACAATGGCGGAAGAAGTAAAGTTGTTGAAGACATGGTCATCCCCTTATGGTTTAAGGATCGTTTGGGCGTTGAAACTCAAAGGCATAGACTACGAGTCAATAGACGAAGATCTCTCCAACAAGAGTGCTTTGCTTCTCCACTCCAATCCCATCCACAAGAAAATCCCGGTGCTAATCCACAACGGAAAACCCATCTCAGAATCACTCGTCATTCTCGAATACATCGATCAGACATGGACCCAAAATCCCATGTTACCTCAACATCCTATGGAGAAAGCCAGGCAACGATTCTGGGCAAAATTTAACGACGAAAAGGTCAGATTCCAAGCTTCCAGCTCCTTTAGAACATACACAGTTTACAGTTTGATAAACCAGTTCTCAACTTGCAGCTTATACCGTCGGTATGGAGTGTTTTCAGAAACGAGGGGAAAGAACGAGAGGAAGCATTGCTGGAGAACCTGAACTTTGTGGAAGAAGAGCTGAAGGTGAAGGGAAAGAGATTCTTCGGGGGAGATGAGATTGGATTGGCCGATCTTGCTTTTGGTTGGCTGGCGAACTTGATGAGTGTTTTCGAAGAGGTGACTGGTTTGAAAGTGATTGACGACGGCAGGTTTCCGTTGTTATCCGCCTGGATTCAGGAGTTTTCGGAAATCCCGATGATTAAAGATAGTTGGCCATCTCACCACGAGCTTGTCGTTAAGTATCAAGCACTGTACGAGAAATTCCATGCAAAATAGAAGAGTATCATCAAGCGAGAAATCCACGTAACCAAAGGGTCTACGAAGTAATCTTATTAACACTTTTCTCGAATATATTAACTTTTATCTTCGATTCGGATTGAGTTTTGCAAGTGCTCATGGAACGAATAGGCTCTTGTAGTATCGAAATATTGTTAATTTTATGCTTTTTTTTCATTGTTGTATCTTATTTTTTATTTTGGTACCCGGACTATCATTATCTTCTTTGTTTTTGAATAATCTTATAAAATAATATATGTTCATATTTTTCTAAATCTTTTTCATAAAACACATACATTAAAGATAGGTACGCTTGAATTCGAGTCTTATAAAATGAATACTATTTTTTTTCACTAAGTCTCTTGTTGAGTTTAAATATCATTTTTCTAAGTTTATAGAAAAAAAAATCAATAAAATCATGACATATGCTATGTTCTTATTATAGGACAAAAATTCGTTGTCTATTTCGATGTCTATTTTTATGTTCTAATACTAAAAAATTAAATTTTAAATTTTAAATCATAAATTATTATCCCAAAAAATACTACGCCTAATCCTCTAAAATCTTCTAACCTTAAACTCTAACTCTAACTCTTAATCATAAATCTTAAACACTTGATTTTATTTTAATATGAGACATAAATAAGAATACCAAACCAAGATAGAAGAATTTTATTCCTTATTATATGATAATAATTCTTTAAATTGAAATAGGTAGAAAGCTAATGTAGGTACCAAAATGTGAAGAATGGAAAACTAAGAGAGAGATAATAGATTAAACCATTTTTATCTTACCATACTCAATTTTATTACAGAAAAAGAAGAAAGTAGAGACCAGAAATGAAGAGTTAAAAGGAGAATATCTAACGTGAAAAGCAAACTTAAGTAACGAAAATTATGTTGAATAACAAACGATACAAAGAAAAGAATCGGACTTGGTTCGAGACGTTGTGTACGTAGAAAGTTTTTACTGGGTGATTTATCCACTAAAACTAAGTGCGTGATGTAGATCGATCTAGATTAGTCAGGGTGAAACCTAAATTACATGAATCATGTAAGATCAAAGATTTCATACTAAAACGTTGCAGAAAATAACCTTGAGGCTAGTTCTTGGTGCAATCTGTGGGCTTAAACGACACGGTCTGCTTCTCAGTATCATATCCAACCAAGAAATTCATCTGAGCCAAGTTGCCGTAGATTGCGAAATCCGGGATCGGAGCGAAAGTAAAGCAAGCGATTGTGTCGGTGACCATGGCGAAGGTGTTCAATGGCTGCAACTGTACATCTGCCCCAGTGAAATGAACTGTAATATCTGGCACTGCAAAATCAGTTGTAGCATTGTAACATAAACTTAGACCTTCGGGACCATTAACCTCTGTTGCATTGATCATGCTAGACACCAATGTTTCGACTTGGAAGTAAAAATCGTCCGGCAAAAGCGTCAATGTCGTTCCGGAATCGATTATGATGTTCCCTTCATCTGTTCCAAAAGGCCTATCCCTGAAATTTACTCTGTTGGTTCCTACACTGATTGCTTCCAGGGTGAGTACGTAGAAAGTTGAAGGGTCTATTTTTGTCAATGGAGTCGAAACAGTTCCATTTCCGGAAACAATGGCATCCGAACCGAAGTTCATCTTGCTCGAATCTCCGGTTTCCGTAAGAGGCAACAAACAGTAGGAGAATTTGCCAGCAATTGTAGTTCCCAATTGGGAAATCAACGAAACTTCACCGCCTCCGAGGCCGATGATACCGGATTCATTCTCGCTAAAAGTCCCATCGTTATTGTGTCCGCATCCAATAACAACATTGGGAAGTATCACAGGAGGACCCGATGTCGAACTCAAGATCAGCGAATCAGCCGCAACATCGCCATCTGAGAAAGATCCATCGCCATAAGAGACTGAATACTGGCAAGAATTGTTACTCGAACAAGACGATCCTTCAAGATTTGAACATTGACTTGCACGGCAAGAAATCATTTTATATGTATACGATGCAGCAGGGTCAAAAAGAGGGGCGGTTTGCTCGAAACACTGAGAACAAGGCTTGCATTGAGTCCAAATCAGGTCACTTCCAGTATCAGCAATAGCAACAATATCAAAAGCCGGGGTTCCGATCGATATATTCATCAGGTATTCACCCGAATTCGCAATAATATCGGCTTGAACATCCGTTGTCGAGGCAGAAGTCGGTTTTAGACGATGAGCACGACCGAAGGAACGACGCAAGGCATTGGTTACACGGTCATAACTAGTATCAAAATGATTGTATAAGGGAGACTTCGGCGAGTCACGGTGGATTATGTCAACGCTGAAACCGCCCATTTGAGCGCCGATAAGGCAAGGATTAGAGAGACTAACAATGGCGAAAACGAAGGCGAAAAGAGAGACAACGGCTGCCATTGTTAGATGAACAAGTAAAAGAAGACGATAGGAGTAATGGTTGCAGTGTTTAGACTTATGGTGAATTTATAGTGACGCATTGAGACAAAAACAAAGCTAATATTCATTGAATTATGATTTACTATATTATAATTAAAAATGTTTGGAAATTATATTTCCAAGTTTCTGGAAAATTAATTAAAAAACTTTATTATATATAGTATTTGGAAGAATATATGAATAATTAGGTCAAAATAAAGCATGGGAAAAATCGCTTATGGAAGAGGAGAAAATCACTAGGAATGCCGGCTTTTTGATATATTTGAAGAAAATATACGACAAAAAAATATGAACAAATAACATAATAAAACAAAGGCAGCATCCATGCCATAGTGTATATCTACACATGAGTTGAATCGAATTATGACCCGATTTCGAATATTATAAATATATATATATATGTTAAAGTTTGAAGCAGACTTATGTTATAAAATTAAACTCGAATAATTAAATTATCAGAAGAGCATATTTAATATTTTAAATAACTCATAAAACTAATTGATATATATATAGTATTGATATTGAAAATACAATTTGATGTTTAAATTTGTCACCTATGTAAACATATGTATGTATAATAAAACCTCTATAAATTAATATCTTTAGGACCATGAAATTTTATTAATTTCGAAGGATATTAATATATCAAATGTTTACAAATTTAAAATTTAGAAGAAATTGTGATTAATATTGTTGAAAGTTCTACTAACGATGAAGTTGAAGATGATTCAATACGGATGCAAATCGTCTACCTCTTCCCCATGCCTCCATTTATGCTTTCATTTCAAATCAGAGGGTTTAGGGTTTTAGGTTAGGGTTTAGGGAATTAGGGGTAGGGTGTATTTTTAGGGTGTAGGATTTAGGATTTAGGATATAGAAAATAAGGGTTAGGGTTTAAAATTTAATTTTTTAGAAAATTTTTAAATAAGGTATGGAATAAAAGGTAGATGAATTTTACTCATTCAACACCTCTTGAACTAGTCACGTGAAAGGAAGCATTGAATGCAATAACAACTCTTTCATAACTTTTTATTGCAGTTGAAGACCTCAACGTCGGAACTTATGGGTGCAATTAAGTTGAAATTGAATTAGATTTGAATTTTAAAAAGAAACAAATTATAATAGATTCATATTTTAGCAAGTTACCAAAGTAGTAATTGAAATATTTATGAATTATTAATTTATAGTTTTGATGGACCTTTATATTTATAAAGGGGATAATCAAAAAATATTATATTATTATCTTATCGAATTTAATGATTTTTTATATTGGCTTAAATTGGGATCGAAAAAATTTATTATTTAATAGAGTTTATCAATTTAAAAAGTATCACTTTACAGAGGTTGTACTGTATTTTAAAATATACCTTTCAAAATTAAGTTTATCGTAGTTGTAACATTCAGAATTTTTATCCTAAATTAAAAATATTAATTTTAAAATTCTATATTTTTAGGGATTTTTGAATTATATTCTTTAAATTTTGAAAATTATAATTCAAGAATATTTGAAATTTTTTAAACTTTAGAGACTGAACTGTAATTTCAAAAATGTTTAAATTTTAATTTTGAAATTTATAACTACTCACGATTAAATTTTGAGAAATTTGGTTTTCAGGATATATATATATATATATATAAATTTAAAGTATTAATGTGTTTTATTTCTAAAGATATGAAAGTTTGGAACTTATTCTATGGTTATTTGAATTGGAGGAATGAAGTAGATAGATATATAATATTAATGGTATAAAATGCGAAAATTATTATTTTAAAATAAATTAATAATTTACTATCATCATCCAACGGTTTAAAATTAGTATAAAATTAAATAAGTTTTATGCCATATAAATCGATTTTAATCATTATTATATTATTGTTATATATATACCCGAACTAAAATCCCTAGAGGAGATCAATTTCATTCCAAAATTCCTAACCACTCAACCTAAATTTGCTTGAATTATGTAATACCTTAAAAATCGGTTTAATAAGAATTAGATTTTAACGATAAGAAATTATATATCGAAAAAGTCTAAATAATGTATCGGCTTTAATTGTGTGGTCAATATATCATATTGGACTTTAATTAAGTCAATTTATAAGTTTTGGACCTAATTGAATTCTTTAAAATAATTTAGTGACTAAATTATGAAATTAGATATACTTAGATACTTACTTTGAAAAAAACTTTAACTATCTATTTTCATAAAAAATATACTTTAATTATTTAATTTGATAAAAAAAATATTTTAAATATTTATTTTAAAAAAGTAATATTTAAATAAAAAATATATATTTTAAATACTTATTTGTGATATGCGCCTTTTATCAGTAATTTTTAACTTCTATCATTAGGTCATTACCTGCATAATAAATAAATAAATTACTATTATTTAAAAAGATTTAATAAAAAAAGTGTTCAATATATATATATATATATATATAAATATAATTTTAGATATCTAAAGTGTCTTTTAATAAAATTATGTGTCTAAAATTTTAACTTTTACAGTTTTAAGTATCTAACCGTTTAAAAAAAATTATCACTCGATAAGAGTGTAATATGTTTAATTTTTTATTATAAAAAAAATAAAAATATATAAAATTTTTAAAAAACTCAAAGTTCTAAAAAAAACAAAACACACTCAAATCCTAATAACCAATTATATATTCTCTGAATTATCGTTGTTGGCACGAATTATCTAGTCTTATCGGTTAAAGAAACGGTTGTTGTTTATGGAGGTCACGAGTTTGAGCACAAGTAATGTTATTATCATCTTCGGAGGTCCTTATCTATTTCTCTCAATCATCTAAGATCAATAATCAAAGGAATACATGTCAATCGAACAATGACACAATAATTTGAAGAGTTTGTAGTTTTGAGTATTTGGATTTTCTTTAAAAATTTTGAATTTTTTAAATTATATTATTTTAAAAAATATAATAAAAATATATTACATGTCATTTTTGGATAATCGTTTTTTAAACAATTACATACCTATTTTTATTAAAAAATATTTAAAATTAAAAAAACAAATAATTTATTTAACCTTTAAAAGAACTTCAATAATGACCAAATCTGAAAAGTGGATTGCCAACCTATAAAATTGAAAGAAATTTTGAGAAATCTGGAAAAGAGAAATAGACCAAGGTGGTCAGGGATAATAATTTTTTAAAATTTAAATTTATTTATATACTTTTTATTATTTTTTAATTAATAAATTTATAAATTTATTCTATAATATAAACTTATATATTACATAACAAAATAAAAACATGACGTGACACGACACATCACTCTCACACCAATTATTATTACATTTTAAAGTACAAAATAAAAGAACAAAATACAAATCATCAAAAATCCACACTTGATTTTAAAGTATAAAAATAGTGATGGAGTTATATATTTTTTGTGTATGAGTTCGTGTTTATTCTAAATTTTTAGAATTTATATATTTGATTTTAATTTTAATAAAATTTATGATTTATGTTCATCTTTAAATCTTAAGATTTTATGATTTATGCTTACTCTTAATTTTAATAAATTCATCGCTCTTATTTTTTTTATATGTAATTTTAATTCAATAAATAACTCATTTCAATCAACATCAGATAATTCATTTTTCTTAAAAAAAATTTATAATTACAATAATAAAATTTGAGATCAATATCATCCAATAAATATAATTTATCATAATAAATAAAAAATCATTAAATAACATCATCTTATTGAAATAAAAAATTGCTACATATAAAAAAATATGAAATTACAAACCGAAAAGTACAAGTGCATTTTTAAGTAAAAGATTAAGCCTAAATCAATTTTATTATTTATCAATTGATAAAAAAATACATCCGGTTAAAATAAAATTAAAAGGCATTTATATTCTACATGTTTCAAAATTTATTTTTAATTACCATATTTTATTAACTTTTTAAATTATTTATAATGATTTGATATATATCGATCTTGAGTTATTATTCATATCGAATATGATAATATTTTGAAAATTTCACCTTTGTTACAAACCATATAGAAACATAAAAAATGCATCATTAAAGCTCAAGAATAAAGATTACCAAATAATCCAAGAGTTGAAATTAGGGGTGTTCAAAAATATCCAATTTGATCAATCCGATCCGATTATCTATTGATCCGATCTGAAAATTAAGATATTTGATCTAGTTTTTATTTTTGGACTGGATATTCGATCCAATTTTAAGTTTTTTGGATCGGATACGGATCACAATATTTCAAGTTTCGGATTATTCGAAAATTCAAAAATTCATTTTTTTATTAATATTAATCTTGTTATTTTCAATAATTTAGTGCTTGTTATATTCAAAATTTTAAAAAATTAAAACTTTTATAAATGTGAATCTTGTTTCATTTAATAATTTGTTGTTTATTATATTTTAAATTCTAAATTTTTCATAATACAATTTTAAAATTCGAAAAATTAGTTTAATCAAATTATATTTTTGAATAATTGGATATCCGACTATCCGATATACGAATATACGAATATCCGTTTTTTCGGATTGAATACGGATCATTATATTATCGATCCTAAAACACAAATATCAAAAAAAAAATTCAATCTAATTCGATATCCAATAATGAACACCCTAATTGAAACTAAAGCGTAAAATCCCGTATGTTAGAGCTAAAATTTCTTACATCATCTTCTAAATTGATGAATGATGCATTTGATAAAGTTAAATTTAGTTAAAAAATTAAGTTATTTATCGCATTATATTTTATAATTTAAATTTTATTTAATTTTTTATTTAAGTCGAACTTATAAAATTTAAGTCGAGTTTTCGAATTCTTATATATATTTAATAATAATTGTTTATTATGTTATCATATAGTTTAATTCTAATTTAAACGATTTTTTTAATCATATAAGATATATATTTTTTTATATGCAACATATATTTTTTTCATATTTTTTATATGGGTATATATATATATATATATATATATATATATATCAGAAAGATTAAAAAATTCGATTCAAACTTAAAAACTAATTCATTAATTATTAAAATTTTAGAGTTATCGTTAAATTTTTGTTAATTTCAACGATAAAAAGCACCAAAACGTTTTAATAATTAGTGACCAACACAAAAATAAACATTAATATTGGTGACTAAATATGTAGTTTCCCATTTTCTATTCTTAATATTTTTGCTTAGGTTTAAATAAAAATCAGCCTTAAACTTTTGTTTTTAGCCTTTAAATTATGTTTATGATTATTATATTTAAATATACGCATACACTGGTAGGAACCGTCTTACTTTGTGTTTTGAATCAGTCTCTTTCTCGATCTTCTTTTTGTGCCACCCCAGTTCCTTTTCATTATCTGCAAAACAATTGAATAAACAAACCAAAGTGTAAAAGAAATACAATTTCTTAGCTGTTTTGCTGAGTCAAAAAAAAAAGTAAGCAAAAAATAAAGAGATGAATTGCTTGATTTTTCTTTCTTTAATTGTTGATTTCTTTGTATTTAGCCATTTACAAGATCCCTTGTTTCCCATGTTTTAAAAAAAGCCTCGGGATTTCTGGGGTTTTACAGATATTCTTGGGTTCTTTCTCTCTTGATTGAAAGTTTAAATTTTTATGTGATTCAGCTTGGCTGAAATTTTTCATCTTTTGATTTTTTTTTGCCAGTTATATGACACTCAAGAAGTATTAGCTGGTGCTTTTCAGGTGTTGGGTTGATCTTCATTTGCTTGCTCTGTTTTTCAGTTAATTATATTTCTAAGGTGAGTTGACACTTGAGTTTTGTAACATACTTTTCCTATTGGATCCAATTGCTTGTTTTGTTTTTAATTGGTTCTTTTCTTTAACAGATTGAAAGTTGAGGAAAATAAATTTATAGATCGTGAGAGATGGGAATTCAGGGATTGGAAGTTGGGGTTAGAGCTAGGAAATTCATGTTGATATCAGTTAAAATGTGTTACAGATTGGTTTGGAATCATCCATTTTTGGTTGGTTTGATTTGTTTTTTTATGCTTCTGTATACATCATTTCCTTTGTTATTTTCTGCTTTGGTTACTGCATCTCCTGTTTTGGTTTGCACTGCTGTTTTACTTGGCACACTTTTGAGTTTTGGATCACCGTACATACCTGAAATCGATGAAAAGGGAGGAGCAGAAGAGAAAGTTAGTCATGATGCTTCAGAATTGAAAACCGGGGTTACTGAGGATCATACTGTTGTGGAGAGAGATGTTGGTGATGATGATTTTGTTGTGGAAGGACATGCAGGGAAGGGTTGGGGTATAGCCGAGAATGCTGAGGAGAATGCTAATTTGGTGGATAATGAGGTTGGTGAAGTCGAGGAAGATGATGGTTCGGTTCGTTCTAAGCTGTTGGTGAATGATGATTTGGATTCCAGGGATATTCATTGTGAGGATGGTTTGATTGATGAGGTTGAGAATGATTCATTGATGGAGAAGAAGAGGGAAATCCGGGAGGAGATTCTAGGGAGTGAAGGTCTGTTGAGTATGGTGGAGGCATCTGATGATGATCGCGTTTTATCAGATGTGGTTAGAGATGGGAATCTTGAAGCGGAAGATCATAAGCTCAGAGAAGACCACAATGAACAAAGGGGTGAGGAATTCAATTCTCCTCCGGTTTTCTCTTGGAAACACCCCGTGGATGATGAGGATGAATCGCTGGATTCTGGTTCTGATGATGCTGAGAGTTCCTCTCCTGACGCTTCAATGGCTGATATAACTCTGATGCTTGATGAGTTGCATCCACTTTTGGACTCTGAAGCTCCTCAACCTGCTCAGTTGTCTGATGATTGTTCAGATGCCACCTCTGAGAGGTCTCATGGTAGTAATACAGATGAAAGTGTTGAGTCCAGTGAGTTAGAAAACCAGGGAGAGGAAGATAATGATGAGGATGAGGGAGAAGGTGAAGAAGCAAAAGAGGATGAAAGCAAATCTGCAATTAAATGGACAGAGGATGATCAGAAGAATCTCATGGATTTGGGGTCTTTAGAACTCGAAAGAAACCATCTATTGCTTAATCTTATTGCGAGTAGAAGGACACGTAAAGGCACGGGATTGATGATTGATAGGAATGTAATGTCCTTGGATAGTACTGATATTCCCTTAAACATCACCCCAATTTCTGTAGCTAGACGAAATCCGTTTGAATTTCCTCATGATTCCTATGATGACCCAGGGTTACCTCCCATTCCAGGATCAGCTCCCTCTATTTTGCAGCCAAGAAGAAACCCTTTTGATCTTCCTTATGACTCAGGCGAGGAGAAACCCGATCTTAAAGGAGATAGTTTCCAAGAGGAGTTTGCAGGTTTTAATCAAAGGGAAACAGTTCCCCAAAGAGAAGCTTTCTTACGAAGGCATGAAAGCTTCAATGTTGGACCACCAACTTTGGGTGTTACTCGGCAAGAGCTTAAGTGGAAACCATATTTTGTCCCAGAGACTGAAGGATCTAGCCCTTCCTCATTCCAAAGGCAGTTGAGTGAAGTTAGTGAGTCGAAGTTGAGTTCTGTTCCTGATACTGAATCAGTGAGTTCAGTTGTGGATGAGGAAGACAGCAAGTCATGCGAGCAAGATATTTCTCAAGAAACTGAACGGTTCGTGAATGAAGTTCATGCTTCTTCCCATGACGAGGAAGAGAGCCTCTCGTCTGGGGACATTGAGCCTGAGGATGTTGATCAAGTTGAGAATAGAGATGTTCACCCTAATGTAGTTGAGATTACATTGGGAGATGGAGAAAGTCAGCTGGAAATAGAATCAAATTTTCCTGCAGCTGGAGCATCTGATCATGCGGAGCTCAATGGAATTGAAATCGAACCAATGCCTCATGTTGGCCAAGCTGATAATAGAGATGTTCATCATGATGTTGTTGTGATCGAATTGGGAGATGGAGAAAGTCAGCTGGAAACGAAATCAAATTTGTCTGAAGCTGGAGCAAAGACTCATGTGGAACTCAATCCAAGTGAAATCCATTCCAAAACAAAGTCAGTTGAAGATGATTTTAACACTGGGTCTAGTTTATCTTTATCAGAAATAGATGAAAAGATATTAGATGCTGGTCTAGAAGGTTTTGCAGGTTTTGAATCCACAAGTCATGAAATTAAAGAATCTAGCATATTTTCACAAGCATCATTTGAGGAATCAGAATTCCGTTTTACAGGTAAGGTGGTGGATGATAGGCATAGTGAGCCTGTTTATGGTTCAATTCCATCTGTTGAGAAGGTCCTCTCGTTTTCATCTGTCTCTTCTGACAGACAAGTTGGTACATCTGAAATGGGTGCATCCTCAATGTTGGTCGAATCCACTGATAAAGAAACTGAAGGGCATGCTGAAACAACTGAGCAGGGTATTTCTAGTTTTCAAAAGATGCATGCTGCATTCCCGGATTTACTTGAAAATGAACCAAGGGCAAGGGATCTCCCAGAGATTAGTGAGCATGGTGTTACACATTCTGGTTCATTATTTGTTTCTACAACTTTAGCTGATCATGTGTCAATGGTGCCTGAATCTGTTGTTGAATATGTTCCAAGGGTTGCGGTGTCATCATCTTCTGACGAGGCATCGGAGGACGACGTCCCAAATAAGGAAGAAAGCATTATCCAGAATCAAGTGGACTTACTTGGCCTTGGTGCAGGGATGGCTCTTGCTGTTGACCAAGGAATTGATAAGATGTTGGATTCTTCACCAGAGGAACAACATCTAGAGAACCATGAATATTCAAAAGCCAAACCTGGAGATATGCATGCTGTTGATAAGGAAGACACTCAGCTTGCGCGAGGTGAAATTCATTCGTCAAGTTCATCAGAGCACAGCTTAGTAGGGGATGGTGTTTTGCTCAAAGAAGAAATCATCCAGACTAAATGCGATCAAATACATTTGTCAAACTTCAACTCAAGTCTAGATGTTGATGGCCACCATGACAATAGGAATGAGTTTTCTTCCACAGCTTCGAGTCACCAGTATATGCTTTCCAATTATGCAAATTCATCCACAGTGGAGGAATCTTGTCACACAATGGTGGCTCATGTTTCACAAGTTGACCCTTCAGAGGCTAACCTCGGGGAGGTGCATAGGAATGAATCTGAAATGGATGAAGTCGAACCAATATGTTTGGAATCAAAGATTGATACTGGTCTTGACCATGATACGAATTTGGAGGGAATTTCTTCAAACTCCAATTGTCAAGCTATGCTTCCTAGAGAAAACCCTTCACTCAAATTGGAGAATCAGCTGTCGGGGTCTGATAATTCTACTGATGAACCATCCATTGATAATCATGTTATGCTGGAGGTAAGTTATGCTAGCTTTTCTTATATTTGTTTAAATTTCTTCCCATGGATGAATTGTCATACTTCTTTGAAGAGTAACTGTATCAATTTTTTTGCATGTTTTGTCATCATATATACTTTCATTTATTGAATACCAAATGCTTATGTTGATCTCACTAGATCAAGTTCTCCTGTTGTGAACTTTTTGTGCGAGCTCAGAATTTTGTAGGGATAAAATGATAAGCCATCCTGTTTGTTTTTTCTTTCCATCATTTTTTTATTATTCGATTCTTTTGCTTTGTAAGTGCATCAGCAAAAGGAAATAATAGTTAAAAGCACTGATATTATTTTTGAGTCAAGTAATCATGTTGAAGTAGCTAACTAAACATGGATTTTATGATAATCATATAATGACAGATAATTAAGATTTCATTGGGATGACCAATTGATTTACCCAATATGAAGTTTTCTTATTGCATGCACTTAAATACTGTGGCGCATAACCTATTTAACGCTTTATTTATTTGATTTTCATTGGATATCTGAATTTTTCAGGAGTTCGATTTGTTAGCTTCCTTTGGTTTCATAATCATCCTTTTTCCTCTAGTATGCTTGATACTTGATAGACCGTAGTACTATGTTCTCTGCATTTCACATGATCTATCTCGGATTTATGGTATTTATGTACCCTAATTATAATTAAGACATGAAACTAACCATGGCACACTGATTCAGAAACAGTGTATAATTGCGACGGAGTCCGCACGGGAAGTAGACATTGGCAACAGTGATCTTAATGTGCATAAAGTTCCCGAGTCTGAGGACAAACTTTCAACAAATCACTCTTCCATGATTTCAGAGTCCGCCTTTTCTCCATCTGAGAGTCCTGAACATACATTGCCGACAGATCAAGAAGACTTGAAAGGCGGGATCCTAAATGAAATGGAAAGTGGGGGAAGCCCTCAAGAGTCATCCAAACACTTTAATCATGCAGCAGAAGCATATGCCACTTATGTCGTTAAGGAAAATATCAGTGAAGAGGATGACAAGATTAAAGAGATTGATGAGGGCATCCTCTCTGAATTGGATATAGTCGGGGACTTTAATGTCAAGAAAATTGATCTACCTGAGGGATCCCATGTTGCCTATACCGAATCTGCACTGTTACCCGAAGTTATGAAGATCAAGACTGATGTTGATCTGCCTATTCTTGAAGCAAGATCAGCGGAAGATATCGATTCTGCTTTCAAGCAACTTCATGAAGGGGTCAATGTTGAGGAAATAATTCTTCCAAGTATGATTGAGAACCAGCAGGATGTTGAGGAAAGCTCGCTGGAGTATAGACGTACTGCTTTCCATCAAGACCTGGAATCAAATCCAGCGAAGCTGCCACTCTCTTCCGACTTACAGAAAGGACCTTCTGAGATAGAGCAGAACAATACAGTTTTTTCTGGTAATGAGATTGAAGCTTGTACTGCAGTCTCTGGTAAATATGAAGCAGCATCTGAAAAATCAAGTCTGAACCTTGAAGGTAAGAAGGCAAAATCTCTTGACTCAAGTTCTAGTTCGAGTTCCAGCTCGAGCTCTAGTGACTCTGAATGAAGAAAACAAAATATAGTTCAGAAAAGTATAAAGTTGTGTGTTATCCGTTTTCGAGTTTTGGCGTTTCGAATTTGCTTGCATCATGTTTCTTATCAATTGGTTATTTGTGTGCCTTCCAAGTGATGCAGTGTGATTATGGTTGAGTTTGATCCTCTACAGATTGGTTGTAGAAGTAAAGTCTTGAGTTCTAATAACATGTGTAACTGTTTCTGTCATGAGTTTCACAGTTGAAATCGTCAATCATGTTGGATGTAAATGTTCTTTCGGACATACATGTAAATCATATCTGCATTTTAATATTTTAAAGTGATTGCTTGTCTTCTTGATCTTAGAGAATAGTTTTGAATTTCAATGAGTTGTGCACTGCCATTAATTAGGGATATAATATTCACACCATATTGAAGAGTAGTTCTGAGCATGTATCTGTTTTTCAGACTTTGATATTAAAATTTAAGAAGAGGCAATTTTTTTGTCCTTTGACTAGGAAAAGTATTTCCAAAATCATTATGCTTCACTATTAAACTCAGTAGACCATGACTGAGTCCCATTCTAGGAAACCAGAATACTGCTAAACTCGAGCTCAAAAAAAAGAAAAGAAAAAAAGAATACTGCTAAACTCAAAAACTGTAGTTACTGATAAATGCTTGTAACTCTTATACGATTTATTACTTGCATTTTACATTGGAAAAATGAACATTCTTGGTGAAAAGGCCATCAACATTAAACTTAAAAATTATGGAGGCTGAAAATCTGAGATGATTTTAGGCATCTGTTCTCTTAGACATGAAACTCTTAATCTTAATTTATCCGATCTAAACTTTGTAATCCAATCTATGAATCTCACAAAGCAATTATTTTATGAGTCTCGTGAAATGAAAGAATCGGAAATATATCAACCTTAAGCAAACAAATCCGATATATAGGTCCCATTAAACTTCTTTTGCTCTTAAACCTTGCTCTAAGCTTTACAACTCAACCTTCACTAAATCAAAAGATGAACATTTTGAAATAAAGATTTAATCCGCTTGTAAACTTATCCTTAATAATTAAATCAGGATTCCCAACAACAATAATAAAGATTTTAACTTTGAGTTTAGAGGAAAAGATCAAAGGGAGCGATAACCAAAATCTTTGTGATATGTCAATATCTTATTTGTTAAAATATTTTTTATATTTAGATAATTATTAGACTTAAAATAATAAAAATATTATTCTAAAGACTTGTTTTGATAAAAAAAAATTAAAAGCTAAAAATAAATAAAAACATTTAATTTAAAGATTGATTTTTCATTTAAGTATTTTGTTTATATATACTTTTTATTATCGATTAGATATTAATAGGTAATAAAAAATTATATACAATTATTTAAAATATATTTTATATTTATATATTTAAACTATTTTTTGATTATTTTATTCTAATAAACGCAAACAAATACAATAGTAGGAAACCCTCTTACTCTTCTGTTTTGAATCAGTCTCTTTCTCGATCTTCTTTTTGTGCCACCACACTTCCTTTTCATTATCTGCAACAAAACAATTGAATAAACAAAAGTGTAAAAGAAATACAAATTCTTAGCTGTTTTGCTGAGTCAAAAAAGTAAGCAAAAAATAAAGAGACGAATTGCTTTTTTTTTTTTTTTAATTATTGATTTCTTTGTATTTAAACATTTACAAGATTCCTTGAGTTTCTGTTTCCCATGTTTTAAAAGTCTCAGGATTTCTGGGACTTTACAGATATTGTTGGGTTCTTTCTCTCTTGCTTTAAAGTTTAAATTTTTATGTGATTCAGCTTTGCTTAAAATTTTCTACTTTTGAATTCTTTTTGCCAGTTATATGACACTCAAGAAGTATTAGCTGGTGCTTTTCAGGTGTTGGGTTGATCTTCATTTGATTGTTCTGTTTTTCAGTTAATTCTATCTCTAAGGTGAGTTGACACTTGAGTTTTGTAATATACTTTTCCTATTGGATCCAATTGCTTGTTTTGTTTTTAATTGGTTCTTTTCTTTAACAGATTGAACGTTGAGAAAAATAAATTTATAGATCGTGAGAGATGGGAATTCAGAGATTGGAAGTTGGGGTTAGAGTTAGGAAATTTATGTTGATATCAGTTAAAATGTGTTACAGATTGGTTTGGAATCATCCATTTTTGGTTGGTTTGATTTGTTTTTTTATGCTTCTGTATACATCATTTCCTTTGTTATTTTCTGCTTTGGTTACTGCATCTCCTGTTTTGGTTTGCACTGCTGTTTTACTTGGCACACTTTTGAGTTTTGGATCACCGTACATACCTGAAATCGATGAAAAGGGAGGAGCAGAAGAGAAAGTTAGTCATGATGCTTCAGAATTGAAAACCGGGGTTACTGAGGATCACACTGTTGTGGAGAGAGATGTTGGTGATGATGATTTTGTTGTGGAAAGACATGTAGGGAAGGGGTGGGGTATAGCCGAAAATGCTGAGGAGAACGTTAATTTGGTGGATAATGAGGTTGGTGAAGTCGAGGAAGATGATGGTTCGGTTCGTTCTAAGCTGTTGGTAAATGATGATATGGATTCCAGGGATATTCATTGTGAGGATGGTTTGATTGATGAGGTAGAGAATGATTCATTGTTGGAGAAGAAGAGGGAAATCCGGGAGGAGATTCTAGGGAGTGAAGGTCTGTTGAGTATGGTGGAGGCATCTGATGATGATCGCGTTTTGGCAGATGCGGCTAGAGATGGGAATCTTGAAGCGGAAGATCATAAGCTCAGAGAAGATAACAATGAACAAAGGGGTGAGGAATTCAATTCTCCTCCGGTTTTCTCTTGGAAACCCCCCGTGGATGATGAGGATGAATCGCTGGATTCTGGTTCTGATGATGCTGAGAGTTCCTCTCCTGACGCTTCAATGGCTGATATAACTCTGATGCTTGATGAGTTGCATCCACTTTTGGACTCTGAAGCTCCTCAACTTGCTCAGTTGTCTGATGATTGTTCAGATGCCACCTCTGAGAGGTCTCATGGTAGTAATACAGATGAAAGTGTTGAGTCCAGTGAGTTAGAAAACCAGGGAGAGGAAGACAATGATGAGGATGAGGGAGAAGGAGAAGAAGCAAAAGAGGATGAAAGCAAATCTGCAATTAAATGGACAGAGGATGATCAGAAGAATCTCATGGATTTGGGGTCTTTAGAACTCGAAAGAAACCATCTATTGCTTAATCTTATTGCGAGTAGAAGGACACGTAAAGGTATGGGATTGATGATTGATAGGAATCTAATGGACTTAGATAGTGCTGATATTCCCTTAAACATCACCCCAATTTCTGTTGCAAGACGAAATCCGTTTGAATTTCCTCATGATTCCTATGATGACCTAGGGTTACCACCCATTCCAGGATCAGCTCCCTCTATTTTGCAGCCAAGAAAAAACCCTTTTGATCTTCCTTATGACTCGGGCGAGGAGAAACCCAATCTTAAAGGAGATAGTTTCCAAGAGGAGTTTGCAGGTTTTAATCAAAGGGATACAGTTCCACAAAGAGAAGCTTTCTTACGGAGATATGAAAGACATGAAAGCTTCAATGTGGGACCATCAACTTTGGGTATTACTCGGCAACAGCTCAAGTGGAAACCGTATTTTGTCCCAGAGACTGAAGGATCTGACCCTTCCTCATTCCAGAGGCAGTTGAGTGAAATTAGTGAGTCGAAGTTGAGTTCTGTTCCTGATACTGAATCAGTGAGTTCAATTGTGGATGAGGAAGACCGGAAGTCATGTGAGCAAGATATTTCTCAAGAAACTGAATTGATCGTGAATGAAGTTCCTGCTTCTTCCCATGACGAACAAGAGAGCCTCCCGTCTGGGGACATTGATCCCGTGGATGTTGAACAAGTTGAGAATAGATATGTTCACCATAATGTGGTTGAGATTACATTGGGAGATGGAGAAAGTCAACTGGAAATAGAATCAAATTTGCCTGCAGCTGGAGCATCTGCTCATATGGAGCTCAATGGAATAGAAATCGAACCAATGCCACATGTTGGCCAAGCTGACTATAGAGATGTTCATCATGATGTTGTTGTGATCGAATCAGGAGATGGAGAAAGTCAGCAGGAAATGAAATCAAATTTGTCTGAAGCTGGAGCAAAGACTCATGTGGAACTCAATCCAAGTGAAATCCATTCCAAAACAAAGTCAGTTGACGATGATTTTAACACTGGGTCAATTTTATCATTATCAGAAATAGATGAAAAGATATTCGATGCTGGTGGAGAAGGTTTTGCAGGTTTTGAACCCACAGGTCATGAAATTAAAGAATCTAGCATATTTTCACAAGCATCATTTGAGGGATCAGAATTCCATTTTACAGGTAAGGTGGTGGATGGTAAGCGTAGTGAGCCTGTTTATGATTCAAGTCCATCAGTGGAGAAGGTCCTCTCATTTTCATCTGTCTCTTCTGACGGACAAGTTGGTACATCTGAAATGGGTGCATCCTCAATGTTGGTCGAATCCACTGATAAAGAAACTGAAGGGCATGCCGAAACAACTGAGCAGGGTATTTCTAGTTTTCAAAAGATGCATGCTGCATTCTCGGATTTACTTGAAAATGAACCAAGGGCAAGGGATCTCCCAGAGATTTGTGAGCATGGTGTTACACATTCTGGTTCATTATTGGTTTCTACCACTTCTGCTGATCATAATGAGTCAACGGTGCCTGAACCTGTGGTTGAATATGTTCCACAAGATGTAGTGTCATTATCTTCTGACAAGGGATCGGAGGACGATGTCCCAAATAAGGAAGAAAGATTTATCCAGAATCAAGTGGACTTACATGGCCTTGGTGCTGAGATGACTCTTGCTGTTGACCATGGAATTGATAAGATGTTGGATTCTTCACCAGAGGAACAACATCTAGTGAACCACGAATATTCAATTTCCAAACTAGGAGATATGCATGCTGTTGATAAGAAAGACACTCAGCTTGAGCGAGGTGAAATTCATTCGTCAAGTTCATCAGAGCACAGCTTAGTAGGGGATGGTGTTTTGCTCAAAGAAGAAATCATCCAGACTGAATGCGATCAAATACATTTGTCAAACTTCAACTCAAGTCTAGATGTTGATGGCCACCATGACAATAGGAATGAGTTTTCTTCCACAGCTTCGAGTCACCAGTATATGCTTTCCAATTATGCAAATTCATCCACAGTGGAGGAATCTTGTCACACAATGGTGGCTCATGTTTCACAAGTTGACCCTTCAGAGGCTAACCTCGGGGAGGTGCATAGGAATGAATCTGAAATGGATGAAGTCGAACCAATATGTTTGGAATCAAAGATTGATACTGGTCTTGACCATGATACGAATTTGGAGGGAATTTCTTCAAACTCCAATTGTCAAGCTATGCTTCCTAGAGAAAACCCTTCACCCAAATTGGAGAATCAGCTGTTGGGGTCTGATAATTCTACTAATGAACCATCCATTGATGATCATGTTAAGCTGGAGGTAAGTTATGCAAGCATTTATTGTATCTAATTTTTTGCTTGTTTTGTCATCATATGTTTTTTTTTCATTTATCGAATAGCAAATGCTTATTTCGATCTTACTAGTTCAAGTTCTCGTGTTGTGAATTTTTTCTGCGAGCCCAGAATTTGGTAGGAATAAAATGATGTTGAAGTAATCATGTTGAAGTAGCTAAAAGCACTGATATTATTTTTGAGTCAAGTAATCATGCTGAAGTAGCTAACTAAACATGGATTTTATGATAATCATATAATGACAGATAATTAAGATTTCGTGGGGATGACCAATTGATTTACCCAATATGAAGTTTTCTTATTGCATGTACGTTTAAATACCGTGGCGCATAACCTATTTAACACTTCATTTATTTTATTTTCATTGGATATCTGAATTTTTCAAGAGTTCAATTTGTTTGCTTCCTTTGGTTTCATAATCATTCTTTTCCCTCTAGTATGCTTGATACTTGATAGAACATAGTACTATGTTCTCTGCATTTCACATGATCTACCTCGGATTTAGGGTATTTGTACCCTAATTATAATTAAGACATGAAACTAACCCTGGCAATGCTGATTCAGAAACAGTGTATAATTGCGACGGAGTCTACACGGGAAGTAGACGTTGGCAACAGTGATCTTAATGTGCATAAAGTTTCAGAGTATGAGGAGAAACTTTCAACAAATCACTCTTCTGTGATTTCACAGTCTGCTTTTTCTCCATCTGAGGGCCCTGAACATACATTGCCGACAGATCAAGAAGACTTGAAAGGCCGGATCCTAAATGAAATGGAAAGTGGGGGAAGCCCTCAAGAGTTATCCAAACACTTTAATCATGCAGCAGAAGCATATGCCACTTGTGTCGTTAAGGAAAATATCAGTGAAGAGGATGACAAGATTAAAGAGATTGATGAGGGCATCCTCTCTGAATTGGATATAGTCGGGGACTTTAATGTCAAGAAAATTGATCTACCTGAGGGATCCCATGTTGTCTATACTGAATCTGCACTGTTACCTGAGGTTATGAAGACCAAGACCGATGTTGAGCTGCCTATTCTTGAAGCAAGATCAGCGGAAGATATCGATTCAGCTTTCAAGCAACTTCATGAAGGGGTCGATGTTGAGGAAATAATTCTTCCAAGTATGATTGAGAACCAGCAGGATGTTGAGGCAAGCTCGATGGAGTATATCCGTACTGCTTTCCATCAAGACCTGGAATCTAATCCAGCGAAGCAGCCACTCTCTTCCGACTTACAGAAAGGACCTTCTGAGATAGAGCAGAACAATACGGTTTCTTGTAATGAGATTGAAGCTAGTACTGCAGTCTATGGTAAATATGAAGCAGGATCTGAAAAATCAAGTCTGAACCTTGAAGGTAAGAAGGCAAAATCTCATGACTCAAGTTCGAGTTCCAGCTCGAGCTCTAGTGACTCTGAGTGAAGAAAACAAAATAAAGTTCAGAAAAGTATAAAGTTGTGTGTTATCCGTTTTCGAGTTTTGGCGTTTCGAATTTGCTTGCATCATGTTTCTTATCAATTGGTTATTTGTGTGCCTTCCAAGTGATGCAGTGTGATTATGGTTGAGTTTGATCCTCTACACATTGGGTTTTCAAGTCTACAGTTCTAATAACATGTGGAACAGTATCTGTCATGAGTTTCACAGTAGAAATCGTCAATCATGTTGGATGTAAATGTTCTTTCGGACATGCTTGTAAGTTATATCTGCATTTAAATATTTTAAAGTGATTGCTTGTCTTCGTGATCTTAGAGAATAGTTTTGAATTTCAATGAGTTGTGCACTGCCATTAAGGATATTATATTCACACCATACATAAGAGTGTTATATATGTAATAGTTCTGAGCATGCATCTGTTTTTCAGACATTGAAATTGAAATTTAAGAACATATTTGAGTTACTTGAGTTTTGATATTTAATTTTGCTGAGTAGCATGGTCTAGCTAGATGTTCTTAAATGTTGCATGGATGGATCTCATCAACTTTCATTACAGTACATACTAGTACATGACCTGTATGTTTATGTACCAAAACAGCAAAGGAACTGTCATGGTCTCAGACATTTACAGTGGATGCACCAAAATCTTTGAAATTACTTTCTTGCTATTCTTTTCTTTTAATGGTTCAAAATTTAATATTCGATGGATTTAAATAGGTTAATCATTCATATTAAATAAAATTTAAAGTGATGATATATTTATGTCATATAGTTATAAATGCGATCAAGTTATAATCACGTTAAACAATTGAGCAACGTGATTATGCAAGTTACTACGATTTTTTTTTTACAAAAACACAACCGTATCCATGACGAAATCGATGATGACTATGAATCTCAGAGATTCCAAAAATCCAAATCCATTCGAAGAAAACGTTGAGATTCTCAAGCAGCCACATTTTCAGTGTTGCTTACGTTCTCTTCTCCGGATTCCGGCACCAACCACTTGTTGACTCGAGCTCGAGCTAAATCCACCTGCAACATAACAATGGACATATCAGAAGATGGGACATTTTCATTTTTCATTTTCATGGGAGATTGATTACCTGTCTATCCCAGTCAGTTTTGCAGGTGATAACAATGAGCATAACAGTTTGAAGCAATGTTCCTAACAACATGCCAACCCAAACACCCTGGAACAACAAAAACATACAATAAGCAGCAGCAGTAGCAGAAGAAGATGTGTTGCAGAGTACCAAATGATGGACCTGCAGAATCCATTTCTTAAATATACAAAATACCAACCTTGACATGCATATCCAAAACGTATCCAAGCACAACGCCGATAGGAATGCCAACTAGATAATAAGACCCGATGTTAACCCATGCTACGGTGCTCTGCCATCCGGCTCCGACCGCAACTCCTGTTATATGTATTCGGTTAGATGTAGGCTACAATGTCTTTACACAGATACGAAGATGTAACATCTAAGACGAAGGTGGGAATCTACCGGAGAGCACGGGTTGAACACTGTTCAGAAGAATGGAACAAGCCAACAATGGAGTTAACTCAGCAACTGCTTCAGCCACTTCCTCGCTGGTGGTGAAAATGTATGCTAAACGTCCTCGAAGGAATAAAAATACCACGAACAACACACAGCCGATGGCAAGTGATGTAAGAGTTGTCATTATAATCGAAAATGTGGCACCTTTCGCGTTTCCTCTTCCAAGCTCGTTTGCCACCCTAACACTGCAATTTGTGCAACAAAGCAACCAGGTTTAACTTACAGTCCATGTTGTTTCGAATCTTCGGGTATTTTTCCGGACTTGAGTAGATGAAAAGCTTTGTAAAAACTGAACATACTCAGATCAGACTTCAGACACATACTTATTTCATACACTCAAAACTGAGACCGAAAAAACATTGCTGTGATAGCCTATCATATACTCGTATCCAACATTCAGCTTCCGAGTTCGACATACAAAATATGATTATTTTTTTTTTCGAGGTTTAAGTTTATAATACCTTGCAGCAGCTAAGAAACCAAGTGATATCATCATTTCCCATCCATTAATGTTGAGGCTACAAAGGAGAAAGTATTTACATAGTAATAAGATGGAAAAATCAAAATGATTGATAAGCCATCCGGGAAACATGAGAGACTTACCAAATGGCAAGAGCATCAATGGCGACCTGAGCATTTCTCAGATTTCCTGTTAGAAGAACCAAGATCGTGTTGTACCAGATTTCGAGACTGACCATGAAAACAAAATTTCTCAAATTAATATCTTACTATATATTTTCATTTAAATTCTCGTATGCATATTTGGATATCGGTACCAGTACACGGACTGAGCATATAACAGTGTTAGGTAGATATATTCAAGGATCAAACTATCTGAGGGTCATGTGAATAGGGTTGCTATCATCTATGGACCCGGTTCAAACCTGACCTAGTCCTTGAACACATCTAATATCAAACACATACCCATATCCGATATACCCGAGTTCGAGTAAGCAATCTTTATGTGCAAGTTCTGTCAAGGGACTCAAATGGACTGGGAAACCTTACCAAACCATAACACCAGATGATAAGGACAGCTTTACTACAGGAAAAAGATCCTTAAAGGCTAACATTGAAAAACCCTTCCAAGTCTCTTTGCACCCACCACAAGTAACAAACAGAATCTGCCCTATGTTGGGTATCCAATAGGCCAAAACGGTGGAAAACAGAGCTCCGGCGAGCCCATACTTGAATTTCACAGTCAAAAGCCACGAAAGAAAGAAGTGTATCCCGATGGAGAACGCTGCCAAGTACACAATGATCATGTTCTTGCTCTGCGCCTGCAGGAACATTTGGCAGGTGAAGGAGATGATGAACAAGAAGACGATGAAGATGAACCAATGGCTGATGTAACCAGACACATGTGCAATCTTTTCATCTTGGCCTAATGCTATGAAAAGCGGGGTTGTGAAGATGTATAAAGGGAGAAGACAACAAGAAGATATGAACAAAACTAGCCATGATCTTTGAAGGTATATCCCCAACATATGGTATTGTTTTGCACCAAATGCTTGACCACATAGTGTTTCCAATGCACTTGCCATGCCCAACTGCACATTCGAAACAATTTCGAAAACATCAATAAGTCCGTGTTTAGAGACATGCATTTATCCATATTCGACACTGATCCGAGTCAAGATAACATAGCAGATTTGATATATGAAAAGTTTCTTCAAAAAAACCAGAGAAACTCAACCCCGTGGCTAAATTAAACTAAAAAGGTTTTCTTTTGTTGTTGATACTTGATCAGCCATGGGACCATCAACTGATCATCTCAGGTTGATTTATTCAGGCCTTCAAAAAGCAAGCCAAAAGAGGTAATCTTGCTGAGAGGAGTCCACAGTATTTGATGCATGTTTTTACTGGAAACTCATATAGGAACTAGAAGAGACTTAAATGTTTGAGATTCTGGTAGCAGAACTAAAAAAGAAAAACAGCATAGAAAATCTCAAACTTTCACCCAGAAACAGAAGCAAAAAAGAAGAAGCTGATGTTTAATACGTGATCAAAAACACCATTTCACCAGTAAAAGCAACTATTTCAGACAACTAAGCCCCGAAGATCAAGAAAATGTTAAAGCAAACTAAATAGGGTGATCAAATAAGAACATACCAAAACACCATTGCCGAACCTCAACAGGACAGTGAAGCAAAGGGAATAAGCAGCAAGCTCAGTAGGACCGATATGACCAACGAAAGCTTGACTGATTACAGTGACACCAAAAGTCGAGAACCGGGTGAAGGTTGCAGGCGCGGCAACAACCCACATCTTCTTGGACTCGGTCCATATCTTTTGTCTAAGTGTTGGTTCTTCGACGGTGATCTTATCGGCTCCATTAAGCAGCTTCTGGTTGATATCATCACCTTCCATGGTTGATCAAACGGTTTAAAATTCCTCCGAAGGTCAAAGCTCTTTTCTCCTCGCGTCGAGCAGCAAGCACTCTAGGTTCTTTTAAACTGGTTAGAAACAAAGACAGCAAACGTCGAAGAAGGGAGTGACGTGACCCTTTACGTTAAAAAACGAATTTTATAAAATTTTATAAAAATAAAAACAAAGTACAAAATTTTTCAGGTCAAATTCTCCGGCGACGAAGCCAACGAGAAATTCATTGCACTCGGTGGTGATGGAAATTAGATCTTTTCACGTGCTGCCATTTCCAATGCCAGATGATGCACGGAGCCATAACATAGAGATTTTTTAGGGTTTGGGGGAAAATATTTGAGATAGAAGTGTATAAAAATCTCCTTAATATTTAATTAAATTAATATTTTAAATTTTATTTTTGAAAATTAATTTGATTTTTGAAAATTTCTTTTAAATAAAATTTATTTTTATAAATAAAATTTATTAATCTATTAATAGTAAATAATTTAAAATAGTGTGATGTATATATTGATATGATAATTTTATATAGACAAAATATTAACTTTAAAAAATATTATATTAAAAAGTAATTTTATAAAATTATGTAAAATATAAAATTATTTTCTCTATTTAATATATAATTAGTTTAAACCGTTTAAAACTATTTATTATTACTTAATAATATTTTTTGTTTATTATTTTAAACAAAACAGATTTTAAATTTTCTGCAGTTTTTAATATTCATTTTTTTAAATAGTTTTCGCTTTTTATTTTTTGCAAAAAATAACAAAATAATAATAATTAAGGCCAAGTTAACAAGTTTTTTTATTTTTTTTATCAATTGATTTATTTTATCAAAGAATTAAAAAATTGAGATTTAAAATATTTGTTTTAAAAATTTGAGAACCAAAAATATTATTTATTTTTCTGTGTAAACTGCCGAATTTTGATTTCTTAAGATTCGTTTCCTGGCACAATCATGTTTGGCAAGCAAGAAAATTAATAGGATCAATGTCCTCTCTTTTTTCCCATTGGAGTGTGACAGAAAATTGACAAGTTGGTGAAAAAATGCCATGACTTTTCCAGATTTCAAATCTGATACGAGAAAAAAAATCAAATTGCTTACAGGTACATATAATTGTATTTAATTCGGACAAAAGGGACATCATAAATTAATAATAATACATGTCAACCATTTATATTATATCCGTATTTTAAGATAAATATTAAAATTAAAATTTATATAATGTAACTATTTTTCTCATTCGATTAATATTATTATATATTTCGATGACATTTCATGTTATAACTTAAATTATTATGTATTCCGATGATATTTTATTTTATAAATTTATGATGTGTTATATCTGTTGAATAACGTTGAATATCACTAAATTGAACATTTCACTCTAAATTATTTTTTATATTAATAATGGATATTTTAAATTTTAAAAGTATATTAAAATATAGGATGGTTTACCATGTGTGTCGAATACTGTTGAACACTATTAATGCTGAACATCGTTGAATATTATTAAATTAATTAACAAAATTAATTTTTTTTAAGGACTTAATATATAATTAATAATTATACGTTGAGTCTATCATTCTTTTATTGATTGTATATTGAGTACTGGATATTCTTTATCTTTATTAATTAATGTAATGATATTTAAAAGGATGAACCTATAATGGGTGTCGAACACCGTTGAACATCATTAACACCGTTGAACGTTATTGAATTAATTAATAAAGATTAAAAATCTCAAGGACTCAACACACAGTTATTAATTATACGTTGAGTCTATCACTCTTTTATTAATTACATATTAAGTCCTTAAAAATTTTAATTTTTATTAATTAATTTAAAAGTGTTCAGCAATATTTAACAGTGTTCAACGCCCGTTATAAAATTTTTATTTAAAAATATTTAACGTTAATGATATTTAATAGTATTCGACGTTTTTCGTAAAATTTTCTTAAAATATAATCCATTTATTTGTTCATACCGTACAATAACTTCAGTCGGAAGGGAATCTTTCAGGTTGAAGAGAATGATTGATTGAGTCCGATATCAATTCACGTGCCAACTTTATCTGCCACATGAAAAAATCGTTGTCTTTTTATTGCAAGGAATTTAATGTTGAAAAATGCACGTGATTTTTCAGGAAAATAAAATAAAATTTGAAAAAAAAAATCTAAAGCACAACCCGAAAAGTTGGCAAATTTGGTAGAATATTAGATTTTAATAAAGTAATTAGGGTACAAGGGACATGAAAGTTTATTTTATAAAATACAATATTTTCTCTAATATTAAAATATTATTATTTGAGGATAACTTATTATTATTAGCAGCTTTAGATATGGAGAAATGACACTACTAAGAGACAAAGAGATTGGCAAATGACACTTGACTTTTTTATGTGGTCTTAAATTGTTTTTTAATGTTTTGAAAAGGAAATTACGTATGAGCTTACTCGACCCACATGCATGGGGACCCATGTCCGATTTATTACATGTCTAAATATGACTTTTAAGACACGACAAATGAAAATTGGACTTATAGAAGCTTCAATGTAAAGATTATTTTATGCAGTTTTTTTATGGAAAATTCTATAACGGTGTTGAATATCGTTAAACACCGTTAATGATGAACATCATTGAACATTATTAAATTAATGAATAAAGATTAAAAAATTAAGAACTCAACATATAATTATAAATTATTTAAAATATTTTTTTATTAAATTATTTTTTTATATATTATTTTATTTTTTAAATAATTGAATAAAATACTAATTTAAATTAATTTTAAAAAATAAAAATTCTTAAACTCTAAACCTTAAAACCAAAATCCAAAACATAAATCATTAAATATAATTATAAAACCTAAAATATAAAATTCTTTACGGTTATATTTTTTATATTTTATGGTTTAGGGTTTTATTATTTTAGGGTTTAGTGTTTTGGATTTTAGGATTTAATGTTCAATATTTTTAGCTTGAGATTAGGGTTATAGGTTTTGGATTTAATATTTTTTATTTTAAATTAAAAATAATTTAAATAAATTATTTTAAAATATAATATATATAATTTTTTTAAAAAATTTTATTTTAAATAATTTGAAATTATATGTTTAGTGATTGAAATTTTAAATTTTTATTAATTAATTTAATAGTGTTCAACGATGTTCATCGCTGGTGGTGTTCAGCAATGTTCGACGCACGTGGTAGATTCATCCTTTCTTTATAATATTTTAGATGAGTCTACGACGGACGTCGAACACCGTTGAACATCGTTAATGTTGAACACCGCTGAATATTATTAAATTAATTTATAAAGAATAAAAATCTAAAGGACAAAACATACAACTATTAATTATATGTTGAGTTTATCACTCTTTTATTAATTACATATTGAATCCTTAAGATTTTAAATTTTTATTAATTAATTTAATGATGTTTAACAATGTTCAACATTAATAGTATTCAATAGTGTTCGTCGCCCGTTATAAAATTTTTCATTGATCCTTATATCAAACAGTAAATAATATTAATTATAGAAGATACAAATTTAATTTTTTATTTATATAATATAAATATATTATTAAAAATTAAAAATATTTATAAATAAATACTATTTTATAAAAACTCATAAATTATTAAAAATTTATAATTAATTTCGTCAACGGCCACAACAATGAAAGCGTCGACTACCTTTTTTTCTATTTTGGATTGATTATGAGCGTAAAATTAGGTTTATTTGTTCCAATTATAGATTTTTTTTATACACACAGGTGATGATAGATACTAAGGTACTAGCTTAGGGGTGTATTTTAGCCTTTTTTTTATGTGTTTTAATATTTAAAAAAAATAAATTTTAAATCTTATATTTTCAAATTGTAAATCCTTAAAAATATATCATACACTTAGTAAACTTTAAATCTAAAATCTAACCTAAAATTTTAAATTTTAATTTTTTTATTAAAAAAATAGAATATTTGATTTTAAATTTTTGCATTGAATATATATCATAATATTTTAAGTTTTAAATTATTTAAAAATTAAAAATTTTATGAATATGAATCTTGTTATATTCAACAATTTGATAATTGTTATATCTGAAAAATTAAAATTAAAAATTTATATAGATATGAATCTTGTTATATTTAGCAATTTATTATTTGTTATATTTAAAATATTATTTTTTTTTTATAAATACGACCATCAAAACCAAAAAATAAAATTTAAATCAAATTATATATTTGATTTTTCTTAAATCAAATACAAATTATTATTTTATCGATTTAAAATTTTAGATATTGAACTTTTCTAATCCAATCTAATCCGATAATCAAAATACACATACTATTTTATTTAGGGGTGTTTACTTGAATTTCTTTTGTCTGGGTTACGACTGTATCATAAAATTATAAAATTTCGGGTACCCAATTTCTAATTTTTTACATATAATTTTATTTAAATAAAATAACTTATATTCACTATATTCTCAAATTAAATAACCTAATTTTTAAATCTCGATCCCTCCAACTTTATTCTTAAAAAAGGAATTAGAGACTCATTATAAAAAATAAGATTTATTATAAAATTATATATTTAGTTTTCGAATTGACAAAATTCAAACTTTACTTGTTTAAATATGCACTATTTTTATATGTACATTAACCAATAAGAAAATTATCTCAAGATTCTTTACTATTTAAATCTTTAATCTTTATATATTAAAATAACTTAAACTAATTAAAAATATTAAAAACTTACTTTATACTTTCAAATTAAATTATGTAATTTGGGTTTTAAAATCTATGTTTAAATTATGTAAGTAGAGTTTTTAAATTTATGTATGGAATATAGATTAAATTTAAAATTATTTAAAAATAAAAAAATTGAGTACCTTATTACCCGAAATTGTGGGTACCCGAAAAATTTGAATCAGGACACGGGTCGAATTTTCTACAACTCAAACATCCGAATACCCGGTATTTTGGATACCCGTATTTAATCTCCCCTAATTTTACGGGGTTCCGACTCTTTTATCAGTCAGTCAAACTATATGGGGTACAGATTTGACGATGTCCCAAGTAATGTGGTTCGATTGGGTAATTGGTAGAGTTCCATGGGTCCAGTTGAGTCTAAGGATGTGGTCTTTGTTGAACCCTACCGGTCTTGCTGAACAGCTGCAGTGGCGGCCCAAAAATGTCTTAGAGGAAGTTGTCATGGCCGACAAGCACGTGTCTACCTGGTTGACATCGAATGAACCTTGAAGGACGAAGGCTTCTTTCATTGATCGATCTGATCAAACAGGATCATTCTACCACTTCTGTCCCTACCATTTTCTGATTCAGAAGACTACTATTGTAGTCTATCCTGAAGCGTCTGAGCAGATAAAGTAGAACTTCTTCGAATCGAGGAGTTGAATTCACTTCCGAGTTCATCCAATGAGTCATGTGAGATAGCATTGAACCTTTATGTTATCGTTCAGAAACCAACTGACAAATTATAAAGAACCATTCAAACTGTAATTGGGTGGGGTACGCCTGGCCGAAGCTATAGTGCAACGCTTTGGCGACGAGCGAGAGCCCCAGCAGCAAGCTACTGTGATGGGCACTCTCCCTCAAAAAATACATTTAATATCGTGTGGGCCAATGACCCACATATCAGATATTAAACTGATAAGAACAGATACTACACTTGATCTTAGCCAAAAGGCCGAGAAAGGTATGATTTGAACAGTCCAAACCAGGTTGTTTTATAGGCTCCTTCTTAGCCTCGTCTAACGGTGTGGGATCAACCAGGCACTGTATTCAGCAACTTGGAGATGATCTTTCTTCTCAGGTGCACTTCCTTGCTCCTGCGCTATCTGATCATTTTCCCAGAGATGGTTTGGCTTCATAGAAACTTGTCCTTTCATCCAAAATCATTTCAGTTCGTCAACTCTTGGGGGATCGATCCTGTATTTCTATAGATTGTCACTGAAAGTTGGATACAACCTGTGAGAGCAATTGGTTCTAACTCCTATAGGCTTAAAAGACAAACTTATAATCTAGTTGTTCAGTTTTCATAAAGGAAAATTCTACGATAGGCGACGAATATTGTTGAATATCACTGATGTTGAATATTGTTGAATATCATTAAGTTAATTAATTAAAATTAAAAATCTCAAGACTTAATATGTAATTAATAAAAGAGTGATAGACTTAACATAAAATTAATAATTGTGTGTTGAGTCTTTGAGATTTTTAATCTTTATTAATTAATTTAATAATGTTCAGCGCTCTAATAACAGTTCAGAATATGAGGCCTTAGCGATAGGGTTGTCTATCGCTAAAGAAATGAAGATCAACATTAGTAGTATTCAATAGTATTCGACGCCCTTCGTAGACTTATCCTTTCATAAATAGTGGATTAGCTGGATTTTAAGAGGGTTAAAGGAGTAAGGCAGGAGATCCTCTTTCCCTGTATCTTTTTTGTTATTTTAATCAGGAATGGACCCAAAATTTTATTCAAGAAATACTAGTTATCAAGAAATTACACTAAAAATATAGGATATACTAAAATTTTATTTAAGAGATACAAATTATCAAGTAATTATATTCGAGGCTTGGATGTTAGATAAAAGATTGTGGAAGAAATCTTATTGCGTAGTACCTGAGGTATACTAAAAAGTTGAAAAATATATATAATGCAGTTGTATCTTTTAAAGGTCACATGGTTTTGTGTATTTTAATGTATAATAATTTAAAATACGGTACAGGTACAGGTATAGGTATAGTTAGCTGTGTGCTGGGAAAAAAGCTGGTGAAAGAATTGTTGACAACGAACACAATCTGCAGTTTCTTCTAGAAACAAAACAAATCACAGGTTTTATCGATATACGGTAACAATTAGGGCCGTAAATGAGACGAAATAGATTGCGAGTTATTTGAGTTCGATTCAGTCAAAGCTCGATCAAAACTTGATTAGATCAAACTTAATTCAAACTCGACTCGAGTTCTTGACGAGTCGAGCTATATGATACTCGACTCGAAAAGTTCACGAACTATTCAAAAATATAAATATACTATTTTTTTTAAAATTTTTTATAACTTAAAATATAAATTTCTAAACTTAAAACCCTAAAATCTAAACCCTAAACATAAGTCTTGAACCCTAAATTAACATACTAAAATCTAAAATTAACAAGTTTGAGTTTACACAACTTGTATATTAAAGTTTTTTCTTCATTAGGCTTTAAATGAGACTTGAGAGATAAGAGTTACTTAGTCTAACACAATCAAAGAGCGATCAATACATGATTCAATTAGACTCGAAAAAAGCTCGAACTCGACTCGAGTTCTTAACAAGTTGAGCTGAGCTCAGATTTTTCAGGCTTGTTTAAAATTACTCAAGCTTAAACTCGACTCGAAATCTTAACGAGTCGAGCTGAGCCGAACTTAACATTACTCAAGCTTGACTCGACTCACTTACACCCTATTTATTAAACTATTCTTATTAAACTGTTCTTATTTTTATATATTGATCATCAAACTATTATTTTATTATAATTAATTTTATTTTATTTTATTTTATTTTGATCACCAATATTATTTTTTTCCTTTTTTATCACTAAATTGGGGTACTAAATGAGTTGAGCAGCCCGTGAGCTATTCAAACTCAACTCGGTCAAAACTCGGTAAATGTTCTATTCGAATTGACTTGATCCAAACTCAAACTCGAATTAAGATATTGACAAGTTGAATCGAGCAAAGTCTAATTCGACTCGATAAGTTTGCGAGAAGTTCTTTAATTTTTTTTAACGAACACGAGTCGAGCACAATTTTAATGAACTAAATGAGCAATGAGTCAAATAATAAAATTTTTTAACGAGCACGGGTCGAGTACTACTTAACTCGAAAACGTCGAGCGATTAAAATAAAAAAATATAATATTAGTGACGATATTGTCAAAAATAATAATTTATTGACCCAAAAAAAACAAGAATACTTTAGTTACTAATAGTGTTGTTTACCCTTTATTACAACAACATCTAAATCAATAAAATTCATGTGAGAAAGGTCTATCCCTTTTGAGTTGTCTGATTGACTCACCTTCTAGAAGATAAATACATAATTGTATATGACGCCAATTTATGTATTATTTTAAACATAATTAGGTTTACAAAGTCAATTAAGCTCATCTGAGATATGTCTGAAATTATTAATTAGGCCTTAAAACTTTGAAAATATTTGAATTATAAAATAACATTATACGAAGAAATAAAACGTCACATACAAATAGGATTGGGATAAAATTTATAAAGTTTTAATTATGATTATTGCATACAAATAAAAATATTAGTACAGATCATCTAATTTCAGTGATTAAAAGAATAGTTGTTGTTTTTGAAGATTACATATTCGAACATCAGTATTATCAGCACAGTGATTAAACAATCAATGTCTAATGATTAAGAGTATATTCTAGAACAGATATTATTATAATCACTATAACTGATTAAAAAAATTATGATTATCACTTTAATAATGAATACTATCTAGAACAATAGAGAAATTGTAGCACTTACCGATCTATCAGCTGAACAAAAAAAATAAGTCTAAGCTTTTATTAGTATTTTTGTTTAGAGAAAATAAATTCGTTGTTAACGTATTTTATAGAGATTTAATTTAAAAAATAAATATTTTAATTTAAATTTTTTATTTTTTATTTACAACGTAAAACTTATGATGTTTTCTTTTAATTGAAAGAAGACTCAAGTCTTAAACTAAATACGTGATTGTTTATGATACGAAGATCTCGAGATAAAACATGGATAAAATTGGATGTTGACTTAGTCGTGTTGTATCAATTTATAACTCAAACTCTTAAATTGCATTAATTTCGTTATTTAATTATTTTTGACTAAAAAAACTATTATCAATAATTGTTTTTGGTTATTTCAAACACGTCATCATTAACTAATTAATAGCGTCTAAGTTAATATATTCATATGTTATTTTAATAAATTAATGTCTTTTAATGAGATGATAAGTAAGTTTTAATGATAAGTTAGTATAATTGACGTAGATTTTTTTTTAATTCAAAATTTTAAAATAATTAAAATTTTAAAATTCTTCACTTGTACCATCACATTATCAAAACGGACATATTATCATCAATATAACAAGATGATTGATAATAATTATTGTAAAAGTATATATCGACCTCATACACATAATTTAACAACTTTAAAAGCTTAGGGACTAAATTGATGAAATAAAGTTTACTATAAAAATTACTCTTTTAACCTATTTTATATAAATAATATTAACTTATTTTTTACTATTTATATATGACCTGAAGTTTCGTTCTGACGTCCATGATGATGACTAAATTAAAATTTTCGGACGACAAAATAAAATATTCTAAGAGACTAATTTGGGTAGCTGACCTTTTATTTATTTATTTATTATATCACATGGAACATTTATCTATATGTTTCTAAAATAAATATTATATTTTTATTAACATATTTAATTTATTTATATATTTTTAAAATAAATATTATTCATTTTTAATGAAATGTTCATGTGGTTCATGAAGATATGACGTTTTAAATTTGACTAATGTACAAATATTATCAACTAGGGATAGGGACAGGGATGGGTACGAAATCCGAATTTAATAGGTTCTGATTTAATCAGATCGAACTGGGTTAGATTTTTTATAAATAATTTAGGTTTAGGTCGGGTCGAGTTTTTTTATAAAGGTGGTCTCGGGTCGGATCGGGTTTGAGTTAAGGGTAGAAAAAACTTGATCCGAACCGACCCGAGACTAATATTGTATTTTTTCTATATATATTTTAGTGATATTTATAATAATGATCTTTCTTTATATATATTTTATACAATTAGGTCACTATTTTTACAATTAGATCCTTAAATTTTATTTTTTTACAATTAAGTCCTTAAAATTTAAATTTTTTTAATGATTCAAATCGGATCAGGTCAGATTTTTCACCCTAAAACCAAATCGAATCGATTGACGAATGAAAAGTATAATTTTTCAGAATAAACACGGGTGGAATGATAATATAACCCAACCCGTGCCAACCTCTATCATCACCAAAAAGAAAAGAAATATTACAAGATTAACATCCTCTGGTCAAACAAAACAACAAATGGAAGCTTCTATTAATATTTCAATTATTTATTTGTTGTTTTTGTTTCTTTCTTCCAACCATGAACTTGACCGACTAGCCTCAGTTGAGTCTTTTTATAAGTCCATGTCCTGTTTGAATCAAAACCAAAACTTTATCATAAATTTCTCCAAAGAAATCCAGACTTTTATTTTAAAAAAAATTCTCAGATGTTTTACCCATTTCTCTGTGGAGCTCTCCATCACCAAGAAGAAGATGAAATCCATCCTACCACCCCTGTTTGTTCACCGAGAAAATCAAAAAGAAAAAAGGACACCCAGAATCCCTATTCAACACGAGGACTCGACCAGTTCTCAGCACTTTTAGCAGAACTCGAAGAGAAAAAGCAGAAAATCTACTCACAAACAGGATCCCAAAGCCTGGTTCGATTCGTTTACAAGAACTCAAACGATTGTGTCCCGGTCGTGATCAATCTGAAAGACAAAACCAAAGAAAGGTATGTTCCTGAAACCATTACAGACAAGCTTCAAACCCCATCAGAATCTGCCAAAAACACAGACACCAAAGAAAACCAGAAGAGATTTTCCTGGAAAATCTTTGAGTTTCATAATCTGAGACAGCCTTGTTATTACATCCCGGCCATCATAATCTTGATTTTGTTGCTTTTAATGTTCTTTGGAAGATCTGTTGTGATATTATGTACTTGTGTGGGATGGTACATAGTTCCTACAATCAGTGGGGAATGTTCGAATTCAAGAACGAAAAAGAGAGATTATGGGAGAAAATTGAGTGGAAATAATTTAATTAATGGGAGATTATCTTCTCCAAAGAGTGGTTAATCTTCATTCAATGGCTGAATCTATAGAGATTATTAGGTGAACTCTGTTTATCGTGGTTCAAATAATTAGGATCATTCATTTTTAAATAACGGTCCTGATTATTTGGATCACGAATAACATAATAAACAAGTTTACCTAATAAATTTTTAGTTTTTTTTAATTACTTGTTTATCGTAAATTAGAGTTTGTTGTAATATATGAGTGTTGAAATTGTATAAATCTTTTTGATATTGTTTGATTTAATTAAAGTCGTGGAGAATCGATTGTATTGAGATTTGTTTTAAATTTTATTATCTATATATGTTTTGAGCTCATCATTAATTATGATAATAACGTATTAACGATTTAAGTTTAGGGTTAATTATAAAATAAATATTTAAACTATTATTTTTTATAAATATTTAAAATATTTTTAAATTAAAATAAATATTTAAAATTTTATTTTAACATGTTTCGAAGTCAATTAAATATTTATTTTATCATCTATTTAAATTAAAAAATATTTTTGATATATATATTTAAATTAAAAATAAAACTTTAAATACTTATTTTATTTAAAAAATATCAATCCGTGTGGTTTAAAGCCCATGTGGCTTCGCCTCTGAGATTGAGATCCATATTTCTGTCAAGATTGAGGCCCATGTTTCCTTTGTTTTAGAGGGCCTTGAACGGGGAATATATTAGTACAAATAATCTTCAGTTGTAGAAACCAATCTTCACTTACGAACTCTATTGTCTCTTAATTGTGTTTTTTTTATATCTTTCATTAAATATTCTTTAAAAATAAATTTTAAATCTTAACTTTAATTTTCTATATCACTTAAATCTTATGTCTTAAAAAATCATCATACCCCTAATTCCTTAAACCCTAACTATAAACCCTGACCTTAAACTATAAATCTCAAACCCCAAACCTAATGATTTAAAGTATACACCAATAAATCTCAAACCCTAATTATACACCAATAAATGCTCAAACCCTAATTATACACCAATAAATGCATGATTAAGAAATATATGATTTGCATTCTTGATAAACTCTGTGTCCATGGGCGGAGCCACCCTTTGTAAAGGGTGGTCAAATGATACCTAAAAATTTTTTGGTCCACCTTTTTTCATATGATTTTTATATATAATTTTTTTAAAAAAATAAATAAATAACACCAATTTATAAATAATTGACACCATTTAAATATAAATCTAAAAAATGACTACCCTTAGATAATTTTCTAGCTCCGCCCCTGCTTTGTGCCAACTGTTATAACTACATGTACCTCTAACCTTGAACCATAAACCTCAAACTCTAAACCTACTAACTTAAAATAGATATACTGATAGATATATGATTAGGAGGTATACAATTTGCATTCCTAATAAAGCCTTGTGTCAACAGTTATAATTACATGTACAACCCTTACCTTGAACCATAAACCTCAAACCCTAAACCTATTAATATAAAGTAGATACACCAATGGATGTATGATAATTAGGAGGTATACGATTTGTATTTCTGATATAAAGCCTTGTGTCAACAGTTATAATTATATGTACAACCCCTGCCTTGAAACATAAACCTCAAACCCTAAACCTACCAATATAAAATAAAATAGATACACTAATAGATGTATGATAAGTAGGAGGTATACAATTTGTATTCCTGATATAAAGCCCTGTGTCAATGGTTATAACTACATGTATAAACCTCAAATCATAAACCTATTACTTTTTTGTTCATTGTTTCGACACTGTTTGTCGTTCGTTCGTAAAACTCATTCTTTGATTTTTTTATTACAAAAGAATAGACTCTTTTCTAATTATATTGTTATCACTTTTTTTTAGACTTAATCATACTAAATTTTTTTAAGATGTTTCTATTTTAACTTTAAAAATCTTTTATAACATAATTTTTTAAAATATTTATCATCTCTTAATTAAAAATCTCTTAATTACTTTTGATTAAAAAAAGTAATTTTGTTTTTAAGGATTAAAGATTTCTCTAAAACCTTGAAGACCTGTGCGAAAAAAATAAAGATAAAATAATTCTCAAATATTTAATAGGAATTCCTCAAATTGTAACCACAAAATGAGAATATAACCCCCCCTACCCATTTTAACCCCTATTTAAAAGTTTACTATATGAAAAAAAATATTTTTAAAATTATTTTTTATATCTTCTGCGAAAATAAAATATAAAACACTTACATTAACCGAATATAGATCATATAAAACTTGTTTCTATATTTTTTGAATTGTGATTATATATTTTTAATATTTTTATTTGATTCCAAGAAAATATAAGTTTATAATTTTTTAATCTTTTAATAACATATTTTCAGATAAAATTATTTAAACCTAAATCTCGAATAATAAATTTTATTATTTCTTTTTTCACTAATACGACTCTTTGGGTTCAAAACTTGATTTTATACTAGTATAAGTAAATCATATATATAAGCCGAAGCTCTATAGGTGAAGGAAGTGAAAACAGCCATGGGAAGACCTCCCTGCTGTGATAAAGTTGGCATCAAGAAAGGTCCATGGACCCCGGAGGAAGACATCATTCTTGTTTCTTACGTCCAACAACACGGCCCTGGGAACTGGGGATCGGTCCCTACTAAAACTGGTACCATGTTCATGTCTTTCGTTACCGTATCTGTCGTTTGTCTGATTCAAATCTATTGTCTTGTCTGTAAATTTTGAAAGGGTTGCTGAGATGCAGCAAAAGTTGCAGACTCCGATGGACCAATTATCTGAGACCAGGAATCAAGCGAGGGAACTTCACACCTCATGAAGAAGGCATGATCATCCATCTGCAAGCTCTAATGGGTAACAAGTAGTAATCTTCAACCATCTTCTCTGTTGGATTCAATATTTTTTGTGTTAAATCTCAGATTTTCTGAGTCTGCAACTTCGTTTTCATCTTAGATGGGCAGCCATTGCTTCGTATTTACCGCAAAGAACTGATAATGATATAAAGAACTACTGGAACACGCACTTGAAGAAGAAGCTAAACAAGTTTCAACCAGCGTTGGAGCTTCATAAATCGGCTCCGGGTTCTTCAAAAAGCTGCGGTTCAAGTTCAGGCGCCACTGCTGCTTATGCTTCGAGCACTGAGAATATTTCTCGGCTTCTTCAAGGTTGGATGAGATCGTCACCGAATACTTGTAGTGTTCGGTCGGAAGCTGATAACGGAGGCGATGATTTGGTGTCAAGAGAGTCGATTTTATCGTTTGAGAACGTGAACAGTGTTGCATGGGAGAAATCTCCCTGTGAGTTTCGTTCTGGAAATGATGATAAGTTCCCAGAAATGAAGCCGAATGATCCTCCATTTTCATCTCTTGAGAAATGGCTTTTGGATGAGAGTTTCGCTGGTCAAGCGGAAGAGATGAACCAGATGATGGAACTACCCACAATTTTCTAATAATATGTTTAAGGGTAACTTGTGTAAATTATAGTTGAATTTTATTTTTAAACTTATTTTAATCAATAAAATTTTAAAACGTTTAATCTACTTGATAAAGTTTAGACGTTAAATATTTTATCACTCTTTTATTAACTTCCTGATCACGTCCATTTAACAACGAACAAAAGAACTTTAAGATTTGAACGATAAAGAATTTCATTGTTCATTAGCATAAGAGAAGCAACATACTAAGAAGCAACCTTCATTCGACGACAGAATAAGAGTGATAAGAAAAAAATCATAAGGTTTTTGATTGATTCGTGAAATTTTTGAGCATTTTTTGACAATATGGAGGTTGAATTCAGACTCAATGAATCGAGACAAAGTGACTAGTAAAATTTAGGGTCAAAACGACCACCATCTACGATTGTTTAGGGCTTAAGAGTGATAAAAACGCTCAATATCTAAACTTCATTGAATAAAATGAATATTTTGAAACTATAGTGACCAAAATATATTTAAGAGTAAAATTAAGTCATGATTTAATTATAATTTTTTTTTTTCTGTTTTATCTTTCAGCAGAATTAAGTTACCATCTTGAAATTAATTTTAAATATATGCTGAATGATTACCTATATGACAAATGTTATCACAAGTATATTTTTTATTGTCTTCTCTAATTCAGACCGACATACGTTACACACTTGATTTTAGTAGATGAATCTCTTAACGAATTTTTTTGCATATACAAAACCTCGAATTAAAAAAAATACTTAAATGATATCAAAGAGTCTACCACTTAAATCAATCCCATAAATATAATATTTAAATACATAATCTCTTAAATATTATGATATTAATAATAATTAATTGACTGAATCGTTAAAAATATTCATATTACATTTCAAATTCAGTATTTATCTTAAAAAATAAATTTTATCTTTATTTAATATTTTTTATAAATATCATATTTTAAAGTGGTTGGATGCATTAAGTAGGTTAAACTTGGTCTCATAAATCATTTCAATTATTTGATCTTAATGTCATAAACTTTTCTGTTGAGCATAATAATTTTTCAATAAATAACTTCGCCGGCCACACGGATTCAATAATGGAAAAGGAAAACTAGAAAAGGAGACGAAAGGCATAAAGAAAGTATTTGATTTTTAAGCAGCAAGAAAATACTCAAATATTTTTAGTACATTAAAAGAAAGCTATTTTATTTTAGATGTTTTTTTTTTGATATTTTTATTTATGTATTAACGCAAAAAATTAAATTTAAAGGTTAAGATAATGGTTTAAAATTAAAATTTAAAATATTAAGTGTAAGGTGTATTTTTAAAGTTTAAAATTAATATTTATGATATAAAATTTAAAGTTAAGATTTAAGATTTATTTTTTTAGTATTAGAAATGTAAAAAGTGATAGAAAATTTTTTTATTCATTTTTCTACAAATAAAGAATTATGTGATTAATTTATATAGTAATCATTGTATTTATATTATTTATATTTTTTAATTGAATTGATATCATAAAATTAGGGACATTTATTTTAGAATATCTGGTTTTATATATTCAAAAAATCAGGTATTCGAACACGAGCTTTCTAGTCCAAGTGGTTAACAGAATGGTTGTTGTTCCTAAAGGTCACGGGTTTGAGCACCAGTAGTTGCAGCAAAGTGATTGAGCGATTAATCTCAAATAATTGAAATTATCTTCTAGAACATATACACTACTGTAATCACTATTAGTTAAATAAAAAAATCAGATATTCAATTCTTTCACATACCTATTTGTTTGTCAATATCTTGACCTATTTAAACTAAAAAATATATTAAAATTATCAGGTCGATTCGCAACTATTCACGACTTAGGTACCTAGCTCGATCTGATATTTCCCCTTAAAAAATAACTATTTTTTTTTCAAATCATCATATCATCAAGTTAAATTAATCGAATCAGATAATTATAAACACACTATATAAAATAAATGAAATCAACTTAATTCATTAAAATATAAAAGAGAAAGAATGAAGATATTTTTAATCCACAATGATAAAGTGAGTGTACCATAATTTAATATACACGGGTAGTTATTCTATCATACCTCTCAAGTTATGTAAAGAAAAAATTTTAAATTGGAAATTCTCCTCCTTTAAAAAAAACTCAAAATTTGAAAAGTATTGAAAAATCAAACAAAATAAATATTTTAAAAAATAAATTAATAAATGATTAGAGGTGGAGTGGTAAAAATTGTATCGTTTTTATTGGGTTATTTCAGGTTATCAAAATCAAATTTAGTTAGAAAATTTCTAAATAAATAAATTTTCAAATAATAATCAATATTATTATAGATATTTTTTTAATAATGATTACAAGGTAATACATCTTCATAAATATTTTTAACTCTTTAATAATGTCTATACACCATGTAGATTAGGGGTGCTTAACGAGTTTGAGCAGTTCGTGAATTACTCAAATTCGACTTGATCAAAATTCGGTAAACGTTCGATTTATGTTGACTTTACTTGAACTCGAATTCGATTCAAGACCTTAACCAGTTGGATTGAGCAAAGTCTAACTCGACTCAAAAAAAATTGTAAAAGGTTCATTAATTTTTTAAAATATTTTTAATAATTATTTTAAAATTATTTCATTCAAAAAAAATCTAAATAATAACTATTATTTTATGAGTTATTATCTTAGTTTTTATATGTTAATTTAGTATATTTGTGGATTGCTAGTTCTAAAAGTATTTTATACTCCATATTTTGAAGTTTTTTTTGGTTAAATCTATTAATTTATTTTAATATTAAGCCCTATATACTATTATTAAATTTTACTTTTAGTTAAAAAAATAAGATAATTTTTTTAATGAGTTTAACGAGCAACAAGTTGAGTTTAAACAACAAGCTTTTTTAATGAGCACAAATGGAGAACAATTTTAACGAGCTTAACGAGCAATGAGTCGAGTAACAAATTTTTAACGAGCATGAGTCGAGTACTGCCTAACTCGTGATTGACTTACTTGATAAGCATCCCTAATTAATGTATAAAAAGCGATCAAAACCGTGTCTCCTAAAATGACATCATTCAATTTTTTTTTTACTAAGACACTTATTGGGTTCAAATATATATTTTTTGTTTTTATGTTTTACGAAAGTTTTAAATAAAACATCTAAAATTATGATTTAAGAACACAACGAGTGATCATGAAAAACAAAAAATAATATTCATCTTAAGAAATCGAATTTGAATAGCTTTATTTATAAAAAAAATAAATAATATTAACATGTGATAATAAATTTATAAACAAAATTTATACTACCTCATGCTCCTCATTCATTGAATTATTTTAATAAATAAAATATTTCCTTTTCATATCAGTACGTAAATGAGTTTTTTTTTTCACGGAAATCTTGCATTTAAATTGGACAAATTGACTTTCTTTTGGGAAACCTGTGATGTTATTGACCTTTATGGATGGAGGACTGGAAAATATTTAAAAGTTGGGTAAATCACACATTTCAACATTTGTTTTCTTATCTTTATTGTTTTAGTTCATTAAAGTTTAAAATTTTCAATTTAATCCAATTTATTCACTCAACAATTAAATATTTAGCAGTGTTATGATCGAATATCTATCTTTTAAAAATTGTGAACAAACCTAATATTGAATAAAAAATTATTCACGTCAACGTTCGTGGTGAACATATCACCTTTATAAGTATGAATTCTGATGTAACATACGAGTGATCAAAATATAAATAATTTAAAATTTTAATTATTTTTTTTTTTTAAAATTTAATAACTAAAATATGAACGAAAAGAAAGCCCGATCCCAACCATCAAACCGTCTATCTCTATAAAGTTTATGTGATTATTTTAATTAATTAATTAATTAATTTCAAAGGTCTTAAAATGTATTTACAAGGTTCTCTTAACAACTTTAGTATAATGAAAGCGTCGGTCCAATATATGAAATGATAGTTAAAATAATATTCTACCAACATTAAGTGTATTCAGCTTATTTAAGAGTTTAATTTTGAATTAAAAAATAGAGTAATTCATAATATTTTACTTGAATTAATATATTAATAAATTAAATATTAGTAATTATTAAAATATACTAATGAATATATAAAAGCTACAGTTATTGTTCGGTAAATATTTTTTAGTTAAAATTAAAGGTTTGATTAGTTAAATCTATTAATATATATTCTAAATTAATATATATATCTAAATTTAATAATTAATAAAATTATATACAAAATTTTCATAAATAAAAAATAATGTATTAAATGAGAAACCTGTGATAAATGGGGTCTGCATTCATTTATTTTGAGGTGAAGCCGTGATTTTATGTACTTTGCTTCACTGTCAGGTAATAATATATATATATATATATTATATAAAGAATTTATTTATATCAGTTTCATATATTTTTATTTTTATTAAATTATTACTTTAATAATGTAATCATTTTTATTTTTATGTTATATTCATGTAAAAAAAATACTTTCGACTTTAAGTAGATATTGATAAAAAACAATATTTTTGATGGATGTAATAAAGATATTAGATTGATTTTACAATTAAAATTAAATTGATAAATTTAATGATCAGATTATTAGGATATTAGTGGGATAAAGTATATAAAATAAATATTCATTTTATTAGGATATTAGTGGGATAAAGTGTATAAAATAAATATTCATTTTAAATATATATTTAAATTTTGACTTTCTTTTACAACAAACCAACACTTATTTATTTTCAATAAAATTATAATTAGAATAGTAAAAAACTAATTAATTTTTTTAAATAATCTAAAATAATTATAAGACAATATCCGTTCAATACTTAATTTTACTTTTATTCTTTAAAATATAATTATAATAATATAAGATAATTCTAATATCTTAAACATATTTACATGAATTACTTTTTTATGTTCAATATATCTGACTATAAATTATGTTTGCTTGCACAATAATTATCACTAATCAATACACTATTATACAAATATAAATTAATTTTAAATTATCATATTAATCGATAAATTATTAAGTTTATATTTGGATATGCCCTTAAATGAATTTTAGTACAATTTTTTTCAGCAAAGATTATGAAAAATAAAAATATGTTGGTCTCAAAACTAAGATCAGGAACAAATTAGGTAAAATTCAACTCTAAATTTTTTTTTAAATATAATATGATTTATAATATAAAAATTTGAATAACTTAACTTTTAATAATTAATTAATCAATTTCAAGTTCGAATTGAATCTATCAGTTTTACATGATATTATATATATATCACATGTAAAAATAGAAAAATATTTATATATCATATAAATATATAAACCCGTTTAAATTAAAATTAATATATATTGTTTAAATTTGTACAAACACTCAAAAACTTGACTCAATTCAACGTTTCAAATCAAATTTCAAAACTTGACTGAATTAAAAAAAAGAAGTTTCAATTTTATAAGACTTACATTCAAATAACTCAAGATTTCTTTACTTGACTCGATCAAACGTTGCACCCAACACTTTTTTTGAATTAACTACAATATTTACAGTATGCTGTGTTGGCATTATCGATGCTCGAACCAATGACAGATGGTTCGTGCTGCACCCAGCACTTGAATGTGAGCAAATGGGCACTCTTTCATGGGCTTTTAGTGTTGATTAATTTGTTAGGTTTACTTGTATCTTTTAAACTGTACAGACACCTCCATTATTGGTTAGTTAAGGACAAAACCTTGTGTAGGTAACTTTGGTGCCTTGTTTTATGGTGTCTATAAGGACCATGGTGCTGGTCATTTGGGTGAGTAGGGTTGAGGAGCTTATTTTTGACAATCTTGAAATAATTCAACTTTAGAAAATATTGTAATATTAATATTTAGATGGAGCAGGCTCTATTTTTCTCTTCATACTTCACAGAGTTACTAAATTCAACAACCTGATTACGGTTTAACCATCTTCGGATCGACTAGTTAGCTCCGACATCATCGGACAATGGTATAGAATCAAGAAGGTATGCATGCACCTCATATGTCAAAGCATTCTAATTATCCGGTATGAATGTACGATAACATGAACGACGGATGAATAGGAAGTTAATTACCAAGAGAATCCTATATGAGCTCCTATGCTTCTATGAAAAATGCACCAACAAAACAATGATGGTAATTGATCACCGTATGCTGATCGAAAAGTTAACAAAGATAGGGTATTTACCTGTCGAGCAGTTTTCGTTCGAACGAATGAGAATTAAATTCCATGGTAGACAGAATCTCCTGATACAAATCTGTACTATCTTGCTTCCATTTGTTGCACTTCTTCATATATAGAACGGAAAAGAACCGTAGGAATATACCTCTCACCGAAGCTCGGAAATATAACCTACATTGTTATAAAAAGTAGTTCCCCGGTTAATTGTAGTCATCCAAGAAACTAGTGTCATGCTAGGCAAACCGTTCGAGGTTTGTAGATGCGTATGTATGCTATCTGTCTGCCTCGATACTAGGGTAAACCAGAAAGAACTAAAGTCGGAAGCATATTTTGCTCGGAAAATAAAATTGGGCCTAGGGTATTATGTGATAATATTCAGTTGCTACCTGAAGACTAAGAAAATTTTCTCACCACAATAAGTTTTCCCGCATTCTCGGGCCTTTTAGCCAAGCAAATAGCAGCTGCTGCAGCAGCTCCGGAAGAAATGCCAACCTAGAGAGGAAAAAGAAAATCCAATCAATTAGAAAAGCTGGCCGGTTTTGAAACACCGTATTTAATGTAAATTATAAGACCAATACTGTATTTTGTCTCTATTTTGCTAGCAGAAAAGCTGAATCGTAAGTAGACCCCTTTCACAAGAGTCAGCGGCACAACCCCCCCCCCCCCCTCCCCCCCGAGAAAACACTGTTAAAGGATCTACACCGAAACATAGTTGCATATTACCAGTAGCCCTTCCTCCAGTGCTAATCTTCTTGCCATATCGACAGCTTCATCATTGCTGACCTACATTACTATGACAATAAGATCAGTATCTAGAACTTCATGTCATATTGTAACTAAACATGGCAAAACCACATGCAAGAGACCCATAGGAACCAAACGCAATTTATCAGGTTGACAGTATTGCCTAATGCAGATATCGAAAACCAGAAAACAATTATACTAGATGATCAAAAAAAGATGACAAGTGGAATCTTTATGGACCGACACATCCAGATCATCTCATACATCATATAGCCTTCAGTGGATATGCCATTAAAAAGTAAGATTATAACCAAGCCAAAGCCATATATTGCCTTACACAGAGAAAGGAAAAGTATGAGCGTATTGGATGCAGATCGTTAAATATAATATTGGAACAAGGACCACCCCTGGTTTTCCGAATACACTGCTCAAAAGTTATCTGTGATGTTATGTCAAGATGGCCAGTATAAACTTGCAGAACTTTCATAAGTCAATAGCATTAATCATTAGTCAAGCTTTCAAGTTGATTGGCTGATGATATACACCAGTTAAGAAAAATTTTATTTATAGGATTTATGCACTCCTCCAACAACTCGAATATATAGGCTAGCAAGACTCAAATAACACCACTTTTATAAGATAACATGTATTTGACATTTTCTTGTTCGGAGGTCAGTCAGACAAGTCATTTAAAGAACGATTAAAGAGAGCTACGGCTAAATGATGAACACCCAATATAATTGGAGACAGAAAAATGTCAAACAACCGACTGAAAACAGCATGGCATAACCACAATAACGTTGCTATGAAAACAAGTTTTGTAGGGAACAGAATGTTGGAACCACAGAAAAACAAACAAATCCTGATGATATTCCTCTACATCCAGAAAAAGAGAAGGGGGGAAATAGAGGGAAAGACGATCTTCACCTTGATAACTTCATCAAGCAAGTTAACATCTAGGATGCTTGGCACATAACCTGCAGCTAAATCTTTTATAATATTAGCAGCAAAGCCAAACAAATCCATTGGGTAGAAAAGGGAAAAAATATGTTGTGAAAAAAAGATCTTGACCTGGGTTTTCTCCAGAAATTATATTCCTCTCGGCAGGTTCCACACCGACTACCTGAGTAAACAATAATATTACATAGGGAAGAATTGCAATAATGTAATGTTTTGGAAATTTTATGATATAAACAAAAACATCCCTGACCACTAACAGTTACACGCTTGAGAATTCCAGTAAGCACCAAAGCAGTTAAATTGAAATGAACTTCATAACAAGCTTAACTATCAAAGAGACCTTAATTTCTTTGTTCATTAATTTCAAGTAACGTCCCGTGCCCGTAACAGTACCACCGGTTCCAATTCCAGCAACAAATATGTCAACATTACCCAAAGTATCCTCCCATACTTCTGGTCCTGTCGTTTCAAAATGAATCTGCAGGTCACGCAAGAGTATGTTCATATAAACCATCTCAGAATAATATATCTTAAACATTAACATTTATCCATTTAGGTTAACTGTGAAAACAATATTAATCACCTTCGTATTAGCTACATTATCAAACTGTTGAAGCATGAAAGCATTTGGAGTGTTAAGAACAATTTCTTCAGCTTTATCGACAGCCCCTTGCAAGCCTTTTTCAGGGTCTGTCAGAACAATCTCTGCTCCAAATGCACGCAAAAGGATTCTTCTTTCAAGGTTTATAGAAGCAGGCATAGTTACTATAAGCTTGTAACCCTTAGTCGCTGCAACAAAAGCGATTCCAAGTCCAGTATTTCCACTTGTCGGCTCCACTAATATGGTCTGTGATGGATATAGCCCACAAAAAGAATATATGTAATCATAGAAAGGAAAGGTATTTGCCACTAAATAAATGTGTCCAAGACTATGAGTCTTATAATTTTCGAAAATCAAAGGCATATTTACTGGGGACTTCTTTCACTAGCAATAAAGAGAACAAGCCTAACCTTCCGAGGAGAAATTGCTCCACTATCTTCAGCCTCGGATATCATACTGAGGCCAATCCTAAAATGTCAACCATTGAAAATACAGAGAGAGAGATAGTCATTTTAGCATGTTTTCAATAGGGATACATGAAAACAAGCTAATAACTTGCACAATATAGTACATATTCGGGTAATCTGCAGCTTCTGAAAGCCTCCAGTCCTATTGATAACTTGAAGCACAGTCAAACAGACGATTCATGCCCAAAATTGCATAGAAAAAATATGTACCTGTCTTTGACACTCCGGCAAGGTTCCATGGATTCAAGTTTTGCAGCAACATTGGCCACGCATCCATCTGTTACCTTGTTGAGATATATCATTGGAGTACTCCCGATCAACTAAATCAATTTTGTCACAACTAATCAAAATTAGTGAAGGATTGACACATAAGCAAAGCATTGCCATCAAAGTACGGCATAACATGTAACACCAACATGTTAAGACACTGTTGATCCAAAGACCATGGATAATGTTTTAAACTGTAAATAGAAATAATCAACTACAACATGTTCAAATGATAGGGCAGTATGTCATAACCGTGAAATGACAAAATCCACATAATAGGGTCTGGACGTATATTACTGGAGCGAGACTTGCAAGTGTCGGCAATGGGAATGTGTTTGACATGGTCATGTTCATAATTTTCCAAGGTTTCCATGTCTCTAACTAAATTTTTTATCGAGGATCATATATTCATATTCATGTCCAGATGTAGCTGTGTCATACATAGTTACTTCAATAAAAATGAAGATTAGAGCAACACAGGTCTAAACTAATATAATCAATCTCTTAAGTAAATTATGAAGAAGAGAATAATAAATAAATCAATATTGTAGAGAAGTATGCATATTCTTAGCATCATAGCTTTTAAACTCATTTCTCAACAGCCAAAGAAAAAAAATGTTATCATATAAATGTAATACACCCTTAAACAATACCAACCACTTCCTATAGTATCCCCCAATTTAAGATATTGTCTTGCAAAAGAAAAGGCAAAGAACCTTGAACAAAAATGCTTTAAGTCTTAACCTACACCAATCCCTTCCCTTTTCTCCCATTTCAAGGAAAATACAAAATAAACCATTCAAATTCTTAGCCTTTAAACCCCCACCCACCAAAAAAGCTTTTTAATGGGAAAAAATATTTCAGAAAAAATACAATTACTTTTCATGAAATTGAATAGGTAAATGGGATAAACAAAATAGAACCTGGGTTACATCCTCAGCAATGTTAACAGCTTCAAATTCATCTTCTACTTCCTCATCTACTTCTTTCTCTTCAACCACTAAAGAAGCAGCTCTTCTTTTTGCAGCAAAGGAGATATTTTTAACATTCAACTTGTTTTTATCGTGCAATGAAAAGTTAAAGGAAGGTTTGGAGGGTGGAAAACTGTGGAGTTTAGGTAGAGAAAGAAAGTGTTTTGTAGGAAGAAGATGAAGCAGGGGAGAAGGTAGTGCCATTTCTGATGCTGTGTTAAGGTTTTCCTGAGGTTTTAGATTGGTTCCTTGATTTTATAGACCCACCGTTTATCTTCGCTTTTCGATATATTGGGCTAAGAGCTTAAAACCCTTAGCCCATAATTTTTATGAATTATGAAATACCTTAAAAAAATCTGGAAATAGGATTTTTTTGAAGGAGTTTTCATATTAATATTGTTTAAGAATTTTTTATTTATAAAAATATAGTATCTTTAAATTATTTCTAACAATATTATGATTCACTGTAAAAATCAGAAAACAGAAGAAAATAATCAACCTTTAAACAATATTTTACCTTATATTATTAAGATATTGAGCACTGTTTAAAGACAAGTGAAAACAATCCGTTTTTAAACAATATCAATATTTTAATAATATAAGTTAAAACATTGTTTAAAGACTGATTGTTTCCCACCCCTGTTTTCTGATTTATATAGTAATTCGTAATATTATTGAAAATAATTTTAAGGGTACCATATTTTTATAAATAAAAAATTCCTAAATAATATTATGGTAAAAATTCCTTTTTAAGTAATCAGCAAAATTATATTTTTTACCAACACAAAAATATGCATTACAATCAAATCCTAAATGCACGTTCTTTTGTATTCCTTAAATAATGTTAAATTAAATTGAATTAGAAAATCATTTCATAACACATTAAAAAAATATCATTTCATAATATATTTTTTTAAAATTTGAGTATTTGCGGTGCACAGCCTTTTGGCTAACCGAGATGAAGCAGTCAAGCCAACTTTTAAATGGAACAGTTCTGTGAGGATGCCCATATATGTTCTAAATCCTTAGCAAAATCCTTGGCTCTATGGAAAATTACTGATATATGATCAGCATTTGGAACAATATTGAGTTCCACTAATTCTGGGAACTTCATCTTCATGTTCTTGCTGCACTCCAAAGGGACTTCCTTGTCCTCATCACCATGGATGATCCTAACCTTCACTGATCTTGATTCATTCAAAGTTTCCAGATGTTCATCCGTCAACGTTGCTCCGCCGCATATCATATTATGCATGTTATGCCATGCTGAATGATGGGTGTGCCTTGTCAAGTCCACTTCCATGAAACTCATTTCACTATACATTTAGAAAAATCATAGATAAACATGTTACTAGGAACTTGTATTGAAAAAGGAGTTGCAGGTATTAGAATTCGAATCTCGAATCAAGCCACATGTTAAGTGCAGCTGCGCCTGCATAGACTAATTGTGGTTCGAGCTAAGTCTTCGGCTTGCAAGTATTGGAATTTGATACAGATAAGGAGTTGCAGAAACTAGAACTCAAATCTGAAACCTATAGGATGTTACTGCTTAAGGGTACATGAACTAATTGAATTAAGTCCTAAGTTCTTGTGTTTGTCATGTTGAATGCATATATTTATGTATGTGTGTGTAAGGAATGATTGTATGATACCTTCGAAGAGTGAATAGCTTGAGAATCATCTCCCATGTTCGATGATTCCGACAAAACAGGAAACAAAAACATCTTCCGACATGTTCATACCACGACATAACAGATTTACCGAATGCTAATGGCGGCCACAGTGTCTTTCCAGCAAGTTTGTTGAGCGCCATTAGAGAAGTTCTTGTTCCATCCTTTGCAGAAGGGAAGTATGGCTAATTGTAGAAGCATAGAAAAACAGAATATTAAAACAGAGAAGTAAGAATTCAACTCGAGTCGAGTTTCGAGTTTCAGATTGAGATTGAACTTGTTACTACTTGAATTCATCTCGAATCGATTATACGAAAAAGAAAATCAAGGTAAATGGTACTACTCACAGGTGCAACAAGAGTGACTGATTTTACGAAGTTGGGGTATTTAGCAGCCAAGGCCAAAGCAATTATGCAGCCCATAGAATGAGCCACCAAATGGAAAGAATTCAACTGGAATGGCGAGATCACAGACTTGTCAATCATTTCAACATGATCAAGCAACGTATACATACTGTAATTCGGCTTCGGACTTCTTCCGAATCCGAGAAGATCAATGGCGAAAAGCCTGTAATGACCCTTTAAGGATTCAGACAGGTGGCTGAAAACTGTTTCAGTCCAAAATGAAGAAGATGAAAGGAAACCATGCAAAAATATCACATTTTCAGCTGCCTCATCTCCTGTAGGATCCTCAGTTCTAACTGTCAAAACAAAAGTATTGGTACCAAAATCAACATCCATTTGATACAATATTCATTTATGCTACTCTGATTTCATATCGAACACATAATCTGATTTCGAATTTCATTATACTCGACTCGAAAATTACCTTGTGGAAGATGTGTGACAACAACATGAAGCTTATGATCATACCCTTTCTTTGTCCACGAAACACAAGAGTTGCAGCCACAATCAGACCATCGATTCACCACCAAACTTGCATTGACGTTACCATCTCCGCCATCCTTTCTCTTTCTATACATTTCCCATTTCCTTGCAAAACCAAGGAACCCCATTTTTCTCAACACGTTTCTCCTCCCATACAAACTCTCCGATTCCATTCCCTTGTTCTCTCCGTCGTTTCCACAGTAACATGGAGTGCGGGCTTCACCTTCGAAAAACTCATCGACTACCATGAAAATGACACAAAGAAGGGCATCAAGGAAGTCCAGGAAAAGAAAGACAACACAAGTGATTGAACCGAGGAAGGTTCTGCTGCCACACATCCATGTCCATTTTCCTGCTAAAATTTCCGCAGACATTGATAAGGAAATGCTCGGAAACTGGTTGGCAACAAAAAGGAACACTTGTTGAAAGGTTAAGGATTGAACGGGAATTTCTATAGAATCGAGATAAGATGAATGTTAACGTAGCTGCTAGATGTGTATGGAGAACAAGAATACTCTTTTGGAGAGAAAAGTATTTTAGACCTTTCGTTTTGAACGTTCAAAAATATTCCAACTACAAGTAATTTTAAGGGTAAAATGCAACGGATGTCACTCAATTATAGTTGAGGTTATGTTTGGATCATTCAATTATTAAAGGTTATATTTGGGTCATCCAATTATTAAAATGGTTACATTTAGATCACTCTACCGTTTAAAATTAAACACCGTTAGATGATATTATCATTAAATATTTTATATTAATAAAAACTACATGTGGGTAAGAGCTACAACAGATTGAATAACTTATTGGTTGTTAAGAAAGAAACTTAGAATATATCTGATTGGCAAATCAGTTCCCAGAAGATATAAGCTTCGATCAACAATTCGAAAAATAAAAAAACGATATTTTTTTATCAATTTTGGATGGTGTGAGAATGTTAACTCTCTCTCATTCGAAAAACAAAACGTACTCTGTAAGAAAATCGTATGGTTTCGAATATACAATCATTAAGATCGAATGAACTTACTTATCGCTGTATATGGAGTTAAGGACTTATAGTTAAGGCTGGAAATCTGAACGAGATTGTCGAAGTTGGGGTGCTGCACAACTAAGTTCCACTGAGTATAATTCATATCGTAACTGAAATTAGTAATGGTGAGTTCGATTACAACCATCTGGTTTTAGATGAAAGAACATGGATAATTGCATAGCATTCTATATCTTAATCAACTTACTCAATGCTTGTGTGACTCTTCTCTTGACTGCAGTATAACCATGCCATGGTGCTTTCAAAGTGAAGTTTTGAGGAACTCTAACCGTTTTATTTGAGGTTCCGGCTAGACCAATACTCACCTGGAACGAGCTTGCTGCAGTGGATGGATCTTACACCGCACGAGTTTAGCGCACCCCCGTTTTCCTATAATAACTATAAATAAACTCACCCCCAATAAACGTATCAACAATAAGTTGTTTAATCTGTTGCAGCTCTTACCACGTGTAATTTTTATTAATATAAAATATTTAGTGATGATGTCATCTAACAGTGTTTAATTTTAAACGGTAAAGTGATCTAAATGTAACCATTTTAATAATTAGATGACCCAAATGTAACCTTTAATAATCGAATGATCCAAACGTAACCTCAACTATAATTGAGTGACCTCCGTTGCACTTTACCCTAATTTTAATTAACAGGCGGACCAGAAATTTATTTAAGTGACATCATTTTTTTAATAATTAGGATTAATTATTTATAAAGGATGTTATTTTATTTTAAAAAATATTTTTTTTAAAGGGTGTCATTAAACATCCTATTCTATTATATTTTCAGCCCATAATTTTAGCCGACAAGAGATGTTAGATACTTATGTTACGGGGTCATTATTCTTTTCTTAAAAGATATGTCTGATAGGATGTGTACCACCACCATCTATATATCCCAAGATTATATCTTTTAGGAAGAGGGTAATGACCCCGTGACGCTTACCTAAACTTACGAGTTGATTTTTGACTTATAAATAAAAAATGAGTTAAAAAAATCGTTCGAATATTTAATTTTTACAAAATATGATTAAATTAATCATCGATTAAACCAAAAAATATATTATTAATTTTATATCAAGGTTAATATGGTTTATCATGTAGGTGGAACGTGAATAAATTCAAGTTAAATCATATTTTTAGCTTCATCATTTTTTTTAAAAAAATAAGGGCTTAACAAGAATTTGTTAAAAAATTGAATGTATAATTAAATTTTCAAAAATTCTAGAAGGCTTAATGAATTTTATTTTAAAAAATAAGGGGAGCTGATTAAAATATTTTAAAAAAAAATGAATTAGATTTTATTAAAAATTTTAGAAGGGTCTAATTACAAGTTTTTAAAAGATTGAGGTATGTAATGCATATTTTCTAAAAGTTTTGGGGGGCATGTTACCATTCACCCTGTCTCTCTCTCTCTGAATAATAATTTTATTTTAGTATAAGGTAATATAAATGTTTGATTTAAAATTATATAAATTTATAAATTAAATTATTTTTTATATTATATATTTGAATGGATGGGAAGATGGACACTTGTCATTGTATGTATGGTCTGATGGTTTGGTGATGGCTAAGGAAAAGTCAAGAGGAAAGAGACGTGTTCAGCAAGCATTTAACAAGGGACTCCAAATGTTAATAGATTTAAAATATTATAGTGTGACATTAATAGAAATATTATAAAATATAAAATATTATATTTTTATAATATTTTTAGTTAATGTAATTATTGAAATTTTATTTTTAAATATTAATATTTAGCGTGAGATCATTAATTTAAAATATTATAAAAAAATTATATTAATAAATAATATTTTAAATTTTGTGTTTTTAAATATTTTGATAAATATCGCACCATAACCCTTCCTATCTTTTCGCATTGTAGACTCACTAAATTTTTAGGTTATTTTAAATTTTATTATTTTTTATAATAACCATTAATTTTTTATTAAATCATAAAAGATATTTCGATTATAACGTATCTAAAAGAAAAATAATAAGACTAATCTATTAAAATCTATTACAGTTTAAAAATAAAAATGAATACTTTTATAGAGATAAACATGTCATCAGAATCTAAAAGTTTTCATGAATCTCATTATCTCTATCTAATTGAGACTCATAATAGGTAAAAATTAATGACGAATAACCCAAAGTATAAGGTAAAACATCTGCTACACATAATTGTTTACATAGACAAACAACCATCAATTGAGAGGAATCTAACTTTTTATGATTACTGACAAAATCATAACAAAAAAATTAGTGTTGTTAAAATCTCTGTGCGAGCAATAAGCGATCATTAGGATAAGATAAGATTACGCCATAAAGACAGATTAAATGAATCAAAAAATAAAGAAAAACACAAAGAAACATGTGTCACAAAAGACAATGATTCTTATTAAAATATAAAAAAACAAAAAATATAATAAGTTTGATGGTTGACAATTAATGTTAAAATTAATTACGGACAACAATAAAAGTAGATACCTTGGATGATATTAAAATAGACAAAAAATAAATAAAATTTTAGGTAATTATTTTAACAAAAAAAATTAGATTTTTGATATCTATTTTAATTAAAAATACTTAGGCACCTATTATAAAAAATATTAGAAACTTATTTTGTAATTAAGTCAATAGATTTTATGTTTTGTAATAAAATAATAACTTAATCGTTAAAATTCATTATATACTTAAGGTAATTGCGATGAAACTGAGTTTAATAGCATATTTATTCTTCATATTTACACATTCAATCATATTAGTATTAATTCCAAAAAAAAAAAAAAATCAACAAACTTAATCTCATTATTTACGTATTTTTTAATTTGATCTTATATATAATTAAAAATAACATTAAATATTTAATTTGATCTTTGCCTGATGAGAAAGCCATTTCTGTTAAATGTGAGCCTCAAGGGTTGTTTAGCTTCTCTGCCATGGGAGTGCAAGGAGAATCCTTCGATTTCAGTTTGGAGCTTTTTGAGAAATAGTTCCCGGGGTGAGTTTTTGTATCCTAGATGCTCATTCTCCTTCTTCAGGAGTAATTTAGTACCATAAAGTTATTTTGGAAACATGTCTGACATAGGTATGTTCAATTTCTTTCAAGTTTTTCATGTATTAGGATAGGAGAGTTCTTGTAGGGTCATATTTTAGTATTTGATGAGAATACTAAGAGGAAAAGTGTATAGATTGAGCAACACTGTTTCTCCTTGTCTGTCTGCCTGTCTGCCTGCATAACTATTGTTTGAGAAGAGTAGAACTTGTGAAATGGTTAATGGCATATTTTGTTTCAAAGAAATCCTTGAGACTTCTGTTCAAAAAACTATTCTTCTTGGCCTTTTGGCAAATTATGAAGTTCCTAGAACTTAAAAGTTAAATGCTAATATTAAAAAGGCTAAGATCCTAAGAACATCTATCAAGTGTCTCGGTCAACGTTCTTTGCCATGGTATTTCATGCCACCATTGCCCCCTTAATAAAAATAGTTGAAAACCCTGACTCGTGCCTATGTCTAAATTGGAAGAGGCATTTGAAAACTGAAATGCTTCATAATTATTGTTTAACCATCTGATATGATTCATGTGAATTTGTTTCTTTTTGCAGTATGTTGCTCGAGAAGAAGAAAGTGGTGACGATGAAGAGATGCTCTGTGAGTTAACTAACTTGATTGCTTCCTGAAACTATTAAATTGGATTGCATTCTTAAGACATGTATTCTTCATAGAGCAACATTTCAGGTTCTGACATCCTTCTTCTCTGGTCGTACAATGAAATAAGTTGCTTTAAGATCCATTGCTAGGCCTACAAATTCGAACACCTGGAGAAATGGATTAAGGAATGCTAGTTTAGTTCATATTAGTATGTATTATGGCTGCATGTCTATTATGATCACTGCAAATATTGTGAATGATGTGGTTTCTATTCTGCTTGAAAAGAATTTCAAAATATATGCAGAAGTTACAACTTCTGAAGTTAACTCGGTTTGAAGATACAGTAGACTAGGTTACTACCTGGTCTAAACATGGTTCCTTTATGATCTATATATATCTACTAGATAAACCTTTATTATCATTATGTAAAAATGAAATTAATTATTACATTTATTAACAAGTGTTGGTGTAAGGAATGGTCTGGTGTGGAAGTTGAGTGTATAAAACTTCAAAATCATCTGCTCTGAAAGTTGAGTGTCTTTATGCAGTAGGCAAATATGAAGGCAAAGAATGCTGCAAACCCCACCAAAACTCCAGCAACCGGTCCCATGAAGTTCGACTCGTAGCCGTATCGATCTTTAATGTATGATTTAATGGTGGGGTCTGGTACGATACCAGGTGCTTTTATGGTGTCCTCAATATCTCCGTATTGGGATAGAATGAGTCCGTAAATTGTCCATGCCAATGGACAAATCCAGTAATACCAGATCCACCACTTGGGAATTCTCTGAAATTTTCAACGAGTAATGAAGTTGTATCAGCTTTGATAATGGTTCAAACTCGATGATTGCTTGTGAAGGAAGTAAACTTACCGGTCTTGGAATGAAGAAGCCGGAGAAAAGATTAAAGATAGCGTAGAAGGCGGCGGCGAATACAGCTGCTATTTGGTGGTTCGGTGTGATCGAAACTGTCATCATTCCGTAGTAAGTGAAGTAAAGGAAGGAGAAGAAGTTGACAAAGAAAAACCAGAAAAACTTTGCTGCAGTCCATTCAAATCCCACCATAGCATACACTATAAGTGTATAATATGATGTTTGGAATAATACGTATGGCACTTCACATAATACCTGTAATTAAGCAGTTTATGTAGTTAATTTAGAGATTAAAGAATGAAAATGTAATGAATGAGTGCAATAAACCTGTTTCTCACACACCTGTGCCAGGGCATACGGTAACGCAGAATACATCCCGGCTGCTCGTTCACGATAAAACACCGTTCTTTCGGTAGCTACAAGCGGTTGTACTGTTGAGCAGTTGGCAATTCCAACAAACAAGGCTGCAGCATACATTGCCCCAATTATCATTGAAAGATCTGTTGTGGTCTCCCTGAACCATGGATCAAAGTTTGTAAGCATTATGTCAAACATTGGATAAAGTTGCAGACATGAATATCAGGGCAACAATTTGAGCTTTGTAAGTCGGAAATCGATACTGACCTTTTAGTGCCGACCTGCCAAAATATAGTACCGATCATGAAGGCTGAAACTAAAGTGAAGAAGTATCTAACAAGGTTATAGTCTGGACTTCTCCAATAAGTCCACCATTGTTTCCAAAGGCATGATTTGAATTGACCCCATGAGGATTGTGAGTATTGGGAGGCAAAATAGAGGTCTTTAGCTCCTGCAGGCGGAGTGCTTAACTCCGTTATTAAGGTTTTGTTTCTCCTGTTTACATACATTTATATATATATATAAGCTCAAGGTAACAAAACAATAAGTGAATGGTAAACAATTAAAATTTCTTATGTTTGGACTTACTGATATAAGGATGAAGATTTATATTGTTCGGCAAAGTCGATTCCAAGTCGAACTTCAGCTGCTATAGAGCTCACTTCTAGCATCCATGTAGCTGGATTGTACTTCTCTTTAATTTTGGGAACTCCAGGGATTGACTGCAATGGTGAACAAGAGGGAATGTAATGTGATTTCTGTTTAGCGACCTCTTTGAATTAGTAAATTTGATATGAGAAATCTTGTTATAGTTACATACCTCAAAATATTCGATAATCTTATAAGAATTTCGGCCTAACGGACCCGAGTAAATCACCTGACCTCCTCTTTTCATCAGTAGTAACTCATCAAAGGCTTCAAAGATATCGATACTAGGTTGATGAATAGTGCAGACAACTGTTCGTCCGGTATCCACCGTGTTTCGAACAGTCCTCATGACAATGGCTGCTGCCCTCGCATCAAGGCCAGATGTTGGCTCATCCATGAAAATGATTGACGGATTAGCAACAAGTTCTACTGCAATTGTTAACCTCTTTCTTTGTTCGGTTGACAACCCTGTGACTCCTGGCAGCCCTACTAAAGCATCTTTAAGGTTGTCGAGCTCCACCAATTCCATCACTTCATCCACAAAAATCTAAACAGAACATCAAATAATGTTTAGACCCTGAATGTCATGCTTTTATGTCATTGAAAATAACACAAACAAGTGTTCTTCTTACCATCTTTTCCTCATTGCTGACTTCTTCCGGTAGTCGTAGGAAAGCAGAGTACATCAAGGATTCTTTGACAGTAACTTGAGGTGAGTGAATATCATTTTGTTCGCAGTATCCAGAAATTCTAGCAAAAGTCTCTTGTACCTTTGGGAAACCGGATATTCTTATATCACCCTCGATATATCCACCGGTTTTTCTTCCTGCTAAAACATCCATCAATGTTGTTTTTCCAGCTCCACTGACTCCCATCAGTGCAGTCAACACTCCTGGCCTAAACGAACTGGTCACTCCTCGAAGTAGTTGTAATCTGTCTTCTGCAACTCCTTGTGCTTTCATTTCCTGTTTAAACACTAGATTTCAAACCATGCTCTATGGTAACAACTATAAGGTTTGTATCGAAATGCGGGTTGTAATGAATGGGAAAAGGATCTTACTGGTGGCATATCTACATAGTAGTTGACGGTGTCAAATGACATTGCAAGAGGAGTGAAAGGAAGAACCATTCCTCTCTTGGGAGCAACACCAATAGTTGTATCAAGTGAAGAATCATTCCGACTTATTCCGTTGGGATTGGTCTGACTGCTCATTCTCTGGATTTCTATTTCTTCTAAAAGATTTCATTTAGTACAAACATTGATTAATATTTTGATGGTGAAAAGTGGAAACTTTATAGAAGCAAACCAATCTGTTAAGTTTCTTACTTGAATTAAGTGCATCTGCAGTAGAGAGTGATCGTGAGAATGAATCTTTGCTCGATTTATGTCTTCTTAACCGTGGTTCTCCCTCAGTACCTTCAAAGTTAGCCTCTAATTCTTCTGCTGTTTCCTCAGAAATTACAGCTTGCGAATTTCCAAGGGCTATTATACACCAACCAAGAAATTGCAGATGATTAGCTACCTAACCGAAGATATCGATATGCTAGAACACATTAGCCCAAAAAATGTTGAAACTTACGGTTTAGGTACGTGAGGGTGAAGGTGAAGAGAACGTTAAAGAGCACTACAAACCCGAAAAGAGCACCTGCTCCAATCCAATACCAGTTTTCATCATTTGGAACATCAAAGATACTAAGGATTTGTACCCCCAACTGTGTGACATTGTCCGAAGCCTACATTGTAGACAAAGTTTCGACTTGTAACTAACCTTCATTTAAATGAAATCGTATATCTTTTCATAATCTAAGAACAACCGATATCGTACTGAACAAGAAAGCTAACTAACATACCAGTTTGTTCATCCACCTCGGTGCGAACATTTCATTCACAGTGAAGGCATTGTATCCATAACTCAAGGGTGAAATCCAGTAAGCCCATTCCCACCAATTCGGAATTTCACCTATCAATATAAAACACCCCATGTTAGTTAACATTAACAAATAGGGACAAGTGTGATAATCACACTTTTTTATCTATTTGTGCTTACGTTTAGGAACAATGAAGCCTCCCAACAAGAACACAAGAAGGAGAGTTAGAGCCCCTCCAGTGTTAGCTATGACCATTGTTCTGCATAATCCAGCGATGACTCTGAAGAGCCCCGCTGCCATTTGTTGAGTCAAAAACACCAGCAGAAACTGCTTGAAAAACCTGCCAATAGGTTTGAATGGTGTTAAACTTGTTGCTCACGTAAAACCACAGTTGGGATTAGTACAATGACATGCAAAAAATTGTCGTGATTCGCTTTACCTGGTGGCCTCTGGTGCAAATCCGATAGTGTAATATGTTACAGACATCCAAACAACAGATTCAAGAATCGAGATCGGAAGCTTGAGTAAGAAACTGGGCAAAGTAAAAGTCCAGGCAGGGTGGAATAGAAGATCCCTTTGTTTGTAGAACACTGGAAGCCTATTGATCATCATGGATAGCTCGGCGAACCCGTTAAACATGTTGATGGCCATTCCAAATAGGAGTGCACCAACATATATTGAACCATCTTGCTCATTCCTAGTGTTTAATTCAGTCCGCAAAAACACTGTTGACGCGATGACTGCCATGATGATAATTTGAACAGTCTTGAACACGTAAATGAATGAATTCCTCTTGATCAATAACCATTCTTTGTCCCAACAGGTCTTAAGAAGTTCCATTCTAGAGACCGAGTATTTATTGAAAACCAATGCTGCTTTGTGTCCTCTTGACTTGTCAAAAGGCACCGAGAGCTCATCATGGAGACGCATTCCGACATGGAAGCTCTTGAACCTGCTCGCAAATTCACTCACTGAAATGTACCTGTATGGCTTGCTTCTATCTGCCCAGTATTGTTCTTGATCCTTCTTTGAAGTAACCTGCAACCATTTCACCAGTGATATGCGTCAGACACAGATACCTAAAGAAGAAAAGAAGCATTGGACACTGCAATTGGTGTTTTCGATTTTCACTTTACCTCTTGTAAGAAGTCAGCAGTGCCTTTCCTTTCAGGACATTTGAAGCCACAAGTCTCAAAGAAGTCAACAATGTGCTCACGTGGACCCTGATAAACAATTTGACCTTCGGACAAGAGGATGATGTCATCAAACAAATCGAAAGTCTCTGGAGCTGGTTGGAGCAGGGACATGAAGATTGTAGCCTCTGTTAAGTGCACAATCTGCTGCAAACACTTCACTATCTGGTATGTTGTGGAACTATCAAGACCCGTTGAAATCTCATCCATGAAAAGTGTCTTGGTTGGACCAACAATCATTTCCCCTATATTTAATCAAATTCTTACATCATTATATAAAAATGAATGTGAAAAGAAGGTACCATGGGGATTAAGAAATAACCAACCTGTTGTTACCCTTTTCTTTTGTCCACCAGAAACTCCCCGGTGCATCTCATCTCCAACAATGGTATCCTTGCATATGTCAAGCCCCAAAAGCTGACCAATTTCAATACAAAACAAAAAATATTTCACTTTAGAAACCCGTATGGATTAAGCTTTGAACAAAGATTTATGAATGAAGAAAGAGTGTTAGAATGATTTTAATTGTCTTACTTTGAGAGTGTAATCAGTCATGAGGCTGCTTTCCACTCCTTCCATGGCAGTTGCCTGGAAAAAAAGAATCAAAAGTCAAAAAAGAAAAATCATAGATTTTTAACTAATATGAATACTCAAAAGAGTCTGTAACTTATACCTTCATGAATAGGTCAACATCAGCTTCAGGGAAAATTCCTGCTTCTTTTTCCCTTCTAGCAAGCTCTCTCAAAAGATCTTTAAATAAAAAAGGCATTTCAAAGGTTTCAGTTCAAATCATATTAACAATAGCATAAGCTTGATTGTATCTTTTTGGAATACTTATTATTACCATATCGAGTTCCGACACCCTGACATCTTGCTGAGAAATCTAAGGTTTCTTGGACTGTCATTTCTCCAACATGAAGATCGTTTTGACTGATATATGCAGATGTTTTCTTAGGAACAAATTCATCGAGTCTGTATCCATTGTATGTTACTTGTCCTTTAACCTTTAAGCTTTCATCCAGCTTGCCCGCCAATGCCAGCAACAGGGTCGTCTTCCCAGAAGAAGGTGGCCCCAGTAAGAGTGTCATCCTATAAATCACAAATTCAATGAGTAGTACTCCTTGAATATATGTCTGACACAAATATATTGCACGAATTTCGAATATAGTGAGGTATGTCAATTGTCACAGCAAGATAAATTCTTTAGTACCTTGATGGTTTAACAATCCCAGAGACATCTTTAAGAATGGTGAGATTTGTTGTCTTTGTTAGTTTGATTCCGACCATGCCGAGAGCCGATTCTGCAATGTTTCTAGTAACGTTCGAAAGAGACGGAAGAGCTCTGCTGCCGATGTAGCAATTGGCTTCAATGGTCAAGTGCTCAAACCTCACCTCTACTGTTGGCAATTTGATACCAACCCTGTGATCAACAACAAAAAAGGTTAACATTAATTATGTTACTCGAACTAGAACATGAATATCCTGTCCGAAAAAGATTGAAATCTTACCTATCAATCCTTTTTCTGAACTTGTTCAAGTACTTTTCATTATCTTCCTCAGCAACCTTAAAGAGCGTGTCCATAATTTTTTGTCTGTCACTCATATCAAGCTTTGTAACATCAACTTCTCGATGTTCCACCTTCTTTCCTATGATTTCGTGATCAACAAACGACTGCATGATGCTGGTTCTAAGTCGATCATACGTGGGTAACCTCTCGATGGCCGCCCATTTTAAAGCTTCTTCATCTTCTTCAACTCCAGCACTTCGTCTGGAATGCATGGAGGCTGAGAAAACATCTTCCATCCCCCAGCTACTTCTGCTTAGACTTCTTGCTATGCTGCTAATCCCTATTCTTTTACTGGGATTTCGAGCTCTTTCTAAACCATCCATATTTTTTTCCTGGAGTACTTCGGAACAAGGAGAAATTAGAAGAAAAAAAAAAAAAAACTGAAGGAATCGTAGGAAAATCAGAGTTGAAGAAATCTGGGGAAAATTTTCTGTTTGGAACGTGGAAATGAATGACAATATTTGTACATGACAAGAGTGTTCAAACCAGATAGACCAGTAGCCTTATAAATTAGAAAGTCAATGGTGTGTTGCTGTATTATTATATTTTTTATTACAATAAATCGATATTTAAATTTATATTACAGATATCGAGATTTTAATTTATTATAAAAATCAATAATACCATTTAAATAATTAAAAAAAATCTTATTATTATATTATTATTTCGACCGAGCAATCAATTCATGGTGTTGTCATGTTATGGCAAGTCTTAACAAATTCTTATTTCAACTAACATCTCCATTTTTTTAATTTAATTTAATTATTTAAATTTTCTTTAAATCAATTAATAAAATATCAAGCCATTATTTAACTCTCCTTTTGGATCACGTTTTCAATATAAAATTAGCATGCTACAATAATTATATTTATGAATCGAAATTGAATATTACTGATATACCCTCTGCCTCGAAGGTACTATTCTAGAAATGAAGGAACAATTTCGTTATAAACAATTTTGATGCGTCACATTTATAATAATTTTCGACTGATTTTATATCATAAGGTTATTAATTATAATTATCTTTATATATTTTTTTAGATAAATAAGATTTTATTTATTAAGTAAATCATAGTAAACAAAAATTGAAGTAATCCACACCTAACGATATTAATGTATTGTTATAACATTTTATACTTTATAATTTAATTAGTATAATATAATTAATTTCCACCTAAGTTTCATCTAAATATTATTTTTTAAGTTTTTCGAATTAAGTATCAAGTAACTCGATTTAACTCGTCAAAAATTTAAACCGAGTTTAAATTCGAATCAAATTCAATCGAATTGTATTCGGATAGTTCGTAATCTATTTTGTTTTATTTGTAGCCTTAATTAGACCGTTTAACGTTATACATCCCATTAGACATGTTTTTTAGAAGGAAGATAATGACCTATGACAATAGCATGATCCATAGTTTTAATAAAAACATTCCCCAACTCATGTTCCCAAGCCTACAGGGCACGTCTTGGCCAAGTTTCAGACCCAAACAGGCCAACACCCAAGATTTTCTAGCCGAATCTATAACCTTACCAAACTTTTTAATGGCAATAGCATAGATTATAGGGAGATAGTTGTACATTGGTATTTGAGTTTTCGTATCGATATCTATCGTAAGAAGAAATAGTCGTACATTAGTATCGATATGCAAAGTTATCGTATCAATACGCATAGTCTAATTATTAAAAGTTTAATTTTTTTTTGTTACTCTAGTACTCATTAATCCTATTTGGATTTTCTTTTTTAATTTCACTAATGACGAATTTAATGACATTGTTAATAAAATTCTAGTCTTTGTTACTTTCTATAAAGTAACAGATTGAATAAAATAAATAAATAAATAAAGTAACAGATATTTTTACAATTTTTTTTTGAAAAAAAATAGCAAACAAGGAAAATAATTAATCATGTTTAGTAAATAATAGTTTGCGCTAAAAATAAAAGTTTGAACTAATATTATATATTTGATTAGTTAAATCTATTAGTTTGAATATTTGATGAATAACGGGTTGAGGTGAAATCTCTAATGTAAAAAAATTATTTATACGAGCTTTTTAAACTTAGAGATTTTTGACGTAAGTTTTATAAAAATCCTTTTATTGTTATAAAGATAAAAAATTTAATTAACCGATCAACTATACTTATTCGGTTATTATATTTTTTATGATTTATATTTGATATTAAAATAAAAAAAATTATCTTTATTTTGTTTAACCAGTGATGGTAATATTAGTCTTAGTATTTGTTCTCAATCATCGATGTTATTTTTTTTTCGATTTTCATAAAAATCTTTGTTATTGTGGCATATATTTTCTCCGACTTTGTGATATGTTTTTTTTTTACTTTTGTGATACGTTTTTTATTGGTTTTTGTAATTTGTAATTTACCAAAACTTGAGACTTAATAATTATTTTTAAAGATTTTAGGAGAATTTTATAGAAAATAAATAAATATTGAGTTGACCAAATTAATAATTTTATAAAACATTCAATGTTTTATAAAATTATTAATTTGGTCAACTCAATATTTATTTATTTTCTATAAAATTCTCCTAAAATCTTTAAAAATAATTATTAAGTCTCAAGTTTTGGTAAATTACAAATTACAAAAACCAATAAAAAACGTATCACAAAAGTAAAAAAAAAACATATCACAAAGTCGGAGAAAATATATGCCACAATAACAAAGATTTTTATGAAAATCGAAAAAAAAATAACATCGATGATTGAGAACAAATACTAAGACTAATATTACCATCACTGGTTAAACAAAATAAAGATAATTTTTTTTATTTTAATATCAAATATAAATCATAAAAAATATAATAACCGAATAAGTATAGTTGATCGGTTAATTAAATTTTTTATCTTTATAACAATAAAAGGATTTTTATAAAACTTACGTCAAAAATCTCTAAGTTTAAAAAGCTCGTATAAATAATTTTTTTACATTAGAGATTTCACCTCAACCCGTTATTCATCAAATATTCAAACTAATAGATTTAACTAATCAAATATATAATATTAGTTCAAACTTTTATTTTTAGCGCAAACTATTATTTACTAAACATGATTAATTATTTTCCTTGTTTGCTATTTTTTTTCAAAAAAAAATTGTAAAAATATCTGTTACTTTATTTATTTATTTATTTTATTCAATCTGTTACTTTATAGAAAGTAACAAAGACTAGAATTTTATTAACAATGTCATTAAATTCGTCATTAGTGAAATTAAAAAAGAAAATCCAAATAGGATTAATGAGTACTAGAGTAACAAAAAAAAATTAAACTTTTAATAATTAGACTATGCGTATTGATACGATAACTTTGCATATCGATACTAATGTACGACTATTTCTTCTTACGATAGATATCGATACGAAAACTCAAATACCAATGTACAACTATCTCCCTATAATCTATGCTATTGCCATTAAAAAGTTTGGTAAGGTTATAGATTCGGCTAGAAAATCTTGGGTGTTGGCCTGTTTGGGTCTGAAACTTGGCCAAGACGTGCCCTGTAGGCTTGGGAACATGAGTTGGGGAATGTTTTTATTAAAACTATGGATCATGCTATTGTCATAGGTCATTATCTTCCTTCTAAAAAACATGTCTAATGGGATGTATAACGTTAAACGGTCTAATTAAGGCTACAAATAAAACAAAATAGATTACGAACTATCCGAATACAATTCGATTGAATTTGATTCGAATTTAAACTCGGTTTAAATTTTTGACGAGTTAAATCGAGTTACTTGATACTTAATTCGAAAAACTTAAAAAATAATATTTAGATGAAACTTAGGTGGAAATTAATTATATTATACTAATTAAATTATAAAGTATAAAATGTTATAACAATACATTAATATCGTTAGGTGTGGATTACTTCAATTTTTGTTTACTATGATTTACTTAATAAATAAAATCTTATTTATCTAAAAAAATATATAAAGATAATTATAATTAATAACCTTATGATATAAAATCAGTCGAAAATTATTATAAATGTGACGCATCAAAATTGTTTATAACGAAATTGTTCCTTCATTTCTAGAATAGTACCTTCGAGGCAGAGGGTATATCAGTAATATTCAATTTCGATTCATAAATATAATTATTGTAGCATGCTAATTTTATATTGAAAACGTGATCCAAAAGGAGAGTTAAATAATGGCTTGATATTTTATTAATTGATTTAAAGAAAATTTAAATAATTAAATTAAATTAAAAAAATGGAGATGTTAGTTGAAATAAGAATTTGTTAAGACTTGCCATAACATGACAACACCATGAATTGATTGCTCGGTCGAAATAATAATATAATAATAAGATTTTTTTTAATTATTTAAATGGTATTATTGATTTTTATAATAAATTAAAATCTCGATATCTGTAATATAAATTTAAATATCGATTTATTGTAATAAAAAATATAATAATACAGCAACACACCATTGACTTTCTAATTTATAAGGCTACTGGTCTATCTGGTTTGAACACTCTTGTCATGTACAAATATTGTCATTCATTTCCACGTTCCAAACAGAAAATTTTCCCCAGATTTCTTCAACTCTGATTTTCCTACGATTCCTTCAGTTTTTTTTTTTTTTTCTTCTAATTTCTCCTTGTTCCGAAGTACTCCAGGAAAAAAATATGGATGGTTTAGAAAGAGCTCGAAATCCCAGTAAAAGAATAGGGATTAGCAGCATAGCAAGAAGTCTAAGCAGAAGTAGCTGGGGGATGGAAGATGTTTTCTCAGCCTCCATGCATTCCAGACGAAGTGCTGGAGTTGAAGAAGATGAAGAAGCTTTAAAATGGGCGGCCATCGAGAGGTTACCCACGTATGATCGACTTAGAACCAGCATCATGCAGTCGTTTGTTGATCACGAAATCATAGGAAAGAAGGTGGAACATCGAGAAGTTGATGTTACAAAGCTTGATATGAGTGACAGACAAAAAATTATGGACACGCTCTTTAAGGTTGCTGAGGAAGATAATGAAAAGTACTTGAACAAGTTCAGAAAAAGGATTGATAGGTAAGATTTCAATCTTTTTCGGACAGGATATTCATGTTCTAGTTCGAGTAACATAATTAATGTTAACCTTTTTTGTTGTTGATCACAGGGTTGGTATCAAATTGCCAACAGTAGAGGTGAGGTTTGAGCACTTGACCATTGAAGCCAATTGCTACATCGGCAGCAGAGCTCTTCCGTCTCTTTCGAACGTTACTAGAAACATTGCAGAATCGGCTCTCGGCATGGTCGGAATCAAACTAACAAAGACAACAAATCTCACCATTCTTAAAGATGTCTCTGGGATTGTTAAACCATCAAGGTACTAAAGAATTTATCTTGCTGTGACAATTGACATACCTCACTATATTCGAAATTCGTGCAATATATTTGTGTCAGACATATATTCAAGGAGTACTACTCATTGAATTTGTGATTTATAGGATGACACTCTTACTGGGGCCACCTTCTTCTGGGAAGACGACCCTGTTGCTGGCATTGGCGGGCAAGCTGGATGAAAGCTTAAAGGTTAAAGGACAAGTAACATACAATGGATACAGACTCGATGAATTTGTTCCTAAGAAAACATCTGCATATATCAGTCAAAACGATCTTCATGTTGGAGAAATGACAGTCCAAGAAACCTTAGATTTCTCAGCAAGATGTCAGGGTGTCGGAACTCGATATGGTAATAATAAGTATTCCAAAAAGATACAATCAAGCTTATGCTATTGTTAATATGATTTGAACTGAAACCTTTGAAATGCCTTTTTTATTTAAAGATCTTTTGAGAGAGCTTGCTAGAAGGGAAAAAGAAGCAGGAATTTTCCCTGAAGCTGATGTTGACCTATTCATGAAGGTATAAGTTACAGACTCTTTTGAGTATTCATATTAGTTAAAAATCTATGATTTTTCTTTTTTGACTTTTGATTCTTTTTTTCCAGGCAACTGCCATGGAAGGAGTGGAAAGCAGCCTCATGACTGATTACACTCTCAAAGTAAGACAATTAAAATCATTCTAACACTCTTTCTTCATTCATAAATCTTTGTTCAAAGCTTAATCCATACGGGTTTCTAAAGTGAAATATTTTTTGTTTTGTATTGAAATTGGTCAGCTTTTGGGGCTTGACATATGCAAGGATACCATTGTTGGAGATGAGATGCACCGGGGAGTTTCTGGTGGACAAAAGAAAAGGGTAACAACAGGTTGGTTATTTCTTAATCCCCATGGTACCTTCTTTTCACATTCATTTTTATATAATGATGTAAGAATTTGATTAAATATAGGGGAAATGATTGTTGGTCCAACCAAGACACTTTTCATGGATGAGATTTCAACGGGTCTTGATAGTTCCACAACATACCAGATAGTGAAGTGTTTGCAGCAGATTGTGCACTTAACAGAGGCTACAATCTTCATGTCCCTGCTCCAACCAGCTCCAGAGACTTTCGATTTGTTTGATGACATCATCCTCTTGTCCGAAGGTCAAATTGTTTATCAGGGTCCACGTGAGCACATTGTTGACTTCTTTGAGACTTGTGGCTTCAAATGTCCTGAAAGGAAAGGCACTGCTGACTTCTTACAAGAGGTAAAGTGAAAATCGAAAACACCAATTGCAGTGTCCAATGCTTCTTTTCTTCTTTAGGTATCTGTGTCTGACGCATATCACTGGTGAAATGGTTGCAGGTTACTTCAAAGAAGGATCAAGAACAATACTGGGCAGATAGAAGCAAGCCATACAGGTACATTTCAGTGAGTGAATTTGCGAGCAGGTTCAAGAGCTTCCATGTCGGAATGCGTCTCCATGATGAGCTCTCGGTGCCTTTTGACAAGTCAAGAGGACACAAAGCAGCATTGGTTTTCAATAAATACTCGGTCTCTAGAATGGAACTTCTTAAGACCTGTTGGGACAAAGAATGGTTATTGATCAAGAGGAATTCATTCATTTACGTGTTCAAGACTGTTCAAATTATCATCATGGCAGTCATCGCGTCAACAGTGTTTTTGCGGACTGAATTAAACACTAGGAATGAGCAAGATGGTTCAATATATGTTGGTGCACTCCTATTTGGAATGGCCATCAACATGTTTAACGGGTTCGCCGAGCTATCCATGATGATCAATAGGCTTCCAGTGTTCTACAAACAAAGGGATCTTCTATTCCACCCTGCCTGGACTTTTACTTTGCCCAGTTTCTTACTCAAGCTTCCGATCTCGATTCTTGAATCTGTTGTTTGGATGTCTGTAACATATTACACTATCGGATTTGCACCAGAGGCCACCAGGTAAAGCGAATCACGACAATTTTTTGCATGTCATTGTACTAATCCCAACTGTGGTTTTACGTGAGCAACAAGTTTAACACCATTCAAACCTATTGGCAGGTTTTTCAAGCAGTTTCTGCTGGTGTTTTTGACTCAACAAATGGCAGCGGGGCTCTTCAGAGTCATCGCTGGATTATGCAGAACAATGGTCATAGCTAACACTGGAGGGGCTCTAACTCTCCTTCTTGTGTTCTTGTTGGGAGGCTTCATTGTTCCTAAACGTAAGCACAAATAGATAAAAAAGTGTGATTATCACACTTGTCCCTATTTGTTAATGTTAACTAACATGGGGTGTTTTATATTGATAGGTGAAATTCCGAATTGGTGGGAATGGGCTTACTGGATTTCACCCTTGAGTTATGGATACAATGCCTTCACTGTGAATGAAATGTTCGCACCGAGGTGGATGAACAAACTGGTATGTTAGTTAGCTTTCTTGTTCAGTACGATATCGGTTGTTCTTAGATTATGAAAAGATATACGATTTCATTTAAATGAAGGTTAGTTACAAGTCGAAACTTTGTCTACAATGTAGGCTTCGGACAATGTCACACAGTTGGGGGTACAAATCCTTAGTATCTTTGATGTTCCAAATGATGAAAACTGGTATTGGATTGGAGCAGGTGCTCTTTTCGGGTTTGTAGTGCTCTTTAACGTTCTCTTCACCTTCACCCTCACGTACCTAAACCGTAAGTTTCAACATTTTTTGGGCTAATGTGTTCTAGCATATCGATATCTTCGGTTAGGTAGCTAATCATCTGCAATTTCTTGGTTGGTGTATAATAGCCCTTGGAAATTCGCAAGCTGTAATTTCTGAGGAAACAGCAGAAGAATTAGAGGCTAACTTTGAAGGTACTGAGGGAGAACCACGGTTAAGAAGACATAAATCGAGCAAAGATTCATTCTCACGATCACTCTCTACTGCAGATGCACTTAATTCAAGTAAGAAACTTAACAGATTGGTTTGCTTCTATAAAGTTTCCACTTTTCACCATCAAAATATTAATCAATGTTTGTACTAAATGAAATCTTTTAGAAGAAATAGAAATCCAGAGAATGAGCAGTCAGACCAATCCCAACGGAATAAGTCGGAATGATTCTTCACTTGATACAACTATTGGTGTTGCTCCCAAGAGAGGAATGGTTCTTCCTTTCACTCCTCTTGCAATGTCATTTGACACCGTCAACTACTATGTAGATATGCCACCAGTAAGATCCTTTTCCCATTCATTACAACCCGCATTTCGATACAAACCTTATAGTTGTTACCATAGAGCATGGTTTGAAATCTAGTGTTTAAACAGGAAATGAAAGCACAAGGAGTTGCAGAAGACAGATTACAACTACTTCGAGGAGTGACCAGTTCGTTTAGGCCAGGAGTGTTGACTGCACTGATGGGAGTCAGTGGAGCTGGAAAAACAACATTGATGGATGTTTTAGCAGGAAGAAAAACCGGTGGATATATCGAGGGTGATATAAGAATATCCGGTTTCCCAAAGGTACAAGAGACTTTTGCTAGAATTTCTGGATACTGCGAACAAAATGATATTCACTCACCTCAAGTTACTGTCAAAGAATCCTTGATGTACTCTGCTTTCCTACGACTACCGGAAGAAGTCAGCAATGAGGAAAAGATGGTAAGAAGAACACTTGTTTGTGTTATTTTCAATGACATAAAAGCATGACATTCAGGGTCTAAACATTATTTGATGTTCTGTTTAGATTTTTGTGGATGAAGTGATGGAATTGGTGGAGCTCGACAACCTTAAAGATGCTTTAGTAGGGCTGCCAGGAGTCACAGGGTTGTCAACCGAACAAAGAAAGAGGTTAACAATTGCAGTAGAACTTGTTGCTAATCCGTCAATCATTTTCATGGATGAGCCAACATCTGGCCTTGATGCGAGGGCAGCAGCCATTGTCATGAGGACTGTTCGAAACACGGTGGATACCGGACGAACAGTTGTCTGCACTATTCATCAACCTAGTATCGATATCTTTGAAGCCTTTGATGAGTTACTACTGATGAAAAGAGGAGGTCAGGTGATTTACTCGGGTCCGTTAGGCCGAAATTCTTATAAGATTATCGAATATTTTGAGGTATGTAACTATAACAAGATTTCTCATATCAAATTTACTAATTCAAAGAGGTCGCTAAACAGAAATCACATTACATTCCCTCTTGTTCACCATTGCAGTCAATCCCTGGAGTTCCCAAAATTAAAGAGAAGTACAATCCAGCTACATGGATGCTAGAAGTGAGCTCTATAGCAGCTGAAGTTCGACTTGGAATCGACTTTGCCGAACAATATAAATCTTCATCCTTATATCAGTAAGTCCAAACATAAGAAATTTTAATTGTTTACCATTCACTTATTGTTTTGTTACCTTGAGCTTATATATATATATAAATGTATGTAAACAGGAGAAACAAAACCTTAATAACGGAGTTAAGCACTCCGCCTGCAGGAGCTAAAGACCTCTATTTTGCCTCCCAATACTCACAATCCTCATGGGGTCAATTCAAATCATGCCTTTGGAAACAATGGTGGACTTATTGGAGAAGTCCAGACTATAACCTTGTTAGATACTTCTTCACTTTAGTTTCAGCCTTCATGATCGGTACTATATTTTGGCAGGTCGGCACTAAAAGGTCAGTATCGATTTCCGACTTACAAAGCTCAAATTGTTGCCCTGATATTCATGTCTGCAACTTTATCCAATGTTTGACATAATGCTTACAAACTTTGATCCATGGTTCAGGGAGACCACAACAGATCTTTCAATGATAATTGGGGCAATGTATGCTGCAGCCTTGTTTGTTGGAATTGCCAACTGCTCAACAGTACAACCGCTTGTAGCTACCGAAAGAACGGTGTTTTATCGTGAACGAGCAGCCGGGATGTATTCTGCGTTACCGTATGCCCTGGCACAGGTGTGTGAGAAACAGGTTTATTGCACTCATTCATTACATTTTCATTCTTTAATCTCTAAATTAACTACATAAACTGCTTAATTACAGGTATTATGTGAAGTGCCATACGTATTATTCCAAACATCATATTATACACTTATAGTGTATGCTATGGTGGGATTTGAATGGACTGCAGCAAAGTTTTTCTGGTTTTTCTTTGTCAACTTCTTCTCCTTCCTTTACTTCACTTACTACGGAATGATGACAGTTTCGATCACACCGAACCACCAAATAGCAGCTGTATTTGCCGCCGCCTTCTACGCTATCTTTAATCTTTTCTCCGGCTTCTTCATTCCAAGACCGGTAAGTTTACTTCCTTCACAAGCAATCATCGAGTTTGAACCATTATCAAAGCTGATACAACTTCATTACTCGTTGAAAATTTCAGAGAATTCCCAAGTGGTGGATCTGGTATTACTGGATTTGTCCATTGGCATGGACAATTTACGGACTCATTCTATCCCAATACGGAGATATTGAGGACACCATAAAAGCACCTGGTATCGTACCAGACCCCACCATTAAATCATACATTAAAGATCGATACGGCTACGAGTCGAACTTCATGGGACCGGTTGCTGGAGTTTTGGTGGGGTTTGCAGCATTCTTTGCCTTCATATTTGCCTACTGCATAAAGACACTCAACTTTCAGAGCAGATAAATTTTAAGATTGTAAATAGGCAATTGAAAACCTTCTGTAAACTAAAATGATGTATTTAATCACCACATCGATAATTTGATCCAAACTTATTTTTTTTATGACAAGTCGTTTAAACCAAATTTGTTTAAAAGAATTAATATTTTCTAATCACGAACACTAAAATTTTAACTTTTAAACCTTAAAAATTAAACGATTATAGAAAACAAATTTCACACGAATAGTGCATACAATATTTACTCATATAAAATATACGAAATTATTGGATTAACAATGTTCAAAGGGTAGAATATAAATCATCATTCATTTTTTTTTTCTATTTTAATCATTTAACTTTAAAGAAAATTCAATTTAATAAATAAACTTTATATATGTTTATCGTTTCAAATTGTTTTCTTATATTTTTTTCTATAATATAATATTTTTAATATTATTTAAATATAAATATAAAATTAAACCTAATTGTCTACTGTTGGTTGTCTTTATAACATCATCTATCGTTTGTCATCATCGGACACCTTTATCGTCTATTGTAGATAGTGATCGTTGTATCTTAAGTTTTATCAATTATTTTGTTTTGATTCTTAAACTCGAATCTAACATCCATTTTACTAGAAAATATTTGAAAATTTACGATAAAAAATCAAAAGGAGAAAACTAAAACGTTTTACTTGAGATCCACGATTTTAGAGATATTTTTAATAAAATAAACCATAAAATTGAGACTCAATGCGTTAAAGTGAGTCTCCCCATGTAATTTAGAATCTAACGATTGTTGATTACAAAAATCAACAGTGATTGAGTTAACAACGAGTATTGTTGATATTTTTAAAACTAAATAAGATTTTATTATTTAATTTAAATTATTTTATATTTAATAATATTTTAAAAAGTCACATCATCAATTCAAAGTGAAAAAAAATTTAATGTGTAAAATTTAATTATTAAATTAAAATATTTTAAAATCGAGTGACTGAAATTAAAGAGAAAAGATAGTTAGTGATTTTGTGCGATTTACACTTGTTAAAAATAAGTGTTAAATTAAATATAAATACTTAAATTATATATTTTGATTTTTAGTATTTAAGTTTTTTTTGATAAAAATAAATATCTTAAATTTCAATTGTTATAATTTTAAGTGTTTGGCTGTTTAAAAATGTTATAAACATGACAAAAGTTGTTTGTTTTAAATTATATTAAAAATTATATATATAATATTTAAAATTTTAAAAAAAAACTCGAATTCATGATAGTCAAAATAAAATTAAATTAAATTGTCGTTATTATCATTGTTGTTGTTGAAGGTCATCGTCAATTTTTTTAATCACTTATTGTCGATATGCATCAATAGTATATCAATCAAACATTGTTCGATTAAAATTATTTAGGTTCTTCCTTTGATTAATACATCTTTCGTTGATTATAAGCACTAGGCGATCAGGAGAATAAACAATAATTTCTTACAACACTAATGATATCTAATGACGAAAACAACAATAATTCAAAATTATAATTTTTGATATTAAAATTTTAATTTTTAATTTATTTTAATAGTTAAACACTAAAATTTATAACACTTAAAATTTTAAGTATGTGTTAAAAAAATAATTTTATAACACTTAAAATTAAAAATAATATAATTTAAATATTTATTTTTTTATTAAGCCTAAAACTAATTAACAACTTTAACCGTATAGTATGCAAAAGGAAAATCAGATTTATCACTTATCAGTCAATTGATGAAAGGCAGTGGCCACCAATCCACCATCCGTCGGCCTAAATTGGCAGAGACTCAACCTTCTGAAAGTGAAATCGTGCCGCTTCTTCCTCTCTACCATTCTCTCCCTATTTATCTCTAATTTAGTTCTTCTCTCCGGTTCCTCCTCCGTTCACTACGGTACGGTACGGTTCTCCTCTCATTTCTCTCATTCACTCATTAGTACTGTGTATTCGAACTATTCTTTCACTCCTTTTTCAACCCTCCTATTCATGTTTCCTGTTTGGGTCTTCTTTAAAATGATTTAAATTTCTCTCAAAGTTATTGAAATTCTCTTTCCTCTGTTTAAAGTTTTTTTAATCTCTTTTTTATTCAGATTTACTGGTAAGTGTCAGCATTTCTACTTTCCTTGTGATTTTCTTTCTGGGTTTTCCTAATATGATATGAACTTCTCATTGTTTTACGTGGATTATTCAATTACATTACAAAAATTTTACTTTTTTTATTGAGATATTTTTGTAAGTGTTAGTATATCAACTAGACCAGTTTATTTTCTTTCTGGGTTTTCAATGCTAAAGTTAGTAGAAAGTGTAAGCATTGATCTGCTCTGTCGGTTATTTATCTAACTTTTTTAATTTGATTTTCTGTCTCGGTATTTATTACTAATATTCTAGTTTTAACTTGGATTTTGGACGTTAGCATTTGATCATTTTTTTGGCTTGTCTTTTTTATTTTGTCTTTATGAAATCAATTTAATTGCTCCAATCTCTTTGCATTTTAGAATTTATAGTCTAGTGTTTAATCTTTTGATTTCTTGCTATAGATCCACTCTAGATTACTAGATCACTTGTGCCAGACGAGATCTTGAATTTAAGCGCAAATTTGCTTTTTCACTAAACACTGTAAGATCATTTTCTAATTATTCAAACTTAGGACTATGTTGAGTTTGGTCTTGCCAAGGTTTTGCATTCATATGTACATCATTTAGGCATATAATCTTATGCTACACAAATATATGGTTTCTTTTAGCTCAAAACATTCAAGATATTTTCATATGAACTTTGATCTCAGTCCATGCTGAATTGCACATGTATCTTGGATCTTAGCTTTGATTTCAATGATTTCCAGTTTAGGGGTATATGATACTTAAAGTTATTATTTAATGTAAGGTTTTATATCATAAACCTGATCGTTGTCTGTTCTTTTATTTGGTTTAGAAAATGGCTTCTCACATTGTCGGATATCCCCGCATGGGACCCAAGAGAGAGCTTAAATTTGCTTTGGAATCTTTCTGGGACAAGAAGAGCAATGCTGGGGATTTGAAAAAAGTTGCAGCTGATCTCAGGTCATCCATCTGGAAGCAGATGTCTGCTGTTGGGATCAAGTACATCCCCAGCAATACTTTCTCTTACTATGATCAGGTGCTTGATACCACATCGATGCTTGGAGCTGTTCCACCCAGATATGGCTGGAGTGGTGGTGAGATCGGATTTGACACTTACTTCTCCATGGCTAGAGGAAATGCCTCTGTACCTGCCATGGAAATGACCAAGTGGTTCGACACCAATTAGTAAGTTGCCATTCTTGGTGGTACTTTGTTAGTTTTGTTGTTCTTGTCAAGTTTTCTGATACTAATGCTTGATTTGTGTTGTGTTATGTGCGATGTATTGTTTCAGCCACTTCATAGTTCCTGAACTTGGACCTGATGTTAAATTCTCTTATGCATCTCACAAGGCAGTGGATGAGTTCAAGGAAGCTAAGGCGGTATGTTTTTGGGTCTTGTTTATGTGTGTGTGTGTTGTGTGATGGAAATAGGAGGATTTTTAAGTTCTTGTAATTGCATGAAAATGTATGACGGTTTGAATTTGGGATAGCTTCAAGGCTTTGGAAAATTTTATAAACATCTTTTAGCATACTTTATGCAATGGCTTAGAACATATGGTTAGCTGGGTCAGGGTTCTGAGAATGGTTTCTTGTTTGCCGTTCTGGTATCGGATTTTGTATAATAGTTTTAGCTCTTTAGAATTCTACTTTTATATGATCCATTTATTGAGAATTCCCTGAGTGAGATTCGAAATATTCTTTAGACCAACTCGATTATTGTGTCCCCCTTGTATCCCATTTTTCTTACTTCTAATTTGATGTTTTTGTCTTATTCTGAAACTTGGATGCTGGTTTTCTGTCCCACATGCAGCTTGGAGTCAACACCGTTCCTGTCCTTATTGGCCCTGTCTCATACTTGCTGCTGTCTAAACCCGCAAAGGGTGTTGAGAAGACCTTTTCTCTTCTCTCTCTCCTCCCAAAAATACTCCCTGTCTACAAGTAAGAGTTGGTTCTCTTTTTGTCTTCTAGTTATTTTTACGTATACAAGCACTTTAATTTGATATTATGACATTAATTATCTCTTCAGGGAAGTTATATCCGAGCTTAAGTCAGCTGGTGCTTCCTGGATTCAGTTTGATGAACCCACCCTTGTCTTGGATCTTGACTCTACCCAATTGGAAGCATTTACTACTGCTTATGCTGATCTGGAATCGACTCTTTCCGGCTTGAATGTTCTGATCGAAACTTACTTTGCTGATCTTACTCCTGAGGCATACAAGACCCTCACTGGGTTGAAGGGTGTCACTGCTTATGGTTTGGATTTGGTTCGCGGAACGCAGACTATTGAATTGGTCAAGAAGGATTTCCCCAAGGGCAAACACCTCTTTGCTGGAGTTGTTGACGGAAGGAACATTTGGGCCAATGATCTCGCTTCTTCTCTTAGCACCTTGCAGGCGCTTGAGGCTGTTGTCGGCAAAGGTATTCAAATTCTTTTGCTTTTTATGGCCTGTGCATGGAGCGTATTGCAGTTTTGGTATTTATTATAGATTAATATCTGTGAACTAATTTTCGGATCCGCAGACAACCTTGTGGTGTCCACCTCCTGCTCACTTCTTCACACTGCTGTTGACTTAGTAAATGAAACTAAGCTTGATGATGAAATCAAATCCTGGCTTGCATTCGCTGCCCAGAAAGTTGTTGAAGTTAATGCACTTGCCAAGGCATTGGTTGGTCAGAAGGATGAGGTACATCTCCTTAATTTGCTAGTTTTCTAAAAACTTGGATAATATCTCTCGATGGGACTTAAACCACCAGGTTTGGTATTTTGTTATTGTTGTTTGGTGCTTTCTCGATTCACTCACAAGTTATTCATCTACTTTTAGGCATTCTTCTCTTCCAATGCTGCTGCTCAGGCTTCAAGGAAGTCCTCCCCAAGAGTAACCAATGAGGCTGTTCAAAAGGCTGTAAGTGTTTTGATAAAACTAAAAATTCCTACTTCTTCCAAGTGATTGCTCTGGGGTGGTATCTTTTGCCACAAAACTCTTTCTTTGCTTATAGTGCTTTACCATGCTTGCATTTCCAGGCTGCTGCTTTAAAGGGATCAGATCACCGTCGTGCAACAAATGTTAGTGCTAGACTCGATGCGCAGCAGAAAAAGCTTAGCCTACCAATCCTCCCTACCACGACCATTGGATCCTTCCCTCAAACTGTGGAACTCAGGAAAGTTCGTCGTGAATTCAAGGCTAACAAGTGAGTTAATCTGGAAAATTTCCCTGATACTGTTCTTATAAAATGTTAATGTGACCATTCTTACAACTAGTGCTCTCATCCCCTTCAGGATCTCAGAGGAGGAGTACATTAAAGCCATGAAAGAAGAAATTAAGAAGGTTGTTGACCTTCAAGAACAACTCGACATTGATGTCCTAGTTCATGGAGAGCCCGAGGTAAGTATTTTTTTTTTTGTATTTCCCATTAGCTGTAAATGGGAGAGACATTTTTGGGTTAGTTGTTCGGAAGTGTCTTAACTATTGCCATTTTGTAGAGAAACGATATGGTCGAGTACTTTGGCGAGCAGCTGTCAGGTTTTGCTTTCACTGTTAATGGGTGGGTGCAATCTTATGGATCTCGTTGTGTCAAACCACCGATCATCTATGGCGATGTTAGCCGCCCCAAGCCAATGACTGTTTTCTGGTCATCTGCGGCCCAAAGCATGACTAAACGCCCAATGAAGGGAATGCTTACCGGTCCTGTTACCATCCTCAACTGGTCCTTTGTCAGAAATGATCAACCCAGGTATGCACGACATGAGAAGTCCATATTGGGGAAAATGATTAAGTACCATGTTTCTACCTGCATTTGTTTTACTTTGCAATACAATTATCGTTTGACTACGAATGTCAAATTTTCAGATTCGAAACGTGCTACCAGATTGCCTTGGCCATCAAGGACGAGGTTGAGGATCTAGAGAAGGCCAGTATCAATGTTATCCAAATTGACGAGGCTGCTTTGAGAGAGGGGTTGCCACTTAGGAAGTCAGAGCATGCCTTCTACTTGAAATGGGCTGTCCACTCCTTTAGGATCACCAACTGTGGTGTCAAGGATACCACCCAGGTTCGTATATAAATTCACTCAATCATTCATGTTCTCCCTCTGATTGCTGAATTCTCAAAAAAAGAAAAACCCGACAGATCCACACCCACATGTGCTACTCCAATTTCAACGATATCATCCACTCAATTATCGACATGGATGCCGATGTCATCACCATCGAGAACTCTCGTTCAGATGAGAAGCTCCTATCAGTATTCCGCGAAGGAGTGAAGTATGGTGCTGGAATCGGCCCTGGTGTCTACGACATCCACTCTCCTAGAATACCATCAACCGAAGAGATTGCCGACAGAATTAACAAGATGCTGGCAGTGCTCGAGACCAACATCTTGTGGGTTAACCCCGACTGTGGGCTGAAAACTCGCAAGTATGACGAGGTGAAACCGGCACTGAACAACATGGTTGCTGCCACCAAGCAGCTCCGCACCAAACTTGCCAGTGCCAAGTGAGAGTCCCTAATATGAGAAGGAAACTTAAAGGAAGTTTTATTTCGTAATAATCATATCAATAACTGGGGTTTCTTGATGAAATTTTTGTTAGACCAATTGATTTCCATTTTTTTTTGTCTGAATGATAAAGTCATTAATTTTTTTGTGCAATACACTAGTCTGCATTATTCCCCCCTAAGATTTGCATAATTTACAAATTTTAAAACAAAGAATTACTTCTCAGAAACCATAGCATTCTGTATAATATTTATATGCATACAACCCTGCACTAACCATTAACACGAAACCAAATGCTGCAAGATTTCCCTTTGAAGATGAATGCTCAACAGCACAAAAGATCTTTTCTTTCATATCTTCACTTGATTCTTGTAAAATCTTTTTAAAGTCCAATTTCGGCATCGAAATTTTGAGTTTATTACCTCTCTTTGACAACTCTAGACTAAGATTCCCTTTGGAAAATAATGCACGAATTTGTCCTAAATTGTAATAATCATCTGGAATTTCAATGTTCTTTTGAAGGCATCTGGGAAATTCTGCAGTAATTGACAGTACATGTTTGTGTTCTTCAGCTTGTTTAAGGCAGACTTTTATGTCTGCAATTTTGAATCCTATGAATCATAGAGAAGAAATTATTAGAAATAACATCAAAATATAATCTATTATCAAGATTAAGTGATTGATAGAGTGATCAAATATGCTTAGATTATCATATTTTATATAAATTTTCAAAATTCGACATTTATCTTATGAACGTAATATCTCTCTACTAAATAAAGAAATAGAAACTATTATATTCCATATTTATCTAATAATGAATATTAATGATGTTTTTTCAAGTAAAGAGCTTGCCTCATTAGATCTCTACTAACAAGAATATTTATATTGTTTCATTTTGTATGAGCCTGCTGTCATGTTTTTTGTACTCTTTATGTGAGGAATTTTTTTTATATACTTTGGAAGATGGTAAGCTTCTATAAAACTTAATTTAAGTTATTCGATCAATGAATCGAATATAATTAATTAAGTGGAAAAATTGAATTATAGTGGATTCCCCTCTGAACCTGAGTCACTCCCACGTTAGTCATCTGTCAGCTCATGTTAATCCGTACACAATATAACATCAAAAAAGCAAATACATATTTGAATTATATGTATATAAAAACATACCAACTTGAGGAGAATCTACCACTCGTTTCTCTATATTCATGAAGCCTCAGAACAAGACAACACCATTGTTCCAAAACATAACAGACTTTTTCTTTATTTTAAGTATTGTAATGACCTGTCTACCATGTGCTTTAGCTTCATCATCTTCTTGTCATTTTCTTCATCCATTGTCTCTCACTTTATTGGATATAAACCCTAGCACTCGACTGAGACAAACAAAAAAACTCTTATCATTTCATTTGTTTTGTTTCATTTCAGTTTCAATTTGCTTTTATGGAAGAAGATGATGATGAAAAAGAAAAGAGGGTGTATGGAATGAAGTTTGATCCAAGATCGATCTCTTCGCAACAATTTCTTCTTTAATTCTTCGTTGTGTTCGTCGATCGATCTCGGACCAGGCTTCATTCCTCACACCATACTTTTCCTTGTTCCGTATGCATTCGAACCCGAGGTTACGATCGATCCTAAATCCAGGTATGATATATGTGCATGTGTGTACACATATTTATCAAGTTATCTCTAACCTTACCCTAATCCTGTCATTGTAAGATCGTTTGATATTGAGTATCTACAAAACTCAATCGGAATTAATCTACCAATAAATCTTATATTTGTGGTTAAAAAGAAAGAAAAATACGAATCGAAAACCTAAATATATGAACAATGTCTATATTTGCCAATTATTACTAAAATTTTCAAGGATTTTACAGTTTTCTTGTACATGATTCATATAAGTTTCTACACTGATACATTTTTTAATGACCAATGTGTAAAAAAAACTAACCAGAAGCTCAAAAAAGGTGAAAAAAAAACACAAGGGTGAAAGTAAAAACCCACAAATCATATTTCTAATTCTGATTGCTTTGGAGACTTGCATTGCCTGGTTATGGACAGTGGACCTTTCCATATCCTCGTCCATATTGCCACTCGCAGCAACACCTTCAAAAGCTCTGTATCTGTCGCCGGAAAGCGATGAACAGTTGTTTCCTAGTTTCACTTTTCCGGACGACAGCAAGCTAGAGTAACTTTGACGTGATCACGAGGTAAGTGTTTATCAATCCCTTGAGCATCGAGAGCTTTTGCCAACATGCTGTCAAATATAATCGAGACTTCATTTTGATGTGACGGGAATGGTATCATAGGATGTTCGAAAGCGGAGACCGTCACCTATGTGTCTTGTTGTGGGGCATATCCAGCAGAAGATACTTGGACCCAGTACCTGAAACAATAAGACGGCAATAGATGGAATAAGTGTCGTAAATATCTCCTAGGAACAAGTTCATGATGTTCAATCTAGTCCCGGTCAGCTGGAGTATTAAAACTCGGCATATCGTGGTCACTCGAGATATATAAGATGGGGGATATTTGAGTACTCAGTGGCAACAATCTAAAGCTAACAATAACCAAATGAGGCCTTCTCCAATCGTTAAGATAACAGTTCCATTACTAGTGATTACCGATGATAGATTTTCGAAGGCCCCGAGATCATATGGATGCTTGTACACAGTTCCTCCTTTCTCCGCAAGGCACAGAGCTCTCACCCCTTCGTGATACTGCCAAATTTTTGAACAAAAATAAAAGGAAATGTTTAAAATTTATGATCAGAATCAAAATGAACAAAACAAGGTGCGTATAAAACTCTCATTACCTCAATTGTCGTCTTGTTTTGCAGAATGAGGTAGATATGCCAACCCAGCAAAACACTTAAGGCCACACTTAATGGGAGTAGGAACAGTCCAGAAATAACCTGAAAATATCGAGTCATAAGCATAGCACTAATATGGTGAGCTCTAAGCTCTAGCTCTAGAATGTCGATAATCAATGACATTACATATACAACTCTGAAAGAATCTCTCTGCTGCTCATCGATTTGGGAATCACTATTAAGGCTACCGACGAGTAAAACCTGACAGTTAAGAGAATAGATGAAAACATAAATGAGAAAATAACTCATCAGACTTTGGGTGACGATGATTTCAAGATCTCAGGGTGAAAATGCATATGTTATATATGACAGGACATACCAGAGAATAGAAGCAAGCAATTACGGCATACACAACAAAGACAAAGAAGGCCTTGTAGTTGGTATGTCCGACACAATTATTAATCCAAACGCAATGGTGATCCTTATAATCAGGAAGAGCACTTTAGCACATTATCAAGGACATTTGAGTAGAATCATGAATGATAATAACATAGATAGCACATACCATTCTCAGAATGCACCTCTTGCAAATACGGCAGTGATGTGCACGAGGAGGCTTAAAATGTGAACACTTTTGACAATATCTCAAGTCCCCTCCCTATTGAACATTCCAAACAAAGGGTTTTAACTCCCAAACGTGATGCATCAGACACACAGGTAGACTACATTAACACGTTAGATCAAACATGAGCCACTAAGAGTCAAAAACATGCTTAAAAGTTATCAGTTAAACAAACAACAAAATCACAACGGTGGACAATACTTCCCCTGATTACGCCCGTAGACGTACCGGTGGTTACAAAGACCTCAATGAAACCGAGTGTCATCCTAACATGAATATGCGTCTAGTGTCAAATAACAGATACTAAGCTATAATGAGTCAAAATCCTGAATGCAGCCAGGCAATTACACATATGCTCCCCTTTCCATCTTCCTCAAAGATTTTTTTCCTCAATAATCACGAAAATTGCAATAACCCCAACATTATTCTCTATCATTTCTAGCAAATTCAAATGGCAAACATTAATCATTCTCATTAAAAATTTAAACTTTAACGTTATTTAGAGGAAAAAGAAAAGAAAACCACAGACGCAAAAACTCAGACGGGAAACATAAGCAACCTTACCATACAAAGGGAAACGTGGAATTTTTCTGACCATACCTTCCGTTTGATCTCATGGATAGAAACTTTGGAATCTTCGATGTCGGGCATGAAAGTAGAAGGAACCCGACCCGGATCCGCCAAGATGGAAACGGCGTAATTAAATACACACATGACGGCAATACCGGTATAAATGAGGGCGTTAATCACACCAGGGGAGGTCATCAGACCGAACCAGCGGTGAATGAAAACGAAGACCGTACAGAAGTAAACAAAAGCGATGACGGAAACGACAACGGTTACGGGTAAGGAAAAGCTGAACCCTGTCCTCATGGTTTAGCTCTTTACCATATAACGTTCGGATAAGTTGGGGATGCGCCGGCGTCAAAAACGTCAGCGTTTTCCGGTGCTGCTGATATCAAGGTGGGTTTTTTTTCTTCTCTAAAGTTCTGTTTTGCGGAGAAATGTTTTTCTTTTCCTAAGGAAATTTGCGGAGAAATGTCGAACCTTTAAATTTGGAGATTGGTCTTGATGGGAAACGACTGTTATATTAGAATTTTAGCTAAATATATCAATTGACCCCTAAACTCTATAAAGTTTTTAATTTGGTACTTCATTTTTTTTTTGGACCACTTGAACACAAAACTTAACGATTGTTCTCAATATGATACCTATGGATGCGTTTTTTTTCTTCTATTACTTTGATATGTATCAAAGTATTACCTTTGTTTACTACTTGAAAATCATTCTCAATTTATTATATTAAGTCTTTCAAAAAGTAGTACGAGCTTTTGATTAATGGAACGGTTGTTAATGAGTTTGAGCATCAGTAATACCATCAGTTTCTTCTTTCCTTTTTATATCCACGCCCTTTTTTCCCCTTACGAATTTCTCTTATTTATATTATTCAATTATAAGCATATAAGCTTTGTTTGAACACTAAACTTGACGATTGTTCTAAATATTATTTCCTACACACATTTATCGTATTCGTACCCTATAATTTTCAAAATTGTCATTTCCGTACCATATCCATGCAACATAGATGCAAAGCATATAAAAGGAATGAATGCAATGTAAATTGATGCACAAACAATTGGATAACTGTAGCTTAAGAGTTAAGACTGCTGGAAATGCAATAGTATTTCTGCTTTCTAAACTTTTGTACAATGCTGAAGTTCTTGATTGCCTTTCTCCTACATAAACTTTGTAACATAAATGGAAACCATGCATCATAGGCAGACTGATTTTCTCCCTTTCAAACTCACATCGACTGAGGAAAAAATCTTGCACAACAAGAACAGTCTTATAGGGTAAAAAGACAGTATACTAACCGAATCAACCCTGTCCATAAATAGAAATTAAAAACCAATTTCTAAGGCAGAGGGCTCTTCAAGATAACCATCCATGGCTCCATGCCTACAAAAATGATCGAGGTACCATTGATGCAATATCACATTCAAGATCAATATGAATAACTGAAGGGTATAGAATCCAGCACGTGGTTCGAAATTAGAGCGAAAATGCATGCATATTGGTTTCCAGTAAAGTAAAACCACTCGATGATTTGTATTAAGGACTGAATGAACAACAAATTTAGGCCTAACATCAATTTATATGGGAGGATTAGTGCCTCAGCAAACACTAAAAGGCCATGCTAACCACAAAAACTTCTACTTCTTCCTCTTGGATGCACATACCAATTCATGAAAGACTCCTTTTTCAAGAGAATCTAAGCTCGAGTAGTCCTTCATTCCTTCGCCGAAAGTGTTGTTATTGACATCGAGGAGCTGAGTAAAATAATACAATCTACAAACATTCCCTCCCTGGATGAAAATTGCAACATTATAGTATCAGATGAAAAGATATCAGGTTAACATAAAAATGAACAAAGAATCCATTCCACGAACATTCAATCCTCAAAATCCCAACTGCTATCTCTCCTAGATGATGTACCAAACACTGAACTTGTTCTTCTTCTCCTCCTCCTAAACCACGAATATGAACCTGAACGAGATGAGGAGCTCCTAAACCTCCCCAAAAACGAGACAAAACTCCGGAAGACTTGCCCCAATCCCCTATTTTCTTGTGACCTTCTCCCGGTTGGCGCCCATGAAATCCTTCTAGGAGCACCTGCTGCATTATTAAACCCACCATCCATCTCAGTGAAAACAACGGGAAACTCCCTCTCTTCTGCTCTCCTGCCACCGGGAAACCTCCCCACTGCAAACCCTCCTCCTGGTAGCCTCCATATAGTTAATCCCACGGTTTCTTCATCTCTAACTCCTTCGTTTTCCCCTAAATTGTTTCCGTTGTTTTCCCTTGGCAACTCATGGCGGCAAACTGGACATGAGTTCCGAATGGAAAGCCAGGGTAAAATACAATCCGAATGGTAAATATGCTTACAAGGCATTTCACGAGCTTCACAATCTAGGTCGAACTGCTCTTTACAAACTGCACAGTGAGATTCCGTGCTTACATGTCCGCCAGTGATTTTAATCACCGGCATTGATTCAATCGCCGCTTTGGAAGCAGGAGGTTGCTCAAAACGGCCAACCCCATTTACTTCTAGCTGAGATAATTGATCAAGAAGCCGATCAAAACCCGAACCCATTAAAAAGTCAGACATACTAGCAGGTAAGGGGCGAAGACCGGACCCTGATCCATCATCATAATAAAGCTCGAAATTGGTATTTCCTCTTTCAGGAACAACGCCTTCGGACTCAGAGGTAGGTCCCCGTAGAACGACGACGGGATTGAAAGGGGATCGATCGCCAGCGTTTCTTCGAGCTCGTCTGAAATAAGGAGTGGCGGTGGGGTTGGGAGCTGGGTTGGGCGTCTCGGAGAACGTTGAGGCGGCAGGGAAACGGTGGTGAATGGGAGAACGAGAGGGCGTTTCGAATTCTTCGATGAATCCGCTTCCGCAGTCGGGACAATGGATCGAATCTTGAGTAGATCGGACCCGGATCCGGATGAACCGGTTACACCTGTAGCACCAATAGGGTGATCTTATCGACTCCATGGAGAAGTACTAACCTCAGAAGAATTGAAGTACTCAAAACTATGAGAAATCTGAGAAAATTTAAAACCCTAGAATTTGAGAAAGAGCTTAAAAAGGGGGAAATTGAGAGAGAAAATGAGTACAATGGTAAGGGAGGCGCGCGTGGTGTTGTGTTTAATTAAGCGTCGGATAATGGGCTTTATACTTTTGAAAATGGATTAATTAACGGAATATAGTTTGCTTAATGGTTAATCAGTTAACGGCGTTAGAGAAGCAGCACTGGAAGTCGTTGGAATTTTTCGACCTTAAAGATAATATAAAAATACAAATATTTATTATAAAAATAATATTTTTAATTAAATTTATTTTATTCATAATATTATAATTTAAATATTTAATTTTATTTAAAACATATAAAATTTTATCTTAATAAATCAACTTATAATTATATATATTAGTTATAAAAACAATTAATTCCCTTAAAAAATTTAAACAATGGGTTTGAGAAATACTTAATATTAACATGATAGGGTTGACTAATATTAAAAAAAACATAAATTATCTTGTCTCGATAATTAAAAAATTAATATTAATTTTAAAGATTAAAAATTCGAGTATCGATATTTAAAATATAATAATTAAGAATTAATTAATATTTAATAATCGATAGTATATTCTAAAATAATATTACTTGTAATTAAAAAAACACCTACTTTGCTTTCATTATAACCAAAAACTACCATCAAAATTCCTTTCCCGACGATTCTCGTATCTATATATATAACTCAACCCGACCAAAACCTCCACGATCGCCGCCTCCGTTTTATCCAAATCAGAGAAATGCAATGTCTGAAACAACAGAACTGTCCCCTTCGCAGCCAGTTTTTGTTGATCCAATGCCCTCTCTTGCTGCCATCTCAACGTATCATGCGCCACAGGTGCCAACCACCCTAGTATCTCCTCCAACGCATCTTTCCACCCTTGTGTCAAACATTTTCCCCCGCCGGAATCCTTGCTCCATTGGCCTTTCAACTTCCTTCTCAAACCTTGTTTCAGGCTTATTGGCAACATCTCGAACATGCTCTCTCGTGTTTCGTCGTCGATGCTTGTTGTCGAGTAGAAACAACTCTCTGCCATAATGATTAGGTTCGCATAACGAAAGGCAAGACCCGATGCTCCCACGGTATTCGCCGGAGCCGATTGTATCAGCCTTTTATTTCTCATGTCTGGAATTAGGAAATCAAAGGCCGTAACTTCAGGTGATAGTTCGCCGCTGAAGGCACGTCTTGGTTTGGTCTTCGAAGCTTTCATGATTGAACCCGATTTCGAGGCTTCTTTCATATACTTCTCTTTCTCCATTAGAAGGCAATAATTGGCCTCTGGATAAATCTTCATGTTTAATGATTTCCTTTTGGGAATATAAAAGCAAGGAAGATTTGGGACGAAGGGTCCAAAAATGGTGCAGATTCTGGCGTAAACCACGAAGACGATTCGAGACATTAACCCCACAGTTGTATCAAATGTTTGGTTCCAAAGGGAAACCTGTCTGAAATGTACAACTTGTTTTCTTTGGAAAGTGATTTCCTCGTTCAAGTAATCGTTGTTGAGTTTCCATTTCTGCATTTTCTTCTCTGATGCTTCTAATTCGTTGAGGGCAGACAATGATTCGTATAGAGCAGATGTCGCGTTCGCATATTTCTCCATCTTTCCAATAGTTTTCCCAATATTTTTGGAACTAAAACCAATGTTTCTGACATCAAAAACTCCCTGTGTCATGTTATGGTAAGCGATTTCGAACCTGTTGAGTTCCTCATCGATGCATTTCTTACTCAAACGAGAAACCACAGTGACGGCATGACCGAGATCCTCGAGCTTCTCTTCACACGCAAGTCCAAGAAGATATCTTTCATTCACAGAGTTCAAAAACACGACGCCACGGGACTTCATGGGACCTTGCCGGAGTTTGAAGAATTCATCGTCTGAGAGAGAGTTATACAGTGAGACAAGGCGAGACATAGTTTTCGCCGCATCGAATGCTAACATTTGAAGCGTGGACTTGCAGGATAAAGATCCACCAGCAGCAATAAGCGACCCCATGGACGGCATCGTAAGCCTAATTAGTCTCCTCCTACACACAGTCAGGTGATCTTTTTCAGATTGTTTTGATTTGGGTGGTAGGGTTTTTAGGTATGAAGTGGAAGAAGAGATACGTGGGGTTATTTGAGGAGATGTTTCGGACATTTCCAAGCTTCTTCATTGGCAACGCGCAAATTCTGAGGACAATGATTGGAGCAGTGTTTTTCTTTGTTCTGCGTGTGTGAAAACAGAAGAGACATGGAGGACAATGAAAGAGACGGTTGTCTTGATCCGCGTTAAGGTTTTTACTGACACATTCGACTATGTTCGGCTGAAAGACAAAAAATAAGACTATTAGTACTAAATTAGGATCTAAATTTTATATTTTTTTTATTCAATATTATGACAATAAACTCATCGTATAAGTACAATAAATTTTAAAATGATATTATTTTTTTATAATTTTTAATTTGGTATTTGTAGAATATAAAATAGTAAATTAATTCAAATTTTGTGTTTGTAAATCAACAACAAAGCCTAAAGGGCCGACCACAATCGAGCTGAGCAACCGGATAAAAAGAGTAAAATTTATTAAATTTTTAAATTTAATAGTTATAATGGATAAATATCTTTATTTAAATTAAAAAAATTGGTTGTTCGTCTTGTATCGTAAACGAGGAGGAGACATTATTTTAGCCCTAATTGTTATAAAGCTATTTGTCGAGCATAAAAAAAAATTATTATTTTGAAACTGTCAAATTTAATTACGTGATAAAGATTCGTAATTTTTAAATTATATTATAGTTGAGTGATAATTCGATTTTTTCTTAAATAACCTCAGATATTCGATTCATTATTAGTTGAACAGAGTGTTATCTTAAATCATGTCATTGATTTAATAGAAATAATCAACGATCTTACAAATTTAGATACGCTAATATTAAGTTAAAACTAAAAAAATGTTGACTATGTTATAAAAAAAAGGCGGATGAAATCCAATGTTTCAGTATACTAGAGGGACTAAATTCATAATTAAACCTTTTATGATTTGACGGTTTTGTGAAACTTCGAATCCGACTATATAATATTGTTAAGGATAAATTACGTTAAATGGTCCCCCAATTATGTTTTAATTGGAGGATTGTTTTAAGTCGGTGTGGGAAAACCTTAGTCAAAAATTGGAAATATCTCTCTCTTAAAAGGGTAGTAAGAAATTAATGATTTTGGGAAAGCTGTATAATTTATTAAAATATGATATTAAAATTAATTATTTATAATTTTTATTAATTTTAAAAATATAATCCTTAAAGTAATTTTTCTTTTTAAGAAGTTTTACTGTAGCAGTTTAAAACGTTTTATATAAATAATAAGAATAGAAATAATTAATAAAATTCTATAAATCAATTGTCACATTTAAAAAATAATTATAACGTTTTAACAATTATAACTGATATTTCTTAAGAGTATTTTCAAAAAAAATCACTGAATTTCGAAATTAACATTATCTAATAAATGCAATTTATCAAAATTTTAAAATCTTTTTTAAAAGATTTGTACGAACGTTCTTGTTATGTCTGTCCAGAACCCGTTCTAAAAAAATTTAAAATTAATTTAAATAAATTAGTCAAAATAAGCAAAGATTTTTTTCATCATTTTAATATTATTAAATCTATTCCGTATTACATACGGACCATTTTCTCTGTGTCGTTCTTGTTGAAAGTCTTTGTTATTTGGTGACGCACAGAAATTCAATTATTCTGATGACGGTGGGAAACAAAAGTGGAAAATTAACTTACAGTCCTTTCAGAAAATAAAAAGGTTAATTATTAAAATAGTAATTTTTATTTCATTCAGTATATTTATCATCGATTTTGAAAAATATTAATAAAGTCATTTACTTTTTTGATACGTAAACTTTTGATCATTAAAACCTTTATTATGTTAAACTTTAATAAAAAACTTATCTAATAATAAAAAATGATAAATTACATATATAGTATCTAAACTTTTATTTTATATTTAATTTAACCTTAAAAATTTTTAAATATTTTATTTTCACTATTTTTCAAAAAAAATCATTTTTTAAAAAATCTTCTAACCCGAACTCTAACCTCTCCATCTATAAATAAAGTCTACATATACTCATCTGCAAACCTACATATACATATACTATCCCATTTGTGATTTGACCATGGCCTATTGGCCTTTAATTATACAAATAATCTTCATTTAACATTTTTTAAAAATAATTTTAAAATGTTGGACTATATTATAATGAACACGTTTTTTTTTTTCGGAAAGTAAATTTAATATAAGTCAATATTACAATACAAGAGTTTATAGGCAAGTTTGAGGTGTTTTTATATAAATCATTTTTTATATAATTTTTAAGATTAGAGGTTAATATTTGCACATACCAAATAATATAAATATATAAAAATCATGTAAAAAATAATTTTAAAGTTTGATTTTATGTGTGAAGAACAAACCCAAATAGCTTGATAGGCATATTCGATAAGGTCTTTCCTAAAAATCAATCGTCAAATTTATATAATTTCTAAGGTTAGAAGTATAGTTGTAATAACCCATTTAAATATAAAAAACATTTTATTATGCCCAATCCAATATACAACCCATATCCAAATAATTACAAACCAAGCCCAACAATCAGACCCAAATTAAACCCAACCAAACCCTAACTAACCCTAAACTAATCTCATTACCCTAACCCTAATCGGTTGCCGCCCCACTTTCCAGCTGCCCGCGCGTGGCCACCACGCGCGGCTATTCGAATCGCGCGTGGTGGTCACGCGCCCTCCCATTCGTCAAGGAGGCCGGCCACCGCCCGAGCCATGTGAAGACCACCGACCAACGTCCATTCAACCTGCAAAATAAGAGGAAAATTATTAGACCTAGTTTAGATCTGAAAAATAGGATACAAATCCTATTTTTTGTGTAAAATATACTGTAAATTAAGGGTATATATTCGTTCGAATGCATGTAAAACCGGTTAGAAACCGAAGCCAAAAATCAATCCAAAAAACATTATTCGAAGCAAAAACACCACCAATAGCCACGCATAACCAATCGGAAGCAAAAAAAGAAAAGAAACAAGGTAAAAAAAGTGTGTATTCGAACTTATCTTTGTAGATCTAGGGCGATCCACAGCTCTTTTCAAAAATCCGAGGCCGGATTCGTGCTCACCACGCCGAAATACACGAGAAAGTGGTCTCCTTTGTTGATTCCGGTCGCCGGCGCGGCGGCCGGTACGGCGGTCGGCGACGGCTTGCGGTGGTCAGGCGCCGGAAAGCTCCATGTTCGAAGAGCTTTCTTTCAAAGGGCTCTTTCCTTCATTTAGAAGGAGAGAAGTAAATGAAACCAGAGAAAAATAAAGAGAAGGAATGGGCATTTAAAAGCCATGCAAAACGGCACCGTTTTGGTGCCGGCTCTTATGGCCCAAAACGGTGCCGTTTTGTGACCAGGAGCCCCGGTGGATCTACCCGAACCGAACCGAACCCGCGCATAACCCGGAAAAATGGGAAAATTGCACGCGTAGTCCCCGCAGTTCCAGCGTGTTTTCACTTCGGCCTCCCAGCTTGCATATCCTTGCATTTTGGTCACTGTTTTTGCAATTTAGTCATTCTTTTTTGAATTTCTTTCAATTTTGACTTTATTATTATTATTTTCTTTCAATTTAACCCCTAAATGTTTATTTTTTGCAGATTTAGTCCCTGAAAAATCATGAATTTCTCATTTTATTAAATGTTTATTAACCGTTTTTATTACAGATTCGATACCGGATTATATTTTCGATCGTATAAAATATTTTGTAACCGATAGGTGCCGATTTCGGGCGTTGTAGGGGTGCTCACCCTTCCCTACGCGTAACAGACTCCCGGATCCAACTCTGGTTCGTAGACGCATTTTTGGTGATCCGATCGCGCCGTTAAAAAAAAACGATTGGTGGCGACTCCCCGGACGAATTCTGGTGATTACAGCTGGCGACTCCGCTGGGGACCATACTTTTGCGAGCCGCAACATCGGTTACATTTTATTTAACGATCGAAAATATAAATTCGGTTATTTTATTTTATTTTATTTTATTTTATTTATTTTTAATATTTTACTAACATTTTTTTAAATCTTTTTTTTCAGGTCCTTCATTTCATTAACTCCCAACCCGGGTTCCGTCCAAATTAAGTGGGAGCATGAAACCACTCCTTCGTGAGGTTACGCCTCCGTGTAGGATGGTGAATTGCTTTCGGGATATTTTTCCCTTTGTCTTCGTGAGACCTACGTCTCCGCATAGACTTAGAGAAACGTATCCCCCTGAATCGTATTTATTATCCTTAGCAGGATAATAAATATCGTTCGGGTACCTTCTAGAACCACACTACATATAGTGAGCCCTAGAAGCCCACCTTTAGAGCCGTCATGCCGGATCTCTGCCCATTTAGAGAGTCACCCTATAAGTTTTTAGGAAAAAGAGAGCGGGGTTTATTTATTTATTTATGCCCTTTAATTTTCGTTATTTATTTCTCGCTTATTATTTCTGTTGTTTACTTATCATGCCATTATCCATGCAACATGCATCATGTTTATTTCGTTTATTCTTTGTTGGATTCGATACTAACGACATTTGTTTATCTTGTTTTGGTTTTTGTTTTCATGGAAATTTTTCTTAATAAAATAAAATGGTGTTGATAACAAGGCAACTGTTAGAAAGGTTCAGCTATGGAGAACTGCTTTCTAAACAAGGTGGAAACCAACCTCTGTATTCGACGATGGTCAGAAGAAACCCAATATCAGAAAGGGGACAGTATAATGGAAGGTGAAAGGACCGACCTCAGTGATTTTACACGCAATGCTTCAACCCAAAATCAATTATAGGAATTGAAATATATATGGGATCAGTGGGATGATGGTACTAAAAGTTTATTCTTCGCCAATTACGGGGACCTTCCGTACCTACTTGACGTCAGCATCGATAAAGCATTATTCCGGGCCCTGGCCCAATTCTGGAACCCCTCGTATAGCTGTTTTACGATGGGAGATGTTGATATCACACCGACGGTGGAGGAATATACCGCCCTAATCCAATGCCCCAGATTCCAGCCAGACAAGGTGTATTTTAAACCGTCTGACTCGCCTGTTTTCTAAAAAAGGTTATTAAAACTGACCGAGAAAAATGAGTAATGGGCAAGGTCCCGAATTAAGGAAAAAGGGGAAACCAAATGCATTGCCTGGAGGGACATTAGGGATCTGATTCAGACAGAAACTAAATGTGAAAAGCAGGTAAAAATGTTTGCATTAGCCATCTACGGGTTAATCGTTTTCCCCAAGTCACTCGGATATATCGATGACGCTGTTATGGAGTTATTTGATTACCTCGATAAAGGTATTACTCCAGTTCCTGCCATCCTCGCTGAGACTTTCCGGCCGCTTACTGCCTGTAGAAGGAATGGTGAGGGAAGATTCATTGGTTGCGCTCAACTATTGCTCGTATGGTTCCATAGTCACTTTTGGAAGCCAGAAAGGTCTTCATATAGGGCCTGCTTCGACAATTACTCACCGATAAGGGATTTGGCACATACCCAAAGACCTGAGAATATTCCATACGACCAGTGGAAGGCCATTTTATGCAATTTACGAGAGGGGGATATCGTATGGAAGGCTAGCTGGTTTTTTCTCAACGAGATCACGTACAGTTGCGAGGGCTATGACTGGGTCCCTTTACTTGGTATATGGGGGGCAACAGGATACGCGCCACTGATGGTCTCTCGCCAGTATAGGTCGAGATAATTCATCCCGACAATAAGAGGACTGGCTACCTGTGACTTCCCCTATAAGGGAAGGGATTACAAGAGAATTGTTGCCGCCATCACGAAGGCATGGAAGCACCCATTGAAAATGGAACCATTTGATGAGAAACCTAGAGTTACTCCAGAGTATCGCAGGTGGAGGAACCAGAGAATCAACGATGAAGTACCAGTTCGAGACTCGAAAGTCAGCATACCGTTAGAGGAGCAGCTCCGAGTGAATCCTTCCGACATGGAGATCGTCAGGCAGGACTTTGAAGGAAAATATATTAACATGGAGATGAGGTTATCAAGATTGGAAAATGAGAAAAACCAACTAGAATTCGGTATCCAGTCTCAAGAGCAGGAAGTGCAGAGGCTAAGAAAGGGCAAGAGTAGAGCGGAAGAAGACCTGAGTGACCTACAGGGAGGATATAAGAAGCTTCGAGAGGCATCAAAGTACGCAGACCTCAGAAGTTCGTTTGCAGACTGGAAGCTTGAAATCCGTGAAGAGAAAAGAAAGGCACGGTATTGGGAAAGCAAATTTAATGAAGTTCAGAGCCAACAGACACTCGATCAAGAAGAATTGGCTCGAGTTAGAAATGAAAATGTCGGCCTAAGAGGTCGGATCATCAATCTGGAAGAAAATCTGCAAAATTATCACCAGAGTTCGGCAGCTCAGCTAGAAGTAAGCCGAGAAGAAAACGAAAGTTTGAAAAGACAAATCAGAGAAATAGAGTCAGCTATGCAGGCTTGCAAAGCCCGATTGAATTACATGGAAGAGCTACGTCAGTGGGATGAACAGCAATGGAAAGCTCGGGTTAACGAAATGCAAGAACAGGTCCAGAACAGAGACCGTACAATGTCAGAGACCTTAGTGCAAATCCGGGAAGTAACCGAGTATTTACAGTCATTAGCGGTCCAGGCTGAAGTTATTAGCCTGCAATTTGAAGCGGAATCGAACAAGGGCAGGAAGCTCGCATCACTCCTAAAGAAGATCAAGGTTTTGGGAATAAAGGCCAAACAGTATATGTAAAGTGCGGCAAACCTTGTATATAGAAAGCCTTGTTCTAAAACGAGCTTCCTTTTCAAAGTTGTATTAAGATCAACACCTTTTTGTAAAATATTTTGCAATGTTAATATAACGTATCGGTTTGCATAAACATTCCATCATTTTTAGTTGCATTCACGCATTGTCACATTTATTTTTATCGCCATGACCCTAATATTCCAGGATACTATCGATGCAGTAATACTGGAACCTGATCAAATCCAACATCCACATTTTACCCGATTTAAATCCAAAAGGATGGAAGAAAGACTAGCCAAAATCGAACAAGCTTATGAGGAAATGAAGCGAGATATGGAAAGCAAATTGGATAAAGCACAACAGGATACGCGTACTCATATTTCTCAAACTCAGTATGAATTGCTCGACAAGATTGCGCAGTTGTTGGCAAGAAAAGAGCCAGAGAAAATGAAAGAAGTCGCCGTAGAACCAAGCGCAGTAGCTGAACACTCGGAGAGTCCTCTCCCCGCCCAAGGATCGGTTGAAATTCCCAAAGGACAGACCAGTCAGACTAAAACTCATCTTCAAGGGAAGTTGGTAATCCATAATCCCAATGATTACACAGTACCCGATTTTAATGAGATAGAGAAAGCCAGAATCGAGTTACCAAAGGAACTCGAGGATCGATGCAAACAGTTGGAAGACAAGTTTAAGGCAATGGAAAATGTCGACCCATTCCCTAGAATAGAGGCCAGGGAACTAAGCTTGGTACCTGATCTTGTGTTGCCCCCAAAATTCAAAATACCGGATTTCGAAAAATACAACGGGACTACCTGCCCGGAGGCCCATCTAACTATGTACGTCAGACGCATGATCGGGTACATAGATAATGATTCCCTGCTAATACATTGCTTCCAAGACAGCCTAACAGGCTCAGCGGCAAGATGGTACAATCAGCTAAGCCGCTCCAGAGTGAGTTCCTGGAAAGACTTGGCTCAGGCCTTCGTGCGTCAATATAGCCATGTAATTGACATAACTCCTGACCGGGTCACTCTTCAGAATATGGAGAAGAGACATGATGAAAGCTTTCGACAATATGCACAGCGCTGGAGGGATGTAGCCGCACAAGTCCAACCACCACTATCAGAGAAGGAGACAGTAATGCTCTTTGTGGGGACGTTGAAAAAGCCCTTCCTTGGTAGGATTCTGGGAGGTGCAACAAAAGATTTCTCGGACATCATCATGAACGGTGAGATGATTGAACAGGCCATTCACAGCGGAAAGCTCGAGGATGAGGAGTCGTCAAAGAAACCCTACTACAAGAAGAAGAACAATGAAGGTGGATATACCGGCGTACATAACGTTAGTTATTCCAAGGCATCAGCATGGCAACCCAAAGCCGCGTCATCAAGCGCGCAGAAACCAAAGCAAAATCAGAACCAGAAGACAGAAAGAGAATTCACGCCTATTCCGATATCATATGGTGAACTCTTTAAAAATCTGTATAATGCACACGTCGTATCACCTTTCTATATGAAACCGATCCAGCCACCATACCCGAAGTGGTACAACCTGAATACTCAGTGCGAGTATCATGCTGGAGCAATAGGACATTCGATTGAAAACTGCATTGGTTTTAAAAAGCTTATTGAAAAGCTTATGCAGATTGGAGTGGTGCGGTTCGATGATTCTGCAGAAACCGCCGAGACAGGTAATCCGTTACCTAACCATACAGATCCTGGGGTGAACGTGATCGTGGATCAAAACAGCAGGAGGACCAAATCCCGGGTGGATGAAGTGAGATCTCCACTAAAGTGGGTATGGAAAATGTTAGTGGCCAGAGGCATGGTACCCTCATTATCTGGAGGTATAGAAGACCTTAGCCAATCTTGTCCCTATCATAATACGATGGGCCATATGATAGGAGACTGCACAGAGTTCAAAGCTTTAGTGCAAGAGTTGATTGACAATAAGGAAATTGAATTCTTCGAAGAGCACGTATCCGAAGCAACGGAGGTTTGTGCTTCGGAGCCAAACCATTCCAAGAAGATCCCGTTCTTGGTTATTTCAGAACCCAAAAAGGTTGAAGGAAGTAAAGCTGCGAAAACCAGATTGTCTGTTCAAGCACCGCAACCTTTCCCTTTTCATGATCCAAGAGAGTCCCGTGGAAATACGATTGTCAAATCACTCATCACGAAGACCCGCTAAAAAGCTACTTCGGAGGCGGTAAATGACGTGACGTTCCATACGAGAAGTGGAACACAATATGGCTATAAAGGAAACAAAGACTTGAAAGGGAAGGCTCCAATTGTGGAACCGCCTAGAAACGTTTTTCAAGAACCTGAATCACTAGTCAACGAGCCGGTGAAAGAAGACGAAATGAAAGAATTCTTAAAATTCTTAAAGCACAGCGAATACAACGTTGTTGAGCATCTCCGAAGGTTACCCGCTCGTATATCCATACTTTCGCTGCTGCTTAATTCAGAAGCTCACAGAAATGCGCTACTAAAGGTGCTTAACGAGACTTTTGTTCCTAATGACATATCAGTGAATAAGCTCGATAGGCTGGTGAATAATCTGAACGCAAACAACTTTATTCACTTCAATGATGATGAGATCCCTTCAGGGGGCATGGGATCTACCAAGGCTCTACACATCACAACTCGCTGCAAAGGATACACCATGCCAGGAGTGTTGATAGACAATGGGTCCGCCTTAAACGTGATGCCATTGCGCACATTAAATAGGCTCCCGATAGATAATACCCATATGAAGGCCTGCAGCACTATTGTACGCGCCTTCGACGGGACAGAGCGAAATGTAGTGGGTAGAATGGACATACCACTACAAGTGGGACCTAATACTTACAATGTCGATTTTCTAGTAATGGACATCAAACCCAGTTATAATTGCCTACTGGGAAGGCCATGGATCCACTCTGCAGGGGCCGTGCCATCATCATTGCATCAGAAGGTAAAATTCATCTTTGATGGGAGACTGGTTACAATCAATGTCGAAGAGGACATTATAGCCTCTATTACAAGTGACACACCTTATCTGGAATCCGATGAGAAGGAACTCGAGTGTTCTTTTCGATCATTCGAGTTTGTTAGCGCCACTTTTGTTGCTGAGGGAAATAAAATCCCTACACCCAGATTATCCAGAACTACGAGGATGGGAATTAAATTGATCCTGGGGCGAGGAGCTCGAGTGGGTAGAGGGCTCGGAAGACGCCTACAAGGACGAGCTAGGGCATCAGCCGTCGTTAGTAAACATGACCGCTTTGGCTTGGGATACAAGCCAACTGCGGATCAAATGAGAAAAGAAACTCTGAAAAAACAAGAAAGGAGAAAAGCTCATTTGCAAGGAAAGGAGGTTAGCTGGGAACCTATGACATTTCCTCCATTGTCCCAGAGTTTAGTCTTTGGAGGAACTATGTATCCAGAAACTGCAGAAGCCGAGATAAGAAAACTGATGGGCAAATTGGACATCAACGCTATTTCTGACGAAGGAAATGTCGGAACACATCCTAGTAGAATTGCGCCATCTACACCAGGAACAACTCTGAATAACTGGACTGCAGAGGAGTTACCTATGGTTTTTAGGAAGTTTTCAGAGTAATGTTCGAAACACTATTGCTACTTTAGCCCGAGAGTAGCAAGAAACTTTTGTAAAAGGGCTCCAAACTACTATGTTTATAATAAAATAAAACTTTTTGCTGTAAAGTTTTCAGCCACTATTATTTTCTATTTTGACAATTCAATTTCAATTAAATTTCAGATTCTAAATGAGTGTGTTCAAATAAGATCTTATTTTAGGTTCCCTGATATTGAACTATCAAATGACACTAAAGATGACTCAAAGCTTATCTTCGAAAAAGAAGTGTGTCTAGGGGAATCTTCAGCACCGGATGAGGACCAAGACTACGAATTGCCTCCTGACTTGTTGAAACTGATAGAGCAAGACGAAAAACAAATCCAACCTCACAAGGAATCGGTAGAAATTGTGAGTCTGGGGAACGATGAAGAAAACAAGGAAGTTAAAATCGGCACGTGCATTACAGCTGAAACTAGACAAGACTTGATCACTCTGTTGCAAGAGTTCAAGGATGTCTTCGCTTGGTCCTACCAGGACATGCCTGGTTTAAGCACAGACATTGTGATACATAAGCTTCCCATAAGAGAAGATTGCAAACCGGTTCAGCAAAAACTGCGAAGAATGAGACCTGATGTACTGCTGAAAATAAAAGAAGAGGTGAAGAAGCAATATAATGCTGGGTTCCTTCAAGAAATAAAATACTCAGAATGGGTAGCTAACATAGTACCAGTACCCAAGAAAGATGGGAAAGTCCGCATGTGTGTTGACTACAGAGACTTGAACAAAGCCAGTCCGAAGGATAATTTCCCGTTACCTCACATCGATACTCTAGTCGATAATACAGCAAAACACTCTCTGTTCTCCTTTATGGACGAATTTTCAGGGTACAATCAAATCAAAATGTGTCCTAATGATATGCATAAAACAACGTTTGTGACACAATGGGGAACCTTCTGTTATAAGGTAATGCCCTTCGGACTTAAGAATGCTGGGGCAACGTACCAGCGAGCAATGGTGGCCCTATTTCATGACATGATGCACAAAGAAATTGAGGTCTACGTTGATGACATGATCGCCAAATCCCGGACCGAAGATGAACATATAAGAGTCTTGAGAAAGCTTTTCTTAAGATTAAGAAAGTTCCAATTGAAACTGAATCCTGCCAAATGCACATTCGGAGTCGCATCAGGAAAACTGTTGGGCTTCATAGTCAGTGAGAAGGGCATCGAGGTTGACCATGACAAAGTTAAAGCCATCCAAGAGTTATCGCCCCCCCCCACACACAAAAGCAAGTAAGAGGTTTCCTAGGAAGGTTGAATTACATTGCTCGGTTCATTTCACAACTGACTGAAAGATGTGATCCTATCTTCCGACTTCTGAAAAAGCATAATCCTGGTGAATGGGACGATGAGTGTCAAGAGGCTTTCGACAAGATCAAGTATTATTTGACCAACCCGCCAGTTTTGGTGCCACCAGTGCCGAATAGACTGCTAATTTTATATTTAACGGTCTTCGAGAAATCCATGGGATGTGTGTTGGGCCAACACGATGACTCGGGCAGAAAAGAAAAAGCGATCTACTACCTCAACAAGAAATTTACAGATTGCGAAGTAAGGTATTCACCAGTCGAAAAGGCCTGTGGCGCTCTGGTCTGGACAACAAAAAGACTGAGACAATACATGTTGTATCATACAACGTGGCTGATCTCAAAACTCGACCCTCTCAAGTATTTGATGGAGTCCACTGCGCTGACAGGCAGAATGGCTAGATGGCAGATCCTTTTATCTGAATTTGACATCGTGTATGTCAATCAAAGGGCTATAAAAGGGAGCGCCATAGCAGACTTCCTTGCTAGTCGAGCTTTAGAGGACTACGAACCTCTAAATTTTGACTTTCCTAATGAAGACCTAATGTGTGTCGAGGGAAATGCCACAGATGACGGATACTGGAAATTGAATTTTGATGGCGCTTCCAATGCCACTGGTAAGGGAATTGGGGCAATACTAATATCCCCAGAAAGCGACTATTACCCCTTCGCAAGTAAGCTTGACTTTGACCGCACTAACAACGTAGCAGAGTATGAAGCATGCATCATGGGAATCTGAGCAACCATCGATCGTAGGATTAAACAGTTGAAGGTATACGGAGATTCAATGCTCGTGATCTACCAACTTCGAGGAGAATGGGGCACCCGAGACCCCAAGTTGATGGAATATCGAAATTTGGTCCTTGACTTGATCAAGCCCTTCTACGAAATAACCTTCCACTATCTGCCGCGAGAAGAGAATCAAATGGCAGACGCTTTGGCTACATTGTCATCGTTGATTCAAGTGAATCAATCCTCAGATTTGAGGCCGATACAAATGAGCATATATGACTCTCCAACCTACTGCTACAATATTGAAGAGGGCGAAAACAATGAATGTCTTTGGTATCACGATATCTTACAATACATAAAGAATCGTGAGTATCCAAAAGAAGCTTCAGAAAATGAGAAAAGAACGTTGCGAAGACTGGCAATTGACTACGTCCTAGATGGCGATATATTGTATAAAAAGAGAAAAGACCAAATATTGCTACGATGTGTGAATGCCACCGAAGCCAAGATGATCCTTGAAGAAGTACATGAAGGTGTCTGCGGAACCCACGCTAACGGGTTCACCATGGCAAGACAAATTATGAGGTTCGGGTACTATTGGCCCACAATGGAGAGTGACAGCGTTGAGTACGCTAAAAAATGTCACAAATGTCAAATATATGCAGACAAGATTCACGTTCCTCCATCACCGTTGCATGTGATGACATCCCCTTGGCCATTTTCCATATGGGGCATGGACGTCATTGGGCCTATCTCACCAAAGGCTTCCAATGGTCATCGATTCATATTCGTCGTCATTGATTATTTCACTAAGTGGGTAGAAGCAGCCACTTATGCGAATGTCACCAAAGTAGCAGTAAGCAGATTCCTCAAAAAGGAAATCATTTGTCGATATGGAATGCCAGAAAGCATCATATCCGATAATGCGTTGAATTTGAATAATAAGACCATAGCTGAAGTCTGTAAGCAATACAACATACGATATCGCAAATGAACGGAGCAGTGGAAGCTGCCAACAAAAACATCAAGAGAATTGTGGGAAAAATGGTAGAGACTTATCTAGACTGGCACGAGAAGCTACCGTTTGCCCTTTTCGCATACAGAACATCAGCTAGAACTTCTACTGGGGCAACACCTTTTTCCCTGGTATATGGGATGGAGGCAGTATTACCCATAGAAGTCGAGATCCCTTCCTTAAAAGTTTTGTCTGAACTAAAGTTGGATGAAGCAGAATGGGTTCAAGCTAGACATGACCAGCTCGCTTTAATCGAGGAGAAAAGATTAAAGGCTATCCGACATGGGCAAATGTACCAGAAACGGATGATGAGGGCCTTCAATAAAAAGGTTCACCCACGAACTTTTCGAGAAGGGGATCTAGTTCTAAAAAAGATTCTCCCTATACAGAAAGACTTCTGAGGCAAATGGATGCCGAATTGGGAAGGACCGTACATAGTGAAGAAAGCCTTCTCAGGAGGAGCATTAATTCTGACAGAAATGGATGGTAAAGATCTACCCAACCCGGTGAACTCAGACTCAGTCAAGAAGTACTTTGCCTGAAATCCCCTAGACACACGAACTTACCCCGTCAAGATAGCTCTAAAATGCTGGATAGTCAAATATCGGGAGCGTCAAAATTTTGTCTTTTTGTATTTTTACTGTCATCAGTAATTACTTTTGTTGTCAATGAAACTTTTGTTAATAAAAAGTATCAAAATTTTGGTATTCATACATTGTTTCTGAAATCTCCTAAAAGCATAGGAACTAGAAGCAACCCTACACAGGATAGTGTACCTTGTTAAGAGATGCTATGAAAACAGAAAATACATCATCCAAACAGATTGGAATCAGATAATCTCGTCTGGTGACAGAAACACAGTTGTCAATGTGCCGACAAACAATCAAGACAGTTGATCAAGCAATTTTGGAAAAGTCATTGTCATATGCATCTCGCATCTCATGCTAGGAACATGCATGCATACATCAAACATGGTAGGTTAGGATCATAAAATGCACACTAACCTCCACATTTTCAAATCGCTTGCAAAGAAATTGTAGGTTTTACCGCTACAACAAATAACGAAATATGAAAACGTTTCCTATTGTTAAAGCACTACAACCGATGGGTGTCACCTTATCCCAGGATCACTACTCAGCATCAAAAATACAGGTAAGGGTCCTTAACCGTTACGGTTACCTTTTTCTACTCAGTAGAAAGGGTAAGACCAATCGATGATGACTATTCAAATGTCCTTTAAAATCCATTTTTACGAATGGTCAAAGGAAATCAATCCTTTTGAATAAATCCAATCTCAGGATTGGTATCAACTGATTGTACCCAGGGGAATGGTACAACTAGCCCGGGGTAAACGGCCACCGGTAAAGGCGAATCAAATCCGTTGACCCCTGTGCATTTGGAGAAAATGCATTAAGAAGGACTATTCGAATGTCCGTCAAAATCCATTTTCACGAATGGTCAAAGGAAGGCAATCCCTTTGAATAAATCCAATCTCAGGATTGGTATCAACTGATTGTACCCAGGGAAATGGTACAACTAGCCCGGGGCAAACGGTCACCGGTAAAGGCGAGTCAAATCCGTTGACCCCTGTGCATTTGGGAAAAATGCATAAAAGAGGATTATCCAAATATCCTTTAAAATCCATTTTCACAAATGGTCAAAGGAAATAAATCCTTTGAAAAACTTCAATCTCACGTCTGATATCAACCGATTGTACTTAAGGAAATAGTACAACTAGCCCAAAGTCAAAGCTACCAGTAAGAATGACGCTTCTTCGTCAGTGTAGCAGCATGCAAACTCATTCTCAAATGGTGCTTCTTCGTCAATGTAGCAGCATTAAAACTCCGTTAGATCACGCTTCGTCAGTGTTGCAATCAAATTGAGTGTCAGAACTCAATATCCTCAGATCCCGCTTCTCCGGCAGTGTTGTAAGTGGATCAATTGACATTTCCCATCTCGGCGGCAGTGTTGTAGATGGATCGGATAAATCATGCTTCTTCGTCAGTGATGTAGCTTAAGAGTGACAGAACTCGTCATCAGATCTCGCTTCTCCGGCAATGTTGTAAGTGGATCAAATGACACTTCCCATCTCACGGCAGTGTTGTAGATGGATCAGACAAACCATGCTTCTTCGACAGTGTTGCAGCTTAAGAATGACAGAATTCGTCGTCAGGTTTTGCTTTTCCGGCAGTGTTACAAGCAGATCGAATGTTGTTCTCAATCTCAACGTTAGTGTCGCAGATAAACCGAATAGATTGTGCTTCGTCAGTGTTGCAGCTTAATCGAGCATCAGAATTCCTTGCCGTATCTCGCTTCTTCAATAGTGAAGCTAGATCAGACATCAGTGCTCATACCAAGCCATGCTTCCCCGACAGTGTTGCAGCCAGGTCAAGTCTTCGACAGAAATGATAATACCATCAGCTCAAGTTTTGTGCCGTCTTCTCCATCAGATCCTCAAGTTTTGAAGGTTTTGTCAACAAGGGCGGTGGAGTAGATCAAGTTGAAGCTCTAAAAGAAAAGGCGGTGGCCACCGAAAACCAAAACCTTACCAAAAGATCCCCAACCACACCAAAAGAGCTCTTACCCTTAAACCACTCCAGATGAAATGGGTTATTCTTTATCTTTGCTCTATTGCTGTTACACAACAATTAGCAAAGAAGGGCAGCTGTAATAACCCATTTAAATATAAAAAATATTTTATTATGCTCAATCCAATATACAACCCATATCCAAATAATTACAAACCAAGCCCAACAATCAGACCCAAATTAATCTAACCCATATCCAAATTAAACCCAACCAAACCCTAATTAACCCTAAACTAATCCCATTACCCTAAGCCTAACCGGCTGCCGCCCCACTTTCCAGCTGCCCGCGCGTGGCCGCCACGCGCGGCTATTCGAATCGCGCGTGGTGGTCACGCGCCCTCCCATTCGTCAAAGAGGCCGGCCACCGCCCGAGCCACGTGAAGACCATCGGCCAACGTCCATTCAACCTGCAAAATAAGAGGAAAATTATTAGACCTAGTTTAGATCTGAAAAATAGGATAAAAATCCTATTTTTTGTGTAAAATATACTGTAAATTAAGGGTATAAATACCCGTTCGAATGCATGTAAAACCGGTTAGAAACCGGAGCCAAAAATCAATCCAAAAAATATTATTCGAAGCAAAAACACCACCAATAGCCACGCATAACCAACCGGAAGCAAAAAAAGAAAAGAAACAAGGTAAAAAAAAGTGTGTATTCGAACTTATCTTTGTAGATCTAGGGCGATCCACAGCTCTTTTCAAAAATCTGAGGCCGGATTCGTGCTCACCACGCCGAAATGCACGAGAAAGTGGTCTCCTTTGTTGATTCCGGTCGCCGGCGCGGCGACCGGTACGGCGGTCGGCGACGGCTTGCGGTGGTCAGGCGCCGGAAAGCTCCATGTTCGAAGAGCTTTCTTTCAAAGGGCTCTCTCCTTCATTTAGAAGGAGAGAAGTAAATGAAACCAGAGAAAAATAAAGAGAAGGAATGGGCATTTAAAAGCCATGCAAAACGGCATCGTTTTGGTGCCGGCTCTTATGGCCCAAAACGGTGCCGTTTTGTGACCAGGAGCCCCGGTGGATCTACCCGAACCGAACCGAACCCGCGCATAACCCGGAAAAATGGGAAAATTGCACGCGTAGTCCCCGCAGTTCCAGCATGTTTTCACTTCGGCCTCCCAGCTTGCATATCCTTGCATTTTGGTCACTGTTTTTGCAATTTAGTCATTCTTTTTTGAATTTCTTTCAATTTTGACTTTATTATTATTATTTTCTTTCAATTTAACCCCTAAATGTTTATTTTTTGCAGATTTAGTCCCTGAAAAATCATGAATTTCTCATTTTATTAAATGTTTATTAACCGTTTTTATTACAGATTCGATACCGGATTATATTTTCGATCGTATAAAATATTTTGTAACCGATAGGTGCCGATTTCGGGCGTTGTAGGGGTGCTCACCCTTCCCTACGCGTAACAGACTCCCGGATCCAACTCTGGTTCGTAGACGCATTTTTTGGTGATCCGATCGCGCCGTTAAAAAAAAACGATTGGTGGCGACTCCCCGGACGAATTCCGGTGATTACAATAGTATTAAAATTTATCTTTCAATTGAGACTAATGTTGACACATACGAAGCATTATAAACGAGGTACAAATTGCGTTGAAAATAGTTTCAAAACTTGATTTTGTGCATGAAGATCAAGTTAAAATGGCTTGATAGACATGTTTGAGTAATTTTTCTCGGATGTTAATCTTAAAATCGACATAATTTTTAAAATTGAAGGTATGGTATTGAAACTTATCTATCGATTGAGACTAATATTGACACATGAAATATTATAAACGGGTTAAAATCGTATTGAAAATAATTCTAAATCAAAAAAAAAATTAAAATCTAATGAAGAGATTTTGATAATTAGAAAAGTAATAGTACAACGAAAAAGTACAATCAGTCGATACAAGGGTCTGAATGATTAGGACATTTATTCTTAGTATGTCTCAGATTCATACATATAATGTGTAATTTTAGTTGTCTGATTCTTTCTTGATGTTTGACCAAATCTTCATCACAATATATCCGCATTGATCATGAATAATCTTTTTTTTTTCGCATCATAGTGCACGAACTAGGCATATTGTAGGTTCATCATCAACAACATCTAAATCACATACATTTCTAATGGGAGAAAACTCATGTTGATAAACCTTGAACACGATTTTAAGTAATTCAATCTGTGGTTAGAATTTAGGATTTAGAGTCTAAAACTTAAATCCTCGCCATATTATCCAATTCGATCGAAATTGGATTCAAATATATACATATATAGTCATTTCAGTTGCCAATATGGAACTTGCACATCCAATGCAAGTACTTACATAATCAGTAGCTTTGTGCTATTCCTTTCCCTGGTAATGAGAAGTTATGCAGACAAATACGGTCGTGTTTTCGTTATAAAGCCTTGCGCGGTATACCGTTCCTTTGACGTTGTAAAAGCTGCATCAGAGGCCAGAAAATATCCAGTCTATGGAAGTCCTTAGAAGCCTGCAACACAGTGTTACTAAGTATCAGAACTGTGACACTGTAAACACTGATATGGTCTAGACATGAACTTGAAAAGCTATTGGATACCTCGACGATGAAATGAGCCCACGTATTGTTCGAATAGCTCTCCATCGTACCTTTCAAGATGGTTAAATTAAAACTTCGGATCACCTGAGCGATCTCTAGGAACAGACCATGCTCGGTGCAAAGCATCTGCAACGAATGTAGGCTGGTTATTAATTCAGAAATCTAGTATAACATGTAATCTCTTGTTGTGCAGTTCCTTAAAATAGCAATGTTAGAGACTGAACCTCTATGAGTAAGTGGCCTTGGTATGCAAGATCTTCCACAACTATGGGACATACTTTCAGTTCATCTTCAATCTCGAAACCACAGCTCGTTCCGTTTTGGTAACCATTTTTTATTTCAGATGATCTTATATTTTTCCGAGTAGTCACCTGCAGATTTGAAGTTTTGAATGCTTAAGTTGGAGCTCAGACACATCTTACTAACATGGCAGGGTCTTCACATACCTCTCGGTGCACCCATTGCCTCAATTTCTCAGCTCGGTTTGTCACACTTCTCAAATGCAGCATGTGGTTAACAGTTTGACCCAAAAGAGCATCAATGCTATACTGAATTTGTTCACGGAGTATATTGGTTATACTTTGATGGCATATCAGAAACATTATATTAGAAGCGTAAACAGATACTCATTTGAGGAAGTACTGACCTTGGCACCATTCGGGATAAGTTCTCTCAGCTCCTTAAGCCGATCATGGATCAACTGCCTATCCCTAGGCCTCGTCCATGCCTTATCACCAGCTCTAGCCTTTCTTTTAGCCACACTGGACTGCTTTTGCCCTTTCCTGGAACGTGTGTAGTCGCATCCGTTTTCGGGATTTTCGATATCAGTTAACATGCTTATTGTACTCTCAGAAGAGGCTGAAAATTTAGAACAAGAATTGGCTCCACCAACGTATGCTGAAGAAGTAAGTCTGCTCGATGGAATGGAATCGTCCAGTACACTCTGAGGTCGAGAAGGAAGTTGTCTGGTAGATGTCATGCCATGATCGGATATATTAGCAATATCATATACTTGGCCGATTACAGCTTGCAACAAATACTCTGCATCACCTACTTTGGTAGAGAAAGGGGGATCATTTCCATCAAAGAGATCACTCAATACCTCTTCACTCAAAAAAGATGACTCCCGCAAATACTCGTTGCTCTCTCTTCGAAAAGCCGGTCCAAGTGCTTTGTGCAATTCACAATCTCTGGGGAAGCTAAGGAAACAAGCATCATCAGCATAGTAGTTCACAAAAGTTGGTGCCAGAGGATCTTTGGCTGGGTAAAGATTTTCATTTCCATCTAAGATTTCTCCATGTGCTCGTATTGCGTAAGTATTACATTTGGGAAACACTTGTGATTCCTCCTTAAGACGAGACGAGCCATATAGTTCGGTCTCCTTCGTTACTAGCTGGCTGGAACATAAACATTGGCTAAGTGGTGATGACACTTCACTGAGGCTAACCGGTGGGACACTATTATTTTCGCTTTCACTTTCAGGAACATCAGGCAGATCCATTTCAGGCACCTGAAATGCATTCTGAATACTAAACAATTTATCGAGCTCAACACTGTCGACAGCAGTTGAATCTTCGGAGTTCAGCGGGCTAACTGATGCACTCGAAGACTCTTCTAACTTCTCGGAACACCTTAACATCAGCAATGATGGAGGAAACTGTGCATGAATGTAGGCAAATCTATCTTTGATATATGCAAGAATGGACAAATCTTCATCAACCTGTCGATGTGTGGAGAATAAACCGAAGAAGGTAAGATACATTACTAGGCACAACTACTCGATGCACAGACTGTTTGTATGGATACTGCAGTTTCATAAAACATCTACAATTCTACTATTATCTGTAAGAAAAATTTAGACCAAATACAATAATACATACCATCTCCAATGAGCCAAGTTGAAGAACTCCATGTGGAAGCACAGGTACCAGTACAATACTCTGCAGGAGCATCAGAAATAATCAAGTCTATCATCCATTTTAAAGATTTAAACGGTACATGTACATCGAATAGATCGAATATATTACCTTGAATCCGGATGCAAACTGAAGTAGCCATTCCTCTGGACACTGGCAATTTGAAAACAACACTTGTCAGCTTTAAGTGTATGTCATCCCTCTTAAGTGCATCACTTGTCATTAATAGAAACTCACCTCTGAAAACAAATTCGAGTTAGCTTCGCCTGTGAAAATATCATCACAGGAAACCCAGCAATGGTTCCCACTACATGCCACTTTACCAACAACCCTGAAAAATGCAGAGATCCAAAGTTACAAGTGGCAATTTAAGGCTTTAAGCATCTGAAAAATCTTAATTGTATCAGAAGAAAGGAAGATGAAGATTTCTACCCCTCTCCCCATGCATACTTAAGATTCATCATATTTTCCACCACTAGGCCAATTTCGATGCCGGTTTCGAAGTGTGATGGGATCATCTCTGTTGGTATTGGTTGAACACAATACCCATCTTCCCATGTCAAACTCCTGAAAATCAATCAACACAGCCAAACTTATCAAACAAGCAATCCAGAAGAAAATTCTGGGTGTTTTCTTATATGGTCCAAGAGCTGAAACTTACATGGGGATCAAGTGCTTAAGCTTCCAAAGCACAGCATATGTCCAAGGTGAATTGGTGCAGAAACTCTTCAACAACTGCTTTAAAACAGTAGTCGCCATTTTTTCTGAACTTTCTAAGACAAAGGTGTAGCTGTAGTTTCTCAATGGCTTTGCTATATATTCTGTCCCCGCCATAGGTGTCCGATCACGGATTTCAAATTCATCGGAAGTCAGACAATTACGGACCACAAACTTCTTTTTTCATTTCTTGCGTTCGTCGATTGAAACCAACACAATACTTAAAAACGTCAATTAACTTTCTGAAAATTTAGTAGACTGGTAAAATATGTGGAAGCTGGCATAGCATTACGTGTTATTTTGTTAAATACTCGGATACCCTTTGACTTAAATAAATAATTAATTGATTTATTGGTAGAATAAATATTTATATTATATATTTTTTAATTAAGTGTATAAATTATTTTTTGGATCAAATGAGTGTTTAATGCTTTATTCTATTATTTAAATAAGGTATTTTTTCGTGGTGGTTTGACGAAGTTAATGGTGACCGGTCAATAGTGAGAAAGGAAAATTTAAGTATTTACAATAGAGTTAGGATAACAAAATTAAAGATTTTTTTAAAGATTAAATATTTTTAATTTTTATAAAATTAATTTTTTCATAAAAATTAAAAAAAAAACATAAATAGATCATATATTAGATACTAGTTAACAAAAAAAATTAATGACTATAACAAAAAATTTATTTGAGTAAACAAAACAAAATATTAGATATTATTTAACCCAAAAAATATTAGATATTATATAAACAGTATTGAGACGATGAACTGCTTTTTTGTCCTCAGTGAACTGAACAATTTCAATTTTGTTAATTAATTAATAATAGACATTATTGGACCGACAATTTTGACATTCTCTTGCTGTTGGAGTAATGAAATAATTAATAACTTGATTAATATTTAATCTAATATTGTTGTGGACGATAAATATCGAACCATAAATAGGTACATGCAATTTTTTAATTTGGGAATCTATTCAAGGAAGCTGCTGAGGTTTCAGGGAGTTCAAAGATTTTGGGACCTTGTATAATTTATTAAAATATGGTCTTTAAAAGTAATTGTTCATGACCTCCACTAGTTATAAAATTGTAACCTTTAGAAGCAAATATCCTTTATAGAAGCCCTGTGCGATCGTTTCTATTGCGTCTGTCCAAAACCTCATTAGTTCTACTAAAACAATAGTAATAGTAATAATCAATAAGATTCCATAATCAATTGTCATAATTAAGAAATAATTATAACGTTTTAACAATTATAATTCATATTTCTTAATAACGTTTTCAAAATTTTTCAATGAATTTCGAGATTAACATCATCTAATGAATGTAGTTTATCAAAATTTGGGAGTCTCTTTTTCGGGGCCCTGTGCGGTCACTCCTATTGCGCCTGTCCAGAACCCCTACTGTGAGGTTTGAAGATGGAGACTTTATATATTAAGATGGAGTCAGAATTTAAAATTAAAGATAAATTTATAAATAAAAAATTAACTTAAAAAAATAAAAACAAAAAAAATGTTCGAGAATAAAAGACGAATGTCCTTTCCTATCCATTGTTGCATATCTTATAAAAAATAATGAATACACAAAATAATTCTTAATACTTAGTTAAACTAAAATTATAATAATTATCTTAACAAAGTTTTAGTACAATAACGGTTCATCCAGTTGACATGATTTAAAAACTTATTAAATTAATCCATTAATGTAATTACTACTAATTTATTATATTTATACTACTAATCTCAGCTTTAAACTACTGGAAGTAACTAAGATCAAGTACAGCTAAAAGAAATATCAGCAGCTACAAAGAATCTGAACTATGCTGTTTTCCCTTCATCGATGGAGGCCATCGACAAAATTCCGCCATGGTCTCTCCGAAAAGGAATAAAAACAGGTTTACGACATAGAGGTCTCAGACCATTAACGGATTTAAGAAAAGATTGGCAACCTTCTTCACCTTAATCCAGGTAAAGAAATTATTTCTCAGAAACATGAACAGCAGCCTGTGACCGAATATCGGCAATCAGGATCATAAAATGGAACTCAATGGGCTCGTACTAATGTTTAAGCCACACCACTCACATAACAAGCAGAATACAAATCTATTAGGAAGGGCTGTTGAAGCTAGAAGTTGTAAGAGAAGAAATATATCAGAGTTGAGAAATGATGGTGACAATTTCGGGACAAGTAGTTCTCCCAAGTTTTACTCCGTTAATGATTCAAAAGAGTGGTTAAACTTGGAAGGGTCTGGTCTGGTCAGGAATGGGAGTTGCTAAGCCATATTTTATTCAAGGAATTGACCAGAGGCATCAGCAATAGCTAAAGACAAATCGTTTGGGTACCCCTATTCTATTAATCAAGAAAGCATTTATCAACTAGTACTTAAAGCTAAGTATAATAAGCTCCATTTCAATAACAGAGTTACTCGGATGGCAATCAAGCACTGAATGGATACTTAAAGATAATCAGCAACTAGAAGAACTACTTAGAGAAGGTGTCATATCATCAGGCATGTCTGGACAAGAGAACACAAATAAATGAGAGAATTTACGGGAGATGCTAACGCACCGTGTGCATATCATGATAGTGAACAAAAATATACGAGTATCGTGTGATGCGTATATACACAATATTAAAAGAGGTGAGCATGAACAACAGGTTAACCACTGACAGCACCCAACTCTTAATCAAACGAAAACTTTAATATAGATAAATAAACTAAATCAACATAAAAATTGGATGCATACTCACATGATATAGACTGAACTCATAGCTCACTGTAATTGCGCCAAACTGCACGAAACTCCTCACGGAAAGTGTTAAGACGAGCCTTAAGGTTCGGTGTTCTAAAACTCGCATGAAGGAGAATGGCTGAAAGAGAAGAGATTTAGATTTAAAAATAACAAAACATATGGTGGGAAAAAGGGGGGGGGGGGGGGGACACAAGGGTGACTTACCAAGAAGTGCAACAGCAAGTGCCCATATCACAGTCAAGGGACCACATGATACATACCAAAGGATGAAACTTACTGCAACAAGCCAACAAAATGGTAAAATAAGTCATTTTATACTCCATTCAACTGCAAATTGATTAGTTCTGCTTCAATAAGGAAAAGAACATTTCTCAAACACATTGATACCAGAAGAGAACATGACAATAAAAACCCAACGAGGGCGACCACATATGTGAACTATTCTTTTCGATGATGGACGTTCACGAATAACAGGCCTGGCAATAATGTAACAGTTAATACCTAAGAACAAAAATAAAGAATATAGACTCTGCTGACATTATCAGAAGTAAATAAAACTTACGTAAGGGGAGGCCTCATCTTAGCTGCTAAATGTGGAGAGAATTGCCTCACAGTTCTAATCACCTTCTCACTAAAAGTACCAGCAAAACTATATGAAAATAATTGTTAGCATCTATAAATGTGAAAACTAAATCCAACCATAGCAAACTTCAATACTAGAGCATTAGAGCTCATCTATTCATTTCAAAGGTAACATTCAAAACAAAAACCTCAGTTACTTGAAATTCAGATACTTGTAACGTAGATTACCTATCATTCAGAAAAGCGATGCTTAACGCTGTTAAAATCGCTGCTAAAATGGAAACCGGCCTCCTCAAGAATCCTAAACCTGCAAAATCGAAGAAATTAGAAGGAAAAAGAAAATACATCTAGTAAAATAACTTCGTGCATGTGTATTTACCAACGATGAGAACAATCAGAATAAAATAATTGGTTCGATAACTGCAAAAAAATAACATAAAAATCAAGTGAGAAACTATTAGAAAATAGTATTTGACCTAGGATTCGCACTTCCCAGAACACACTCAAGAAAATTTTTAAAAAAATTAAAAGAATTTTCTTGTTTTTGGAATAATTTCATTTTTTTCTCGGAAACCAACCAAACAGCACCGATCAATATTCAACCTGATTCAAATTCTCAGAAAAAGAAAAAAAGAAAAATTACTAATATAGATTGCATTTAAAACGGTTGTTCCATTTTGCCGATGATCGAGGGACGGTTAACCGAGTGAAGAATTCGGGGAGAGGACGCGGCGGTGCTGACCAGTCAACTTCACGAAGCGCGTCGATGAGATCCTGGGCGGTTACATTTCCCCAATCCATTGAATTTGTAATATTGGATCCTCTTTGTGTTCACTGGAAGTAAAGCAATCAATTTCAGAAGAAGAAAATAGTGACGGAATGGAATTTAACGACCAACTGAAATACAGGTTGATGGAGTGATGTGTTCGTGGTGGGGAGCCTATTGATTGTTTTGGAAGGATTGAGGCAGTCAGTATTAATTCAAATTAATTTGAATTATAAAATAAAATTTTAAATAATTTAAATTTTTTAATAATTAATTAATTAATTTTCAAGTTCGAATCAAATCTATTAATTCTATTTTTTTTATTCAACTACATTGGTTACAGTAGTATCTGTTTTAGAGTATACTCTTAAGCTTTAAAACTCAATCACTGTGCTGATACTGGTACTCGAACCAGTGACCTCTAAAAACAATCACCGTTCCTTTAACGTAGATAGATTGTGCATTAATTCTATCTATTAATTCTATGGAGTATGGACATTAAGGCCTAAGCAGTTTGGAACTACACAAATGCAAAATTTACCACCGGGCACCGGGGTTTCTCGGTTAACTGGCAGGGATGCTTGATAGAAGCATCTTCAGTGTCTCCTACACCAGGAACCACCTTGTAGTACTCGGGCAGAATCCCTCTGTACAAGCCACCAAGGCCTTCAGACCGGATTATGTGCCTGAAAGTCCCAAACAACCCAGTTTTGTAAACACGGGCTCGTCCAGCAGTCCCTTCCAGCTGCATACGTCTCCTCACAAGATCAACAGGAAATGTAACTGCAAATCACCCATGAAGTAAAAGGAAGTGAGACCGAGATCAGAAGCAGCGTGTAAATAATCAAGAGTCAGACCAAGCGGCAAGGTTGCAGATTATTTAACCTGTTGATGATGCAATGCCCGAGAGACTGCCACAAGCAAGACTAACCATGATAGGGGATTCGCTGGGACTGATGTAAAGTGAAAGAAATTTTCAAAACGATTTACAGTTGAAAGGCACCAAGCAGAGACCCTAATATCTCAAGAAGCTGTTGAAAAGTTCCAACTCTTGCCTCCATATTCACAATATCTCAAAGTTTTCTCCTTGGAAAAAGGGGGAGTTTTGGGGTTCTAGGATTTGATTTCATATCATATGGGTTTTAAAGAAGTGGGGAAATTCAAGGGAAATAGGTATTCATTTGTTGAATTTGGTAAAGTTTGAAGTTTGAAGAAAACTGAAGAAACCCTAATGGGAATTTTGGCGGTTTAAGGCTTTTTGGGAGATGGGTATTTAGCTTAGGAATATTCTTTCTGTTCAAATTTTGGGTTTAGTCCCTCTATTGTCTTTATAGTGACTGCAAATTTAAAATCTTAGAATTGTACATGGAGAAGAAGACTTTAATGTAGCAAGTCAATAATTTCTCAACACTGACATAATGAGAGCAAATTGAAATAATGGCCTCAAATGCTTCTTTCAGCCCACAAAATCATGCAAAAGCTGCCCTCCGATCACGTCCCTTACGATGTTTCGATTTTGTGCTTCTAACCCACCGATAATGTAACCTTCATTGCTTACCTCAACTCTGATGCCGAAACGCTGAGCTGCATTGATAGGAAAAGGATCTGGTAAGCCAATGCCATTGTTCTGATGAAGACCCAGGGTCAAGGAAACGCCACCGGTACTTCCCCCTGCCATGTTAATGCCGCTACCGACACCAACATGTGGATGGATCGACAAGCTGTTGTATGGAAAGTTGAGCGGTTCACTTCCCATATGTATATCAGTAAATTCGCTTCTTGTTCGCTTTGATGCCGTATCTTGAACCCTTTGGGTCGATGTCGACGGATGTTCGGATCCAAGAGAGTTTGCCGAAGACAAATGATCGCTTGACTTGTTGGCGTTTTGGACCTTTTGGGAAGCCTTTTGAACTTGTTTTGTTTCCAGCATGTGTATTTCTTCCACCATTGGCTTCCACAGCCTTACTCTTGCATTTATAAACCAATTCGAGACCTGGTTCAAAAGAATGTTTCAAGGCTCAAATAAACACAGCCTCCAATGTCAATATCGAATTGCTAATTTAAATCAAAGCACTAATGATTAGTGGAAGACTGTTAATGAACATAGGAAGGATGGTTCATTGCACACCTGGCTACGAGATAGACCGGTTTGCTTTGCCAACATTAGTTTGTCTGTATCAGTTGGATAACTAAAACATAAAATATAAATGTCAATGAAGTAATGCACGCATATAAGGTCATCAAGGAAACAAGATTATGGGTTTTGTCTATGCCATTCAAGTACTTACGGGTGTAGAAAGTGTTCAAAAAGCCATGCTCTAAGTACAATTACAGCACGCTCAGGAAGACCGCGTTGTGGCTGCCAAACCGGTTGGTGCTCAAGTGGCCATGACTTAGGAACAGACCGGTTATAAAGGCTTCTGTCGGAGCTTCCGAACTTTGAACCCTCATCCTTTTCGGGGCATACCTGACCATGAGATTTGTTACTGAACTGCAGCTGGTCGGTTATTGCATTCTTCAAGAAACTGAAATGTTTAGACAAGGCTTTCAACGCCAAGTTTGCATATGGAGCGGCATTTCCCAGTCCAGCAACGCACTCGAACGATGCAACTATAGCTTGCATCTGCTGATAGTATTGCTTGTACCTCCTGAAAACCTAAAAATGATAAACATAGTTAGCAACTTGCAAAGTTTGACGACGCTGGAAAACATAAACCCATTACAATAATGAGGCTAAATTATCAAAAGAGATAAACTGACCCTAGAAATACTGTAATACATTATAAGTTTGATCAGACAACATTGCTCGAACCCGGGACATTAGGAGACTGCCTCACCAGGACAGTGTTCAAGGAAATTATAACCTAGTATAGTGTCCCATGTGAGATTCATTGCATTATCAAAGCATATGTTCTTTTCCAGCATCCATCCGTCCATCGTTCCATATAATTTTATGGTTCGTCTCAAAAACACAATATTCACCTGTTAGCTAGTACTAGTAATATAGCAATAACATGCAGCTAAGTTCTCTCCGGCAAAAAGTAGACAGTAGGAGCTAGCTGCTTGTCTTCTGTAAGAATCTGGCAATAAACAATTATGCTTTTTACAAACTTTTTTGGGAGATTTATCTTTTCAAATGTGTTCCTTTAATTATTTTAAAGCATATTAAGCACCAAACTGAGCGGGCAATGCCACTTATTACAAGCCTTTCTATGGTTGTCAGGCACTTTATTAACACCAATCTTCCTGCATATATTCCTTCTCCTTTCACCTTTTCCTAAAGAGGTAATAATATATTTTTTGTGATCTTTCATGAAATACAAGAATCCAATTCGCACAGTATAGAAATACAGGCTAGGAAAGGTTTTAATTATAAGCAGAAATTGCATGTTGGTTCAAATTCAATATCTGACTAAACCTAACGCCATTAAAGAGTATCTGACTAAACCAGAGACTGACAGAAATGCTCGGGCTTCACAAAGAACTATCACCAAGGAAGATTAAAAGGCGACAAGGGACATGAATCCGAATTTAAGGGAAAACATACACATCAAAACATAAAATGCATGTTCTATTACCTCGTCAAGCATTGAAAATAGCCTCGATTTCTTTCTTCCACTTTCATCGCCATCTCCCATTCTAAGAGAATCATCAATAATAGCAGTGGCACTCAGATTCTGCAATGGAGATTCCATCAAGGAAGAGTCGGGGGTGATTTTCTCAACGTAACTTCCCCTTCCCACATCGCAAAGCTCTTCTAATAACTGTTGTGCCGGACTCAGAAACCTCGAACCCTTCAAAATAGAGGCGTAACCCGTGAAAGGACCGAGAGGGACCGAGCAACTGGAAACCTCGTTCCAAGTAGAAGCCACGTATCCGGTGGGAGTAACCTTGTCGATGTAAACAGCTGAGTCGTACCTTCGTATATTTAACCCCATAAGAAGATTGTTTTGGTGGGTATTATGAGACGATAAAGAAAGAGACAGGCCTTGACCGGTGGCACTAGGCTCGGGTTTATATACGACTTCAGCGCCGTTATTATAGGACGAGTGGTCGAAATCTCTTAAGTTTTGAAGGTTATGAGGGATATAAAGAAATGGGTCGTTGTTATTATTCGTGTCCTGAATCGAGCTAGGATTGTTCAAGGGTGAATTCAAATAAGGGTGATGAGCTTTATTAGAAGTTGACGAAGAAGTAGAAGAACCATTAACGATCCCACCAGCAAAGCCCATGAAATTCACACCTTCTTCTTTAACAACACAACTGGGGTTGTTTTTTCCAGTCTGGTGGTGGAATCCATGGCTACCAGGTCCAGCAGTGGCAGCTAACAAATCAGAGGAAAGAAGAGAAGGGTCGTACAAAGGAAGAAAACCTGAGCAACCGGCAAGAGCAACAGCCGTTGGTTCAGCAGAAGCTGGGTGGTTTTGAGCCACAACTCTTAGCTTATCTCTTCTGCTTTGTTGTGGGACATGGTAGGGCTCAAACCCCTCTGCCATAGCCACTCAAAAAAGAACTTTCCTAAAAGAAAACCAGTCAAAAAAGAGTACTGCAACAACAACAAAAATCAGAAACGAGGCAGAATGGAAGAGTATACGTGTGAGTGAAAGAACAGTGAAAGAGCAAGATGGTGATTATCATTGGGAAGGATGAAATGAAAGGATCTGGTGTTCTTTTTCTTGGCTTAAAATACAAAAATAAGACCATTAAATTCTAATATTATTAAATTAAACTTAAAATTTTATATTTTTCGAACTAGCATCATTAAATTTTATTTTTTTTATTTCAGGAACAGAACAGAACAGAACACAACTTGGTCTCATAGTTGTCTCAAACTCCACAAAATCTATCTGTTTTGTTTCTGTGTTCATGGAGGAACTGAAGTGTTGGCGATGGTAGTGTTTGGAGAAACCGGAGGATGACCGGATACTTCCTGTAACAATGGAACACCACTGTGTTTCGGATATTTCTGACAGAAAGTTTGGGGAGGGGGTTTGTCGTTTTTCAAAACTTTTTTGGTCTTTTATTGATTCGTTAAATTTTAAAATTGATAATTTATTGTAATTACTTAAATAATTCCTTAATATTTGTATTTTAATTAAATAATTAAAATAAGATCAATTCAATAATTAAATAATTACACAGATAAATATTCTTTTGATTATGAATTATGTGTACAACCTGTGTTAACGCACGTGATCAGGTAAGATATTTGATCGACATACCTGAAAGTGTGAGTTTGCCGTTTTCAACACTCATCCTATCTGACGATGCTTTAGACTCTCTCCCTTAGTCATCATTACTAGTATTAATTTACTATTTTTAAAAAATTAAATTTTTTATTTTTATTTTTGAACTGTAGACCTGTGGGAAATAATTATTTTTGTCAATCCTGACAGCGCAAGTGATTGTCTTAGAACGGTTATCGGACATTAGACTCGAAACAACTTGTTTGTTGAATGTATTTATTCAAGACAAATCTAAAAAATTATTCTTAATCTTTGTGGCATCCAATATACAAAAATTGGATTAAAATGAGACATTACTTTCGCTCTATTTCAACTTAAAAAGTAAGAGACTGATTGTGTTCATTATAAAGTTTGTTTGGAATTCGATTGTTTATCGTATATAAGAAGAAAAAAATTCCGAAAAATTTACAAACATACATAGGAATTAGGTTGAACTATTTGATTGTATCAAATTTATTATGGGTATCCAAGTACAAGGTAAAAATATATACATAAAGGATGTAAATAGAAGTATATGTACAGATCGAGTAATTCCACAAGAGGAAGACCACCTAAAAATGATTATAGTGTTTGTACTTATTCTCTAATTTAAATAAATAAAATTTAAACACTTATTAAAAAATAAAAACATTTCTTTAATATATTACTTTTATTACGTTAATTAAATATAGTTAATAGTTAAATACGTGGCATATATATTGAAAATTATAACTAATAAAATTACAAATAAAATTTTAGAAGTTCTATACATTGAAAGTTAAAAGTAGCGGTGCAATATTTAAGAAAAATAATTTTTCCGACCATTGCAATATTTTACCAAGGAAGCCAAACGAAAATAATTAGATATATATTAACTAGTAATCTTCGTAGTATGGATAAATTATAAAATTTTAAAGAAATAAATATATTCTTAACGGAAATATATAAAAATAAAAAATTTAAAATGTATTAATTTTAAAATTTTAAGAGAAATGATTATCCCTTAGACTCTTAGTTTAGGAAAAGTACAGTAACTGACCATCCAGTTTGTTGAGTAGTTGAGGTTACTAGGTGAATTAAAATCGTTTATTTTTAAATAATTATTTAATAATTAAATATCTATTAATTATATGTAAATAATAGATGATGATTTATCTTCAAAAATTAAAATAAACAAATTTGATTGGCTCAAACAAAGGATGACGTGATAAATAAAGTTCATCTTATAATTTTTCGGTGGTCAAAGTTTTTTTAACAAAAAATTAATTGATAAACCATATTTATCATGTCATCTGTAGTATCAACCATCTAGATTCGATTGATTACAAATCTGTGGATTTAATTTGGATTTTTTTCGAATCATGAACTGTTACTAGTGTTTATTTAAGTCTTACCGAATAATGATTGGTTTTAATCAAAAATCAAAAATTGATTTTTAAAAATATTTGTTAATTCAAACACAATAGGAATTTTTTTTTAATCTTATCCACAATACTATTTTATTTTAGGTAGATTTGATAAACTTAACTCAAAATATTTAAAATTAGGTATAAATTATTTGTTTTTTAATCGTGTTTCTAGGGTATATGGTTCAAGAGTTGTGATTATAGTTTAAGAAATTAGAGGTAGAGTGTATTTTTTAAGGCGTAGAGTTTAGGATTTAGAATGCAAAAAATTAAGGTAATGGTTTAAAATTAAATTTTTTAAGATTTTTTGACAAGGACTTAAAAAAGGTCATGATTAGAAGGCTGAAGATTTCTATTTTTTAAAATCTAAATCATTTTACATGTAAAATTTTATGCCCCTAATCGTGCTCTTTCTATGTCTCCTATTAAAAAAATTATTTTTTTTAAACTCTAACCCTAATTTTTAACATCTTAAATTCTCACCCTAAAAAATACACCATACTCTAAATTCCTTAAACCATAACCCTTAACCTTGAATCATAAATCCTAGACTATTAATTTAAATTGGGAGCATTAATAGATACACAATTAAAAGATAAACGATTTACGCTTTTATTTTATTACAGATATAATCAGGGACGGAACCAAAATTTGTGGTTGAGGGGGGCAAAATATAAATATTTAAAAGTAAGGAGGGTAAATTCATAAAAAAAATCGATTTTAAAAAAAATTAAATAAGAGGATAAAAGTGAGGAAAAAAAATCTTAGGGATCGCCCCCACCCCACCCATGTAGCTCCGTCCCTGGATATAATATAGACTTAAACATTATAGTTTAAACTTATTCAAATCTGAACTAAACCCAAATTAAAATCGATTTAAAATTTAATCAAAAAATACACAAATTAAAACTGATCCAAAACCATTAGAACGTGTAACGATCCAAACTTAGCATTGAAAATCCATCTCCCTCAAATTCCTGTCAGAAACCAAGATCTGGGTGTTTGGAAATGGAGGTGACAGACATGGGGGAAACAGCTGCTGAAACCACACATTTGGAGACCAAAATGTCTGCCCAGCACTTCGCACAAGACAGAGAACTTACCGTGGGAGTTTGGACTCATCAATACACTACAAAACAGAACTCATCAAACGTTGAAAATCACGTGTATAAAATTTATAAGTCTGTTAATTCAAATTAAATATTATATAAGTTTTTTACGAGAATAATTATTTTAATATAATTTATTTTATTTATAATATCAAAATTCCAACTCTCACCTATTAATTATTCTTTTTCACGTTAACTTAATGAAGGACTAACGTTTTTCACTTCATTTTCTTTGATTCAATAATGAATATCAACTTTTTCGATACTTAAAGCATTCATTAAGACAAAACTGATTGAATCCTTCACCCACCATTGCTTAGATTCAACATTGTACGACATTTTCTTTCTTTATTTTGAATCATTACAGCTTTAATTAAGCTAATAGGTTAGTCCTTCAACAACATTATTATTACATGACCTCTCAACATGTTGTCTTACTCTAGACAAATATATAAACAAATTGTTTCATGGGACATGTGAAAAGAAAGCTTTGAATGATTTATTTTTGTGCAGCTGGAACCTGGAAGCAGTAGCTCAAGTTGTTTCGAAAGCGTTCACTGTTATTAGGTCACCCAAAAGTGTAACAATCTTTAATTATTACAAGATAAATGCACTTTTTAAGACAAAAGAATAGAGATAATCCAAAGGATTATCCTCACTAACAAAGGGATTAATTCGAAATCTCTGAAATTAAAGTGTAACGAGACCCTAAGCCCAAATTGGTTCACACTGTTCGGGGGAATACTTAAAGTACTGTATAGGGTTTGGGAATTACGTAGAACGTATAGTAGAAAAAGTCTGAAACAAATATTCTAAAGCACATTTGGTTTGTTTTGACTCCACTGACTCCTGTTACAACACGACTTGGACTTGGTTTGGTCGGTCCAAATCGTTTTCATTTTGTTATGGAAGAATAACCAAACAAGAAAGATACATCATACATGTGCTTAGACATGGTCAACGCTCTACATATCCATGGCTTAAAAGTAACATTTTTAAACAACAATGAAAAACAAAAGATAATTAGATTATCATCAAAATTGAGATTTTTTAAGGTAATATAGTTTATATCATCTAATTTTTTTAATATTTGGATGAATTTTTTAGATTATTTAAATTTTAAATTATTATAAATTTAGATGTTTATTTTAATTTTAAATTGATTTTGTTTCAAATCATTCGGAATGTATACAACATATTCACCCAAAAAATATGGGAACAAAACGAGTTCATGTCTGTAACGCCGACTTTTCTACTTCAATCGATAATCTGACCCCACGCGCTTGCCTTACAAGACCAAGTCACGGAAGCTCAATCCAGCGTACACAGGAGGTGTGGATTTCAAAAAGGTCTATGAAATAGAGTGGATAGGAAGGTGTTGCGTCCACGGGAGGAGCACCGTCAAACAACGGACATTATACTTTTCACCGCATCGTCTATAATTTTAATCAATTAGATTTATTTATTTTATTTTTTTAAGATGAATTATTATCTTTTTTTTTACTTATAATAAATGAGTAAATAGTGATGGGTGCATAAAAATCTTATTTTTTACCAATTAAGGACAAATTTAATGGCAATATTAGATAATTTTACTTATTTTTCATATTTCAGCATCTGAATACTCAAATCATGAATTTATTTATTATTTGACATAAAACAGATGCATTTTATGGTTTTTTTCCTAGGCAGGAAACCACATCATAGGAATGGCCAAACAAAAAAACGGATGTTGGTAAAGAAGTTGAAATGCAGTTGAAGCACCCGCCACGACAGCGTTTTGAATGCCGCAACAATAGATTGATGATGACAACTGGTGCTCGACAGATAGAGAAAAAGGTTGCCTCGACGGAGGTTGCTTCGGCGAAAGTTGCCACAGCGAAGGTTGCCATGACAACAAAATGGCAACCACAATCATGGTTTGTCGCCAGACATTGCAGCAACATGTTACGATAAGGAATAAACAGATCAGGCCAAGAGAACTGTACTGATGCAGTTCCAAGACGAGACCATTATGACAGCAACCCGTCGCGGCAACCGATGCCAAGGCAGCACCTGAAACACAAATGTTGATATGATAGGCGATCTGAAGAGAAAAACAAGGTGGACGTTCTAAGACAAGTAACATAAAAATCGGAGCTGAGAAACGCATGAAAAGTCAAGGTCAAAGCCACGTGAGAAAAGAATCCTTATAGGAATAAACTAGGAAATAAAATAAAGATCTTTTATTTATGTACTTAACTTGTGTTTTACTCCTAGTCGAATTCTTACTTTGGAAAGGTTTGCCCTAGACTAAGCCTATAAATACCATAGCCTATGTAGAGAAAAAAATATCTCGAAATCAAGTTTCATAGAAAAACCCTAAATTCCTCCATCGTCCCCTTCGGAGTTTAAGTTAGTTTGTGGAGTAATTGTGAGAGAAAATTTGTAATTTGTTTAGTTTTTATTAATGCAATTTCAGAATTCATATTTTATTCTCTCTTGGTATTTACTCTTCTTTGCATATGAGCTCGAGATGATATTATGTGAAGAAAAATTTATTTGTCTAATATCGGGAGAGTTAGGCTCACGAAACGAGAGAATACGGTCTTTGCTCAAGGGCATTGACTAATCCGGTTTAGAGATAAACCGCCTTGGATTTCAGTGACTAACAAGACGCATGTGTTTGGTTGTTGTCCGCCCTTGATTCACGCCGAGAGGTATCATCAAGACGTGGGTTTAACAGTTCTCTTCGCTTAGGGATAAGGAGGAGACAAACAAGGATGTTCTGTCGAATTATGAGTTGTTGGATTGTCGACAAGGCATAACCCCGCCTAGGCAGCTGCGACAACCCTTTGTGCGACTCGCCGAGCCGACAGTTCAACCCTATTGCATTATAAGAACAAGACAATCACATTCTAATCCCACATCACGAAGCACTCTAACCTGCCCTACTTTTCCATCTTTGATTTCTTGATCACTTATCTTTATTGCTTTAATTCCTATGGGTTCGACATCTTAAATATTATAATTTGACAAAAGGTGGAAGGACGAATGCTTCATCATAAAATCAGGATTTTCTAACCTTCACCAGATAGGTATCAGATAAATACTTTAAAATAAACGAATTCGATTACATATATCACAAATTAAGAAAATTTGAAAACGACACGACAGAAACAAAGGTATAAAAGATAATAGAAGGATAAAGTTTGACCAAATCAACTTACCAAACTAAAAGTTAAATATTACTGGTACTTTGTCTATTACTTTAGGATTAGACGTTTTAAATTAAATTAATATTAAATTTATAAGTTATATTTTGTAAATTAAATTTGAGTAGAGAAATTAATTTGAGTTTTCAAGTTTTTTACAGATTAACTTAGGTTAAATAACTTTTTATATCTATATATATAATACTGATATGTGTAATTATTCTTTTATATGTGATATATATAATTAATATATAAATATAATAGAAAAACTTGATTTGATTTTAAAAATTATTAAACTAAATATTTAAAAAATTAAACAATTAAAATTTTATTTTATAACTTAAATTTTATTTATTTTTTAAATTAAGTCAAAATAAATTAAATTATTTTATCTTAAATAGAGTTAAATAGTTTAATTTTTTAAATAGAGTTTTACTTCCACGTCATTTTTTTTTTCTTCTTAATCTCAAATTCCCTCATGTTTACTAAAACAGTCATTAAACCCCTCAAATATCAATTCTGAGCTAGTAATCAAATTTTGTAGGTTGCTATTAAATTTTATGGTAAACTCAAATATAGTTATCATACTATGGGGTTAGTATCGATCTGACTATAATGTTTTAAAAAGAATCAAATATACCGATAAACTATTAGTTTGATATTAAAATAGTCATCTGCCGTTAAGGAAGTAATACACTGTTGATGTGGTAGTTAAAGATAAAATAGAATAATTACATATACACTAAAAGTAATTTATTTAGCAAAATAAAAACAATAAAATAAAAAAGGAGAAATGCACTAAAAATAAATTAACAAAATAAATTAGGCATTTTTTTCTCTCAATATTGAATTTTGTTTCGGTGTTGGTTATGAAAAGGAATTTTAACGAGATTCTATCTTTTATAGAAAAAATATAACAAAATTGTCTATTTTTAGTCAAGCCGAACTTGATAAGCTTTGAACTCGAGCCGAACCTAATAATATTATTTTTAAGCTGAACCTAAACCTAAAATTCTGAACTTGCTAAAACTCAAATCCGAACCGAACTTAATCCGACTTATATCGGCTCGTTATCCCCCTAATTTCAACATGAAAGCCAAGTCAAAGGCATTCAAAATGTTTTACTATCGAGTATCGACACTAGATCTTGCTTTACTTTAAAGAACAAATGAGGGCATCTCAGCTGTCACCTTCACATGGAAACTGCATCCGCGTAAGCCAAAGTGCTGAACTCCTGCCCCACTCTGTTCCTACTCTGCTACGATCTAAGCTGCCACCGCCCGTAGAAACAGAGGACAGAACGTGGGGGGCAGTTGTTAACGTCATCTTTAAGCAACTCATGGGATATTTTGCCTTTCAGAACCAGTACCACACAGGACCAAAATCTATCTTTCGGTGATACATTTAATTTATATATATCAGGTTTTAGAGTGGATTTTTTCAGAAATTGAAAAGGAAATTCGGAATCGGTGCTTGTTTTATTTCCCAACAGGGGTGCAACTGCTTTATTATTAAATCTCAGCAGCAAGCAAACCATTTCTCGTATCAAGACCACTTCTTTGCTGATGGAGGAGGCTTTGGACGACGGTGAGTTTTGGCTTCCGCCTCGGTTTTTAGCCGACGATAACTTGTTTTTCGATGGGGGTGAAGTTAACGACAATACGCCCAAGGACTTGTTTCACAACGAGTTACCGTCGGATTTAAGTTCTCCGGTTGAGTCTGTGGTGGGTTCTACAGAGACATATAGTGACGAAGAGGATTACCTCGTGGGGTTAACTCGTCAAATGGCTCACTTTACTCTTGAAGATGATTGTGGTGGCACTGGCAATGACCCTGCGTTTGCCTATGAAAACTCCAAGGTCTGTTTAAGATTAAAGACTTAATTTTTCAATGGGTTTTTGATTCGATGATTATTTCTTGTTCCTGTTTCATTATTTTTGCTACCGTTTTTTAGGATTGGGTATTGTTTACTTATCCTGAATCGACACGCCATGGAAGCTCAAACTGTCAATCTCGAGTTTTATCACCGCAGGCCACATGGGATCTGCTTTGTTCAGCGGCAGAGGAAGCTACGAGGGTACGGTTGAAAGAAGTTCGACCACCCCAAAAACCGTCGCCAAACCAACCTCCATCTCTTCCATGGCGGAACACCCAAGTAAAACCTTTAAAGACATAGCTAAAAACTGCTTCTTCTTCTGAATTTCCCTCTACAGGCTATTAATTTGGCTGTGTTTCTTTTTTCTCTCAGTTTCAGCAAGTGGAGAAAAGCCAGGTAATGGTAAAACAACATAACCCACAAGTTTGGGGAGGAAAGAAGCAACACCATCAGAAGCATCTGGTCCATCAAAACAGTGCTAATAGGCCTTCGGGTTTGTTCCCTCCTGCTGCATGCCCCCCTCTTCAGCAACAACCCCATCATCAAATTAGGTCGGGTATGCAGGCTGTTTTCTTGGACAACCCGACTGGTAAAAGGAAATGTGCTGGAACTGGTGTTTTCTTGCCTCGCCGTATTGGTACTCCTGAACCCCGCAAGAAGCAAGGTCCATGACTGTTCTTTGTTCCATAAAAACACATTGCTAATTGCTCTCTTTGCTGTTCCTAAATCTGATTTTCTACTCTATTTCTTGGCAGCTCGTCCTACTGTTTTGCTGCCAGCTCGAGTGGTTCAGGCCTTGAACTTGAATCTGGATGATATTAACGCTCAACCCCAGCTTCGCTCTCGGTTTAACGTGAGTGTCACTACTGATAGTGGTAAAAAGAACTTCCTGGGCAACAATCTTACTTGAATTGCTGTTGAACTTGTCTGGTTTATGAACTATTTCCGAAGCTTAGAAGTGGTGGGAAATGACTTAGCTAAGCAAAACAAGTTCGGACAACATCAAGGAATCTGCCATGAGATTCGGTTACCTTAAGAATGGACATATTCATATGTTACAACTGAAAAAAAAAAAAAAAAAGTGGAAGTTGGTAGTTTATTCTGTTTTTTAATTTCGAACCAAAAGAGTTCACAACCATATAAGATCCTTAACCTACGAAAATATGGTGTTTTTTAAAATATGAAGAGAATTATTATTATTATCATCGGAATGGGTTGATGCAACACTTACAGAAACATCACTAAATTCTATTAAACTTTAGAAGCGACGCCATTGCCAGACAAGTCCTCCTGCTGCTCGGTTTCCATAGCCAAACCACGAAACTTGACGACAAAGAACCCCACACCATGCCCAAGAATTGCAGCTATGAAGATCCCAACATTGTAGGACATAACAGAGAGCATAACCATGTAAGCCAAGCACATCCGAACCACATGAACACTTGTCTGAATGAAAACTCCAAGGATGGGTTTGGTCCCAGGTTTAGCTGCAGCCGGCAACAGGGTAAGAATCTCAACGGCGGCACCTAAAATCAGAACGAAGAAGAGGGCCAATACGTACATCCCGCTTTTGCTTCCCGGCCACCCCGAGAAGAGAACCGTTACATCTTTACCCCAATAGAAGCTCATCTGCATGTTCATCGAGTTCATGCTATTATTTGAGTTAGGCATGTCCATGTCGACAATAGATTTTCTGGGAGAAAAGCTCGAGAAAATTGAAGAATTGCCGGAGGTGGTTTTTTCTTGGAGTAGCTGTTTTTAAATAAACAAAGCATGAAGTAACGACGAAATTAACACATTGGAGATGATGATGATGAGTAATTACTACTTAAGACATAATTTTATCACTGGATCCCCTTGGTAATTTTTGTTTGTTTCTGATAATTTTTATAAAATCTGCAGAAGTGGTCTCAAATAAATGCTCAATGTCACCAACCAAATGACATTTTGTGTGCAGCCATGCCCATAACAGAAACATCTATACTCCTCTCTCCGGACGTTGTTGTTTGAGTGGGATGTGAAGTTTGTTCACTTTGGAGATGAAGATGAAACTATGAAATTCATTTTTTATAGAATAAATCCCAAATTAGATAATTGTAGACGAACGGAAACAATTATTTCAGTTTTTTTCTCCAACTTTAAATTATTGAAAATAAAATGAAACTATTGTAAGGGTGTAAATGAACCGAGCTTTAACACACAAGTCTTTATTCATATTAGTTTATTTATTTTTAAAAAAATTTATATTCGATTCATGTCCGTGTCTATTAGTTTAGCATTTGTGAACATGTTCATTTACATGTTCACGAAGATGTTTGTTTATTGTCCGCATGAATATGTTAATAAAAATTCATGAATCTGTTTGTTTATAGTCAAAATGGTGAAATTATAGTACCAGTCTTTAAACTCCTTAGGCTTTATAATTTTAACTCCAAAATTCATCTTGTGTTCAATTTAGTCCATATCTTCATCAATATTTAAAATATAAAAAAAATAGAACATGATAAACGGAATTATGAACAAGCTTGTTCATGAACATAAACAAAAGTTATACAAATGTATAAAGAAAATACACTTCTATTCATATTCATTATATAAAAATTTTGTTTACATTCGTTTATTTAACTTAATAAATGAATATTATAAAAATAATTTATTGACAGTTCACCGGATAATCTACTTATTTTCGTATTTGAATATATACACTAAGTTTTCTTTAAACAAACAAGCAGTTATAAAAAAAAACACAAACAAATCAGCTGAGAATATATATATATATATATATATATTTATATATATATATATATATTTTTGTGAGAAGTGCACCCAGTCTACCAGATTTATTTAATACTAAAACTAAGTGTATACACTCCAAATCAGTTTCAGAACAAGACTGTCCAGGCTCTGATTCAGCTGCTTACAAGGAATGTTTCTGTCCCAACTGCAACAACTTACATTTTTCATTTCACTCATTAATTATTACTTAATTAACTTGTTAAAAGGACTTGATCAAACTTACCTCATCTCTCCCCAACTAAACACATTGAAATAAAACCTATAAAATGTATCAAATTGAGTTTAACAATTTAGCAAGTTGAAAGTATGTAAAAAGTTAGTTTTTTTTTTGACCAAGTGTAAAATGTATTTTCGAGAACAGAAATCCTATATCTTTTTTTGGTGTCTCTTTTTATGTTCCACACTAAAAATTAGGTTTAAGGTTAGGGTTTAGAAAATTAAATGTAGGTTGTATTTTTTATGGTTTAATTTAAGGTTTAGAGTTTATGAATTTTTAGTGTAGGAGTATAAAAAGGGTATCAAAAAGAGACATCGGATTTTTGTTATTTGACTTAATCCATGCAGATAGTGTAAAAATACATACATACAAGTATACTCTCCAGTATTTTATGTATAAAGTGACGTAGATGACTTTATTCAATACTAGTATAGTATCCAATCCCAATACACGACTTTTGTTATTTGAAATTTTCCATACATATATATTATACGATATGGTGCTGGACATCATTTTCTTCAGTTAAATAACAATATATATTGTCAAAATCCATCATAATAAACCCATTGATTGCCCGTTCCAAATTCATAAAAGCATAAAATATTTAGCTAGTACGGTGTTCTTACGCATTGTTGAGACCTCGCATTTCTAGTATATATAGAAGCTCTTGCTTTTCTTACCATCCCATAAAAATGGGGCGACATATCTTCTTGTTTGTCTGCAGTACTTTGCTTCTTTGGTCTGTCTCCATAGCTTCAGCTGCTGGAATAGTGGAGCGCACATTCTATGTAATGATCTACTTGTATAACTAAGTGGTGTATTAAGATTGTTCACCTAACTCTGGTTAGTACATAACTTTGTTGGCAGATGAGAAATTTGAGTGTTACTAGGCTGTGCAAAAGACAAGTGATTACTGCAGTAAATGGTAGCCTCCCCGGTCCGACGATCCGCGTTCGAGAGGGCGACACGCTGATTGTTCATGTTTTTAACAAGTCACCTTACGACTTGACTATTCACTGGTAGTATTTGTTTTTAGTGTGTGATTGTTTTGGATGTTATGTTATGAATTGGGGGACTGATTGGATTGTTGATTGAGCAGGCATGGAGTGTTTCAGATGCTGAGTAACTGGGCAGATGGACCTAGCCAGATCACTCAATGTTCTATCCGACCGGGACACAAGTACACATATAGATTCACAATCGCCAGACAAGAGGGAACCCTTTGGTGGCATGCTCATGTCTCGTTTCTCCGTGCCACCGTCTACGGTGTACTCATCATCCTCCCTCGACGTCGTCACTCGTATCCGTTCCCTAAACCCTATAGGGAAGTTCCCATCATTTTAGGTAAGTGGTGGAAGGATAATATCGTTGATGTGGAGAGACTGGCGGCTGCTACGGGGGCTCCCCCTAGTCTTTCTGATGCTTTTACAATAAATGGATGGCCTGGTGATCTCTACCCATGCTCTAAACATAGTAAGTCAACTCAATATTTTTAAATTTTAAATGTCAGTTTTTATTATTTATATTCAGAATTAATTGATTTTAGTAGTAAGTAATTTTATTTTAGTAAATCACATGGATTTTCTGATCAGATATGTACAAGCTTACTGTGGTGCAAGAAAAGACCTATCTCTTGCGTATTATCAATGCTGCACTAAATAATCAGCTCTTCTACAAGATTGCCAATCATATGATGACGGTGGTTGCCGTCGACGCCAGCTACATCGAGCCTTACGTCACTGATGTCGTGGTAACGGCCCCAGGTCAGACGGTCGATGTTCTGTTAAACGCGGATCAGCCAGTCGGATCGTATTACATGGCCGCTAGACCATATGCCACTGCAGTAGTAGCCGGTAACCTTGCACCGTTTGCTAATACCACAACAAGGGGTATCATCGTCTATGACGGTTGTCCGACGCCAGCGACGCCGCTAATGCCTGTCCTCCCTGCATTTAACGACACCCCCATGGCGAGCAAGTTTTACACCGACCTTAAAGGGTTGGTCGGCGGGCCTTTCTGGAACCCCGTCCCGCTTAACGTGGATTACGAAATGTTCATCACCATCGGGTTGGCACTCGAGCATTGCCCGGCGAAAACAAGATGCATGGCTCCGAAACTCTCAGCCAGCATGAACAATGAATCCTTCGTGAGACCTACTAGCTTGTCCTTGTTGCAAGCCTTTTACTACAACGTCAATGGCGTTTACACCACGGATTTCCCCGCCATTCCGGCCGTCGAATTCGACTACACCAACGATGCCATTAACACCAATCCTCCGAATCCGATGCAGTTTGCTCCAAAAAGTACCAAGGTGACCAAGCTTAAGTTCAACACAACGGTGGAGATAATATTTCAAAACACGAACATCCTTGGACCGGAGAATCATCCCATGCACCTCCATGGCTTTGATTTCCATATATTGGCTCAAGGATTTGGAAATTACAACCCTAGTACCGATAGAAAGAAGTTGAATTTAATTAACCCCCAGATACGCAACACAATTGGTGTGCCCGTAGGAGGATGGGCTGTCATCAGATTCGTAGCTAATAATCCAGGTTAGTTTTCACTAACCATTGACTTAATTTCGTGACTAATTAGATTAGTCAACTCTAATTGTCAACATTTACCTGTCATCTTAAAAGGATTAGATATCAAATTTCAATATATTCGAAGGTCTAAAACTATAATTAGACCAAAAGATTTCTTGACTTTCTTATTTCTAATACATGATCTCAATCTGCACAGGTGCATGGCTATTGCATTGCCACCTAGACATGCACTTGCCGGTGGGCCTTGCCACTGCCTTCCTGGTTGAGAATGGACCAACGCCGGAAACAACCTTGCCTCCACCGCCGGCGGATCTTCCACAATGCTAGAGATAAATTAATTATTTGACGACTAAAATCGTTGTTGGAAGTGTTTTTTTCTCTATTACTATATTTTTTTTCATTTTTCTTAAGTTTGTGATTGTTTTAAACAAACAAAAAAAATCTGTTGGTTTAAGTTTGGTTTGTTTCAAGACAAGATATCATGTGGATCTAATAATATAGCATTCTCTTCATTAACCTGTTCTGTTTGGAAATGCTAGTAAATCATAATCATTTCCTGCTGTTTTTCTACAGTTGGTAATAAAATTTTAACCCCTTTAGAACCGTAAAAATTAGCCTCATTAATTTTTTATTTGAATTAGAAACATGATGACATTTTCTTCTTGTTATTATTTTATAAGTTAATGATTGAGTGACTTGACTGATTCTTAAAGTCTCCATCATAGAAAAGTTCAATAGTTTGACAAATTAAATCACAATTTTTTTTTGACAAATTAAAGCACATAAAGAACATATTCAATTGTGTATAAAAGTCAATTTATTAAACTAACATGATTCACAATTAATAAATTTGATATTAATAAATTTAACAGTGATTCTAGAAAAAAAAATAATGATATTTATCATAAAAAATTGAATTCGAATAATTTTATTTATAAAATATATGTATTTTATCAAATAATTAAAAAAATATGAACATGTATTATACAGAATCGGCTTGGGTAGGTTGAAATCATAGGATCTTCAACTTGTTGGGTTCATTATTAAGACGGAATAGTTGTTTTATTTATAAAGAATGAAATGGAAAGACACACCTAGGCTGTATAAAACTCAACTCATGTAAAAAAAACCCTAATTCTCTCATGTCTGTAGATTATTCCTCAAATCTGGGAACAATGTAATTTTGACGAAACCAATGATTATTTGATGGCAAAAAGAAATCAGTCCAGGGAATCCGGTGCTGGAGCCGAAGCGAGAGCATCACCGGAGAACAACTCTGCTTCACTAGGAATAGGTCCCGGGGTTGCCCCGGAGCTCGACATGAACTCCACCATCGACCGCCGTGGGTTGATGCGTTGAGCCTCACACAGATCTGGCAAAAACACTCCTGCAACCAACCATTGGGATATAATGACATTATAAGAGTATTGGAGTAAGTTAAATTATAAGGTCTAAATCTCAAATTTAGACATAATATAGGGACCGAAACCATAATTTAACATATAGTGAAAAAAAAATGTTTTGCATATTTATTTACCTTCACCGGCGGCCAAATTGAAGAAAAGGTCGAGGATATTGGGGCAGTTGTGGCTGCAAGCAGTGGCGCAAAGCTTGTTTGATTATAGATAAAATTTCAGGTTTGATTTTACATCTAATAGTAAATTTATATATCATCTTGTAAGAAATTTCTTACATGTTATTAATTGTATAAATTTTATTAGATATAATTATAAATAATATGATAAATCGAGATCATGTAATAATTTATCATGTAAACACTTAATAGATCATTATAACCTGATTTTTTTTTATTTCGTCACGCAATCATGATTGTTGAAAACAAATTATCAAATTTAAGCTATTAAGATCATTACAGAAATAAAAAGGCTAAACTAAGTTGAATTAAAGTAAATGAATCCAATTTTATATTTTAACATGATAGAGGGACTAAAACCACTATTAAACCAAAACAAAAAATCTCTTCGTTGAAACCAAAGAAGCTTCACTTATTTTCTTCAGTTTTGGAGTGTTTTCTACGCAAAACATGTAGGAGTGTACATTCGGTTCGGTTACTTCGGTTAACCGGCCGAACAGAAATTATTTCGGTTAATTTAGTCGGTTAATTTTTAGAAAATTCGATTAACGGTTAATTTTTTTTGATAATTCGGTTATCGGTTAATTCGGTTCGAAACCGGTTAATTAACCGAATTAACCGAAATTATATATATATTAAATATTATATATATATTATATTTATTTATTTTTAGTCATTTAACTTTTAAAATATTATAAAATGTTTATTAAATTTTTTATATTATAAAATGATTACTAAATTTTGTATTAAATTAGTATAAAATAAAAGTTTAGTGACCTATTATGTAATTTAACTAAAATTTATAATAAATTTTGGTTAATTCGGCTAATTAACCGAAATAATTTTGATTTGGTTAATTCGGTTAAAAAAAAATTCAGTTCGGTTAACGGTTAAGATTTTAAAAATTTCGATTTTGGTTGATTCGGTTCGACCACCGACCGAATTAACCGAATACTCACCCCTAAAAACATGTGGCATGTTTTTCAACCTTTCGAAGAAATTATTGGAATAATTAACTGGATTTATTAATTGAGTTTTGTTTTAGGGTAAAGTATATAAAATGATCATTAAATTTTTAAGTTAAAATTATATTAAATATTTTGTTTTTGAAATATTAGAATTAGTTAGTTCGATTTTGATATACTCTCCCATGTTTTTTTTTTGTTGTTGTTGTTACTTTTCATTTTTCTTAATAAAAAATAAGTAAATTATACTGACCGTTACTAAGTTTTTTTTACATCTATTTTAGTTATTAAAATTTAATAATTTTTAATTTAATAATTTAATTTTTTAATTATTAATATTTTGGTCACACTCAAACAACATAGTTATACAAATAAAAAAATCCGATTAATTTAAAAAAAAGGTAAATACTTTTTATACTTTGCTTATTAAATTTATTTTATTACCATATTTGATATTTTAATAAGAAAAATAAAAAATATATATTATTTGAATTAAATATTCTAATTAATTAAAAAAATTATCCGATTTAATTAGTACAATATAAGATCGATAATTGAATGATATGAATTTAGTAATTAATCAAAATAATTTTTTAAAGATTAGTCAAAATTGATTAATCGATCTAATCTATTATATATAACATTTCTAAATTTTATGCATGATAATATCTTATGATTTAATGATTTTGATCTCCTTCCTTTTTTAAAAAAAATAGCTTTGGATCAGATTAATAGGTGTTAACTTTTGATATTTGACTTTTTAATTTTTTTTTACGCTTTTATCATTCATGAATAATTATTAAATTTGTCATATTATCATATTTGATATTTTAATAAATAAAGTAAAAAATCATTCTACAATCAAAGATTTTGGTTAATTAATTAATCGAATATCTGATTTAATTAGTACAATACAAGATCGAGAATTGAATAATTTAAAATTTTCAATTAACCAAAATAATTTTTTAAGTATTAATTGATTTTTTTGTATAAACATGTTATTTGAAAGTAACCAAAATACGAATAATTTAAAAATTGAGTTATTAAATTAAAAATTTTAAATTTTAGTGACCAAAATATGAGTGAAAATAAAGTTGAGTGACGATTAATGTCGTTTACCCATATTTTATTTAGGAAAAAAACTAAAGTTAACTTCTATTTAAATGGACTATATTAAAAATATCTAAAAGTTAGGTGACTATAGTAAAATCAAACTAAAAATAAAATAATTTTATTAAATATTTAAAAAGTATAAAGATCAAATGAATCTGTATTAAAAATTTGATGATTATTTATATAGTTTATCCTTTATTTTAATTTCATAAACTCTCATACGTAAGAAAAACAAATTGGCAGATGTTTCCTTGTAGAAATCGTAAAATATATCTAATTAACGAAAATTATATTATAGGTCATTTTCATCACGTCATTTATGGATCAATCATTTAAAACCATTCATTTTAGGATATATTTTAGTTATCCACGAATTTTCCATTTTAGGATATATATTTTTAGGATGAGTTTACAACGGGCGTCGAACACCGCTAAACATTGTTAATATTGAACACCGTTAAACATTATTAAATTAATTTATAAAGAATAAAAATCTAAAGAACTAATCATACAATTATTAATTATATATTGAGTTTATCACTTTTTTTATTAATTTATAACATGCGTCGAACACTACTGAACACTATTAATGTTGAACATTGTTGAACACCATTAAATTAATTAATAAAAAATTAAAATTCAAAGACTTGATATGTAATTAATAAAAGAGTGATAACTCAACATATAATTAATATTTGTATGATTAGTCCTTTAAATTTTTATTCTTTATAAATTAATTTAATAATGTTCAACGGTATTTAATGTTAACAATGTTCAACAATGTTCAACGCCCGTTATCGACTCATCCATAAATCAATACACTAATATTATAAGAGAATTTACTAAAATATTATTATAAATTTTTTTGTCCGCAAACCAAATTATTTTCATAAATATTAATTTTGAGTAATATAAATGCAGACGATAGATTTACATATTATTTTTAAATATTTATTATTTTTGAATAAAAGAAAATTTAAAGTTAGATTTGAAGATATAACTTCTTTCCATTATTTATAATATAATCATTGTTTAAAGATGATATATTATCTTATTAACTTTGATTTTTATTGATAAAATAATTTATTGTTCAAATATGATATTTAATCTTATTATATTTAATTTTACTTTTCCTATCTAAAAATAATTTAGCTTATGCATATTTATAGAAAAAATCTATCATAATATTTTTGTAAATTCTCTATTATTATATTTTACTCCATATATAACAAAATTACATTTAATTTTCATAAAAAAATATAATTCAATTCGTCATTCTATTTTCTTAAATAATAAAAAAAATCTCTAACTCATTTAAAAATTTCAATTATATAATAATAAAATCATCATCTGTTTCGATGATATATTTTAATTTAATTTTACCAAAAAAAATATAATTAAATTTGAATCCTCTAAAATAATTTTCTGATTTTTTCCTCCGAAATTATTAATTATTGATATCACAAACAATTTTCTTTTAATGCGATGATAAAAATAATAATACTTTTAAAAAACAATATTATTGAGAAATAAAAAAAAAAATATGGCTTCTTTTGTTGCAATAAAACCGTCGCCACCAAATGTCGTTTTAATGAGCTGTGTTTGTCGTATGGCATAAGAAGTATCGACAGAGCGCGATGCCCACACTCTCTTTGTAAAACTTAGAAAAACAAACCAAACAAGGCCTTAGAATTGGACCTGACGATCTCCACGAAGCTCTCGATTCTCTGTCACTTCCCTTTAATTATTTCAGTACCCTTTCAACTATTTTCTGTCGCCTTACATTTCCCGGATCTTTTCTGTGTATCCAAACATCTCCCATCCACTCTCTGGTAAATCTCCGATTCTTGTTTATTTTTATATATTTCATGCGGATCCATAATTCTGTTTGGCAACTGAGAAAATGAAGTTTGAAGTTTGTGTTTTGTAGTTTAGGATGTTTGTATTCAGCTTAAATACACGTGAACTAAGATTTCAGAAGAATAGATAGGGAGATTTTTCTTTTTAATGGAAGCTACAATACGAACTTAATTATTATATTTTTCTTTCTCTTAATTTTTCCCTTGTTTTTTTTATTTATTTAGCATTATTCTTAAAATTATTCTTTAGATTGAGAAATTTTGGATGTTGATTATAGAGTTTGGAGAGATGGCATCTATATCGTATTCTCCGGATGCATTTATTGGAACTTCAGCTTCCGATCTTCTTCGGAGCTCCTCTAACGGCGTGGCCGGCATCCCTCTTAAAACCTTGGGAAAGGCGCGATTTGTGGTGAAAAGGAGGGATGTAAGTATAGCTGCAAAATTGAGGAAAGGAAAGAAGCATGAATACCCATGGCCTGCAGATCCGGATCCAAATGTGAAAGGCGGAGTCCTCACTCATCTCTCTCATTTCAAGCCACTGAAAGAGAAACAAAAGCCTGTTACTTTGGAGTTTGAGAGGCCACTTGTTGAATTAGAGAGGAAGATTGTTGATGTAACTCCTTATTTTTAGTGCTTGTTGATTTAGTTGATAAATATATTCCCGTGCTAGCTTTCAAATGTTGTGCTTGTTTAATGCAGGTGAGGAAGATGGCTAATGAAACTGGTTTGGATTTCAGTGATCAGATTATTTTGTTGGAGAATAAATACCAACAGGTTTGAGTTTTATGTTTCAGACATTGTGAGATTTGTTGCTTCCATGTAGTGATAAAGTTTCTGAGTTATAGTTTATATATAATTCTCTGAATCAGTATCTATTCGTTCTGTTAATGGAGTGAAGTTGCACGGCTGGGATTTGTTTGTGGGTAGGGGAGTGAATTTAATTATGTCAAATTTCTATTTGAAGCCTGGAAGTTATGTTCTTCATATATGCAATCGATTTTGCTGTTGCATTCGCTATGCAATTCGTCATTGGTTATTTAGGATTTGATTATAGTATATGGTTTTAGTTTTGGTTCATTCATTCATTCAAAGGATAAACAATAATGGAACAATTGCATCATTGCTTGAATTTCTATGGCCTTAAACTCTATAATCTATAGCTGTTCTGACTTCTGATGTAGACGTCTGTGATACAAGCCTGATATGTTACTTTCATATTTTGAAGCTTAATTCACAGTTTTAGAAAAGGCTTGCTCAATGTTTCATGTTCTTTTAACTGCCAACATGATATCGTAATGTGAAATTGTGCGTCAAGCTTGCTGTTGTCATGTCCAAATTAAAGTGCCTGAGCTTTGTGCTAATTGTCAAGTTTTAAGTGCTTGATTTCCTGTCAAAGATATTGGCAGATCATGACGTGGGTGGTTTCATTTCTAATTCTTCTCACCCCTTCTGTTATCATTTCAGGCTCTAAGGGAATTATACCTACATCTTACCCCTATACAACGAGTGAACATTGCCCGACACCCTAACAGACCTACTTTCCTTGATCATGTATTTAACATTACAGATAAGGTTTGGTGGTTACATGCTCATCAACTTTTAAGTATGAAATATCACAATTCTCAACAGCTTTATTTTTAACATTTGGTATGCGGGTCATGAATGTTTCATATGCCCAGTTTGTGGAACTTCATGGAGATCGATCAGGGTACGATGATCCAGCTATTGTTACTGGTATAGGAACAATTGATGGTAGGAGATACATGTTTATTGGTCAACAAAAGGGTAGAAATACTAAAGAGAATATTCAGCGTAACTTTGGAATGCCAACACCCCATGGGTAAGTTAATGAAACTGTCATATGGTTTTTGAAAATTTTACTTTATTTGTGTGAGGAAATCTATGTCACTTTTTTATGATAGTTTGGAAATGCTTACAGTTACAGGAAGGCTCTACGCATGATGTATTATGCAGATCACCACGGGTTCCCTATAGTTACTTTTATTGACACTCCGGGGGCATATGCAGACCTTAAGTCTGAGGAGTTGGGTCAAGTACGAGAACTATCATTATCTGCAGCTTACCATAATCACTTTAATGTTGGCTTAGCTGATTTTTATGCACTACATTCATGTAGGGTGAAGCTATTGCCCACAATTTGAGGACCATGTTTGGTCTGAAGGTCCCAATTGTTTCTATTGTTATTGGGGAAGGTGGATCTGGCGGTGCCTTGGCCATTGGCTGTGCTAACAAGTTGTTAATGCTGGAAAATGCAGTCTTTTATGTTGCCAGGTGATTTTATTTTTTCGGTATTGATTTATTGAGTCTTGATTAACTATTTACAATCTGGTTCTCCATACCCAAACAATGTGCCAAATTGCTATTTGACAAATCTTTACATTTCTTCATGGTACATTGGTAAGATTTCTATTATTCCTTGTAAATTTTGATCACTTTTAGATGTTGTGCCCGTATGTGCAGATACACTGATATTCTATTTTTTCTGATATAATTTTTTTAATGGTATAGTCCAGAGGCGTGTGCTGCAATTTTGTGGAAGAGTGCAAAAGCTTCTCCAAAGGTTTGAAAACAGTTGTTGCATTTGTTCTTTTCTTTTAGTATTCCTTTTCTGTTAATAATAATAAATGAGCATATTCCTTGGCAGGCAGCTGAGAAGCTGAGGATCACTGCCCCAGAATTGTGCAAGCTGCAAATTTGTGATGGCATCATTCCTGTAATTAACATACTTTCTCCAATATCTTCAGTTAAATACATTTTTGTTCTTGTGCCTTTTCTTGTTTCTTCCTTAGCACATGCTTTATAAGCAAATACCGTTACCACGATTTATGTCTCTAATATTTTACTACGTCTGTCTGATGTTTGATGGAAATACTCTGTTTGGTTTTCAAAGCATTTCTACAGCTTTAATGTTTCATTAATGCTTGAGATTTGTTGTTTCCTTTGGGAGTCGTGTTAATTTCCATGGCATCTGAGAGTTATATTTTACTTGTGGTAGGAACCACCGGGTGGTGCTCATGCAGGTCCAGCTTGGACTTCACAACAAATAAAAGCTGCGATCAATGAAAATATGGATGTGAGTTCTACTAGCAGTAGTAGTTCTTCATCAAGAATCATTTTGTAACATATTAACAAAAGCTTTTCTGCAGGAGCTCATGGCAATGGACACTGAAGAGCTACTAAAGCACCGCACGCATAAGTTTAGGAAACTGGGTGGATTCCAAGAGGGTGTCCCAATAGATCCCAAGAAGAAGGTCCATATGAAAAAGAAAGAAAAACAAAGTATACTTAGAACCTCAAGTGCCGAGTTGGAGGGTGAGATTGAGAAAGTGAAACAGCAAATCTTGAAAGCCAAGGAGTCATCCACCATGCCTCCCGAGTTTGCTCTGAGGAACGTGGTTGAAAAATTGAAAAAGGAGGTCCATCACGAGTACTCTGAGGCCATTAAATCCCTGGGCTTGAAGGACAGGCTTGAGAAGCTAAGAGAAGAAGTTTCAAAAGTAAATTCCAGGGACCAACTCACGAATCCGGTTCTAATGGATAAGATTGAGAAGCTTAAACATGAGCTCAACCACAGTCTCTCCGCGGCTCCAAATTACACATTCCTAAAACATAAGCTGGACATGTTGAAGGAGCTTTCCACAGTTGAGCGTCAGTCAAAGGCTGTTACAACGAAGCAGGCAGTTAATAAGAAATTCAAAGAAATCATGGACCGGCCCGAGATAAGTGAGAAGCTTGCAGCATTAGAGGCTGAGGTTCAAAAGTCTGGTTCATCCAGCTTTGTGGATTTAGATCAAGGGCTGAAGGACAAACTTCTGACTCTGAAGAAAGAGGTAGAATTGGAAATGATTCATGCTATCGAGTCCTTGAGTCTGAATGTGGAGGCCATAACATCCAATGCAAAGCCAACTTCACTCTCAATCTTCAAAGATAAGGTGGATCATTTGAATGGAGGAATCAACAAGAAAATCGAAAATGTTGTCAATTCATCAGAGCTGAAACCCATGATAGAGTTGTTGAAGCTAGAGGTAGCCAAGGCATCAGATATTCGGTCAAAAAGTAAGATCGAGGCATTGGAACAGCAGATTAAGCAAAGACTTTCTGAAGCTATAAGCTCCTCAGAATTAAAGGATCAACATGAAGAATTGAAGACAGAAATTTTTGAAACAATTCAATCTTCCGGTGGAGCTAATGGAAGTTTGCACAGGGAAACCAAGTACGTTGAACCCAAGCATGAGATGAATTTTGCTTAGTGGTTGCAACTCCTGGTATTTGCTCTAGATTTGTGATGAATAATCTTCTAGAATCTTCATCTCTTACATTATTTTCTTTGAATTTTGATGCATAAGGATGTATACCATTTAGCACAATAAGTACAACTGTTGGACCATCAAAATGCTTTCCAGTGTTTCTCAAACTCTGTTTCAACCAAATAGTTAATTAAAGTTGCATAATTATGTTTAGTCCTCCTTAAGTATTCATTTTTGATCCAAATTTTAATTTAATTCAATAAATTTAAACCACCAATCAGATGGTAGGATGTCTCTAATTTAATAGTTATTATCATGTCATCGTATCATAATGAAACGAGTGTTTTAGGATTCAATAACAGATTCGTATACTTATTTCTTAGGTTTAATTCTCTTCCTTTCTTTACCATCTAATCACAAAGAACTCTCCAATGAAACGAGTGTTTTAGGATTCTATTTCGATATGCGAGAGAGAAATGATTTTAAAATAAAATTTGTCCGTCATTAGTTTCCAGAAGCCGATCACATCAATACATTGTCTCTATATCCCACATCGTCTAGATATAAACATACATAGCGAGAAAACGCTTATAAAACAAAGGGACTTGATGCTTTATCTCATAACTTTGTCGGCCTTTTGGCTAAGATCAAGTGTAGTATCTGTTCTTGTCGATTTAATATCTGATATATGGGTCATTGACCCACACGATACAAAATGTATTTTTTGAGGGGGAGGCCTAACACTGTAGCTTGATGCTGGGGCTCTCGAGTGTCGCCCAAGCGTTGCACTATTGCTTGGTCTTGGCGCACCCCCCCTAATCTTTAGTCTAGTTTTTATTCTATTTTCTGCCTGCTTTTCCTATTATTATTTATTTCTTAACGATCTACTGTTTTATTCTCTTAATTTAGTTGGATGTATTTGTTTTTAATGCTTCCCTTGTTTGCGCACGAACTATGGATTCCTATTGTCGAAAATTTTAAATACAAATGATCCGGCTACAAATTCAAGTTGCCACCCTCAGCACGTAGTTCACAACTTCAATGCCTGATTTTACAACTTTGCATCTGGTTCTTGGAACCATGGATCCTTCCTGCACCTGCACGGACAAACAAAAATAAATGTTTATGTACTCCAATAGACCACAAAAGTAAACCTGGTAAACACTACTCTGTTCCAATAACCTTGTCTGCAACTAAAGTTGTTTTTGCAAATGGTTCCATCAGGATTCTAGGATTTGCGGATGAAAACGAAGGCTGTATTGGGTGTAGATTCGGAGATGAACAAGTTGGCCAAATACACCAACGGAAAGGATGCTAAGAGAACATTTGCTCTTGTAAGGCTGTCAGCTTGGAGAGCAATGAGTATGAAATAGGGGAAAAGATTTGGTGACACGAGAAGGGTTCCGGTTAAGTCTGCGGCTGCAGCCACCGTCTTCAAAATCGGTTCGAAACAACGGTGATCACCTATCTCCATGGTAAAGGTAGGCAGAGGGAGAGGCTAAAGTAATGCAACACAAACAGAAAGAAGATGGCAATTGGCAATAATATTGTTGAGTGATTTATCTCATATACTTTTAAGGAAAGATTTATTTATTTTCAACATTAATATATTACATAAAGCAATTTGGACCGTAGACCATGATTATTATTTCGATACAAGTTCTATGGGGCATTAAATTTCAAGGACTCAAGCCGTGCTTTGCCACAAGGACCCTTCATCCTCATATGAAGCCTGTAGTGATCAAATGTCATGGCATCATACAGCGCCGGCCGATCCGCACTCACCACCTCTTTCGCTGGTTTTATCAACAAATCACTTTTCGGGTTAAAGAACATGGCTAGGAAACACGTCTTTTGCCGAGTTCACAATCACACGGTGTTCCACGCTCTTGTATATTGCATTGCTCACCACCTACATTACATAGATCAGGCAAAGTTGCCACTTACCATTGATATGAATCAAAACAGAGATGATGGAGGAATTACCTGGATTTGATCTCCAATGATGACAATCAAAGAATCAGGAATGGGGTTCACGGTGATCCAGTTGCCGTTATTGAATACTTGGAGTCGAGCAACTTCGCAATCGGGAAGGAGAATAGTGATGCCACCGGGGTCCGAGTGCGAGAAAAGACCTAGAGTAAGCTCCGGTTGAGTACACTTTGGATAGAAATCGACTCTCAAGCAAGCCCCCATGTTATCTCCTCCAAACGCATTCTCAATATACTCTTCCTCTAGTCCGAGATCCGTAGACATTGCTTTCAAAAGCCTTGTGCATAGTTTTATAACTTCACCGCCATATTCTGCGACCACTTCCCTGAATCAAGGCTCCACGGTTTAATTAATTCCATTCATTATAAGAGAAGCACCGTATGAATATATTAACAAATGAAACACGAGTCATGACACCTGCAAGATGACGGCTGCTCCGGCCACTTGTTTTGATTCTGCAAAGAAACCGGCAAGTAATGTAGAAAGAAGTAATCGCTAGCTCCAATCGAGAATCGCTCCTTTCTCCACTCCCAGCCGACTACCGTACCCTTCGTAGGTAGTTGGCTTGTTGGCGTACTCTTGCTTCACTTCGAGCGGCAAGTTAAAGAAGTCACGCTAGACCTCTCGCGCTCGCCGCATCAGCTCGTGGCAGACCCCATGGTTCATGGCCTGGAAGAAGCCCCAGTCACGGCAAGCAGCGGAGATACGGCTCAAGGTGTCGAGGTGGAGGGTTGGGTCTTTGCAGAACAGGTTGTGGAGATCGATGACCGGAATGTTGACATGTTGGTGAACCAGAGAACCTACAGGCCTTTCGTTTAGAAGCTTAATATATTGGTTTGGAATGGCTCGTATGCCACTTTCATAGAGAGACTGAACTCGAACCACTGGTTCTGGCCAACTAACATTGCTGAAACTCCAAAATCGATGAAGACATAAATTACTTATTACTTCAGGTTTCGATGCAGATGAAACGAGTTGTAGCGAGAGGGATTATATTGACTCCAAAGGGCATCAATTTCGGCGCATACTGCAAAAAAACATTGTTTGATTTGGCCAACAACTCCCCTGGTATCTGTACTTGCTACTGAAATTGACAGCTTAACATTCATTTACTCCACGATTGCTTTGTGGTGGAATTTTCTTTTCAGTCCATGTATAAATTAGGGTCTATTAGCACTCAATCTAATTCGAATTGATTTGACTTAATTTGATTAGATGTTTTGGTAAAAAAATTTAATACTATACAGTTTTTTAAGATAAAATTCCGACTTTTCCCGATCCGATATATTTTTAATTATATGTATATTATTATTATTATTATTATTATTATTTCAAGTTGAATTCAGGCATAACTTTTGATTTTCTAGTCGAGTCAGGTTTGGGTTATTATATTTTCGAGTCAAGTGGGTCAAAGCGAGATATGTAAATTTTTGGGACAGGTAGGGTCAAGTATGATAACTCATTTTTCGGGTTGGGTAGGTCAAGACGAGATATGTAAATTTTTAGGACAGGTTGGATCAAGTATGATAACTCATTTTTCGTTGAAGCTACCAAAAGCTTTCCTCACCCTATTATTATTCATAGTTTAAATTATTTAAGTTTTATCTTATTAATATATTAAAAATTGATAATAAAAAAATAATTATCTTAGGATTTTTTTTTAATTTTCAAAATCTATTTTGTAGAAGAATCTAAAAATACACTAAAATTATAAAAATAGTATGTATGAATTTTAAAAACAGTGGAATTAATTTTTTTAAAATTTTTTATAATACATTATATAAAGTTATGATTAAAAATTCATAAAGATTACAAAAATATAGGCATAAATATAAATTTTAAAATATCACACGATTGTAAAAGTATGTACTTTGGTAAATTTAAAATTTTGATAGGTCATCTAACTGAAATTTCGATGACCAAAATGAATCTGACTTAAGAGTTCGATGACTATTTATATAGTTTACCCTTAAATTTAAAAAAAATATTTTTTTAATTTTTTTAAAAATATAGTATTAAAGTCAACGCTCAATTTATGTAGATAAACATTTATCAACAATCTGTCAAAATTAATTTTAAAAATATAATTAAAATGCCTAAAGATTAAAACATATGATAAAGTATAACATTATAAATTTTACAAAACTTTAAAAATATAAAATATCATCAAAATGTAAAAGTACATACTTTATAAAATTATTTTTTAACAGTTTATAAAGTTTTTTTTAATAACTGTCAGAATTAATTTTAAGTTTTATTAATTTATATTTTTTTATTAATTTCTGACTTCGTCATTTTGAAGTCATTGTAATATCATCATTTTTCACATGTCACTATTTGAATTAAAAGTTAAAGACTTCAATTATAACAAAATAAAATATAAAGCATTTATTTTTAAATTACACATAAAAATAAGAATTTAAGAAAAAGGCAAGAAGTGTGTTGTCGGATTCTTAACTCCTGCCTTTGGATCAAATCTTGGGCAAACAGATTACATTTGACAAGACACGTGACGAAACATTTGAACTTAAGAAGCACGTGGGGTTCAGAAACAGCACCAACTTTAGTTGGATCCGACACACCGAAGAAATTATATCATGGGTCCGGCCTACAACGTCAGCCGTGGTCTCATCCAATAATAACCACCCTTTTCACTATTAATTTTCATCTCATTTTTTTCAACCAATGAATCTTCACTCAAAATTTCCATGTCATTTTAAAAATATGATTTCTGGAAATTACATTAACTACATGGTTGATTAGTGACGGAATGGGTAGTTTTAATTGGCTAGAGACCACGGCTGACGTGGTAGGCCGGGCCTATGATATAATCTCTCGACACACGGACAATGTATACGTGGCTTTGCAGGATTTAATAGAGTAAATTATATGAGTGGTCAATAAATTATAATCTTTTACTATTTTAATCACTTAACTAATGTCTTTTTTAAATTGTCATTAAAGTTTTGTTTTATTATCATTTTGATCACCGGTTGTTAAAAATTTAACGATCTTCAAAAACTGAGCTTTAACAAAATTTGCGCAGGTCACGAAGACAAACTACTTAAGCAACCACTTCATGTTAGAAAAGGTGGAATCAGATAAAGCAAGATTGAGAGTACAACTAAAATGAAGCACCTACTGTCAGTAATAACATTGTTTTTTCGAAATGGATGCCGGGGAGACAATGGAGGAATCTTAACGATGACATGTTGCATTGAAGGAAGCTTGAGCACAACTTCTCATGGAATTCACACAATCGTGAAGGTTTTGCCTTGGGGATTCTACGGTATATATTTGAAATAATTCCTTCTAAATTTTATACGATTGTTATATTTTGGTGCTGAATATGTGTATACAGATAAATATTGTTACAGATGAAGATGAAAGAAAATAAGAAATTGAGTTTACCCATATATTTGATGAGTTATTTTGAATTAGAACATGATTAATAGTATACACAAGTTTTAAGACTAAAAATATTATCATCCCACGACAATCTTTGTCTCTGTTAATTTTTTAACCGCTCGGGACTAAAATGATAGCAACAAAATATTAGTGGCGATTTTAACAAAAACTAATAATTGGATGATCACTTATATAATTTCCTATTTAATTTTATTACAAACAAATCCCTGACTTGTGTCAGTGCAAATAAATCTATACGTGTCGTTTTGGATAACTATGCCGACATCAGCCCATGGTTTTTATAGATATTTTGTCGTTGCAAATTCCATCTCCCTCACTGTCAAAGGGAGTGGAATCTTTTTTATATATTATTTTATTTATTTAAATATTAAAATAATTATTAATTATGAGTTATTTTTATTAAATACTTACGGTTAACTAATATAATTTGTTAATCAAATTTATTAATTTTATCGGTTAATATAATTCGTTATCAATTATATATATATTATCTACAAAATATGACCTTTATGTTATGCTATCATTTCTTTTATAATTATTTTTGCAAGCCAAGAAGTACTTTACTACAACCAACGATTTATTTTTACATTAATTAAACTTTAATTTTTGGAGAGATAAAAATAAATGTTTATAAAGACTTTGAAGTCATAATAAACTAAGCAAATGCACGTTTATTTCATTTATGGTATTTTAGGTCGGTTTAATGTCCGTGTCGAGGAGAAATTATTAGGTGAACCCTGTTATCCATGGTCCAAGTAATTAGGACCGTTGATCTTTAAATAATCACCTAATAACTACCCACTCACTAAGTACATGTAAGAAAGAAGTGATGATTCACTTTAAAAAAAATAAGATCAACAGTCTTGATTACTTGGGACCATAGATAACGTGGTGAATAAGATTCATCTAATAATTTTTCCGTGTCGAGGGACATATTATATTTATGACGTCACTCTCATATCGCTTTGCTTTTATGCTGAATTTTCATATTTTTTGTGAAATCACGAATCACAATGGGCTAAAACCCAACATGTCCCAAGTTGGGCCTGGAAGTTCAAAGCATCACCATTCTTCAAGAACTTGGACTCCTTCTCGAGCTCCTTGCCAGACCGTCTCTCAATCTGGCCAGGCCAGGGTGATTCACGACGATGACTTGAAAAGTGAGTGAAGTTGGCAGCCACCTGCCACCCTAGAGTTTGAAGCAATAATATCATGGTTGAGATCCCAAACAATCGCATTCTTAGCATTGAACCCGACACCACCACCTTGGAGAGCTTTCGGAAGGAAAAATTATATCGATGGGTCAATCCCATCACGTGTCCATGGGACCAACCAATAAAAACTATCAATCTCATCAATTCCAAGTGAATCTTCACTTGAAAAATTAAAAATTGATAAAGTGGGTGATTTTTATTGATTGGTTCCATAAATAACATGGTGGAACTGACCCATGATATAATTTCTTCTTCGGAAGAGATTCATGGCCATGGTGCATCTCAACAGACTTGACTTCAGTGGTCAGACCAGAGAAACCAGTTGTCACGACTATACCAAATTTAACAGCACCCATCCCAAGCAAGGTACCCTTTTCTACTGGTTCCGCTCTTTAACTTGTTTGTACACATCAAGTTGCTGGTTAACTACAGTCTGATATATATTTTCATGAACAAGCAGTCTACGGCATGTGGACATGTGGTACAGAGCTGACCAACAGCAGCAAATATATCAGACCGAATAGCCATTATATGTAGATACGAGTTCTACATTTCCCTAGGCGCAAGATTTGGTTTTCAAGTATCTGTCAGATTACCTTGTATCAGGTCAGCATTACCCTCAGATATCGTATTCAAATGAGACCAGAAGCTTGTCCCATCATCAGACTCGCTTGAAGTTGGTCGTTATGGTCGACATATGCTATGATGGGTTCTTTGCCCTTTACCATCTCCTCATTGTCTTTAATTTTATTTTTGGCCTAGACAATTCGTCAAACAGTTGGTGGTTCATTACCTCAAATTCATCTCGTTTAGCCTTAAATTTTGTGATTTCACCGTCATTTAATATATCGAATTATAATTGATAATAATCTTAGTTGTTTCAACACTTCTTCTAACATCTCATTATTTTCCTTCACAATTTTTGGTTAAGGAGGTTTTCTGTAAAATTGAAGGGATAATCCATCCTTTTTTTTAATTAAGAAAATAAAAATCTCCAAGTGATATTAAGGAATATAGATCAATATCCGCAGTGATATACAATTAACACCGCTTGCAAGTAATTTTTTTCTTCTCTTAAACAACACCTAAAGGTGGTGTTTTTTGTGTGCTTATTATTGGCACAACTTAAACGGATAATTTATTATTGAAGAAGCTAAAATTTATTTTTTCTTTTAAAACCAATTTATATATTCAATTCAATCTTTTAATAACTCTGCCGAAGCCTTAAAGATAGTTTAACACTATTTTTAAAAAATGCAATTAAAATATTTTTTGAAGAATAATTTGTAATTTTGTATTTTTTTAGAATTCAATTAGTTTTACTATAATTTAAATTCATTATAATATTATATGTAATATATAAACTCGAATAATTTTAAACATCCCTACAATTTAACGTCGTCTATAATCAGTTTCCCTTCTATCGTAAAGTCGTTTGGCCATCGTTAAACGCAACAAAAACTAGGTTTGCATCCCTTCCTCATTGCTAAACTAGCTTAGCTAGGTTGTTTTTATCTCCATTTCAATTAAAAAAAAATAAGAAATATTATTTTATTATTATATATAAAATTATAAAATCTAAACATATAACTCTAAACTCTAAAATACATAAATTTATTATACGTAAATATATCAAATAATTTTTATTATATTAAATTAAAATAAATTATTTCGTTGTTATGGCCAACCCTAAAAGTGGGCAAGAAAGGTGTCGGCTTAAGATCCATTGTTCATAATTTTTCATTACTCCATATAAATAGCCTTTTAAAACGTAAATATTCATTAATGGATCTATCATCCATAATGAAATATAAATGATAGTTAAAATTTATTTAGTTTAGATATTAATAGATCTTAGTGATAAAAGCAATTGGTAACAACCTAGATAAACTTATCCAAATCCCAAATTTATTCGACTTTTGAGCTGAACCAATTGCTTTTATCACAAGTGTACACCAGGCATAAAAAGTGTAGCCAATAAGTTTGGCTACTTTGTTTTTGCCTTCTTATCCCATGGAGAAGAGAGTCCAAGATCACAGGCGACTCTGCTTGCTCGTTGCGGATGCCTTAAAACTGGCAATACCAGTGATTTCCCTGCCAGTTACCAAGGAGTTGATGTCATATGTGCCTTCATATGTATAAATGGGTTCCAAATCACAGAATGCCTGCACACAATGGTGACACCGGGAAAAGGAAAACTTAAATATGTTTATCGAAGGAATCTTATAACTCGAATAACAAGGACAAGTATGTGAGATTGTTTTGAGAACAGAGAGTGCAAACTTTTGCAACAAGAAAATCAGCAAGAATTCCATTGCCACCAAGTAACTCCCGGCCAAGTGCGACCGTCTCTCTTGCCCTCAAAGTGATCCATGACTGAAAACCATAAAAGGTTTGTCATGGATAAGTAATTCAGATCGAAACCTTGTGCGAAACCACAGCTTTATACATCTTAAATGTCTATACCTTTCCCAAGCTGGCATGACCGGGAGTCATTGTACCCTTGTCATACAATTTGCAAAGGCGCCAACCAACGAGGGTCATGGCTTGAATATTACCTAGCATTACAGCAAGTTTCTGCTGATTAATTTGAAATGCTGCCAATGGTGCTCCAAACTGTTTCCTCTCCTTCAGATACCTATATCATATCAAATGAAGAACAAGGTCATCTCATAAGCTCGACATGTCACTGCTTAAATTGGGAATAACTGCATCCATTGCAGATACCTCAGACACATGTCGTAGACACCCATCGATATGCCAATAGGTTGCCAAGCAACCAATACCCGTGAAACATCCAGTAGCTGCTCAAAAACAGTGGCAGATCATATAATTCGCATGAATAATGGATATAATCTGCTTACTGGCAACCATAAAGAAGAGATGAGATGTTATTGAACAAACCTTGCTTGTATCTAGAAACGAGTTCAGACCAGGTAATCTGTCCTCATCAGGAACAAAGACATTCTTTAATAGAATATCACCATTTTGAACCATTCGCACTCCGATCTTGTTTGCTATTTTTGTAGATGTCAGTCCAGGGGAATCCTTCTTAACAATATATCTGAAACAAATAGCAGAAGCATTTGATTTCAAGGAAAAAGAGCATGCAGTGACTAGCAAGCAGACCATTATAAGGATTTCGTGTGCAAGACCAAATGCTAAATTCTTTTCAATGTCAATTCATACATGCTATTTCGCTTACCCGTTTATCTGATTGGTAGTTGTATTCCTGGCAAAAACTATCAGCACATCCGCAAAAGTACTGTTTCCTATCCAGCGTTTTTGTCCATCAAGTATCCAGCCTCCGTCCACCTGAAGTTCCAATACAATATCAAACACGATACATCACAAAACATAGAATGTTCAGCAGTGATTGGAAATTGTAATCAGCTATACTAAAACAGACGGCGAAAACCAGTAAACGAGGTTGATGTCAGACCTTTCTTGCAGTTGTATTCACATTACTAGCATCACTTCCATAGTCGGGCTCAGTCAAAGCCTAAAGAGAAGAAGGTAAAGATTTAGAGTTAAAGCTGAAAAATACTGACGAATCACCCCAAAACGTTAGTATCAAAAGGAGATACATACACAACAAGCTATTGTCTTTAACTGTGCCAAAGGAAGCAAATACTTCTGCCGCTGTTCCTCTGACCCGTATATTGCTGTTCTTGATGGTCAAGGAAATTTATGCAATGTCATAATTTATTAGTCATATATTTTAGAGAAAAATAAATCATACATACATGTATATGCATACACACATGTAGAAAAAAAAAAAGGAAAGTTGTTTTGTAGATCTCACCAATAATAAACATGCCAAAAGAGTGCGCCAATAAAAAGGTGGAGCAGCTTGCATCAACTCTAGCAACCTCTGCATTTGCAACAGCACTAGCAGTGATAGAGAGACCGGGGCATCCAGGACCCTGCAAGTTAGAAATAACCAAACATTTTACTCACTTGATTTACACTTCAAGAAACGAGATAAGTTAAAAAAATAGTATAGGAATAACCTTGGTAGTATAGCCAGCAATGCCAAGATGAGCAAGTTTTGGAACAATTTCGAATGGAAACTCTGCCTTCTCCCAGTACTGGTGGAAAAGTATTCAAATCAGTTGCTTTCTCAGTAAACATGCAAGTAAAAGAAGAGAACAATCTAAAAGATACCTCAGTCATTATAGGAGCTACTTCTTTTTCCATGAACGCTCTTACTTTCTTTCTGAGATTCTGCTCCTCAGGACTCAATAGATCATCGAATTGATAATAATCAGAAACTGTATTTTTCGTGTACCAAGAGCAAAACAGGCATGCCATTAGAAATCAAGGCTTCCCATTTGATAACAATTAACAAAACAATACGGTGAAAACCCATCAAATGATCAACCAGTCCAGAAGCAATAGTTAAAACCAGATCATAATGAATGGGAAATCAATACCGGAGGGAGGGAAAACAGAAGCCGGAGTTGCTTGAGGGAATGCAACCGAGACATCCAACGGTGGTGAGTGGAAATACGAAGGCTTGTCACTTTTGTCGGTTTCATCTGTGAGATGTCAACAGACAAACATAAGAAAGATTAAGATCAAAGTCAAACAGCAAGAAGGCAAAAAGGCTAAAACTTTGATGATCAACTGATGGAACAAACGAACCTTTAAAGTTAGATTGAAGTGTCATGGTTTGTTTACTTTTCTGACGGGAGAATTTTGTATTTTGGGATGGAAACAAAAAAGAGGAAAAAGGCTGCGAGGAGCATGAAAAGATATAGAGTTGTCAGGTCTGTTCATGAAGATACAGATGGGAATGGATAGGTTAGTTAAGGTGTTTGGGGTAGGTACAGCAAACGGCTGGTGGCCTGTATAATTTTTAAAGGGTTAACTATTGTGTTAGTCACCTTTGTTTACTCTCAGTATAATTTTGGTCACCAATTTTGAAAAATAATCAATAAGGTCACTTACATTTTCGATTTGTAAACTTTTAATCACTGAGACATTTATTACCGTTAAACTTTAACGAGAAGCTAATCTAACATAATAAAAAAAGATAAATTATTTAGATAGTACCTAAACTATTATTTTATTTTTATTTCTTCATTAGTTTTAACCCTCAAATTTCCTTGACCATCAAGAACTTTATCATATTTCATGTTATATCCGGTGGTTATGATATGGATGAAAAGACTGATCGGACGTACGATTTGGCTGCTCTGAAATACTGGGGTCTGACTGCAACTATCAACTTCCCGGTATTATATATGCACACTTCTTTCTTTATCCGATGGCAACCAAGGATAGGCTGGGTTGTCGGAAACAAGGACTTGTATCTTGAGACTTTTGGTGCGGATAGAATAAACGACCTGAGAATGAACTCTCACACTTAAAACTCATCTAAGATTATTGTGGTGGCATAAGTGTAGAGACATCTTAGTGTTTTTAGAGAAATGATTTTTTAGAAAGACGGTGAAAAGATAAAGATTTAAAATTTGAGAGTTAGATTAAAGATATAACAAAAATAAAATAATAGTTTAGGGATTATCTAAGTAATTTATTTTTTTTTATTATGCCAGATCAGTTTCCCGTTAAGTTTTAACAGTAATAAATGTCTCAGTGACCAAAAGTGTACAAATTGAAAATGTAAGTGATCTTACTGGTCGTTTTTCAAAATCGATGACCAAAATTATACTAAGAGTAAACAAAGGTGATTAATACCGTAGTTAACCCATTTTTAAATTCTATATTCTTAAATTTATCTTCACATATATAACTCAAACTGTATTTGATTATACGTGTCTATAAATAATTATTAATATTAAATTATATAAAAATAAATCAAAAAGAGTAAGATTTTGTTTATATTATTGATTGATCAAGTGTGTATATATAATACATTTATATCAATATAAATTTAACTACAACTAACTAGTTAATGATAATAAATTTAACTAAAATAAATTTTTACCGGTATAATTTTTGTTTAACTACAATGAACTAATTCTATATAATTAACTTAATTAAAGCATATTTATATTTTTATAAACTCTACTTATAAATTTGTAATAATAAATATTAAAAAAATAAAATTTAAAAGTATGATGTAATTATAAATATTTAAAAATTAAATTTTAAAATTAAATTTTTAATAAACAATATTGGAAAAATAATGTCTAACAAGCATTAAAAAAATTAAATCTCTAATAAATAAATGTTGAAAAATAATTTTCAGAGTACGTCTGTAATAACAAATTTTAAGAAAAAAATAAGTTTTTAATAACAAACATTAAAAAAATTAAACTCCAAATGATAAATATTAAAAAATTGAACCTCAAAAAATAAGTATTAGAAAATGAACACCTAATAACAAATATTAAAAAATAAATTTTACGAGTAAATCTTTATAAAAATAAAAATAAAAACAAATCTTTAATAACAAATATTAAAAATATTAGGCTCCAAATATCAAATATTAAAAGATAAAACTTTAATCATAAATATTTTAAAAATATATTTTAAGATTAAACCAAGAATAATAAATATTAAAAAAAATTAAACCCTATATAACAATTATATATTAAAAAATTAAAATTTTAATAATAAATATTAAAAAATAAACTACCATTAAAATTCAATTATAGCATCAAGATTTATTCTAGATTAAATAAATTTTATTTATTATTTATTTTAAATTAGGGATGATAGATCCATTAATGAATATGTAAATTTTAAACGGCCATTTATATAATAAAAATGAGCTATGTATTTTAGGCCGTCACCTTTAATTACCCACCTTTAGGGTTGGCCACAACAACGAAATAAAAAAGAAAAAAAGAACATTTTAAATTAATATAATAAAATTATTTGATATACGTACTGTATAATAAATTTATGTATTTGAAGGTTTAAAATTTTAACTTATGCTTTAGAATTTAGTTTTATAGTGTCCAAAAAGAATATGATATTTTTGTCTATAATTTATATCTATTATATTGATATATATATAATTATTTTATGTAATAATGGACATTTGAAGCAATAATTGATTTGAGATGCTAGTTTGATGCATTGTATATTATCGGTTTAGAATTTAAAATTTAAAAGTATTTTATATTTTTAGTTAAATTTATTAATTTATTTTAATATTAAATCTTATATAATATTATTAAATTTTATTTTTAATTAAAAATAATTTTTTTTAAGCGAATTATGAGTCAAACATGCTCTCGGATAATGTTTTCCTAAACATGCTCACATTTCCGGTTCTACGTTTACTTTGCTATATCATCGAATTTCAGGGAGGAGTTTACACTACATTTGATCTACTGGCATAAGCATAACCATATCTGTACCCAGTGCATATGGGTCCGAAAATGGTTCGGTCTGGGGTAAGAATGAGTATTCGATCGAGTCGAGTTAAAAAATTTCGAATTATTCAAGTTGACGAATCATATTTTACAACTCAAACTTTATTTGAAAATTTTTCGGTTCGAGTCGAGTTTAAGAAATTCGAATCAAATTGAATCGAGTCGAGTTTTCGATTTCCTATAAATATTTAATTGTAATTATTTATCAAATTATAATATGATTTGATTCCAATTTAAACAACTTTCTCTAATCATATAAGATATGTATATATAGATTTTTTTTCATATGTAATAATATTTCTTTATATTTTTATATATCAATGTATATATATATATATCATAAAAAAATGAGATATTCATCGAATATCTCAAACTTAAAAATTAATCATTTAATTACTAAAAATTTCGAGTTTTCATTTTACAACTCAAACTTTATTTAAATTTTTTTCGAGTCAAGTCAAAACGAGCCGATTATTTTTGTCTCGAATCGAGTTATTTGATTTTTTCGAGTCGAGTTTTGCTCACCCCTAGTCTGGGGTGACAACCAGACTAGCATGAATTAATTACAAACAGAGTTGAACTCTTTGGATTGAACCAAACCGGGAAGGTGTGATTAATCCATAATGAGAGCAGCAGGTAAGATACTAGGGGGAGCAGAACCACAGTTCCAGTTAAAGAAAGCTACCTACATACTATCAAGAATATTCAAACCTGATGACATCCTTCTGAATACAAAAAGATGTAGCAATATCTTAGGTTCAACTAATGGCAGAATGTAAAAGTAAAACGGACCTATCAGTTTATTTAGCAATAGCCTATAAACCAAATGAAATCTTCTCATTGATCTCAGCAACTAACTAAATGATCCATCTATGCTCTTCAGAATCCAAGACATCCAAACTTTGACGAATTATCTCAGGTGGTTGATCTCAGAAATGACTAAATGAGCCATACTACTTAATCTCCAATTATGTAGTTGATGTAAGATTAAAGAGGTTAAGTTCTGTTAGAATTATCTCATGTGGCATCATCAAGCACCGTAAATAGAGAGCTCTTCTAAGCCATTTCACATACAAAACAGGGAACGGAAACGGAAGACTTTAGAGGGAAGAAAATCAAGAAAACAATTCAGAAGATCCGAAGAATCGAAGTCTTCAGAGATCTCACAAGTCAGAAGAGTATATGGGGAATGTTGCTTGACTCCAAAATTTAAATCCAAAGCACTATTCAATTATACATAGTGGATTTTCTTCTACCATTATCCAGAGTATCAAGTGATTAGGGAAATACATCTTGTAACCTAAAAACAGCTAAGGTGACACTTTTCAATATGGAAAACCACAATTTCCCATTATGAATCAAAGCATGAAACATTCCTACCATGTATCAAACAATCCAACTGATAACACGAGTTATGTCAACTAATTATTGGTCGAAGCCGGAAAATGCCTAAATGCCTGATATGATGAGAAAATATCTACAGTGAAATTAAAAAAAAACAAGCTGTATAATATAAGTTAGATTCGAGACATACTTGGTTGCTGTGCATAGCAATTGATATACCATGTCTATCTGCAACAAAAACAGAGTTCAAAAAGGAAATATGATAAAGATAACCCCAACACATTCAAAAGATAAATAGGATGCTCAACCTTGCTCATTGAGATCACTAATTCAGCACAGATAGATCACTATATTAACAAGTTCAAAGAAGCTTTTAGCATTAACAGGGTTTTGAAGGTTCAAAATTAACAAACATTCATTTATTAGCCAAAGAACAAAGAGCCTTAACAGTTTTTCATGCTATACTCTCAGCCTTTATTTTCCTAGAAAAAGTAGGTACCATAAACAAGAAAGACCCAAACCAAAGAAAAACCCACTCCGCCAGCAAATCTGTTGATTTGTAGCCGAATCACATCATTCATTTCCTCCTCACTTGACCTTAGGAACACCCATTTTGAGCAGATCCATCAATAAATGACGAATCCCGTAATAAGTATGATAAGACAGCGCTAAGGCAGAAACTGAGGCGGAAACTAGGAACAGCTTTGCTGAATAAAAAAAGAATTGGTAGAAACTCGAATAAGATAAGCAAACCGAACCCATTTTCAGTGAAAGAAGATAAGAAAACAGAAGTACAGAGGTAAGGAAAGCTCCGGAGATTCTATTGGTAATTGAAAGTGTCGAATGAAGGTGTGGCTTGTAAACAGGAAGATGCGGAGACAATGGGCGAAGGATATTTTTTCGCTCGCCGGTTTCCCCTTCATTTGATTCATTGACCTCTCCTTTCGCGAGCGTTGCCATGTCACGAGAAATGGGTTCTTCATGAATCGATCCCTAATGTTCACGACTTGGCTCGGGCTCCTTGTTGGAGAGAGTGGATTGAACACATCTGCAACATGAAAAATGGAAACGCCAAAACCCAAAATCGGCATAAATTTTAGATAATCAAACGAAAAGAAATCGAAATGACAAACGAATCTGTGGAGAACTGAAAGCGTCACCTTCACGCGTGGCATTGGTGTTAGAGAGTCTGGAACTTGACGGAGCAGTGACAATTGGGCGGACCACGCGCCATGAGCTTGGGAGGCTGTTGGACGAGACGAGCCTCTTGAGAGCTAGAGAAGAAGCCATATTGCTACACAGAAAATTCCTAGAATATGGTTGAGATTTACGGATCTAACACTGCCTACTTCCAGAATTTGTCTGCTAAGGATGTTTTATAAGATAGGAGAAGACTGCTAGGTTTTCACCCTGAGAAAAAAAAATGGATTTCTAAGATTATAGTCCGATAAATTTTTATTTAAACTAATATTTAAGTAACTCTCATCGTCTCAAATTTAACTAAATCTACCTTCAAGTGTTTAAAATTATACAACCCGAACTAATCAACACACTGACCCATATACCCGATTAAAATTTATTGGATACCTTTAATAAAAATACCAAAATTTGTAGGTTGATATCCGGTCTGTTATTTTTTGGTATCCGGGCCTAAAGTTATAAAATATCTCTTATTCGGATATTCGACTACCCGATGCCAAGTTACATGGATTAGTGAGTATTCGGAGTCTGTGATAACCGGTTTTTATAAGTCGGGTAATGGGTCGAGGTTTTAGTATTTATAGTTTTTAAATATTCGAATATGAACACTCCTACTCTATAGTCAAAAGTTTTATGTTTAATAATTAAATTAGATCTAGAATTTATTATAATATTATCGAATTTAATCTTTGATTTAAGGTTTATTATCATTCTAAATAAAATCAAAATATTACTAAAATTAAATTAAGATTATTTTTTTTCAATTTGTTTGGTAATAAAAATTTAATTGATTATTTTTATAAAATTGTATCTGATTATTTTAAAATTTTACTATTTAGAATTATGTAATATAATTTTATAAAATAATAATTAGATTTATTCTTTGATTTAATTTGATGATGATGAGACTTGAGAGAGATGAAGATGTAGAAAACAAACTAATAAGAGAAATTGCCAAGTCATCAATGCCAATAATTTCTTAGTGATCGATGACCAAAACAAAAAAGGAAAGTAATGTTAAGGACGTTTTTGATAAAAAAAAAGTAATTTTGTAACAAAAACAAAACAACGTGCCTAGTTTGATGATCACTCATGTAATTTTCTCTAATTTATGGTATTATAACATGGCATTCCTTGTTTGCATAAAGAATGCCAAATATGGTGTGCACATGTTATGTTTGTTAGACCGCAAAACACTTGAGGATCGGTTATAAAAAATCCCTTTCTATTAGGAGTTAGGATATTGAGCCTGCTCGCGAGCTATTCGGATTCGGTTTGAGTGAGCTCGATTCGGGTTCAGATTCGGCTTGGGACCTTAATGAACCGAGTCGATTCAAGCTCGGCTCGAAAAACTCGTGAACAGACTCAGAATAATTATATTGTATATATGCTACATATACACTAAAAATAATATTTTTAACAAAAGAAAAGTAATAAAATAAAATATGAGAAATTTATTGAAAATAAATTAACTAAAATAAATTAGGTACTTTTTTTATTTTGAGTCGAGCCTGACGAGCCTGAGCCAATCCCAACGAGCTTCGAGCCTGAACCGAGCCTAATAATATTATTTTCGAGCCAAGTCCGAACCTAAAATTCCGAGCACGCCGAACCTCGATCCTAATAACAATGTTTCCGAGGCGAGCTTGACTCGTTATACTTATCACCCCTAGTTAGGACCTGTGAAACATCTAAGGGATGGTAAATAAATTCAATTTTATCGAGTTTTGACTTGAATCAATTTTATAAAGATAAAAAAATAAAAATTGAATAAGAACAAGTTTTATAAATATTTAAATCATGTCCAAAAATAGAATCAAAGTTTAAAAATGAATCATAAAACATAAATATTAAAAAGATGAAAATGATGATAAATTCGTATTTCTTAGATCTTTTAAGAAAACATAAAGAGCTAAAACTAAAAAAATGTAATAGTTTAATTATATTTGACTGCGTCACTTTTATCGTATCATAAAACTCAAAAATACACTTTTAAAACGAATACGTCATCTTGTCATTCCCAAGAGTTGGGGTTGGATGTTAACTATCAAGATAACGATAACGAGTGACGGGTTTTCTCCAAATATATTGCATTAACTATAAACCGTACGCTTTTATTTATAAACAAACAATAACGGTGATGAAAGAACACAACAATAAAAAAAAAAATACATAACATAAATAAAATTATTGAAGGATGATCCGATGTAATCTCACTAAAAATAAATTACGATAAATTTATTTGATCGAGATAAATTATTAATTTAAAAAAATCTCGAGAAATTTCAACAAGTTTAATCCTAGATGTTTTCTTTTAAACTCATACTCTAATTGCGATATAATCTACTATTAGTATACAATTCCGACTATTAAATACACGATAATTTTTATAAAAAAAAAATTTGGAAAGTTTATCAAACAAAATTGTAATTAATTCATTTTATAAGTAAGTTTAATCACCCATTTATAGATAATAATATATAATGTGAATGAACTATATATAATATAACATCATTAAAAAATATACATTATTTATTATTTTTTTATCTCTTTAATAACACACATCATATATATATATATAGATAGATTATACTCGAATTATAATTATCTAAATGAATTAAATTATTATTTATCACTGAAATCATTTTTCGAGTTCTAATCGATAAGACATTTAATCAAACAATTTCCTTACTTTTAATATCTGTATTACGTTTAAACAACATCCATAATAATTTCGAATTAGGGAAAATAACTGTTAATGTACGCTAAAAAAAGTCCCTTTTAGGGTGGGTGCCGTAGTGCTTAATTAATATAAAATGGAAGGAAAAAGAGGAAAGTGGAAATAAATAATGAAGAAAAGATTAACAATACATAAAAACATATATTATTTTATATATTTTTAAATTATTTAAAAAATAATAATTGAAATTTTATCACAAGAAAGTAATAAATTTTTAAATCAGTTACAATATTTACAGTAATATACTCTCAAACATTTTCAATTATTTTGATAGCGTTATTAATAAACTGTGATCTTTAAAAATAATAATTATTTTTTTAGTCACTGAGATAAAATGATTCGTGTTAAAAAAATAATAAACGAAATATATTAAAATAAATTTGACAAATAAGAATAGAAAGTTGAAATAAAAAATGAATTTGCTTCCGAATAAAATCTATGGGCAGAGAGTAGAAACAGGAAAAAGTATGTCAACTAGATGGTGATGTTAGAATCTAAGGAGAATACCAGGTCAGGGCCATGGCCAGGGGTGAAGAACCTTGGAACACACAACTCTCTCATCCCCCACAGACACTCATTTGTCTACAACAACAACTTGCATCAGGCATGTTCTGGTAATCACCGCTCCAAATCCATTCATTGAACCAAACCGACCCATCTATCACAACATGATATAAGAACACTCGGAGTCTCTGCAAGTCAGATTCTGATGAACAAAAGCTACAGAAATAACAAACCGAAAATCCAATCGAACTTGTTGCTGTGGCTGTAGAGATTGAGACAGGAAAGGTCGTATCTTTTTCAACGACGGGTTTTAGCAGACCAGGTATCTGTTCTGTTCTGGTTATTTTGGGTCTCTCTCCGGATCTTATTTTTGATTGGGTGTTCTTTTTTTCTTCAGATCTTGTTTCTTTTGTTGTTGTTTTTACGAAATTACGCAACCCCAATGACTGAGTTTTTATTTAGCTCGCAGATGGATTGCCGGGGACGAAGTAGATTGTGAGATGCTTCTTCGACCGACGATAGCCTGAACGTGGTTGCATTTTCCGATTCTGGTTTAACAACACCATTGCATTGCGTTACAAGAGAGGAATTTAGACTGCTTATTACCATATCTGTGCGGAGTAAATTGGGGTTTTTCTGAAGGTGAGATTGATCTGCTAGACCGATGAATACGAGAGGCTGTGGGAAAGTTCCTGTGTCGGTTGTGGAGAGAAGAAAGGGTGAATATGATCGGTCAGGAGGAGGTGGTAGGAAATCATTACAGGACAGATACATGTTTGGGTTGGAATCACTGCTTCTGCTTATATGTCTGACGGCATCTTTGCTCATTCTTCCGTTGATACTCCCGCCGTTGCCTCCACCGCCTTTCATGCTCTTACTGCTTCCTATTGCCATTTTAACCGTTCTTTTGTTCTTGGCTTTCATGCCTTCCAACGTAAGGGATTTGACACTGTAAATGCTGTCTTCAACTGCGAACATCTTTCGTCATACAATTTTGTTATTTTTAGAAGAAAACAAATCCCAATAAAATTTAGAAATTTGAAAGAATACTTGTTTGTTTCATGTCTGTTGCCAACATTTCTTACATTCCGATGCCTGGATCCTTCTTTATTGTCAGCTTTGTTACTTCTTTAACTGTTGCAGGTTGAGTATTTCAGGTTCTAATAAACCAAGATTATGAACAACATGCATATCACCTAGATTATGATATGCGTGCCATAGAAGATGCTCCGTGGGGCAGCTTCATACATCAAACCGAATCACACAATGTACGGAAATTTTGACAAACTTAGAAGCTTTGTGATACCAACTGTTAGAAAACAGTATGTTGCATATAGTACATGGGACACTGCAGGGGTAAAGGACATGCGCAAATCCAAAAGAACTAGCAGGTAAGTTTACTTCTTGTTGCTAACCCACACTGGGAGCATGAACCAAAAATGGAGGAAGATGGTGCTTCAAAGTAGCTAAAAGCTCTCTGCCTTGATTAGCTTCTTCTGATGCCCCCACGTACTAGCATTCAAACAGCTTCGACGAGCTGCCCCCTTAGTCTTTGGCATTCCCACCTCAACGGGGAAGGTAGATCCCTTAAGCAAATTGGAGATTCCTCCCTCTGTATAATCTTCATTAGCTTCATGTAATGTTCTTGGCCTTGCTTTAATCCATCCAAGAAAGCTGTCTCTGACCAATGCTCTTGGACAAATGCCCTCGGATCAGGAGCAACAGCCTCATCATCGGATGTGGCAATGCTGTCTACAACAGCATAAGTAGCAGCAGGATCACTTAAGAAGTCGGATTGGAGGAGAAATGCTACACCATCGAGAGATCCACCACTTTGTTCACTCGATGCTGAGAGCCGTTAGGACATGCTTATGAAGATGGGGGAGGAGATAAGCGGCCACACCAGCTTGGCTGCTGGAAGTAGCAGCAGTGAGGGTCAGGCAGAGCTCCATGTCCCAACAAACTCTTTTAACAAACCACTGGACAACCTGTATGCAGCCTCTTTCAGCTGCTTTCAGGCAAGACTCATCGTGCGATGAGACACAAGAAGCAAGAAATGAAGTCCGGATAGCGGCTCTAGTGAAGTCATAGACACCATTAGCAATGATCTTCTTAATCAACTCCGTGATCATGGGTGCTCAAAAAACAGATAGCATCCAAGGTTACACACAATGCATCATTTAGAGTCTGTGGATCCACGGCTAAGATTAAACTCTCAGCAAGCTCCCAATCATGGGAACTCACGGCTCCCTCAAATAATTGTCCCAACTCAATCCTGTATTGTCGGCTGACTTCCTTGTCATGCTCAGATTTGTCCTTCTGGCAGAACTCGGTGTCTTTCACGGCTACCCTAGACTTGATTTTCTTCAGACTACAACTACAACTACCAGACGTTGACGATTCTTTAGTCTTTACTTGCAAGAGGTGCCTCATTTGAGAAAATCACATTACTTGCCTCGCCTTTTTCTAATCGAAAGCCTTGAATTTCAATGTTTGATTGTCCCAAAATGGAAGGAATTAAGATCGATGAGTAAATAAACAGAACGAGAGAAGGACGGACTCCCCCTCCGCCATTGTTATATGGCTTTCAGATTCTTAGATACCAACATCATTTTGCCGCCTCTGCTTTTTCTTCCAGTTCCCACTCTTTTATAGGTATAAAGTAAAGAGAATTATTTTAATTTATATAAAGTAAACTATATTTTAATTTGTGTAAAGTTTAAAGTTTAAACTTTTAATATTTTGTTTAATTCAATCGCATATTTACATTGAAATGAATTTATTAATTGTTTTTACTTTAAAAAAATAAATATTTCACAAATCTTTCATCTAAACAAATTTTAGAACTAAAAAATAAACGTGAGATCATTTATTCATTCAATGATTTAAAATATGATATAAAAAAATTATAAAAAATAATATATTGATAATTTTACTACATGTCACTCATTTATTAATTTATCAATCCACCGTATTTGAGTAAGCATATTTGACTGGTCGATTAAATTGTTAATCTTTATATTTTTATTTTTAAGTTATAGATTTTTGATTTATTAAAGATATGTTAAGTGAAAACCTGATACTAAATTATTTTTCATTTCACCTATGGGTCAATTCTACATATAATAAACAACATTTGCACTCTGGTCCATTGATGGAATTATCTAGCCTTTCACTAGAAGCATTCATCATGTAAGAGAAATAAAAATGGGGTAAATGACTTCTTTCACGATTGGTAATCATCACTAGAAGTGATTCAACAAATTATTGCTCATAGCAAGAACCTGGATCTAAGGGGGCAGCACGGCCGTTTCCGGCTAACGGAGCAGCAGCAACTCCTCTTTGATTCAGTAAACATCTAAAGTCTGCCAACCTTCCAGTTACTTCTCTTGGATTCTTAGCCAGCTGGTCATAGGATGTCCACAATCGCTCTGCATTTAAGATTGAGACAGAAGAATGGGATGAAAACTAGATATCAAGAGAATACTGAAGTTTTGATTTAGGCTTGTGAAGTTTTGATATTAAATCAAAAAGGGTCACCCGAGCATTTAGATCGGCAACTCGGCATAGGTGCATGCTTATGCTTCTGTCTATATGTAGCTTAATATCAGCAGCACTTGAGTTAAAGCTAGACCAAAATGGAACATCAAAGATTTTGCTGTTCAGGTTATGTACTTATGTTCCATACTTAACAGGTTCCTTCTGAACTGGAAGCTAATAATGCTATCAAAGAGGTTGAAACACAGTTGATTCATATAAACCATAATGTTAAATACTATTAATAACATGTATTTCTCTAATCTAGTAAATTTCATAACCTGTTTATGGACAAACAAAAATAGTAGGTCGAATGTGTTCCATGGTTTTACTTTCTATAACGAGAAACCCATGATACACTGTATCGTATATGGGAGCTCGACGTTCTTACCTAGTAATTCCAACTTCAGGATTTTTGGGTATTAGTATTTTGTTTATAACAAGAACACCATAATATGCATGTAATCTGATATTAATATAATATATTAAGTACCTGCAGCTGCAGCAGCCCGTGGCCATATGGTTTGTTCAATATCAGAACCATCAATGGTTTCACCCCACATGCATACCTCCCCTCCGATAACTAATTTCTGTTGCTTTGAGTTTGTAATATTTGTGAGTGGCTCATTTATGTAGAATTCCTGCCATGGGGTGTCCAAGTGGTCCAAGTACCATTTGTCCTGGTTGCTTACAATACACCTTAATCCAGATTCAACCACTCGTTGTGCAACACCGCTACCTAGCCTGCCAAAGAAATCATAAGCAAAAGTTCAACCACATGAACTCAAGAATCAAGCAATAGATACATCATTGATATTGCATATATAATCACCCCAAGTGAACTCAGGCAATATATACAAGGAATATAAGATTTTATCACCAACATTTTCAGAACCTGATTAAACTAATAATCATTTGCAAGAACATTTCTAGATCTCTAGGTTTTGAGTGATAAAGAGTAGGAGATACCAATTGTGAACGACAGTCTTCCGGCTCAATTTACTGCCAAAGTTATTGAATGTCTCCTCCCTGTGATACTCTAATGTGAATATGATGTATGATATTGGTGTTTTCTAAATAGCTCTTGTATAAGTTGAATACCAGTTAATAATTTCATATCCATGAGATAAGGCTATATTTTGTGCTCGCACGACAAAGTACTGATATGCTTGAGATTTATTCATACGATGCCTTTTTAACCTGCAAACCAAGCAGCAAGAAAGTAAGAGGTGCAGTAGATATAATAGATTTCAGGAGCACAATAATATCATGCCATGTTGATCCAAAGGAACTAAATAAGATTAGAAACATGGCGTTCAGGTATTGCTCACATGAAATAACAGGACAACGATAAGTAATTTTCAGTCATGGAAGTATTAAGCAGTGCTGAGAGCATCAAAGGAATGGCAAAGGAAAATTGATGAAATAAGTAATTTTATATGAACAGCAAACTAAATCTCTTCCAACTAGCTGAAGGAAACTAAGATAATGTTACATCAAAAAACATCAAAAGCAAGGGAACATAGAAGCATCTGTCTCAAACAGTCAATGGCATCATAAAATAACAATAAGCAGGAAAATCTATTTGAAAAAGAATAGTAACATTTCCATAATGTTTGTAACAAGGAATAAGCCAATACACCAAATAGACATTCATTTCATTCAATGGTGTAACAAATCAAAACATAAAAACTCCTTACCATTTGCTTATACGAGGAGTCGTGGTCCAACAAGCTGAATTAGAAAATCAAGAGGTTGGGTCAAATACTATTAGACTCAGATTGATAAGATTTAAATTTTAACTTCAAAGTATACAAAACATATCCTGAAGAACAATGTTTAGAAAAATACTGAAACGGTCTACATGATATCTGACTCTTGCACTCTTTCATAAACTATGTTTTAGAGACAACTAGTTTGATACTGATACCATGAATCAGAGATCATTCTACATAGATAAGAAGCCTTGGAAACCATTTTACCTCATAGGAGATAGGCTTTGAGTGCAGTCTACAGAAAATTTAGAATTTCAGTTAATTGTACATTTAGCCAGTAAAGGAATAGAAGCTTACATCTATCAACCTACACAAAAAGTTAGGTTCTTAAGAAAGTTAACATAGAAAATATCCCTGATATATGAAAGCCTTCTTCATTTCACCATCTTTATTTGTTTCACATTTTATTCACCTTTTCTCTTCTCGGGAGCATTACTGGACAAGTGAGAGATTGAGGGGAAAATAAATTTTTTGATGTCGTATATTATTGAAAATTTTTGGATATATGAATCATGAGCATTGGAGATCACAGAATGTTATGTTATTTTCTAGTACAAGCTTGACCAAAATCCTTTGTCCATTGTTGGACAATAAAAGCAATCAAAATGAGTTGGTTTCTAATGATAGTAAGAACCAACTTCAAGAAATGCTTAAAAGACGACAGTTTGGTGCATGCAACAGAACAAGTCATGAACATCCAAGGAAATGTAAGGTACTGCTATGAAAAGGCTGCCGTCATCTACCACATAAATATTGTGAGATAATAGTTTTAACCAAAAAGAAGCTTCAAACCAGAACATATAATTAACATGATATATCTATAATAATATACAAGCAGGAATTATAAGATAGTATGGTTTTAACTCACTTGTATCAACTTCATCACCTCCCAAGTGAACAAATTTAAAGTTAAAGATCTTGCTGAAATCTGAAACAAGAATTCCATTTTCATTTTGTTATATAAAGGAAAGAAAAAATTGCAGTCATTGTTGATAGAAATAATGATATCAAGGGGTAAGTAAGGAGATCACCTGAAAGAATTCCATCTAATACTTTAAATGTAAATTCATTGCTGACATCAAGAGGCTGTTGACAGTCCTTAGATGGCCATAGAGAAGGATAACCAACCCCCCTAAAGAATTAATACCGTTTTTACTCAAAAGCATATACGTTTACGCATGCATGCATCTTGAATTCAATTCTGCAATACCTATCTGCATTTGTTCTGTGCATTTGACCACAGGTATTTTAGTATATATTAAATATGCAGGACTGGCTATTTATGATAATTTGGGTCTTGCAAAACTGCATTGATAGTAACTGAAAAACAGTCCTTTAATGGCCATATAGAATGATGACCATTTCTCTTAAAGAATTGAAACACAGCTACTCAGAAACATTTTAGGACAAGGCCACTAAATTGCATATAATTTTTTATACGCACACCCTGACTTCAAGTTTGCAGTAATATCTTTGCTTGTTGTGTGTATTCAATCATAAATAATTTAATATATGTTAAGCATGAAAGACCTATTTAAGATAATTAGGGTCCTTAAAACCACATAAAACCTATTTCTGATAATTTGGGTCCTGGTTTTAGAATTTGAAACTATTCTCTTTTTTTAAGAAAAGAAGGAACTATGCAGTTTAGCTATTGCCCAGAATTTTGTCAATTTCTCATCCAAAATTTCTTAAACCTTCTCCACACAGTAGACCTATGTTGAGATTACCATTAAGTACCAGCCTAAAGGTGACTAATTATCATAAAGCTTAATTTTATTTTTTATGGCATTCAGTTGCTAAATATAAAAATACAATCAGATACTTCCAACATCAATTTAAAGAGCACTAGCTGCAATTTCCAGATAACATTCATGAAAGGCAAAAAATTAGCATCTTCCTCTACTATAAAATATTTCTTATTTGCAAAAGAAAGCATGTTACTAGCAACAATAAAATCTACTATAAGAATGGAGAAAGCATGTTGTACCATGAGAGAGCATGTCCTGGAACATCCATTTCAGCCAATACATTTATTCCTCTTTCTCGGGCATAACTGCATAGATTAGAAGTAAACATATCAGAAAGAATTTTCATTTGAATACAAGTGAAAGAAAAAAAAGAAAAAAGCAAAAAAGGAGAACGACGTGCCTCACAACTTCAGCAGCATCAGCTGCTGAATAACGCTCTGAGAGTGAATAAGCACCATCCCACAGTTTAGGATATGAAGGTATCTCCAAAGGGAAAGATTGTGTATCTACAATGTGCCAGTGCAATACGTTCTGTATGAAAGCAAGAAAGAGTTACCACATATAGGTTAGTTCTTCTTGTGTTGCAATAAACATGTCAATCAACTAGGACAGAACAATGAGGAGAGAAGAATACTCCAACTGAAATTTGTTATTAATGCACTACTTACCAACTTTGCATATGACATAGAATCAATGACCTTCTTAATAACTGTCATCGGTAAATAGTGACGAGACGTATCTGCATCAGTGGTATCAAAAAGTCTTATCATAATTTTGAAACAGAAAACAGAGATAAAAATATTATAAAATATTATTCTATCATCATATAATTTTCTCCGACCTATGAAGATTGGCAGTGTAGCTGCCATTCCAACTTTATGTGGGTTGCTGAGAATATAGGCCAAAACGGGCAATAAAACAATATGTTTTAATAATACCTAACAGCTAAAGAAATAGCAACATGAAGTCCCTAATTTCAATGCAGGACAAAGAATGATCTCTAAACATTGTATTTTCAAAGGAAACCAACACGTTACATGTCTTAGAAGATAAATGCCTCACCGATTAAGAGACCCCGATAGGGAAACCTAGGCTGATCAATAACGGTCCATGGTGACATGCGAACTTCAAGGACCCTCCTTGTAATGCTAAAAAAACATAATTGGCTGAATGTCTGCACCATTGTACAACAAGCTACATATTCTAAGAATTTTTTAATTTACAATAAAGTATAATGACAACTTGGAAACAATAATTATACTGGTACTAACCTGAAGCCCATGTAAAGCACCATAAACTGTCTTTGCCTGCATGAATCGGTTATAAGAAGAGAAGCTAGAGTTGGAATAAAGTAGTATAATATAATGTGAGGAAATTTTGCAGTTTTGTTCAACTCCAACAGACAACACCTATCAGTATTCTCTTTTTTTTTCAGTTTGCCTCTCTTGAAAGAAAAACAAATAGAAGGAACTCGAAAAGCATATCTTCCGAAAACAGACCATGAAGTTGGTCTATAGGTTTAGGTTATGTTAGGTAATTTTATATGGAATGATTAACTAGAAAATCCCACAAAATTCAGAAAGTCCTTAGATTATGAAGCTAAAATTCAACAGCTACATTACTTGGAACAAGGAAGTAAAATAAAATATAAAAACAAAGAAAAGGAATTCGAAAGGCGTATATCTTCCGAAATCAGACCATGAAGCAGGTTTATAAGTTTAGGTTAGGTTAGATAATTTTATATGGAAAGATGAACTAGCAATCCCACAAAATTCAAATTTGTTTGAGGTAGGTCAATGAAAGTCCTTAGAATATCAAGCTAAAATTCAACAACTACATTACATGGTACATGGAAATAAAATAAACAAAATAATAAAATAAAATATAAAAACAGGCATTTCTTGACAGCTTGAGCTTTTAGATTATTGGTCACCCAACTTAACATACATAATGAATGATTTTGAAGGAAATAACCTTGTTGGAATGGCAAAGGCTTTGTTTGGTTGACGCTTAAATCAGTTCAACTTATTCGGAAAAAAACATAAGTCAAAGTTCACTATAGATAGAGAGGTACATATGAATAAATATATGATCAAAAGCTCACCTTTCTTAATTAAAATTAAATTTCAATAAATAGGATTTGCTCGGCCTACCTCAAGATGGGCGTAACCTGGTTTTTCCGGCGACGGGACCACTAATTTGTAGGACTCATCGGTGCCGTATTGTAGCTGCAATCAAAATCAACAATGAATTTCCACATCCAAAACATTTAACTTCTCTATCCGTTTTTTTAGAACATATGTCAATCTCAAAGCTTTAATTTTCTTTTCCCGTCATTTTCTTGGGAAAAAGTGAGAATAGTAATTAGAAAAACAAATGAAGAGAGTAAAAGATGAACCTGTTCGTTTGGAGAGGAAACAACGATATGCAGACCCTGTAGCAGAGATGAATTGCTGAAAGCAGAGAAATTGGCATCGATGACATGATCCAGTTTGATGGCAGCAAGCATCCTGTCGAATGCGTCTTTTAGTGTTTGAGACTCGTGGTTCGAGGAGAGCCCAAAATCGTTGGTCAAGTAAAGTTGGGCGTTGCCGTAACTCACCGACGCTGGCATTGGCCATATCTTCACCTTACTGTTCTGACTCGCGCTGCTCACTGCTAACGCATTGCCCAACAGTAGCGCCGCCACCGCAACGGCATAAACCAACAATTCACTTACTACCATTTTCCCCATATTTCTCCTCTGAGTTCTGTTTATTTGCTTTGAAATCTGCGATTTATAAGCAAGCGTGCAACTAGATGTAAGTTACTCGATGAGTTTAAGACAGCGTACTGTCAGGTCGGCTAAAATCGGATATAGGTTATTTCAGGTTGATTTGATATTTTGACTCGATTCAGGTCGGGTACGGATCCATTTCAGGTCGGGTCCATTTCAGGTCGGGTCCGTTTCAGGTCGGATTCAAACGGTTCGAGTCCAAATCGGATAATTGACAGTTTCATTTCAGGTCAGGTAGATTTTAGGTCGGTTGCAGGTCGGGTTCATTTCAAGTCAGTTTTGTTTCATATCGAATTAATTTTGATTTTATATTCATAATAATTTAAATTATTAATTTTGATTTTGTATAAATACGTAAAAAAATGGATAAATATTAAACTATAAAGTTAAAGATTAAATTTTGAAATTTTAAAAAATCAACATTAACTTGTAAGGACTCAATTACAAAATTAAAAATTAGAAACATTAAAATAAATTAAAAAAATCATTAATAATCAATTCAAATAAATTAACTTGTAAGTTATAATGACTAAATTACAAAAATTATAAATTAATAATAATTAAAAGTATTAAAAATCTAACTTTAATATGTTATAAAATAATTATACTATAATTTAATATATTTTAAAAATGAAAAAAATAAATTTTGGACGATATATAGAACTTATACTATAAACAGAATAATAGTTATATAAAATTAATACTATATAATAAATTTATACTATATATATAAAATATATTATATATGGAGTAATACTATAAATGTACTAACACTATTTTTAGAAATAGAATAATACTATATATGGATTAATAATATATATGAAATAATATTTTTTGAAAGTAAAATACTACTAGAATATGAAATAATACTATTTATGGCATAATGCGGTTTGTGAAATAATATTGTTTTTGCAAATGAAATAATACTATAAATGAAAAATAAAATTATAATATATCTTAAAATATGGTATACATAACACTATAGACTATAGTCTATATATATAATACATTAATAATTTAATAACTAATATAAGTATTTATATAATATATATTGATAATTAGATGTCTAGTAATTATATATGTATAATGTATGTATAATATATTTATAATGTATACAATCATTAATTATACATAGTACATAACTACATAATATAAGTATATTCTAACATTCATATATATATATATATATATGTATCAATTTATATTATATGTATACATAATGAATTAGTGATAGTAGTAGTATTATACATAGTACATTAATATATATATATATATATATATCAATATATCATATATGTATGTTAATGTTATATGTATATGTATATATAATAATTAGTAAATGTATTATGTATATTATATATTATGTATATATAACATATGTATATGTATAATTGTATATAGTAATTAGTATATAGTACATGTATATATAATATATATATTATATATATGTATGTTATATGTATATATAATATATTACATATATCATACATGTTAATATGTATATTAATTTTAGTATATGTATTATATATATTATATATATGTAGTTTAGTACATGTATTATATATATGTATGTTAATATGTCATATGTGTTAGTATGTATTAGTACATTATATATATATATATATATTATATATGTATATAGTACATTATATATGTATATTAATATATATGTATGTTATATGTATTATACATAATACATATATACATTACATATATCATACATATATATTAATTTTTGATGTAAATATAATATATATATCATATTATATTATTATACATATATATATAATATGTATTATATTTATACATATATGATATATACATATATTATATATACATATATAACATATATTACATATATTATGTATATTAAAATTTTAATAGATATATATATGCATATATAAATACGTATATATTATATAACATATCTAACATATTAATTATTATACATATTTAATATATATAGCATATATAAATACTATAAAATATATTAATATACACATATATAATAATAATATAATATATACATATTAATATATTATATAGTATATACATACTATAAAATATATAAATACTACATAATATACATATAGTATATAAATACTATATAATATATACATAATATATATATAATAACAAAACCCATTTTCTCGCCCCTCACCCCACCCCCACGGCTAAAATCCAAATTTTAATAAAAATCTATTTTTCCCGCCCCTAGCTAAAATCAAAACTTTTCATCTCCCCTAAAATTAAAAGTTTTCGTCTCTCTCGCCCAGTTAATAAAAATATATGTATATTTATTATGATATTTATACGTATATATTAATATATGTATATATATTAGATTTATATATTAATATATGTATATAATTTACATTAATATATATTATGTATATAATATAATTTAATATATATGATATACTTATATATATTATATTTTATGTACTAATGTATTATATGTAATATGCTTTAATATACAATATATATTATTTATACTTAAATGTATATTAATATATGTATTTAATTTGTTTATGAGTTAATGTATGTATTTATTTAAAATTATAATTTTAATGAAATATTATTTTAAAATTATAATTAAAATTAAATACATTAAAACTAAATAAAATAGTAAATAAATTAATTTAATTAAATATGTAATACTATATTTAAATATAATCCTAAATTAATTCTCATGTCTAATTCTATTTTTTAAGCTTAGTTATATTTATTAATATTTTAAATTCTTCAAATTATAGATATATTTAATTATATGTCATGTATATATTAAGTTTTGTTAATATTAGTTCAGGTCAATAATAGATCGGGTTCAAAACAAATCGGGTCATTTATCAGGTCGGATTCAAAATAGGTCGGGTAAAATCAGGTCTCGGGTCGGTTCAGTCGGGTAATATCGGTTATCTGCCAGGTCAGACTCGGGTTCGGGTTCGTTTCAGTCGGATACAGGTCGGGTTTCAGGTCTACAATAACATATTGAAATTGAGTTCAGATCATTCTCGGTCGGATATAGTTTGGGTTCGGTTACTACAGTAACAGGTCCAACTCGGGTTCGGGTCAACAACAGTCGGATACAGATCAGGTTCGGGTCATTACATCCCCGGATCAAACCAAGTTCTAACTCGAACAGGTTTCAAGCGGGTTTTCAGGTCGGATCAGCTTTTTACATCCCTAAACTAAACTACCACTTTGAAAGATATTTAATTCCTTTAATTTGTCAGTTTTATGTTCATGTTCCCATATCTGTATGTATTTTCGTTCCGGATAATACCAGTTATTCATACTTAAAACAAGGTTTCATGAATTATCTCAATGATTAAAATAATGATTATTATTTTCGAATATTATAAATTTGAATATCAATATTTATACAATGATTAAGAAGTTTTTGTCCGATAATTAAAAATATATTCATATCAAAGATAAATTATTATATTCATGTCTATATTAAATCTTGAACCGAATAAATTAATTTAAATTTCAGATCTCCAGTTATCCCTTATATTAATAAGTACTAGTTTACCTCCTGTCCATTGTAATGGCGTTTCCATGTTTATGCGCCTACTCTTACCTGCCTTGGCAACCCAACAGGTCGTGACTGATGCCCGTGAATTGAGTTTTGTCTTATCTAGTGCGCATCTCGTGATCAAAAAATTATATCAGGAATTTTTTATATTACGTTATTTGTAGTTTTAATCAATCAAATTCATTTATTTTATATTTTCTTAAAATGAATTATCACTTCTCTTTTACATATAATTAATGAGTAGTAATTATTTGATAATTACTTAAAAATAAACGAACCTAATTGCAGTGACGGTGTTCTAATCAATCAGATTCATCCATTTCATATTTTCTTAAAATGAATTATCATTTCTGTTTTATATATAATTAATGAGTAGGTAATTATTCGATAGTTACTTAAAAATAAACGAACCTAATTGCAGTGATGGAGTTAAGATCTAATGCTAGAAGGGGCAAAAATCGATTAAACCTTTAAATTAGAAAATTGGAAGAGACAAAAATCTTTATTTAATTAATATTTAAATTAAAAAGTACTAAAAATATAATTGTACCAAAAAATTGGGAGGGGTTGTTGCCCTCCCAACACATACACAGCTCTGTCTCTACCTAATTGTATAGACTACAAATAACGTGATAAAAAATAATCATCATATAATCTTTCTTCGTGATCGCTAAGGTTTTGTTGTAATTTCTCATGGACAACACACGTGGTATACACTTACTACAGCTAGACTTCAGCATTTGACTCAGATCATGATTGCTTGATGGCTACTGGCCAGGGGAATTTGACACCAGTTAGGGTGCGTTTAGTTCACGAAAAAGATAATTAACTTTAAGAATAAGATTATTGGAATATATCATTATTTGATATATTACTGGGAATGTTATATTATCTTGTTTGGTTTCTTTGACGGGAATATAAGTTGACAATGTTTGGTTGAGGGAATATAAAGTAATTTTTACCAAATTCTCTCTTTGATATATTTTATTTTTACACTAATTAAACTTTTATTGGTAAATAAAAATTCATAATAAAAAATTTCTATTTAACATAATTTAAATATAATTAATATTAAAAATTATATTTTTAAATAATTTTTATAAATATTATATTTATAAAAAAATATAGTGGATTTTTAAATTTATATAAAAAATATTAATATAATTAATATTAGAAAAATATATTTTTAATTTATTTTTATAAATATTATAATTTAAAAAACCATTGTGGATTTTAAACATAATTTTAACAGGGTTTATAATATGACTTGTAATTTATAATTTTTTTTAACCCTTTATACCTATGTAGGTATTCAGGTTTATTTGAACAAAAAAAAATTAAAGAGTTTGAGCAAATATAAAAGCGATATTGTAGGGAATTGTCCAATACCTAACAAATACAAGGGAATAACATTACAGGGAAACACCTCAAAGAGCGCTACTGTAGGGAATGTGTTATTACCCTTACTCAGGAATGTATCTAAACCAAACATGGATATGTGATTCCGGAAAAGATTATTTCCTCCGGTAATAATCTTTTCCGTGAACCAAACACACCCTTAGAGTTTGAGCTCGCTGTCCCCAAATGCTGGTTGGAGAGAATAATCGTTGGTTAAAAGTTAAAAAAAATAATTTTTTAAAAATATGCATTTTATATATTAAAATAAGTAAATAAATGCTCGTTAAAAGTAAAACCAGAAGTTATTTAAGAGTATTATAGTTGATAACGGGTGCAAATCGCTTACTTTTTTTATGTTTTTATTCATGTCTCCACTTTAAATTAGAGGATTTAGGATTTAGGGAACAAGGTCAAGGATTTTTGTTAGGGTTTAAGGATTTAGGGGTAAGGTGTATTTTTAAGGTATATGATTTAGGGTTTAGAATATAAGAAATTAGGGTTAGGGTTTAAGATATAAGAAATTAGACAGAGGATTTTTACCCAGGAAACAAACGTTTATCATAATCATCGTAACTACAAACGTATTAATTCCTCCATTTTTTAAAACATTTTTAGTTCTTTTTATCTTTTAATTCATTAAAATTTTATCCTAACTAATTTAAACTAATTTGTATCGTACTGTTTAATTATGATGGATGATTATTTTAACAAAAAAAATTATATACATCAGATTTCAAATTTAATATATTTAAACGATATTAAATTATTTATTACCACCTTTAATTACTTTTCTCTAATTTCTAAATTTAATAATATCCTAACCAAGGTAATCCCGTGGGAGTAAGTGGGGATGTTGGTGTTGAGGAAAATGGATTAGGAGTAGGAATCCCACCACAGTCTCCACTATATCCCATCAATAAATTAGAGTCAATTATTTAGGGTCAGTTTGTAAAACTCTGAAACTAATAAGGACTTGAAAAATATTTTAAAAAATGATGATTAAGATTTAATTTGGATAATTTAAAATTTTATACAACCCTAAAAACTATTTAAACAAATTGCCAAAGTTTAATCTTTTAAATCTGATAACAACTTTACAAGTAATTAAAGTAATAAATTTCAGGGACAGTATAATTTAAATTAATTTCTTTTTAAAGGACCAGGGTTAAAATAACTAACTTCAAAATTGATGAGACCTAAAATTAATAAAAAAAAAAAAGGTCGCCATGACCTAAAATTTCTAAACCCACGTTTGCTTATAATAACAATAAATAGTTGTAGTGATGGTCATTTACTTGTATTTTTAAATTGGGGTGATAAAATAAATAACAAGTAGTACCTTGATTAGGGGTAAATATTTGATTGAATTGAATTTTTTTGAATTATTCGAGTTATAATTAAATAATTCTAATAATATTTGATTAAATCTAAAAAGATTAATTTGTTATATAAAAAATATAATATTTAAACTTAAGAATAATAAAATAACCTGATCCTATTGAGTCCTCAATACACCTTCAGCTCTATTTTTAGTATTTCCTCCTTTCGATAGGAACAAAGCTATATGGTGCTGGGAGAGGTAATCCAGGCAAGGAAACTGGGGTTGAGATTTAGAATGAGAAGCTACCCTTGTGGCCCTTTTTAATGGGAAAAGATTAACCTTTCAAAAAAAAAAATAATGGAAAAAGATTAGAGGTGATAACGAGTCGATCTGAGTTCTACTAAAGTTGTCATCTTTATGTTGTAAAAGTTTCATCTATGTGTGCTTCAAAGGGTTTAGCCCTTGCTGATCCAGACCGATCCAAGTCGCACACCTAGTTTTAGTAGGTGAGTCTTCCAATAAAGATTTTCTGCGTACACAACGTCTCGAACCTGAAACTTGCTTACGGAAAATCAAGTTACTACTTGGACCAACCCTTGTTGGTGGGTTTTGCAATCACTTTGATGAATCTTTTTCTTTTTTTTTTTTTTTTTTTTTACCTACAGAGGCATTTAAAAATGGGAAGTTGCAGGAACAATAGGAAAAGGCGATGTGCTCCTGATACTTATATGCATTGAAGAAGAAGAATATAGTTGTACTTGTTCAGAATTTGAATGGCTTTGTTGAAAGTATGAATAAAGATTTTGTAATCATGTTGTAGAGATACCTTTGCCAGGGTTTCCTGGCGTCAACTCTCGTTTGGAATGATTTGCACCAAACTAGGTTATGTACTTTGAAACTTGGATTGTTCCGAAATAAGATTTCTTTTGGTTCAACAACCTAGATATATGGTAAAATAGCCTCAAAATCTTAATTCTCTAGTAAAATTTAACCCTAAATTAAGACAAACTCAGAAAAAAATATAAAACAAAGAAGCAAAACCCTAAAAATCTCTTATTTTTTCACGTTTTATAACTAAAATATTTCTTAGAAAACCGAAAATCACAACCTTTATTCTTTCTTTCACGTTTTATAATAATTTTTTTTTTTTTGTAAAAGACTGAAAATCACAACCTTAAATTTAAAATTTAAGTTTAGAATTGATAAGCTGTAATTATATTTTAGGTTCAAAATTTAGGGGTTATAGTTAAAACTTAAATCTATAACTATATTACCCTAAATTCTAACTATAAATCATCAACCTTTAAACTATAATTATAACTCTAAACACTAAAATTAAAACAATAGTAGAAGTTTTTGTTTCGTTGCATGTGTATGAATATAAATTATTTATATATAAGAAAACTTAGTATCAAAATAAGTGCCCAAATTATCCCAATTTTTTTGGTGTTTAATTTTTTTAAGATGCTCAAACTTTTTTTTGTCCCTTTCTTTTAAAATCAATTAAGATACTTTGACTAAAAAAAATACTTTGGACGTATAAAATGGACAAACAAAAGTTTAAGTATCTAAAAAAATTAAGATAATAAAACAAGAGAAGATAAATAGAAAATGCTTTGCATTGCAAAATAAATCTGTACAATGCAAAAGGGGAGAAAAGAACAAGACAAGTAGATTAAGTTCAAGGACGGCTGTCTGGGTCTGCCGATCACTTTATTTTACGATCCGCGTGTACCCTAATTAACCATACGTATTTACACGTACAAATACAGTATGTAATTATATTCCTACACTACAACTCGTATGTACGAGCAAATATCAATTTAATGTACAATAATTTGTACACATTAGTTAGTAGGATACTCTTTTGTACTACCTTTTCTGGGTATTGTTCAGAAATTGCAAGAAGTTCCCAACTTTAGTTTGTTGGAGTCCTCAAATGCTTGAGGCAAGAGCTTCTCGAAATTTTCCAGGAAAATCTCCCATTCAGCTTCACTCATATCCCCCAAACAAACACATCCACTCTCGTGGTTACCCTTTTGCACCGAGAAGCTACTGCTGTTGTTGTAGCTATTGTTAACACATAATCCCGGCATCGATCTTACGGACGAAAGTTTCGGAGGTGTTGGTGACTTTGACAAATTCAAAGGGTGTCGGAAGAGCATTGGAAGATCTGCAGCATCATTGAAGATGTCAGTTTCGTTGTCGAATAGAAAAATTCCAGTGTCAACCTCAACTTTATCATGGTTATTATCCATGTCGTCGTCAACTTCTGAAGTGTTGATAAATACTTTTGCTTTTGTCTTAGCTTTTGTGCAAAGTGTCTCTAGCATGCTCGGTTTTTCTTCATTGCCCTGAAACTCACGAGTCACCATCGCACCTATGTCTGCAAGACAAAGGCCGGCAATGGCAGCTTGCTTCAAGAAAATGGTGCAAAGGATCATGACTCGAATGGAGGATTCCCTTAACAAAGGAAGCTCGATCCGCAAGAGCTCTGCATCTTTATTTGGATCAAGATTCAGAATGTATTCGGTTTCTGACTCGGAAAAAGGAACCGATGCTTGAGGCCAATGCAACCATTCGAAGTATGGATCATCAAGGCACTCTGGTAGGCAAAGACCATGATCTATGGGCACAAGTTCAGCTGCCCCGGCAGCGTAGTTTTCACGTTGGTCCTTTTTCTTGACAAGAATATTTCCCGCATGCCGGTCTAGATTTAGGATTCTTAAGTCAAATATCCCAATTCTATGAACTGAAGCCACTGAGAAACCAGCAGGGCCTAACTCCCCTGCATCGAAGTCATGAGAGATGAAATTTTGTAGGGAGGCAATCTTATAAGGTGTGGCGGAGATAGTAGTTGCTTCATTGACATGAAACGCAACATGAGAGATTTTCACAAGAGCTGTTGCAGGAACGCCAGCGAACCCACCATGGTCGAGGAGATAAGCTGCCAACTCACGAATGCCGGTTTCACCTACACGTATGGAACGTTTCATTCCTGGTTGTCCCACCATCGATCCAGCACAACCTTTTTGGTTATTGGAACCTAAGGGCTCTTCGTCAATGGGTTTTGCTACAGCTATAGTCTCACCACTCCGATTATGTACGAAGTAGGCACCACTGAGCCCATTGGACACAGGTATAGGTACTTCCCCGGAGGCCAAGGCCATGGCCACCTCAACAACAAGAGCACCATTTTTCGGTGCCCTTTGACCCCCAATAATCTCAACCCTGGGATGGGTGTCAAACTCTCCCTCCACTTTAGTGGCAAATGAAAGGCAGGGGGTGGAGAAGCTACGATGGAAATTTGCAACTTCAAACACTTGTTTCAAAGAGTGAGCAAGGTCTTTATAGCCAATTTCAAGAATGCTGTACTCAAGTCCCGTGAAGGACTGGAGTCTGCATCATCGAGATCGGTTTGAATCCATGATGTCGATCAACGGCAAACTCCATTGTGTAGAAACACATACACAACAATCAATCATACCAAGGTCAGAGCTAGCTATTCCCGGAGAGGATTATTAGTCTTTCCTATGAGACCACTCATCATGCATCTACAAATCCAAACCATTTTGTGTCTAAATTCTATCTTTTCTCTTAAAATATGATCAATGTATAGAAGACAAACACCATAATCCATACCTATTCGAATTCGTGTGGTGCCGGATTCATTTGCATACAACCAATAGATACCAGCTTGGCATTCATCTATATATTTCTTGAATCCTTCAAACCTGAAATTCTTTTGTTTCCCTAATAATGAAAAATAAAAAATAAAACTATTCAAATCAAACTAGAACAAAAAGAGGGGAAAAAGAATTGAAACATAAATCCAAATAAAATCAGACCTGTTAATCAGTCCCTCGCTCCTCCACTCATAAATCGCCGCAATGTTCTGTACAAATCCAGAGTAAAAAATATCAGAACCAATCTCTCCGCAAAAAAATTGGCAGCTATTTGCTTACAATCATTTAATTCAATGAAATGAAACGACGAGGGATATACCCCGAACACTGATTAAGGCATTCAGGGAAGAACAGCATCCAGATTCAGGAGCGGAGAGAACCAAACAGTCACCGGAAAATAGTATTTCCTGAAGACCTCGCCGCCACTCCCCTCTTTGTTTTGTTCCTTCTCTCCTGCGTCCTTTGTGTATATATATTGAGATGATCGTTTTAACTTTGATTTTCCCTCCTATTTTGTTGGTTTTAGTTTATTTTTAATGCGTTGTGCTTAAAATCCGCTCTCCATTTCCCCAATATTATTATAATGTCATTAATGTGTGCAGTTTAATTTATGCATGCTCACGCAGTAGTTATAATTCTGATGAAGTATAGGGCGTTTATGGAGCGAGTCGATCATGAATTGAATAGTGTTTGATTCGTATTCGTTAATGTTTTTGTTGTTCGATTCGTTGCTCATTAAATTCATTAAAATTATGTTTGACTCGTACTCGTTAAAATTTTTTGTTGCTCGACTAGACTTATTGCTCATTAAGTTCACTAAAATAAAATTATCTTACTTTTAATTAAAATTTAATAATACTATATGAGGATTGATATTAACATTAATTAATAAATTTAACCATAAAATATCAAAAGAATATATAAAACACTTTTAAAGCCTAAATTTTAAACTAACAATCCATAAATACATCAGACTAGCATGTTAAATTAAAGTAATTATCCATAAGTTTTATGGCTATTTTTATTGGTGATCAATGTTTATATTGTATTGTTGATGTTTATTTTTTTTATTTTTGTTTATTAGTGATCACAAATAGATTGATCTTATTTTGAGTTATTTGTTAATATAATCTGTATTCAATTGTCATATTTAAAAATATTTTATTTAAAAATTTCATATGTTCTGGTATTTTTGTTTTAACTATTCAATTTATATTTTTAATAAAATGGTATATAATATTATATTTTTTTATCTATTTTAATGTCCATCATTAAAAATTAACATAAAAATATAAATTTTATTAGGATTGAAAAAGAAATATATATATAGTTAAAAATCTTATGTCAATTTTATGTTAATTTTTATTGATAAGAATCAAAATCATATTAAATCTTATTTTATCAAAGAAATCATTGTGTGATCAAAACAGAAATAGAAGAAGAAATGAAGTAGCAAATAAATAGTTTACCCAAAATGTTACTTATTAGTCAAAACTCTTTGTCTTTATTTATAAAATCTCAGACACATAAGATTTCCCATAAATAATTTAAAACCCACGCGGCAAAGCCCAGACGTGGAAGGAAAGTCTTCGGACCTTTCCAGAAGGAGGGACCCGGTCTGTTTTCCCCATTTCTAAAACGAAACTGAGCGACAAATCCCTAGTTCACGTCCTAAAACCATCCCTCTGAATTTGCTACCCTACATCATCTCTAAATCCAATGGCGGAAGCCACGGTTGAACCTCCTCTGAGCGACGGATTGGAATCGCTGGCAATCCCACCTATGGATCCGTTGTATCTCTCATCGGATCTAGGGTTTCCTCTCGACGACAACGATGATTTCCAGCTTACCTTTGATGACTTTGACGAATTGTACTTTCCGGACGTGTTCGTACCAGATTCTTTTGGAGACACACCCGAATCTTACGTGGAAGGGTATCTTAATTCCTCCTCCCCGGAATTTGACAGTTGCTGCGGTCAGACCGGTAATTCCCACTCTCCTGTATCCTTTTTAGGCTCCGGGAATTGCGGTTCGGCCGTTTCCGGGGATACGAACGTTGCTTCGGCGGATTCTGGAACTGATGTCGATCGAAAGATTGATGTTAATGAATTGGGTAATAGGCGAGCGTCTAAAAGGAAGATAGATCATGAAGAGACTGATTCCATCAAGTTTAGAAAATCATCGTTTCTGGCTGTGAACAATTCTAGCACCAGTTCTGAGCATAAGTTGAATGCTCCGAGCGAAGAGGAGGAGAAAAGGCGGGCGAGGCTCATGAGGAACAGAGAGAGTGCGCAGCTGTCGAGGCAGAGGAAGAAGCATTACGTGGAAGAGCTGGAAGATAAGGTCAGGACAATGCATTCCACTATTGCTGATTTGAATAATAAGATAGCCTATTTTATGGCTGAGAATACTACCTTGAGACAGCAATTAAGTACAGCTGCTGCTGGTGGTGGAGGTGCTGGAATGTGCCCTCCACAGCCAATGCCTATGCCAATGTATCCACCACCAATTGCATACCCTTGGATTCAATGTGCTCCGCCGTATATGATGAAGTCTCCAGGGTCTCAAGTGCCATTGGTACCTATCCCTAGGCTAAAACCACAGAAGCAATCGAAACCGGCTTCTAAATCTAAAAAGAACGACAGCAAAACCAAGAAGGTTGCTAGTGTTAGTTTATTAGGAATGTTGTTTTTCATATTATTGTTCAGTGGTTTGGTCCCGATTGTGAACCTAAGATATGATAATACACCTGCCGGGTCTGGTTTTATTGGAGATGGGTTTTACAAGGTGCATCGTGGGAAAGTTTTGAGAGTTGATAGTCATCTAAATGGGTCTAATCATGGTAAGGATGCAGCATTTTCTTATGGGAATTTCGACGTTAGCAATAGAGTTAATCGTAGAGGCTCAGAGTCCAGTGTTGAGAAAAAAGAGACCTGTGCACATAATGCTAGTGAGCCTCTCACTGCTTCCTTGTATGTACCGAGAAATGATAGGCTTGTGAAAATTGATGGCAACCTGATAATCCATTCAGTTCTGGCCAGTGAGAAAGCTGTGGCTTCTCATAAGGCTTCTGAAAGAAAGAATAAAGAGACGGGTTTGGCCATCCCTAAGAATTTCCCTCAGGCACTTGCCATTCCTGATGCCAGAGAGCATGGAAAGCATTCGCATGAATATAAAAACCATGCAGAAAGGCAAAGGGCTCTTTCTTCAGGTTCTGCCAATGCTTTGAAGGACCATTTCAAGTTGACTGCTGCTGATGGTAAGATGCAGCAGTGGTTCCGGGAAGGAGTGGCAGGTAATCATTTTGCTCTTACATTTATTTAGCATGCAAATTTGGTGCTTTTCTGGATCTCAATGTTCTAAAATTGGATGTAATTTGGCTGGTTTTCTGATTTCAAGTTAAGGTTAGGTAGCTTCACTGCAATGAGTAGTATGGATTGGTATCATTGTTTAGTTGTGGCACAAAAATTGTGTATGCTATCCTTGGAATTTGACAATTTGGGGTGTTGAGTTTTCTATTCAAATAGTCTTAGTTTTAACTATTTATTACGTTTAATACTTAATCATCTAAACCATAGAAAATAATATTTGATTTATTTGTCAATTGAACCTTTCAGTTCGATTGGTTTGATTGATGATTAGAAGTCGCACCTATTTGACCTTCGATCTGGTTTATTGCTCATTCGTTCTCACAGCATCGATTTAAAAATTAGTTTCCCGTGTCATTTTGCTGGTGTTTGAAGTCTGACATTATACTTTTAGCTTTCTTGCCTTAAACTTGAAGTAAAATGAATTCCCACATAGATTCAATGAAGCATATTATTGGGCTACAGTTCATACTTGTGTAAGCCGTAAGGTTCATCAGAATATTATATCCAATCCACTCTTATTGATGCACTCTTAACATTATTCTTCATAATGGTTAAAAAATTGTAGGATTATAACAAAATTATTCAGTCATAACGCTCCCAACTCTAGTAGTGTTGGTGTATATTTCATGTACTGATTTGATTGTTTCTTGTCTTTCTTTGTTGTAGGACCAATGTTGAGTTCGGGCATGTGCACAGAAGTGTTCCAGTTTGACATCTCTGCCCCAGGAGCCATTGTTCCAGCTTCTTCAGTTGCCAAGGAATCTTCCGAACGTCATAATTCTACTCAGCTTAACAAGGGAAGAAACAGAAGGATTCTCCATCATCATCCTGTTCCTCTCTCTAATTCTGATCTGAACCTAACCCGACAGCATGTTATAAGAAATTCTGGAAAGCAAGATTTTCAAGTTAACAAAACTGCTTCTTCTATGGTAGTTTCTGTGCTTGTTGATCCCAGAGAGGCCGGTGATGGGGATATGGATGACATGATTGTACCAAAATCTCTGTCTCGGATCTTTGTTGTTGTGCTTTTAGACAGTGTCAAGTACGTTACGTATTCTTGCGGACTTCCACGATCTGCTCCGCATCTCGTGACTGCTTAAGGGATCAAAGAATAAGGTTTGGTGCTTCTAGTTTATATGTTTATAAATGTACACAACATAGTAACTATTAGGTGTAGCGGCCTGTAACAACTCTAACATTTTAACCTACCTATGTAGTTTTGGATCTATCATCTAAATATTCTTAGCATTCTTGTCTGTCCTTGGTGCTAACTAATTTGGTAATATTTGCTATACTTTTTTGCGTTATGTTTGTGTCTGAACTTTTCTTTCATGGCCCGGCTAGTAATGGTTTTGGTTGAAGCTTATGCCTTTGCTCGGTAGGTAGAATGAATGATGAAAGAAATATGAAAAGAAATACTTATATATATTGTCTTGTTAGTAGTGTGGTTGTGGAAAAATATAGTTAGAAAAGAAAATCAGGATTTTATTACGTAATCAGTATATTATTTTTTGAGTTCTTATGGCCTTAAAAGTCCATGATTTTTTTTTATAAACTATATAAATAGTCACTGAAATTTTAATTTTCACCATTCATAAAATTATGTTATTGTTTCTAGCGTTTTTTATTTGTAACAATGATTTTTTAAAATAATTTAAATATAATTTAGGTTATGGATAAAATTTATTTAGTTTTATATTAATTTATAGGGATAAAATCATAATTTAGGTTATGGATAAAATATAAATGTTTAAAAGTAAAGAGAGAATTCATAAATAAAATAATTTTTAAAATAATTAAATAAAAGGATAAAAAAATCGGGATAGAAGATGATTACATCTCTTTTTGTCTCTACTAATTCATAAATATTAGATAAGTGAAATGTATGAATTCATAAATATTAGATAAGTGAAATGTATGAATAAGATTAACAGTAAAAAATATATAAATTATTACTTTAAAAATGAAAAATAATATTAATTATTCATTATCATTATTTAATTATCTAAAATTAATATAAATATAGATAAGTTCATAGAAAAAAAAATCAGAAATGAACTTGTATTGCCACGTTATATACATGGGTGATGTAAAGGCTGACTTGGTGCTTGCATAATTCAAAGTCATCTCCACCAAAATAATAATAATATAAATCCAAAAATCCGCTTACTTAGAAATAAATTGGTTAATTTGTCATATGAATGATTATATACGAATAAAAAATATTAATTAATTAATAATAAATAACTTAAAATAAAATGACAATTTAAATATCGATATATATTATGATAGTTTTATCATATAATTAAATATATTGATTTTACAGAATGACATATTAATAATAAATAATTATATAAAATTATATAAAATATTTTTTCTAACGTGTTAACTACTATTTTTAAGTTATTTAGTAAAATTAATTAACAATTTTCATTCAAGAATAATATATTCTGAATCAAAATAAAATAAAGTGTTAAATTACTTTAAAAAAATATATAAAAAAAATAAAACAATTATTCAATCAAACATTAAAAGTATATTTTAATATTCTGCTAAAACAATAAAATAATATCTAAATTACTTATTTAATTTATATTATAATCGTAAATTTTATTATAAATTTAATTTTTAAAATAAAATTAGCTGTTTTTGTTAAAAAAATCAAATCTAATTTTCTACTTAAAAATACAACGTAAATTAATTATCATATGCAAAAGCTAAAGGATTAGGAGATCCCACCAGCAGCTCACCAACCACCGCTATTTCTTCCTCCATAACTTTCCTACCTTTTCTGACCCTCACCCACCCCACTCAAAGTAATCTGATTATATTACCCAACCTAACTCAATCCCTCCAAATCCAACCACCATGACGCTGACGTGTTCTATTTTCATTGGACCTTCACGCACACCGATCTACACTGTACGGGTGAACATATCAGTCCCTTCCAAATGCACCAAAAAGCTTTTAAAAACCATTTCACCAACCCCGCCTCAACTCCTTTTAATCACAAGACTCCCAATCGGAACTCGAAATTCAAAACGAAACACAATGAGTCTTCCGCTCATAATTCTCGCCTCCGTCATCGCCTTCTTCCTAACGTACCAGCTCTACCAGAGGCTGAGGTTCAAGCTCCCGCCGGGTCCACGGCCGTGGCCGGTGGTCGGGAACCTTTACGATATAAAGCCCGTTAGGTTTCGGTGTTATGCGGAGTGGGCGCAGAAGTACGGTCCGATTATATCGGTTTGGTTCGGTTCGACTTTGAATGTGATCGTGTCGAATACGGAACTAGCTAGGGAAGTTCTGAAGGAGCATGATCAACAGTTGGCTGATAGGCATCGGAGCAGATCGGCGGCTAAGTTTAGCAGGGATGGAAAGGATCTTATATGGGCCGATTACGGGCCTCATTATGTTAAGGTGAGGAAGATGTGCACGCTGGAGCTCTTCTCTCCCAAGAGGCTTGAGGCTTTGAGACCTATCAGAGAAGATGAGGTTTCCGCCATGGTTGAGTCCGTCTTTATCGACTCCACCAACCCTGGTATGGATAATTTTCTCTCATATTTTTCGTTTCTAAAGAGCGCTAATTATTTCATTTGTTCGATAGATTTTTTTAACATATAATTTAATATTCTTTATGTATAAACGGTCGGTTTAAAATAATCTCAGTTAAATTAGGATAAACTATAATAAAGAACACTTAATTATGAGTATTATATTTAAATATTTAATTATTAAAATTATTAAAAATTATATTTAAATTATCTAATTATTAAAAATTATAATTGAATTACTCATTTATAGATAAATATATATTTGAATCATTTAATTATTAAATATTATATTTAAATCATTTAATTATGTTCGAGTTTATGATGGTGTCATCCTTCTATATTTAAAAATGTATATTAATTTCGTCGTTTTTCTTTGGACTAGGGTGGGTGAACTACTTTTCTTTCCCTTGTTTACTGCGTTAACAGATTCATTTTGATAAATGTGTTTTTTTTTTCTTCAAAAAAGAGTTAAGGTAACCCACTAAATTTATCACCCAAACTTTTCTGCATTTTCATTCACTTCATCTCTTGTGGAAATGGTTCACTGTCTGATCAACTAATGCTAAATACTCTATAATTCAAAGGTATTTTAACGATTGAACTAAAATATGTGCTCCACATTGAACCCCTTAATGGTGTTCTATTATTCCTAACATAGATTTGCAAGTAAGTTTTGCTTAAGCAAATTTTGTGGCATTCCAACAATATCTGAAAGTTGGTTGAACTTGAATGTAAATTGAGATGCAGAGAGCAAGGGTACTAGTTTGCAAGTAAGGAAATACTTGGGAGCAGTAGCATTCAACAACATAACAAGGCTAGCGTTTGGGAAGCGTTTCGTGAACTCCGAGGGCATAATGGACGAGCAAGGCAAAGAATTCAAGGCCATTGTGGCGAATGGGCTTAAGTTGGGTGCATCACTCGCGATGGCCGAGCACATTCCGTGGCTTCGTTGGATGTTTCCATTGGAAGAGGAGGCATTTGCCAAGCATGGGGCACGAAGGGACCGTCTCACTCGAGCTATCATGGAGGAGCACACCCTTGCCCGTCAGAAAAGTGGTGGTGCAAAGCAGCATTTTGTCGATGCTTTGCTTACATTGCAAGACAAGTACGATCTTAGCGAGGACACTATCATTGGACTTCTTTGGGTAAGCATGTTTATGTTTTTGGAGATTATTTTTTATGCTCTACAGCCATCAAGCAAAGTCAATTCTGACAAGTAAATGAAATATGTAGGATATGATCACCGCAGGCATGGACACAACAGCAATCTCAGTTGAGTGGGCAATGGCCGAGCTAGTTCGGAATCCTAGAGTGCAGCAAAAGGCACAAGAGGAGCTAGATCGTGTGATAGGTTCCAAAAGGGTGATGTCCGAAACCGATTTCCCAAATCTCCCATACCTTCAAAGCGTAGCCAAGGAGGCTCTAAGACTACATCCCCCAACTCCTCTAATGCTACCCCATCGTGCCAATGCGAATGTGAAAATCGGTGGCTACGACATCCCCAAGGGATCAAATGTGCACGTTAACGTATGGGCAGTAGCCCGTGATCCAGCAGTCTGGAAGGACCCTGAAGAGTTCCGGCCAGAACGATTCTTGGAGGAGGACATTGATATGAAAGGTCATGATTTTCGATTGCTTCCATTCGGTGCAGGGAGGAGGGTCTGCCCCGGTGCACAACTTGGGATCAACCTGGTCACATCCATGTTGGGTCACTTATTGCACCATTTTTGTTGGACACCGTCGGAGGGAGTCAAGGCTGAGGAAATTGACATGCTTGAAAATCCTGGACTAGTTGCTTATATGAGGACTCCAGTGCAGGCTGTTGCCACTCCTAGGCTGCCTTCTCATCTGTACAAACGTGTGGCTGCGGATATCTAAAATTTCTCCTTAATTCTTCTTCTTATCCTTAGATTTTGAATTATTTCGACAAGTTTTTGTTGTATTATCAAATGTCTCATGTGATTTGTGTTCGAGTCGGGTCGGATCGTTATGTAAGAGGACCAAATAAAAAAAATTATATAAAACTATACTATAAATTTTCTTAGGGGGGAGGTTTTTCTTAGTTACTTGTACCACAATTAACACAATTTTGTTCTTACGCTCACCCATCAAATTAAAAAATATTATCAACGAGGGATTTGGTTATCAAAGTTAAAAAGAAAGTTGTCAACATATTTTTTTTATTTATATTTATTTTAATGTAATCGAGTATCTAAAACCTTTAACCTTTTTAATTAAATTTTACCCATTTTATCTAAAAAACGACTGTATTTTAACCCTTCTTATCTTAGAAGCAACTACTATTTCTAACTTTTCACCACAATACAAGTCAACAATAAAATGTTCTTTAATATTAAATATTTGTAAAAGGTAACAAATAAAATACTACTTTAAACATATTGCCTAGTAAATTTAACACAAAATTCGATATAGATCCAAATATGATGATTTAAATTTGATCTAAAATTTGGTATAGATTTAAATATAATGGTCTAAACTTGACCCAAATTCGAACAAAAGTCAAATCTAAACCAAAATCAATTTAAATTTAGATAAATCGAAAATCAACCAGAATCAAAATTAACTGAAACAGAAAATTAGTTGAATTAAAAATCAACTAGAAACGAAAACTCAAACTGAAAATCAACCCGAGCTAAAATATCATTTTGTATTATATTACTAATTAATAACTACCTTTAGTAATAGTTTAATATCATTTTTTTCTCTTGTAAAAGATCATATTCATATATTGACTCAAATTAAAGCTGATAGATATGATTTAACCCGATCCGAAAGCAACTGATGTGATATTGACTTGACTCAAAAAAAATTGATCCAATATTAATTTGATCCAAAAATCAATCGATCCGATATAAACCCAACTTAAAAAGCTAATCAATTTGATATTGAACCAACCCGAAAAACAATTGATCCCATATTAATCTCACCTAATATGAGTATATAAACTCAAACTAAATCCGAATCAGACCCGAATGAAATATAAACCAAATAAAAATTAACCTGACTCAATACGAACGATTCATTTATCACCACTATTTTTTAAAAATATTTTTACATCATCTATTTTCAATTACTAACTAATTATATTGTATAAATTAATAGATTACATATATTTTAAGATTAAAATTTTGAGATATTATTATATTAGGATATATCAGTATTTTTATTTAGTAACTGACAATTAAGTTGTTGCTACAGAGATTTGGGAAATTTCCACAGAAAGCTGCTGTTGCCGCGAAATTTCCCAAACCCGAAATCCCATCCCTCTTATTGGGGGTTGCTCGCCGGAAAATCAGTGGGCAGAATATGGGGTTAGACATAGTGGAGCCAAACACTTGTATTAGAGGTTGCTGCTCCAGCAACTCCATCCCTCTTCATCTTCCTCCTTCCTCCTTCACTCTTCTCTCCCCTATTGCCAGAGGTAACTTTCTATTCTTTCATTTATTTTCTACCTACAATTTGCTCACATGTTGTGTGTTTTGGGTTGTAGGGGCTGAAAGCGTTGTTTATGAAGCGATTTTGGATGGAAAGAAAGTTGCTGCAAGGAAGCCAATCCTGTCTACCTCGGAGGAGTTGGATAAATTTCACAAGGAATTGCAGCTCCTCTGCCAATTAGACCATCCCGGCATTGCTACACTCGTCGCTGCGCATGCCAAGCCTCCTAATTATATGTTCTTCTTCGAATTCTATGAGCAAACCAATCTGGCTCATAAATTACATGTTCAAGAATGGATTCCCGATCTTGATCAGGCGCTTCCAATCATGCTCCAGTTAGGTATATCTTCAAACTCCACAGTTTCTTTTTCCTTTTTTCTATTTTAAAGGTTCCTTTTTAAAAGTGACATTTTAGTATGAATTCAGCTGAGTCCTGATCATAAGTTTGGAGAGTTTAAGAGTATATCGACATAGCTATATAGCTTAAAATCCAGAGAATAGCTTTAGGTGCTAGAATGTATGTGAAAACAATTGGGGTTTATATGTGTTGACATATATTCAAAATACATTTTGTGATAGAACTAACAGGTGCACATGAAATTCTTATTAATCAGACTAAATATGTAGGTTAAAAATGTACCTTTCTCTGATAAAGGTGGTTATGTGCCGGTCATAGTGCTATTAGCTTTTTACTGCATCAGAGGAAGCCTCTCAAATTATATGCATTCTGTCAGATCTTGTAAACTCAGTCAATGCGCTGCAACACTATACCTTTAGTTTTGTTTTGAATTTCCTTTTGTTTTTAATCAACTTAACTACTTCTCTCTCCCACCTGTGGAAGTTGTCTCTACTTTGAAGTTACTAAAATTGTATTTGTTCAGGTTGAGTCTAGTTTTCCTGTTCCTTTACCATGATATAGGTTTATGTACTTTGCTACATTTGCAGGTGGTGCAGCAGCTGAGTTTTCAGTTCAAGCATTACCTGAATTTCTGAAAACCTTAGGTTCTACATGCAGGTGTGTGTCACTTTGTCTGTTATGCTCGACTCAATCAAATTTATGCATATTATTGGACTAAATAAGTGTATATGTGAGTGCAGTCCTTCTGATGCCCTGGTGGAAGCATTTGTTAAGACAGATGTTGCATTTAGAGATGAACTTGATTCTCAAAAAAAATCCAGGAGGATTATTCAGAAAGATTGGCATCCTGGCTGCACTGCAGTGGTATCTCTAATAGTTAGAAACAAGCTTTTTGTTGCTAATGCAGGTGATTGCAGGACAATTTTATGTCGAAGAGGGTGCCCCTTAGCTCTAAGTAGGGTAAGCTCTACTAAGTTATTGTAGTATACTGTAGAACTATTGTATGTTACTATTCTAAATTCTAAAACTACATGACCCTGACATGTTAGGATCATGTTGCAAGCTGTCCTGAGGAGAGAAAGCGTGTTGTTAGTGCAGGGGGAGAAGTAAAATGGCAAGTTGATACTTGGAGGGTTGGTCGTGCTGCACTTCAGGTTTGCCACTCTGTAAATCTTCTCAATACGGATTGAGATAGAAGTTAATTCATTGTTATTAGTCCCATTATTAGACAACAATCTTTAATGGTTCCGCAAGACAGCAACAGAAGTCTCTGAACATGCCAAAGGTTTCCTCTATTGATGCGTCTTTTAATAGGTAACTCGCTCCATCGGTGATGATGATCTGAAGCCTGCTGTAACTGCAGAACCTGAGATAACTGAAACTGTACTTTCAGCGGAAGATGAGTTCTTGGTAAGGCTCATTTTCATATTTAAAAATTGAAAATTTTGATTGACTGATAATAACTGGACTTCTAATCTTTAGAATGCATGAGTTAAAAACCAAATTGTTCATAGATGAGTTCCTGGTAAGAATCATTCTCTGCCTTTCTGTGCAATATTTTATTTTCCTGAAACCAAGTGAAAAAATGTTTAGTAATCAGAAGTTAAGCAAATGTATGCTAGAATTTGCATCATAGTTCATATTTCATAATAATCATAGTTCAGACAACTGCCTACATACAATACAAACTAATGGAAGTAAGTGTCTGTTGTGGTTAATATCAATGACTGCACATGTGATAAAGATGACAGCCAATGTCTCTCCTCGTCCTGTATTAAGAAAAAAAAGAAATCTTAAAATAGGACTTGATTGTCAGGTAATGGCTAGTGATGGACTTTGGGATGTTGTGAGCGACACAGAGGTGATAACCATCGTCAGGGATACGGTTAAAGAGCCTGCAATGTGCTCGAAAAGATTGGCAACAGAAGCTGTAGAACGTGGCAGTAAAGATAATGTGACAGTCATTGTTGTCTTCCTTCGACCGGTATCCACGGCAGAGAGAGTTTACTAGTGTTTTACCTACTGTTAAGGTTGTTTATGATTATTTTGCGCACTTTCATGGCCGCCAAAAGATTAAATAAGATGAAATTATTTACCTACTGTTAAATAACTTGATCAATTATTTTTATTTTGTAGACTGCCTTAATTTTAATATTAGTAATATAATCCATTTATAACTAAATAATTGAAGTTGATTTAGTCAATCCAATCGAACCAAAAATTCAATTCGAACAGTTACAGATGCATCTTTGGATAAATAAGGCGAAGCAAAGGCCCCTTACAAATACAATCAACCGAAAATGATCAGAAGTTAATCAGTCCACCCCGCAGAGATGTCGGACTTCTTCTCCAAGGCGGAGGTGACGAGTAGCGGCCGCCCTGTCTTCCTTCGCAACGAAGTTGAATGCCATCTTCTCTCTGGCGTCGACCTCGAACCTGAAGACCACCTTCAGTTCTCCTCCTTAAAATCGGGTATCCTCATCCTCACCACCCACCGACTCCTCTGGCTTCCTTCTTCTTCAGCCATTGCCTCTATTTCCGCCTCAGCCATCCCCCTTGCCGCCATTTCTCACATTTTCTCCTCCAAAAAATCTCTCAAGTCCGTGTTCCACTTCCCCAGGATCCGCTTTCAAGTCCTCGTCTCACCCGATGGTCGCGTTTTCGATCCGGGTTCTGGGTCTGACTACAGTTCAGGTTCGGGCTCGAGATCAGTTGTGGTGACGGCGGTGATTAGAGGGAAGGGGGATTGTGATGGTTTTTTGGTGAAGTTTTGTGACATTTGGCGCGCGAAAGCTTGGGAGAGTAATGGGACTTCAGCTTCTGGTTCAGGGGAAGGCACTGGAACCGGTGGAGGGTTGTATTCGAGTGACGGGTCCGTGAGGATGGTTGGGGTGGCGGGGATTTTAAGGAAGGAACAAGAAATGTGGGAGAGTACTGATAAGAGTTTGCAGGATGCTTTTCAGGACTTAAATGCTCTCATGGTAATGCGATTCTTTTTTGTACAATCATAAGGAATTGAAGCAAATTATAGGGAATTTAGTTTTGATCTAAAAGATTGTATCATTGCATTGAATATATAAAGCTATATATTAGAAAGTTCTTTTCTTTATTATATTGAAGTGTCTGGTTTCTTTATAAGAAAGAAGAAATGTAATATACATAATTTTATTCGGTTTCTGTTATTATTGTTCGTGAAAATGATTGACATTGGTGAATGCAAATGGAACATGTTCTTGAGTGCGGAAGCAGTAATAATTGATTGGGTTCTGAGCTATAATAAATGGCATGCATAAAAGAATTGATTATGTTTTATTTAGTTATGTTGTTTGATTGAAAAGATAGGCTCTGAGCTGTAGTAAATGATTATGATGTTAGTAGTCTCGCTCGTTTGCTTGTTTTCTTACATTCTGATTGTTCAGCATTTAGAATTCTTTCGGATTTTCAGAGTAAAGCTAAAGAGATGGTGATGCTAGCAGAAAAAATGAGACAAAAGCTTTTGTCTGGAACGAGTTCTCAAACAAGTGGGAATAATGATGAGGATATGGGTTCAAAAGAGGAGATGCAAGATTGGTTGTTGAGTGTTGGTATAATATCTCCAGTCACTAAGGAGTCTGCAGGTGCTTTGTACCATCAACAATTGTCCCGTCAGGTTCTCTTCTCCCTCACACTTTTCAACTTCTTTTGTGTTAATTTTAGTGCTATTTGTTTAGTAATTTGTCTCGATATAATTCTATAGAGTTTAGCTTATCATTATGTTAATACATTTTGCAGAATCTAGGACTTTTTATTTGGCTCTGAAGAAATCCTTAGAAATAAGATGGTTTGTAGATGGGGATTAGTTGATTACTGTTTTCCCAGATGTTGTCAAATTTCTTTTAAGTGATTCAAGACTTTGATAACAAAATCCTCCTGGAAGATATTTTACTCCTATTCTGCTGTATGCTTGCATATCCCATGGATTCTCTTTGGGAATATTATGTCAATCATCCACAAATTTGTTATTGGATTGGTAAATGATTTGTCATGTCTAGTAGATTGGCTTTTCTTTTCTTTTACTTGATTTTCTTTTGGGAGCTAGTTTTGATTTTATTTTCTTGGCACCTCAGCTGGCAGATTTTGTGAGAACCCCTCTGGAGCGAGCAGGTGGAATGATTAACCTTATAGATGCCTATTGTCTCTTCAATCGCGCTCGAGGCACAGGTTTGGTTTAACACTAACTTTATCTCTTGTTTTTATACGTAATTTTCTTATCATATTTAAGTTTGTTTAGATACATTGTTAACGTGAATTTTCTTAATCAAAATTTTGTTGTTGGAAATATTTTGAGATAAGTGTTAGGCAACGTCATATTCCTATCTTTTCTTGGAGGGGGGAGGGGACTTTCAAAGACATTAGTGTAGTAACCATTTAAAGCAACAAAATTTAATGAAGGCCATGGACACATGCTATACATTTTTTTCCCATGTAACACCAGAAAGTTGTGGTTTTGACTTTGACTGTCTATTACCTAGTTTGGTCAAAGAAACAAATGAGGTTCGAAAGTAGTCAGTTTTTTGAAGCTCTCTTTATATTCCATAGATGCTAACTTTTTAATATTTGTTCCAAACAAATCAGACTGAGACTCTGGAGTCTGGATATTCTGCGACCTACGATGTTTAATTCTTTGAAAGTAGCAGTAAAGATGATACATATTATCTCCATCACATATTCTTCTTCTTCATCATCATCAATCCCAGATTGTGGCATTTCTCTCACTTGACTTGTATGGTATTCTTAATAACCATGGGCATTTTCAACTTTGCTATATTGAACCCTTTTTTGTTAATCTAATTCATGTTGCATAGATCAATTATCTGTAAATGGGTATGGGGATCTAACCCTAAGGGCTATCCGAATACATTAAAAGACTTGGAAATTTTAATATACTTGTGTCAGACACATGGTCATATCCAGCATCCACAGTCCACACTCAAGTCCAAGAAACATATATTCAGGGTACTTGCTTTATGGTGACTTATAATTTGATTTTGCAAGACAAGCTTATCATTGCAATGCGACGATCACAGATAGTTTCTCATGACCATTAAATTTGTAGTGTGAAGGAGTACGGGGTCTGCAGTACTTGGATCAAGGCAGTTTCCACTTCTGGTAAGAATGCCTTTTTAAATGAATTAATATTGACATTCATGTTTTGAATATTGAGGGAGTCGTGCTATAGTCAAAATTACAATTTAGTCTTGTAGCATAAACCTGAGTAATTTAATCTTTATGCCTTTTGATGCTTTAGTTCCATTAGTGTTTTAGGAGTCCATATCCGCCTTTAGATGGCTTCCTATAACACTGTTATGAATTATATTTGTTTGCACCAATACCAGGCGCACAAGGTATATCTAGATACAATGACACACTAATCGTTCATGGCTTCATGCTGCTCGCATTGCTAAAGAGCTTCAGCTGTTACCTTGTTAATGAAACGCTTTCTCCATCCTTATTTTTTAGGTTGAGATAAATGCATATGACTTCCGATTTCCAGAATCATGCTGTCATACTGCTTGTGTGTTCGATTGTGGTAATGGCATGCAGATAACTTATGATCCAGTCTACTTTTGGTCATGAATGTGAATAACTTACAATCCAACAGCAACCTGAATGAAAACTGGTAAGAACCACCTAAATTTGAACTTTTTGATTGTTTATTTGTTCCATTGTAACAAAGGGTAAACTGATCCCTCACTCAATATTGTATAGTCCTCGTTATAGAGGTGTCAAAATTGGTCAACCAAACATTTTGAATATGAAATTCTGGTAGGAATATTATTTCTGTAGCTATTTTCCTTGCTCGTCTGTACCGCATAAATCGAATCGATTTCTGATCTATAGGTACAACACCATTTGAGCTATATCGGTCTCTGTAGACGATACTTTGCGGACTTCGCCATGCTTTCATCCAGGCTGTTGACAGTTTTGAGACAAATACTATGAGACCAATCTTGGTTTTGACATTCCAACCATGTGAACTTTCCATAGAATTCTCCACTAACAAGGAGTCTAACTTCCTTATACTACCCTGGACGGCACTTCCAAGTGTTTCTACTAAATATTTAAATACGTTGTCCATGTCCACCCGAAATCACAAAAGGATGGTTTTGGTTGGATCCCAGCGGCATCCACATCTTATTCTGTCTCCTATCTTTTAACCCTTTTAGGTCATTCCAAAAGAGAGGCACAGAGAAATGTTGATAATCAAAGAGACTAAGACTTACCCTAAGTAAATAATAAGAAAAATATTCAAGGGAGGTTTGGGTTCTATCTTCTAAACCTCTACTATGTCATTTAACAAATTTATTTGGGGTTTAGAGATTATAGAATCTAAGTTTAGGGTCTAAGATAATATGTTAGGGAAGTTTAAAGATTTGAGGTTTAACTTACAAGCCTTAAATTCTAATTACAATTCTTAAATCTTATATGTTTAAACTTATAATTCTTAATATTTAGTATGTATTCTTTAACACAAAGATGCTTGTGATTTTTTTATTTCAATAATATAATTCTGTATAAATACTTTTCATTTTTCCTATTTTAAGGTGGATATATATTCTAAATTAGGAATAAAATCCCAAGGTTATTTAATAATTATTTTTAAATATGTCAAATAAGTCTTCCTTTGGTTGACATATGTGTATATTATTATCAAAATAGTTGAGTTTGAACGCATCTTAATTTCCCGTTTAGGAACTATTTTATAAAATCATCTCTTTTTGCTATATAAAAACACTCACGCGGAAAGGGAGCCGGCACTGAACAAAGTTATTAATAAATGTTGTATTTTTTTAGTTGTAAATTATTTTTTATCTAGATAAATATTTAAAGTATGTTATTTTTAATTTAAATAATGATAAGATTTAAAGTGAATAAAAATAGTAATTTAAATATTTATTTTGATTAAAAATAATTAAATACTAAAAATATAATTTAAAAATTAATTTTTTATTTAAACCTATTAATAATTAATTGGAATCACAATCGTTGACTTAATACTCTGTTTTGGAAATAAATTAAATACTCCACAGAGCAGGAGGAGCAAATTAGGGAGTAGCAGGCCGGCAGCCGGGTTGGTAGTAATTAGAATTTACCCTTGTTAAAACGATAAATATGAATTAAAATTTTAATATTTTTAATTATAAAATATTTTTATATCAAAATTTAAATTCATATAAAAAATAATAAACCTTGTTTTCAGTTTCAGCGTACCTTATCAAAAGCCTTCCGATCCCCTGTGTTTGAAAGATAAGTTTTGTCTGTGCTTTTGATGGGAGAATCTGAGCTTGATCCAGTTGTGAAGGAGGAGATGACAAATGTCACAGTTGTGAAATAAAAATACTTTCTTTTTTTAGGATCCGAAACCATTTCTGAATCCGATCTTGTAGTTATTACTCATAGTTTGGCTTTACTTTGAAGCTAACCCAGCAAGGCAGTAGAGATTAGACGTCTATAAAATCAGTTCATACTTCTGGGTCTCAATCCTGAATCCAATACCCAAATTTGTCTTGAAAGTTTGATCATTGGAGTCTTAGGGAAAAAATGGGTATCGGAGATGGAGGTAAAGATGAAGAATCAGTCACTGAATTGCCTACAAAGTCAAGATTCAGATACAACTCCCCACTGGTGCAAGTCGCTTTGATAGGCCTTGTATGTTTTTGCTGTCCCGGGATGTTCAACGCCGTCAACGGTATGGGAGGAGGGGGCCAAGTCGATAAGACTGTCTCCAACAACGCTAACACCGCCCTGTACACGGCTTTCGCTGTGTTTGGAGTTTTAGGTGGTGGTATTTACAACATCCTTGGACCCCATCTCACCCTCGCCGCCGGTTGCAGCACTTACGTGATCTATGTCGGTTCTTTCCTCTACTACAACCACTATAAACACCAGGGTTTCGCCATCGCTGCAGGTGGCTTACTTGGCATCGGAGCTGGCCTGCTTTGGGCTTGTGAAGGCGCCATTATGACTGCTTACCCTCCTACAAATCGGAAAGGCACTTATATCTCCCTGTTTTGGAGTATTTTCAACATGGGTGGAGTCATCGGTGGACTTATTCCTTTCATTCTGAATTACCGTAGGACCGAGGCGTCTTCTGTGAATGATGCCACTTATATCGGCTTCATGTGTTTTATGACGGCGGGGACACTGCTTTCCTTTGCCATTTTGCCACCTAACCGAGTCATTCGGGACGACGGTACGCGCTGTTCCGATGTTAAGTACTCCAGCGTGGGCACTGAGGCAATCGAGGTTCTCAAATTGTTTGCTAATTGGAAAATGCTGCTTATTGTTCCTGCTGCTTGGGCCAGCAATTTCTTCTACACTTACCAGTTCAATAATGTGAATGCTCTTCTTTTTAACCTGAGAACTAGAGGGTTAAACAACGTGTTCTACTGGGGTGCTCAGATGTTAGGCTCGGTCGGGATAGGTTACATATTGGATTTTAGCTTTCAGAGTAGGAGGATGAGGGGTTTCGTTGGGATCGGAGTTGTTGCTTTGCTCGGCAGTGCTATTTGGGGCGGCGGTCTTGCCAATCAGCTTCCTTATTCCCATGATCATCAACCTAATAAGCTGGATTTCAAGGACTCTGCTTTTGCTGGTCCCTTTGTTTTGTTCTTCAGTTATGGACTATTGGATGCCATGTTTCAAAGCATGGTTTATTGGGTCATAGGAGCCTTGGCTGATGATTCACAGACCCTTAGCAGGTAATGCCATGCCCCTTTACTTCTATGTTGTCCTTTAATCTTTCATCCTTTTGGTTAAATTGACCAATGCTTATGTATGTATATATTGATGGCTTACAGATATAGTGGATTTTACAAAGGAGTGCAAAGCGCCGGAGCAGCAGTAGCCTGGCAAGTCGATACACATAAGGTTCCGATGCTTTCGCAGTTGATTGTGAATTGGTCCCTCACCACTATAAGTTATCCATTGTTGGTGCTTCTAGTCATGCTGGCTGTAAAAGATGAGAACAAGACTCAAGATGAAGCTGTAAAGGAGGCTATTGTTCCATCTTCTAATAAAGAAGTCACCACCACTGCCATCTCTACATAGCTGTTCTGTTGTAACTTCTCCCCCCAGAAATGGCATCTTTTTCTTTTACAACTGTTGTGATGTCTATGTTACCACTCCATTGTTTATCTCCATTAGAAGGAAAACTTATCAACTGTTGTGATGTTTATGTTACCACTCCCCTATACTGCATGAGAATGCTTTTGTTCAGAGCTTTCTTCACTCATGGAATTCATCACTTTTCTTGCCATTTCTTAATCACTGCACAATAAAACCATCTGACATTCCTTAAAGTTCTAGGTAGCTGGTATTTACAACAAAATATTCTGCAAATCCCACAGTAGGACTTTAAAGGACTATGTAACTTGAAAAAAAAAATAGTCTTGAAATCCTATTATGGGTACAAATGCAGTATATGGGGCTGGCTATGTATACCTTGGCTGACCTCATAACTTGCAAACCATTTGATTCCAAATCATAAAATTTCACAGTTTGGCATACAGGTTTATGTTGTCCCAAATATGTTGTGATTATGGTTTGTTGGTTGTCTAGTTTGACAGTTTTCCAAACTTCATCCATTGAAGGCTGAAGCAGCTAAGAGGTGAACCTCTGAAAGCACTAAGAATTCTGTTTCTGGACATCAATAATGTTTTAACATTCCACTGCCATTTATTTCTTAAACATATACTAATGATCCTTAGTAGCCACTCTAATAACTCCTGCTCTCTAATCATGTTTCCCTACATGTCCCACCTTAAAAAATCCTTTAAAATTATATTCAAAACTCTAACCCTAATTTCTATATACTAAACCTTACACCCTAAATCATAAACCCTAATTTCCTAAACCATAATCACATCTTCTAACCCTAAATCCTAAACCCACTAATTTAGAGACACCAAAGAAGACAATAAAAGAACAGATTAGCATCAGACAGAGGAGTTATCTTTAACCATCAGAATTACTATCACCTCCCATTTTTGATCCATTAAATTGGTTAAAAGACCTCTTAGTTACCCCTTACTTTTGAAATTAAAATATTGCCCCCTACAACTGTAAAAATATAATTACCAATAAGTGTTGGATATGATAATGTCACATTGCACTTCTAAAGAGAGAACTCAGGTTGAAATATTGAAGAAGACATTAGAAAGAATGACCATGAATCCCAAGCATAGAACTAAAGGGTACCTAAATTGTCTATTCAAATCAAGCAAATATACAAACTTGTCGGTACTTTTGGATCCATAAGCCCTACATGTAATCTTCCATGTATGCATGAGGGTAAACAATCTCAAAAAACTTGAGTTGCATTGGTGTAAGATTAATTAAACTGCAAGCTACTAACGGAAATAAGTGCGGCCAAAATGGAAGACAGTAATACTCCCCAATGGAATCTTGGAATGCCACACAACTCCAGGAGGCAAGCAAATTGGTTGCCATCAAAATGTATATATCTGTATGATCAAAGCATTTAGATCCATGAAATAACATCTCCGGATCGACTTTTCACTTCCAATTCTTTGTCTCAATTAGTGGGACTGTGCTTCGAGAAGAATGTTGGTGGCAGTGTTGATGTCATTCCTAGCATGCACAAGTGCCTGCCTGGCTGAGTTCTGATCAAAGCCCATTGACACCAGGGTAGCAACAGAGTCCTCCGATGGTTCTACGGCTGAAGGTGCAACTGTGGGTGGATAGGTATGCTGAAAACAAAAGAGTTCATGGCTGTAATTCTGCGTATCAGTGGTCAATCTAATCTAGCTAATCTTTTACCAGAAATGTAAATCCAAAAATTTTCTCAGTTAAATACAGGAAAAGGCAGAACCAACACATGACTGACACTGAATCTAATAGTTTGGTCTATATATATTGAAAATCAATAGAAACAGGTTTGACCCACAATATATATATATGAAAATACAATTGTTCACTGAAAGCAAGAATAATGGTCAATAAAATACCAACCCGCAGGATGTTATCAAATGTTTTGTATGTAATCAATCAATCCATGAAGACTCCATTTTTTCCCTTCAAAACTTTCCAACGTCCCAATATTTTGGGTTCTTCCCCAATCAAACTTAACATTGTTAATATCTATAAAAGCTCAAAATCTCAGTAATCTACAATAATATTTAATATTGAATCAGAATTCTGAAGGGATTCAAGGAGCTAATCTCATCTTTAGTGCTGATTCTCATGTTTCAGCTTAAATGCCAAAATCTCCTCTAGGAGGAGTTAGAACTTCCTACTCTTCCTTTTATTACAAGTTTTTTGTATTTTTTTCTCAGTAAATCTTTTTATAAGATAATTATGGGTCACAAACCCATATGAATCCTCAATAATCATAGTCATGAAGCAAATGAAGGCCATACGCATTTCACCGTATCAGTATTCCTAACTCTGGTAGAGACAATCTTTAACTATATGGACATTTTTGCTCTGCATATATGGAGGATTTAGACTTCGACCAAAACAGTTCATTCCTCAATATAGCTGTTCAGACATTAAGGTATATTGTATCGTCACATCAATATGCCATATGAGCAGTGGATCATACTATTGCTTCCCAGCAAAACATAGTCATATTCTCAACCTTCAGAAGAATGCATGGCTGAGAATTATTACTGAAAATTACAGAATACTACCCTACACCAACCAGAACAGAAATACTTTAACAAACTAATGCTTGTCCAGCAATATTATGACATATGTTAAATCATCCGCAGCATGCTATAATAAGAGCAGTTGAACACCATAAACATTCACATGCACCACATCATGCAAGCTTCGTAAATCAAGCACCAGATAGGTATGCATGTTTACTCAGGGCATGCAAATATACCTAGTAAGAAATTTGTAAAAATGAAGCATTAAAAAAAATACTTGCCTCCACTTGGCGAGTTGTATGGGAAGGTACATTTCTTGCAGGATTCCTAGCTGGTGCTGTAGGTGGATTATCCATAGAAGGCCACGAAAGCCGTGAAAAGAATGAAGCGATAAACTCAGGGAACTGTAAATAAAACAATGACTTCAACGATATGAAATTAATGAAAATACATTAGCATATGAATCGAAAGTGATGCTACAAAATGGATTGAACGACTAAAGAAATAGTTAAAAAGGTGAAATAATGAAATTATGGCTAAATTCAATAACACTTCTTTACTAGGAGAACATAAACTCAGAATTCTTCAAGACAAATCACCTTTAATCACAATAAATTCGAGTCTTCACTTGCAGTGTTAGATCTTTTGAATTGCAAAACATTTAATTCTCCTATAAAACGGTTGTTTATAGTTTTCAAATGTTATTCTAATTAATGTGACATTCTGATTTCTGATTTAACATAAACTTCCCAATTCATGTAAAATTAGTGTTCATAAACAGAAACAAAATGGAAAAAGAAATTTGTTGGCTTAAAAAATGATAAAATCCTTCAATTGGTCCCTGTACTGAAGTCAAATGTTGTACAAGAACTTCACCAAAATGAATTCCTCTGCATCTATTGAATCAGTGATCTAGGGAATATCACTAAAACCACCAAAATGAAGCCGCTAAAGAACCGGTTTTTCATTTTTGATAATGACACATCAAGCCAAATGGCCAGAGTGACATCTAATAAGAATTTCACCAAAATGAATTCCTCAGAATCTATTGAATCAGTGATCTAAGGAATATCACTAAAACCACCAAAATGAAGCTGCTAATGAACTGATTTTTCATTTTTGATAATGACACGTCAAGTAAAATGGTCAGAGTAGCATCTAATAAGATAAAATTAGTTAAAGTAAAAAAAAAAAAATCTATTTCCTACTTTCTCCTCGGCGCAGAAATACCAATCAAATATAGCATAAAGTAAGTGAATATACATGCAAAAAAAATCACATACGCATAACTCATCAATGGGTTTATACCAAAAACATAGCTACCATTGCTGCAGCCAAAACAACATTTCAATCTATGGCATAGATGGAAGTCTATATGTATTTCCCCATGTCTCCATCAAGAAATGAAAGTTAAAGGAGCAAAAATTTCTAAGTATAAGATTGAGAACAACCTTGGCCCTTCGGATGTGAAAGACATTTAGACGATAGAAGGAACCAGCAAGGATGCCACATATCCCTGGCAAGAGAGATCTTTTCCAAGATGATAGAAGAAGCTGCAAGAATGAAACTGAAGTTTATCATTGGGCCTTGAGGTAGAAGATTAATGCTAAGCAGTAAAACTAATTACTTGCTCTTTACCTGAAGACCAGCTAGATAGATGAAAGACTTATTGGAGAAGCGAACACCAAAAATTCGAAACCATGTTGAAACCGGGATGTCAAAATAAAATGGTAGGAATGAGGCAAATATGAGGCCATAAGGTCCAGAAGTAAGCAGGTTAACTGTGGTATCTGTAAACATTAAATCTCAAGTAAATTTTCCATCAGCATCACCAACGCAGCATAGAAAACTATTGCAGTTAACCCTGCATATAAATAACAATCATGCACGCTGATGTCTAAAATCTGTATTCATTAAAAGTTTTAAGAAAATAGACTTTTTGTTGGAAGCCAATCTGCATGATCTAGAGTGTGGGAAAAGAATTTTGAAAGTTGACCCTAAACCATTACCAGAAGAAAAGAAGAAACTAGACAAACTGAAGGAAGATTTATATTATAAGAAAATGGCATGGAATGATATGACAATACATACCTTTAAGGATAGCTAGAGCCATAACCTCGAAGAGAAATGAAGCCACTACTGAGAACAAAATAAAAACCTGCATAATGAAGGCAGACAAATTTATGAGTAGGAATGGGGGGTGACATATTTTAGTTTTTGTGAGAATATGAGCAGCCAATTTAAAGAAATATAAAAATAAAAACCATTCTGTAAGTCAAACTGATAATGTCTTCAATTGATGATATCCACCATCACATGTGAAATTTTGGTAGTACTATCATAGAGGTATATTGATGGTTCATTCTATTAATTTAATACAAATTTAGTGATGTTATATAACTCCTCTGGATGGGTTACCTGTAGGTTAAGTGACTGAGTAATTTTTACAACCATGGATAATTCATCTTGTTTTTGGCAACATAAATTTGGATATGGATTTCAAATTCCTTAATTTAGAATGCATATTATATAAGTAATCAAAGACTTGTAATCCAACACTTTCAAAATATTCACATTGCTGGTAAGGTAACTTAAGATTCAAATTTAAATTCAAATTAATAGTATTTTTTATTTTATTATACAAAGAATTAATGGGTAGAATCAAACTATGTAAATAACATTTCCCTGTGTCTCTCTCCCCTATTATTTCCATCTCTTTTTCTTTGTTTATATAGAACTTTAGGGAATTCAAACTGTATCTATCTAATACTCCAATTTCTCATCCAAAACACTAAGTTCCATAGAGAAGTAGAGAGTTGATTCAGTGAAGAAGAAAGGAATTAAGGAAAGAGGCGAGATAAAAAAGGCTATGATTGATTGAAATGTTGAGTGATCAAATATCAAACACAGTGGATGGATTTGTTTAAATACTAGTCAAAGAATTTTAAAATCTCTTCTTCCAAATTTTGAAAAAACAAAGCATGGGATTCATATAAGATGGTGATAAAAGCCAGTTGAGGACTCTTAAAAGCTTCCCCTTTTAAGCAATTTAGGCACCATTACCAACTTCTTCTTATACCACAATCCATAAATCAAATAAACTGATCTTTTAGATGGTAGTTTCTCAATCAAAAAATATTTGTTTAAAAATTGATTCAATAAAGAAAGAATGTAAATTTGGGATTCTGGCACTCTCCAATTTCTTTTTACATACCAAGTTTGTCACAGAACTTTATACTTTTCACATTTTATAAATAAATAAATTTTGTATTAATATACAACCCACCAAACTCAACACTCACACACAATATCACATTAACCAACAGTTCCCTATTTCTCCAGAACTCAGAAGAGTGCAAACCAAAGGAAAACCCAAATTAAAATCAGATATTTCAGTTAAATGGAAGAAGCTCTTCTAATAAGGTTCACAATATTAGTACAGTTTGGTTTCAGTAGTTGACTACACCGAAAACATAAATTGTATGGTAATAATTTAACTCTCTTAATTCTAGGTGCAACGTTAAAGGAATATATATAGCACAACAAAACAGAATGCTATAGTATAAATGCCTAGATTACTCACAGAGTACTTGTTAGAACCAATTTGTCGCTCAAAGACCCTGAAGTAGTATAGGAGATAAAGTCCAAACATCAGCTCTGGTGTAGATGAAAAGGCAAAAACTGATGTGATTAGCTTCCATATGCTAAGTTTTCCGAAAATATCCTGTCATAAAGATTGAACAATCATACAGAGTTATACACAATTAACCTAGATCACATGGCATCTTTGACTCCCTAAAAGTAAAACAAACAAATGCAATGCCATTCAACTTAATTTAGGTGTGGAGAGATTAGTCACTAACAACATGGTGGCACTACAAACAGATTCTTGATTCATTAAATTATACTATAGATTTAGCATCTTTACCTACCGTAGAGTTAAGACCAAATATCCTCACACCACCCTGTTTTCACATCTTTTGAGAGAAATTACTATTACATTATTGTCCGGCTTTATCTGACAAGAAATCTTCATACATTAATACTCCTTCCCCTTAACACCTTATTTCCCATTTCTGAGACAATTAAGGTTTTGAAAATGGGAAGCATACTTCCTGAATTAGTTTTATTCAGCATATAAACAGATGCACTTAAAATCTCAGAGGAAAATAAAAGAAACACACCATTCTGCTTTTGTTATCTAATATGAAATGTGATAACCTTTGCACACTGAACGAATAACAAATTGAGCATCACTGCAACACTTATTTAAATGCCTTTGAGATAATGTAGCACCTACTAATACAACACTATTATTCCATAGATGGGCACAAAGACAATTGAAGTAGTACAAAAACATTATCATGTATATTTGGAGACATTCAATGAAAATAGAGCAGGCTCCGTTAATAGCTTAAGGATAAACTAAGAAGTTGAATATACGCTTGTTTTCCTCTAGAGCTCACAACTTCAAAAGCTGTTTCTATACCATAATTTTCTACTTCATTATATTATTTGTATGCATACAAATGAGCTTCTAGGGATAAGGTCTTAAATATAATATTAAGTAATATGTATGTACATCCAATACCATCTAGTAGGGGAAATGTAGTTTGTTGTTGAAGTTGTCTGACTCATGAGATAATCTACAATATATTGATTAGAAATCTGAGTGGAAAATGTGATAGTAATGTATTAGTCTTCTGGTTCATAAAGTGTGAGGAGATGATAGCAATTTCTACTCGGTATCTCAATTCTCAACCTCTGTCGAATCATCGACAAATGAATACTTGATTTTGATACCGGACCAAAATAAGAAGATGAAACACTGACTAAGTCATTCACATATTAGTTTTCTTATAAGAAAATTTCCATATATCTTAGAAATTGCATTGCAGCAGTATCTAAACAACTTAGATACTCAGAGTAAAACTAACAGAAAATAATTAAAAATCTAGGAAAGATCCAATTATGTACAAAACAGAAAATTTAGAAATCACTTTCATCTTAACCGCCCATTAGCAGTACTTGCTCAAAATGAAGTCTTCTAGATCAGCAGTTGATGAAAAAAAAGAGTAAAAGAACAATTAAACATTTCTCATTCTTCCCATAAAAACACAGGGCAGATTTTGAATTTAATTTTCAGAAAGAAAAAAAAAAGAAGCAAATGCCAATCCTGGTAAATTTGGAAAAAAAGAAAAAGAAAAGAAAGAAAAACAATAGCTTGTACTGAAATCGAAATGGTAGATCAAAGATGCACCACGGGAAAATCCTAGAACATATAGTTCAGACAATAAACATAAAAAGGGGCACATATCCAGGAATACAAATTAACATAGAAAGAGAACATACAAAAGGAAAAGCCTGCGGATCATAATTCATATATCAAATGTTTAAATTAAGAAAAAAAAACCAGAAACAGAAAACTGAATCCAGATTCAAAGTGAAACTACTTACCTGATAGGACAATCCGAGCTTAAACGAACGGCCTTGGATCCCAAAAACTACGGTGAAAACCGCGGATGCAATTATAAAGCTTCTCGTCACAGGTGCGTTATCTACAACCAATAACCAAAATAATAAAAACTAATGAAAATTTCAAGGAAAATAGAAAAAAAACGTTGTAAAAATGAAGAAAAAGAGAATGAACGCACTGAAACCAGACGGGCCGCCGTTCATCTTTCAAAGTTGGTATGAATGAAGAAGCAACGACCTTTGTCTTTCAAGTTCAACACTTTAGACTGTCTTTTGATATGGAACGAATTACAGAACTGAAAGACTCCTCTTTCTATTCATCTTCTAGTTTTCCCTTTTCTCATATTATATTTTCTTTATTATTTTTCTTTGACGACGGCTTCTCTTTTTCTCCAGTTCTTTCAAAAATAAAAAGTAAATTACAGAAACAGACACTAAAGTAAGCAGATATATACTTATTTTTCACTAAATTATCAAAAGTTACAATATAGTCACTTGTTATGGTAAAATTATAAAATGATCACTTCGTCGTCAACTATAAGTGTTCCTTAGAACCCAAGTTACTTCTCTAATTTTTAGATTTAATGTTCAGTATGTTATTAACAGATTCAATGTTGCTAGTAACTATAATTGGTAGTGGTGTGATATTGTTACTGATATTACTGTTTGGTCTAGCAGGGAGACAAACCCTGGTGCAACAGCCAATTTTACTCCAGTGATGAAACTCTGTCCCATTTTGCGGGATTTGCTAAAGTTTAGGAATTTTGGAAGTTCTACAGAGTCGAACTTGTAAAGGTACTGCAAGAAACATGCAGTGATAATTCAAGCAATGTGTTTGTACTAGATCTGACAAGCCCCATGCTCTCTTCTTTTTTGTACACAAAACAAACAGGAAGCAGCTCGAAAGGGATTACATTTCTGTCGTCACCTGTTTCTTCACTATCCGGACGATGAGCTGGTTCAAAGCTTGAGTTATCAGCAGTTCTTGGTAGACTGTGAGATCCTAGTGGCTCCATTTGGTTGTACAGACGTATTTGTTAAGGTTTGCTCCACAGTTGGAGAAATCTTTCTGAAAAAAAAAATTGAGAAATCTTTACCATTTTATAAGCAAAATATATTGTTGAAGAAGGCAAAATAGTTTCTACTCATTTTCAAATGTTAGGGGGGAATCCTACGTTCCGCCACTTGTGGTGTTACCACTGTGTACATACTTGTCCAAGCATTACCAAACACAAAATATAAGCTAACTTTTTTCAAACCAACTCATACTTATAAATGATTAGTCCAATTCCTAAATTTTCATCCAAAATCTCACAAGTCTAATCTCGAGTGGGAATCCAAATTCCTGAATCATGTTCAAAGATTTCAGTTTTTTCTGCTTTGTTTCGTAGATATCATCAGAATTTGACAAATTGTTGATGTTAAAAGCCAGAGCTTTCTTTCGGCATTTTTCAATCAACCAGAGCATATGCAAATGAAATCCAGATGTGGCGGTTCTTTGAACTTTCTATGACACCCTTAAAATCAATCAGAAAAATCCCTAACTTATGAAATTTCCCAATCTTGATTGAGCCCTAATTTGATTCAATTTGGGATTCTATTAAGGGTATTATCGGAATTTCAAGGCTAAACCTAAATCTATTTGGAATATAACTCCTTTTTACTTTTATTTTTCTCCCGCCGCTCAACCTTCATAACATCTTCCTCTCGTAAGTTTCTCCTTCTCCCTTATTTTCTCGGTTTTGCGATTGGTTAGCGGGAAGCAAATAAATTCTTCTCTTTGCGGTTGTGTTGATGTGTGGCTCGTCTCCTCCTATCTCCAGTAGCATACGCTATTGTTGAGTCTCTGTCTTTCAACTTCTTGGTAGGTAAGAAAGGTTCGATTGGGGTATACCTTTGGGTGTTAACCGATTAAGGTTGTTGATACTTTTTATTTTGTCTTTCACCATCGGTTGGAGGGGGAGTAAAATAGGTTGAGTTTAAGTTGATGCTGTGTCGGTGGGCATGGAAATAATTGGCAGACTTGGGTGTTTCGGTTAAGGGGGTTAGCGGTGGGGAATGAGTGGTGTAGCAACATTGGGAATTTCCCACGTGGTTATGGTGGCAGTAAGGAATTTAATAAGAAAAATTGTTTTCCCAAGCAAATCCAGTGAGTGTTAGTTGGGGGGGTTTGATCTCATGTGGTCATGTATCCTCCCTTTAATTCATTTTATTTGGGTGGTGTAGGTGAAATTGTGTTTTTCGGTTCGAACCAATTTGAATAGTTTCCTTCAAGTTATCACCGGAGCAAGTGGTTTTAAGATTTTAATTCAAATATTTATCTTTTCAGACGACGTGGACTCTGAAGAGGACGTGTTACCTCCACCGCCTCCGCCTCGAGTTCGATCAACTCCTGCGAGCACCGCTCGTGATACACGTATGTGTTCTTTTAGTCCTTTAGGTGGCATAGTACCTTATTATAGATTAAGATTTATTTATTAAAATTTTGTTGTAGGCTCTGACTTCGCTAGAACAGGACCTAGTTCAGACCGTGAGAAACGTCCGTGTCAGCAGTAGTATTTGTGCTTCGAGAGGTGTGTTCTCTTTCTGTGCTAAACTTGTGTTCTGTGACTAACTGTATAATATGACACTGTGATTCCCTGTGATACTGTGATTAGACTATTGAGAATTGTGCTTCGTATTTTATACGAATAATTGTATTGAGACATTGAGATCATTAGCATTGAATGCATACATGTGCATGAGGTGGATTGTACGGAGGAAGGTGGTCTTTTTACCACAACTGTGTTTGGTGAAATAAGGGGTGAGGGGTTTTGGGGAACTACCTCCACTGTGACCGGTTGGCTTTGCCACCACTGTGATTGGCGTTTGGAGTTTGAGACTGCATTCTCTGTGACATTGCACATTTATCATTGAGTCATTTACTGTGAACATTAAATATTATATTTATACTTGTGACTATGAGTCGAATGCCATTGTGATTTGTGACTGCACTTTAGAGACACACTGGGCTTTATAGCTCACCCTTTTTGTCTAACATTTTCAGATACCCAGCCCTAGGAGTTGGTACTCGGAGCTCTCAACCGGAAAGTTACTTTCCTACTATTTTACAGTATGTTAGTCACCAGAGATTTTGTTTCACTTGTTTTTTTTTGGGGGGGGGGGATTATTAGGGTTTGAGGATATTTTTTAAATTTCATGCATTGTCAAGGATATTTATTTTAAAATGAATTATTCAGACATTTTTTTTATTTATTATTTTTACTTAATAACTTTATCTTACCGTTTGATTTATAAGTTGATTTGAAGATATTTATCATTTTACTTGCCGATAAAGTTTTATCAACTTCTATTTTAACCTACCGTATCCCACAAATCAAGGATAAGGGGTTACACTTTCAGCCAGACAAGAAACCAAAGTGCTTACAACAGTTAATACAGAAAAAAGAACACGCTTTTATTGGCATTAGGGGTGTAAACGAGCTGAATCGAACTCGAGTAGTAAGAAGCTCGTCTCGGCTCATTAAGATTTCGAGACGAATTCAAGCTTGAGTAATTTTAAACAAGTCAAAAAAATTTGAGCTCAGCTCGACTCGTTAAGAACTCGAGTCGAGTTCAAGCTTTTTTCAAGCCTAATCGAACCAATTATTAACCGATATTTGATTGTGTTAAACTCAAGTAAACTTTTATCTCTCAAGTCTCATTTAAAGCCTAATGGAGAAAAAAAACTTTAATACACAAGTTGTATGAACTCAAGCTTGTTAATCTTATGTTTTAATATGTTAGTTTAGGATTTAAAACTTATGTTTAGAGTTTATATTTTAGGGTTTTAAATTTAAAAATTTAGATTTTAAATTATAAAAGTAAAAAATAATATATTTATATTTTTGAGTAGCTCGTACGATTTTTGAGTCGGGTATCATGTAACTCGTCTCATCAAAAACTCGAGTCGAGTTTTGATCGAACTTTAACCGAATCAAGCTCGAATAGCTCGTAATCTGTTTCATCTCATTTACGGACTTAACTGGCACAACTTGTTATTTGCCTTCTTTTCCACTGATTTGCAACCAAAATCTAAGATAACAATTCCCCTTGACTAGGGTGATTTATTTGACTAGCTGTACAAAACAAAATCTAGTATTGGTAGAGATGCCTATATACACAGGATGGGAATATGATCAATTACATTACACCAGTGGAAGTGTTTAAACCTTTATACAAGCAAACGCCAAAATGAAAAAAAGTAAAATGTAATCAGATCAAACACCCCAGAAAACTATTTTTGTCCTGTTTTTGGTCTACAATTTAAAATCCATATCCTATGTTACATACACACATATACTTATATATGACTCTTTAATTCTGCATCCAAGTAATCAAATTATGGGGTTACTGTTTTACAACATAAATAGTCTGCAATTCAGCATATGACTTCTGCCCACAAGATTCGTCCATGCAAAGAAACAATCTACACACAACAGATGCGGTCTCACCTCATCCTGAATGGATGTCCAACTCAGAAATCGAAGAAGAGGAACATTCTGCCCTACATCAATCATTGCATTTGCATTGCTCCAAGAAAAGTGTTATATTTGATCGAACTATGGTCAATTTTCAGAGAAACTTCATATGGAGTGAACTTGAGAATTCTCAGTCCCGTGGCCGAGCCAACCAAAGGGAACTGAGAGCTCGAAGCCTAGAAAAATAATCATTTACTGCAAGGAGAGCTCGAGCTGATTGCCTAGTTGTCAAGATTCGATGCATTTGTTGCAGTGTTTGCTGACGCAGATTATCTGCCTGGTATGGCAAAGAAGAGAAGAAAGGAAAAGAAATTATTAGCCTAGTGATTAACCAGGAAACATCAACTGACAAGAATATAAACTGGACCTAATATTAATATATGGATTTTACGATACAAAATTGACTTCATACACATCAAAGTGCATATGACATGGTCCCAAACTTTTAGAAACTGTAAAACGTGGAAGCATCATAATCTTCAATGATTGAGAACCAAAGAAGATTGAACACAAGTATTATTCACATTAACTTCCTTTTTATGTTAACCACTCTTGAGACTAAAAGGTCATATTCATACGCAATGAACAAGGCTCCCGCTATAAGCAGGGTCTGGAGAAGGTCCTGACGTACACAGCCTTCCCCCTGTTGAGACTATCTTAGGAAAATGACACACAACAAAACCAAACACCAAAATTAATAATACAACATTCAAAGAGGAAAACTGTTTCCTACTGTTAAAAAGGACCACGGTAAGGACCAAGAAGGTTTGGGCAAGAGAATGCTTTTTCTAGTTTTCTTTCTATCTCCATCCCCTCCCCCTCTTTTTTTTCCCTCCCAACACACATTCAAATCACATTACAGTTTAAAATAAATGAGAAACACATTGGAAGCATAGCCAATATTGCACACAAAATTAAACTACCTGAAGAAGGAACCCTTCAAGGGTTCCTAGCTTTCCCATGGCCATGGCCATTTGACCCATATAGTTTGCCACATTGCCAGATGACCCTGAGGAACCAGGAGGTGAACCATTAGCCAAAGTCTCGGCCAAAGATTGTTGCAATGCTTCCATCCCTTGTGACAAAGAATCTTCAGCCTGTTGGGATGACTGCTGCAACTTTTGGATACCCATAAATTGTTGCTCAGTTAAAGGCTCCAATTGATTTGCAAGAAGCTGCATCAACATCCATTGTGTTTAAGAAATCATCAATAAAAACTAACAAGAGTTGAAAAGATGAATGCATCAAAATGTACCTTAGAATAAAGAACAGGGAAACAATAAAACTTGATATTGATCATTGACAATCATGAACTTTGAGACTGTTGCACACAATCACAGTAACTTGAAGGTGTATCTATTCTAACAAACATGTCATGTTTTAGGCATTTGTTTTACTTTTATTTGAAGAATCTAAGCATTGTATCTTTATAAATTTAAAGCCAAATACAAACACGACAGGGCAAGTAAATAATGCATGTAACATAGCTTCCAAATATATAGTAAATAAATAAACAAGTGTAGTTCATTAAGATAAATAACAAAGTAACAACACCATGATTATCAGAGCCACACCAGATAATGCCACTTCAAGGCTACAGATCCATAGGTCAAAAGTTTCATCAGTGGATCATTTGAGTCCATTGCTGGTTAACAGATATAGTTTTAAATATTATGAATACTTTAAATAAAGTTATTGGCGAGGAAAAGATGATGATAAAATATTGAGAATATATTTTAACACAAAAGCCAGCCTGATAACAAACTCCAGAATTTGATCTTAACTGAGGACATGATTTCCAAACACACATAAAAGATAAAAACCAAGTTTCAAAGCTGGAAAATGCCAATGGGCAGAAAATGCTCCATTGAAATGCATTGAAAAGAATCCCTGCTGCAACTCATTTGGGATTTGTTACTAATACTCTTTACATTTCAAAAACGAAAAGAACTGTGTCAAAAAGAATCATCCCACTGTTAAGGGAATCATATATTAAGATGCAGAGAAAAACACCCCAAATCCCATAATAATTTACATGGCAATCAGTTCAGTGTATTTATTTGCATGTCTCAAATCCTGCAGCAAATATTCTCAGACATGAATATATTTTGTCAGCTTAACCACCCACGGAACTTCCCTTCATAATAATAATAATCCAAATGGCTTGACTATGCAAAGGGAAGAGCTTAACCAACTTTTTCTTTCTTTCGGAACTGGAAGACACATAAAGAAACTACTAGCATATTAATGTAAATTCTTAAGGCACATTTAGTTGATACTCTCTCCAGTCACCACTGATTTTCTACTTTCATGCAGAGTAAAGTGCATTACTCAGCTTTGGTGAGACAACTGTTTCTTCCTAAGAACTTGTTAACTCTTTAATAAAATATGAAAATTTTAATTTTTAATTTTTTTTTATGAGGGCAGTTATTTATGTGATGTAAATATGAGCATCCTTGATTTTATAATTTTTAAAATAGTTTGATTTGAGTTTTGTGTAACAACCCCTTGACTAAGTTGGTATCCCTTGGTTTTGTGGTACCAAGCTTTGTCAAGGTATTTTAATTAATATATAGATTTTTTTTGCAATTCTTATGAATTGTTGTCACTAGTATTATTAGTAGAGATATGACTTCAACAAAGTTAAGACATGCATATTCTGTTGGGACCCTCTTGGCTCTTGAGAAACTCGAATATTGAAACCTCATATGTACCATGAAAACTGTCTTCAGTATTAGAAGAATGGAGCTCACCTTAAGAATCTCAGATGAACGGAAGCCTCCAATCCATAAAAAACACCGCTCTGCTGGTGTTTTCCACATTCCAGATAAGATGTGGAAAACATCAGCTTTTGCTGCAGTGCCTTTCAACCTGAAAATGTCATCGTAATGCGTTGTGACACTGTCAACAATAATGCGTAACTCAGCATCACCAGCATGTGAATTGACTGCAGTCCTCAACTCATTTATCTTCCTATTATGCTCCTCTAGCCACCGTGCATATTCAACATCAAATGCCAGTGCACCTGTACACAAGCCCACAAAGATCAGACACCAAAAAATTAAGAGAATAAAAGTGTTTTTTAGTTTGTACTTCTTGTTTCAAAAAAAAGAGGAGTCAAAATACTAGTAACAACTTAAATGCACACTATCATATAGCAAAAAGAGAAAATGCAGGGCAATAAAGTACAAAAATATTCAAGACAACTATTTTCTGAAAAAATATTCCAACAAATGATTCGTGTCTGGGTCAGGTGAAAAAATGACACCAAAATTTATAAATGAACAAAATCCTATATCCCAAAAAGAAACAAAATAATATTAGACCTTTTATGCCATGACAGCTAAAGGAGAAAAGCAACAAAAAACAATTTCCAAAACAAACATCCAAGCCAGAAAAGCAATGAATCACACAAATGCATATACCAAAGCTTATATGAATGAACTCCCTGACCCACTGACCCTTGAATTAAATACTCTGGTATAATATCAAACACAAGCAGAAACTGTTCCTTCTTTTCCAAGTTTAAGGAACAAAACTTGACATACCAAATACATACTATTCACTCATGTAATGTAATGTAATAGCTACTGAAGCAGAACACATTTTAACCAACTCACAATGTAAGAAACTTGCATTCCAAGACTCTAGTACCAAATAAAAAATATAAGTTTTCAAGTTCCAACCATGACCCAAAACAATAGGAAAGGCTAACAAAGCTTATACCATTTCCACTCATCGAATGTGATTGATCTCCTGAGCTTGAAATGAATATGCCCTATAGTGAAACAAGAAAAAAAAAATGAAGATATGTAAAGCATAACAGACACCATTAGCGACCTATAAATTAAAAATGCAAATGATACATCTCAACACTGATAATATTAACATGTAGCAAACCTGCTGACGAGCTCGCTGCAGCTCTTGCTCAAGTTGAGTCAGTTTCAGTCGGCTACTCTCCAACTGCTGCACATATGCCTAGATTTTTGAAAGCAGAAAAGGGTAAAGAAATAGGAATACAAAAATGAAATTGGCAAGTGAGCTTAACTGGAACCAAAATAAAAGCATTTGATGCACTTTTGTCCTCTGTTATGGTCAGATACTGCAGTTTCTACATTTTTTCTGGAAGTGTTTCCTTTATTTGGAAGGCAAGACATCCATATCCATGAAAATAGAATATGTGCCACATGAGCACTTGAAAGAAAGCGAAAGGTCAGAGGAAGAAAATTGATTCATATTTCCAACCAATGACTTTATCTGGGAAAATTATTTGCCTTCATCTGGGCACAACAGTATTTTTATATTTCTTATAATGTCTTAAGAGGGACAATAAATTGGCATTAGGGGTGTAACGTAAAGGAGTAATTGCTACATGGCATTACAATAGGCACCGAGAAACTGAATCCTGATTGATGAAAGGAACTTAGAATTTCAGAAAAGATTGCCCACACAAACATTAATAAAATTGAAAGAAAAAAAGAGGCATGAATTACCTTTTTCCTTAACCTGCTTTTTCTTGCAGCCTCACGATTTTGAGCAAGCCGGCGCAATGTCTGCAAAAGGGAAGATGACAAGTTCATTACCATTATGGTACATGGATAAACTATTTTAACAATCCAATATTCCTGTTACCCAATCTAAAAAAAGAAAAGGGAGAAGCCTGACCTTCTGATCAGTAGCCACAATACTGGTCAGTTGACCTCCTCCAAACTGCACAAAATATTGGTGAATTCACAAGCACTATTAGCCTGTAGGCACATGCTCAAGCACAAAATGTGTCCACATATGGAAATTTTCTTTCTTATTTCTCAGTGAGATAAAAGTAAACCTTTGAAATCAATTAGATGAATGAAAACTAAAATGAAAGAAGGAAAGGTTTAAGCACCAGCATGATAGAAGAGGCTTTACCCTTTGATTCTTATCATCAGTGTCATCTGTTGAAGAATCTGTCCTGGGACTGGCATCAGCCATATCTAAACCTCCCCAATTCTCCTGATCAGATGTCGTAGATACAGGATTTAGCTGGATCGTTTTGAAGTACTTTGCTGGTGATCCCACAATGGTGGCAGAAAGATTTCTATTTGTACACACAATGTCCTACACACATAAAGAGGGAAAGAGAACTCTTAGTGACTTAACTTAGTTTGAGAGCTTGAAGTACAAGCATAATTTCTTTTAAAGGGGATTAATATCCACCAGAGGAGGATTCTTGAAATAAATACAGTTTTAGGAATCACTTTCCAGAGGTCACCCTTGAGTTTATGCTTTTACACAATTATATTTATAGACAAGTACATCATTAAGTAGAAATAAAAGAACAGAAAAGAAAAGAAAAATATTTATTCCAGATAAGTGCATGGAAAAAGGTGCAGAGGACATGGTCCAGCACTAATTACAACCTAGAGCCTCAAGCAATAAAGAGTTGAGAAACAATAGAAACCATTCACCAACCCGTGTTACTCATAACAGAAGGCAATTGCAATAGTCAATGCACCCATGCTACATATAAATTGTAGATTGTTGACAGATAAGCAAATCTGATTTTTTGAGATTATATGACTAGTTCTTAGGGTTTATATTTATTTATGTACACATTTTGTTTCCTTATAATTGCTGTTTTTACTTGTATCTCTTGTAATTCTTAAATTCAAGTTTGAGTTGATCATTCTTTTTCTCCCTATTTCGTTTCTTTAAATTACAATAGAAATAAAATAAAATACAACATGTTCTATTTATAAGTTCAGTGAGAAAGTGGTAATAAAATGCAGAATGCAATTTCATTTCCCATGACCTGAAAAATGAAATGGTGGAGATGCTCATCACTAGAAAGTAGAAGACCAGTGCATACTCTGTGTAAGATCAATAGCATCCTAATTTGAAGCAATATGATTCAACAAGCATGGGAAATGAAACAGGATGTTAATTTGAAGACCATTGACAAAGGACATGACTAACATACCGACATTCTTAGAGACTTAGACAACCTATATTATCAAAGTCAAACGAGGCTGACCACACATCCTCACATTCTTATCAGTACAATGTCCAGCATCCCAGATTCGGATCATAATTGACCAACCTCCAGGTCAGTGAGCCTCTTTTAAGACAATATAACACCATTCGTCCCCCAGACTATAACAAGTCAAATTAACAGCCAAGAAACAACATATCGCTACAATGAACTCCCTGACTCAACCCTCTTAGGAATACTAATACTAGAGTTATCCTACACTACATTTACAGACATGAATTATATGCAGCCATAAAATTTTCAATTCAAACTACTGTACTTAGTATATAACTATGATCAACCAATTCTACCTTACCACAAGTAATCGCTCAATAACAAAATAGATGAAGATGTAGTCAATAGCCCAATACAACGATCATAAAGAAGAAAATAAACATCATTAACTATTATGAAACATTATTAAATTGAAAGAAAAGTAAAATCGTGAATAAAGCCAAACCTTAAAACGAAAAAACAAATACCTGGGATTGGAAATGGATACTTAAGGCTAAGGAATACAGCTCGGCAAAACTGCTACAACTTTCTTTTCGTTTTGTATATCAATATTCACCGTTCTACTTCCATCAATAGATAAGAACTATTATGTCAACCAAGACCGCTTTTTTATCTCTTTCCAAATGAATTCCACCTGAACCCATCCAATTTCTTCCATCAAGTCAACCAAAATACAACAATATAGAAGCTATACTAAGATCGGACTTCTCGAAACTAAAAAACAAAAGTAATTATCTTCAACTTTTTTTAATAGAATTATCTTACCTTGACCCGTACAGTTTTGCAGCAAAATAAAGAAACACAAATCAAATAGCAAATTATCGAATTTCAATCATAAAAACGGGAGGGGAAAACAAATAATTAAACAGACCTTTGCCTTTCGTTCTAAGCTGAAATTCAAAACACACAGATTGAAGTGCGAAGTAACCAGTTCAGCTTAGAGAGAAAAAAAAAACTTTTTAGAAACTAAGCAATAAATGGAATCGTGGAAGAATAGAAGAAATAACAAAACGAAATCTAATAGTGACAAAAGGTCGCAGTCTGAAGGGAGAAGAGCAGAGGAACTGAATTAGGGTTTCGAAAACATGGTAGGTAAGTTATGTATAATAATAGGTTAAACTAACTCCAAGCCACAAACTATTGATTAGATTCTATTTTAACCACTAATTATGACTTTTATCAATTATACTATTGAATTATTAAAATAATTTTAATTAAGTCATTGCTGATAAAAGAATAAATTACGGTAGAAGTCATTCAATTATTATAAATTATAATCAGGTCACTCAATTAATATTATAATTATAATTGAGTTTTTATCTCATTTAAATGCAACTGGACATTAAAAATATTATAGTACCTGGAAAAGCACTTTGTTGCATCTTTTGTAGTGAAGCAATAAATTTGTCTGCTGTGGATGTGTTTATTTATTTGGTTCCCCATTTTTGTCTCTTTCATGGTTTTATAAGTAGAAAATTTGAAACTAATTATGATTTATGTATGTTTCTTAAATACTCTTAATTACAAAAGATGCTTAATACATATTGTCACGGCCCGCACCCAAGGGTTTGATTCCAGTGCACATCAAAGGGCCCAACACGATAACACCATGGGCGTGACAATATCTTGATGCCTAAATGTGCATGGTCCTAAGATTATACATATCTTGATGCCTAAATGTTCATGGTCCTAAGATTATACCTCTTTGAGTTTCAATTTCACAATGGTCATCTGGTTAGGTTTCTGTAAGTGTCCCTTCTTGCATCTGGGGCTGTAGGCTTTTATATAAACTTCATCTCTTACAATTATAATGTTTTCTAATCAGCTCTGATGAATATTGAATTGATTCTAGATTTCAAGCTGTTTCTTATATGGATTTGGATGTTGGGTTCCTTTCATTTGAGAACTTCAAAACTGCAGTTTCCAGCAACCAGCAGCAGCCGAAATCAGAATGTACAAGAGGTGTGAGGACTTAAAGATGTTTTCCTCTCTATCTGGTTAGAGTAGTATGTTTTTTGACAGGTCAAATTGTCTCCCATGTGTTACAGTAATGCTAACGTTTCTTCATGCAAATTATCTACTGAAACTTATAATCAAGTATTATGGACACTGACTACCTTAGGGCCTTTCGTTCTCATGGAACTTGTTGATTTGTGTTTGGGTGCAGGAATATGAGGTTCTGTTCTGATTGTGACACTTAACTTCATGGTGACTCATGTTTGTAAAAATTTAGAGCAAACTGTCATCAGTCACAAACTTCATCTCAGCTTCCTGGTCTTTTTCATGTTCATTGGACTTTAAATTTAGTTGCAAAATCAGGGTAAGACGAAGCATGACAAGTGTAATAACCCAATTTAATAATTACAACCCAATATCCGGTAGCCCATATCAATTAACCCTGAAACCCAATAACCAAATAATTAAAGCCCAATAATACAATCTGAAAATAACCCTAATTAACCATAATGTAATAACCCTAGCCACCCCATCCAACCGGCCATCGCCTCTGTCCTTTTGCATGCCAGCTCCGGCGCGTGGCTGCCACGCGTCACTCCCTCATTGGATCTCCAATCGGCCACCGTCCCACCGCCCTGGATCTGACTCCACCGCCCATTCGAACCTGCAAAAATTTGATTATAATGAACAAGTCAGATCTGAAAAAGAAGGAATGCAGAGATATTTTCATATTTTATTATGTAATATTTGGGTATTTAAATCCCAAAACACATGTAAAACCGGTTACCAAATGGAATGAAAAAATCAGAGATTCGAACCAAAAATAGATCCAAAGCACAACGATAGTCCACCATTCGAAACAAACACAAAAAAAAATAGAGAGGGAGATCGGAAACCAAATCGTTGAAATAAGGTAAAAAAAAGGTGTTCGACTTATCTTATATTTTAGATCTACGCAAATCTACTCATCTTTTCGAAAATCCGAGGTCGGATTTGGAATCCTCGCATCGAATAGCTTCGGAAAGGTGCGACCTTTCGTTACTCCGACGACCATCCATGGCGGCGCCACCGCCGGCGAGCAGCGGACCGTCACGGAAACACCACCGGCGACGATTCAGTTGCAGAGAATAGAGGAACTCTATGTAGCTCCATTATTTGGTTAAGGGGGAAATGAGAGATGAAGAGAAGCTTCAAAAAAAGGTTATTTAAGCTGCTCTCAAAACGGCGTCGTTTGGCGTTGGTCTTTGAGGGCCAAAACGACGTCGTTTTGAGGCTCCAGACCCGCACAGTAGACCCGGACCGGACCGGACCTGTACCCGTGCTTAACCCGGATTAGTGGGAAAATTACGCGCGTAGTCCCTGCATCCTCAGCCTCATCGCATTTCAGCCGCACAGTTTGCATTTTCTTCCAATTTAGTCACTGTTTTTAATATTTTAGTTACATAACTTTAATTTCTTTCAATTATACCCTTATTATTATTATTTTAACCCCAAAATTTTCTGTTTTTGCAGATCTAGTCCCTATAACTTTCAAAAATTATTATTTCCATGGTTTATTTATTATCATTATTATTATTAAAAATTTTACTAACTTTTGTTACAGATTCGAATACCGAGCTTATACTTTCGATCATATAAAATATTATGTAACCGACAGGTGCCAATTTTGGGCGTTGTAGGGGTGCTCACCCTTCCCTACGCGTAACAGACTCCCGGATCCAGTTCTGGTTCGCAGACCCTATTTGGTGTTCCAATCATACCGTAAAAAACGATTGGTGGCGACTCCCCGGACGAATTCCGGTGATTACAGCTGGCGACTCCGCTGGGGACTATTTTTGCGAGTCGAGCCGCAAAATTGGTTACATTTTATTTAACGATCGAAAATATAAATTTGGTTATTTTTTTTAATATTTTATTTACTTTATTTATTTAAAATATTTTACTAATGTTTTTAAAATGCTTTTCAGGCCTCATTACATGAGCTCTTAACCCGGGCTCCGTCCAATTAAGTGGGAGCATGAAACTACTCCTTCGTGAGGTTCCGCCTCCGTGTAGGATGGTGAATTGTTTCCGGGATATTTTTCCCTCTGTCTTCGTGAGACATACGTCTCCGTATAGACTTAGAGAAACGTATCCCCCTGAATCGAGTTTATTATCCTTAGTAGGGTAATAATTTTCGTTCGGGTACCTTCTAGAACCGTACCTCATATAGTGAGCCCTAGAAACCTACCCTTAGAGCCGTCATGCCGAACCTCTGCCCGATTAAAGGGTCACCCTGTAGGGTTTTTCTTTTAGAAAAAGAAAGCGAGTAGGGGGGTTTACGTTTATTTACGCTCTTTATTTTCGTGCTATCTATTTCTCATATTTTATTTTTGCAATATATTTGCCATATGCATATTCATGCATCATAAAGCATGCACGTTTATTTTTGTCTAATTCGATACTAACATTTTGCATGTCGTGTTATCTTGTTGCTTGTTTTATGCATTTGCATTTTGTTAAAAAATAAAATAAAAAAAAAGTGTTGATATAAGTACAACTGTTAAAAAGGTTCATTCACACAGAACCGTTTTCGCAATAAGGTGAGGGGCACCGAAATGAGTTCCATCAGTAACGTCAAGAGAACATATTTCGAGATAATTCGTGCCAACAATGATGGAAGGCCCACCTTGACCAGACTCAGGATTAAAGATGGCACTATGATCGAAGCTTTAAAGCAAGTCCGACAAAATGGTCGAATATCTACGGATTCTAGATGTTCGAACCGATTTTTATTTGTGGCAAGACGCCGATAGTGATTTTCAAGAAAGCCAAATTTCAAAGATGAATGTTAAACAAGACCCACTTTATATAGAGAAAGCTTCGTTCTGACTCGAGCTTCCTTTTCAAAGTTGTACTAAGTCAACACCTTTTTATAATATTTTGTAGCATTTTGCATATGTATGACATCATTCTAGTTGCACGAGCATATCATAGTGCATCATTATTACCATGATTCTAACATCGATGAGGTATGCACGTTGCAGTAATTCGGACACCGTTAAGATGCAACATCCTTACTCTACTAGGAGCAAAGCCGAAGATATGGAGCAAAGACTGGTTAAACTTGAGAAAGCATACGAAGATGTCAAACAGGTTATCGCGAACAAGTTAGAAGAAATACAACTATATACTCAAGCACATATTTGTCTTTCACAAGATGACCTGATGAGAAAAGTTGCAAAGATGTTAACCGAAAGGGATCTCGGGAAACAAAAGGAAGACCCATATGCTATGGGTTTTGAAGCAAGATATGCCGATCTGGAAAGGCGAATGTCAGCAATAGAAAATGAAAGGAACCAGGTGAAGTTTGGGATACAGTTCCAGGAACAAGAAATGGAAAGGCTAAGCAAAGGAAAAAGCAAAGTCGAAGAAGGCCGAAGTGATCTGCAAGGCGATCATGAAAAATTTCGACAGTCAGCAAAATATGCGAGTATCGGGAAGTTCTCTGCTGATCGAAAATTTGAAGTCCAGAAGAAAGTTGGTTACTGGGAAAGGAAATTTACAGATGCACAAACGCAACAAGCCCTCATGCAAGAAGAGTTAGCCCGTAACCGGTTCGAGAATATCAATTTGAAGGATCGAATTATTGAGCTGGAAAAACCCTCACAAGGGCACCATAACCCAGATTTGGCAGTCAAGGAGAAAGAAAAAGCAAGGTCAAATCAGAAGGCGAATGCAGAAGAGAAGAAGTTTACACCTATCCCTATCTCATACGGCGAGTTATATAAGCTTCTGTATAATGCACACATAGTTTCCCCATTTTACTCAAAACCATTGGAACCTCCTTACCCAAAATGGTATAACCCTAATGTTCGATGTGAATACCATGCTGGAATTGTGGGGAATTCCATCGAGGACTGCGTTGGTTTCAAGAAAATCGTGAAGAAGCTTATGAACCTAGGGGTTGTGAGATTTGATGACCCTGTTGGACCCAGTGCAATCGGGAACTCTTAGATTCCCCTACTTAAAACTTTTTGTTCGAAGGGCGCACCTACCCTGCAACTACTATAATCGGACTGATAAAAAGTTTCCTACGACTTTCGGAGTATCTTAAAGCTATATACATAACGTCCTTGTCACTCTTGCCCGAGAGTAACAAGAATCTTTTTGTAAAAGGGCCTAAGTTTATATGAAATGAAACTTTTTGTGTTATATATGGAAAACTTCTCCTTTCAATACAAGAATGTCGAACAAGTTATGCATCTTCATAGCCAAACAAATGTTTCAAGACCTCAGATGTCGAGTTTGGTTCAGAATCCATATTCGAGAAATGATTGTGTCCAGGAGACCTTTCTGAATTTTGAAAATAAACCAAACTACGATCGTTCTTCTGATCTGCTAAGGCTGATAAAAGTAAAACAGGCGAAGAGTACATGCCTAGACTAAGAACAAATATCATGGTACACACGCTTTCCAAAAAGGAGGACTGCAAACCATTCAACGAAAAATACAGAAATTAAAGTTTGATGTGTGAAGGAACCTTTCATTATAAGTTAGTGCCCTTTTTACTAAAAATGTTGGGGGCAACATATCAGCGAGCCATGGTTACTTTATTCCTTGACATGATTGAAACTAAGAAAGTTTTCACTGAAGCCGAATCCTGCTAGATGTACATTCGAAGTCGCATCCGAAAAGTTGTTGAGTCTCACCGGCAGCAAAAAGAGGCTATAAATGATGAAACACGAGATCTGAACTCTGACGATGACTTCAAGTCCACAGGCACAATGTATTGGGGGCAATGCTAGTATCCCCAGAAGATGATTGCAACCATTTCATCAGTAAGTTCAACTCTGATTGCATTGATAATATAACAGGGTATGAAGCTTGCATTACAGGAATTCAAGCTGTGAGTACCTGAAAAAGGGTCACTGGAAATGTTACAAAAACTCAAGTGATCACATCCTAGATAAGGATGTGATACGCACGAAAAAGAAAAGATAAGGCGGTGCCACGATACATAAATGCCATTGAAGCAAAAATGATTCCCGAAAAGTCTACGAAAGTGTTTGCTGAATGCTGAATTCATACCAACATATTCACATTGGTAGGCTGATCACGAGATTTGGGGTACTACAAGCTCAGAATGAAAAGATATAGCATAGATCATGCTAAAAAATGCCACAAATGCAACATGAATACTGATAAAATTCATGTTCTTCTATCATCTCTGCATATGATGACTTCTTCTTGGTCATACTCTATGTGGAGCATCAAAAAGCATCTTAGCTGATAATGCGCTGAACTTGAACAATAAAACCGCATCAGAAGTGCATAAACAATTCAACATAGGACATCACAAATCCAACATAAATTGTCCATAGATGAACGAGGCAGTGGAAGCCGCTTAATAAGGCTACTAAGAAGAACAATGGAAAAACGGTAGAGACCTACAAAAATTGGCACAAGAAGCTACCGTTTATCGTACAAACTTACAGAACATCGGCTATAACTGCTATCGGGCCAGCCTTGTTTTTCACTAATGTAGGGGATAAACGTAAAATTACCCGCAGAAATCAAAAAAAAATATTTTCCTTATCACAGGAAAGGGTATGAGAAGCCATCCCTCGCTTCATATCAACCCGAACTTCTTCTGGGCAGCCTCTTTTTCCCTAATATAGGGGATAAACGCTATATTACTCGTTGAAGTTAATTTTTTTCTCCTAATCACAGGAAGGAGGCATGAGAAGTCATCCTTCGCTTCATATCAATTTGAACTTTTACTGGGGCAACCTCTTTTTCTCTAATATAGGGGATAAACGTTATATTACCCGTACAAGTCAAAAATCTATTCTTTATGGGTTTTTCCAAGATCAAAATAAGATAAAGCAAAAGCTCCGTGGTACAAGGAGAACTTTCACTTAAAAGCCTCCAAAATACAAGAGAGTGGGGCACCATATCTTGCCAATTTATCTGAGTAGCTATCAATATTTGCTACTTGGGCTTCGTCAATCAGTTGACAATTTTATCTGAATTGCTCCAGAAACATTCCTAAAAATACAGGGACTGGGAGCAATCTCCATCCAGAAAAGGATTTTCGCCAAGAAAATACCAAAAAAAAAAAGGAAAATAGCTACTCCACAAACAGATTGGGGTTAGTTGCATTTGCTTGGTTTTTGATAATCAGTTGACTATTTTATCTATATTGCTCCAGAGACATTCCTAAAAGTACAGGGACTGAGAGCAATCTCAATTCAGAAAAAAGATTTTTCTTCAAGAACACACCTCAAAAGGAAAACAGTCACTCCAATAAATAGAATAGGGTCAGATATTTTGCATAAAGAGAAAAGGCACAACTATGGAAACAGAATTCCAACAGACAACCAGGCCAGCTGATTGAGCCATTTTTAAAATAAAATCATTAACATATGCACTTTGCATTTCATGCTAGGATCATGCATGCATACATCAGACATGTTAGGATTAGAATCATGCAATGCATGTTAACCATAACATTCTGAATCTGTTTGTAATAGTGATACAGAATTCACTCCTCTTCCAATAAACGAGGGAATAGACGAACACAACAACTTCTTCATCAAGATCCATCACTTCCTCAGATGTCGTGTAGATCATTTTCCACAAAGATCCACCACGTCCTCAGATGTCGTGTAGATCACTTTCCACAAAGATCCACCACGTCCTCAGATGTCGTGTAGATCAATTTCCACAAAGATCCACCACGTCCCTAGATGTCGTGTAGATCACTTTCCACGAAGATCCACCACTTCCTCAAATGCTGTGTAGATCAATTGTCATGAAGATCCACCACGTCCTCAGATGTCGTGTAGATCACTTTCCACGAAGATCCACCACGTCCTCAGATGTTGTATAGATCACTTTTCACGGAGATCCACCACGTCCTCAGATGTCGTGTATATCACTTTCCACGAAGATACACCACGTCCTCAGATGTCGTGTAGATCAATTTTCACGAAGATCCACCACGTCCTCAGATGTCGTGTAGATCAATTTCCACGAAGATCCACCACTTCCTCAGATGTCGTGTAGATCAATTTCCACGAAGATCCACCACTTCCTCAGATGTTGTGTAGATCATTTATTCACGAAGATCAAGTCACTTCCTCAGATGTCGTGTAGATCAATTTTCACGAAGATCAAACCACTTCCTCAGATGTTGTGTAGATCAGTTATTCACGAAGATCTAGTCACTTCCTCAAATGTCGTGCGGATCCGTATTTCATAAAGATCTTATCACTTCTGCAGATGTAGTACCGATCAGTTTTTCATGAAGATCTTACCACTTCCTCAGATGTAGTGCAGATCAAGTCTTTATCGGTGATACTATATCATGTTATCCGTTAAATTATTGTTGCGTTATTAGCTTTACGTATTAAGTTTTCTTTATAAAATATCCTAAAAATAATTCGTTTGATAAAAATAAAGAGCTGGTTAATACGAAGATGTAGGTAAAGTGCAGGTGATGCCGATATCCCATTGGATGACATAAATGCTGAAGATAGCAAATGAAGAGAGCTATCATGCCTAACATGTTAAGGGGAGGAAAAATGAAACAAGAGGCAATTCAAACGCCCATTGAAATCCATTCTCACGAATGGTCAATGAATTAAGTCCTTAGTTTCAACTGATTGTACCCAGAGTAATGGTACAACTAGCCCGGAGCAAACGGCTACCGGTAAAGGCAAATCAAATCCGTTGATCCCTGTGCATTTGGGGAAAATGCATTGATAAGGACCATTCAAACGTCCATTGAAATCCATTTTCACGAATGGTCATGGAATTAATTCCTTGGTACTAACTGATTGTACCCAGAGTAATGGTACAATTAGCCCGGAGCAAACGACTACCGGTAAAGGCGAATCAAATCCGTTAATCCATGGGCATTTGGGAAAAATGCATTAATAGGGACTATTCAAACGTCCATTGAAATCCATTCTCACAAATGGTCAAGGGATTAAAACCTTAAAAAGAATCCAATGTCATAATTGGTACCAGCTGATTGTACCCAGAGTAATGGTACAACTAGCCCGGAGCAAACGGCTACCGGTAAAGGCAAACCAAATCCGTTAATCCCTGTGCATTTGGGAAAAATGCAGCTAAATCAAGATCACCGTTTCTTTAACATTGCAACAGAATCGAATGTCACAACTCATCTCCTCGTTGATGTTGCAGTTGAAGCTAATATCAGAACATTAAGATTTGAAGACGTTGCCTCCCCATCAATCCTGCAGTTGAATCAGACATTGGCACTATAGCTGGATTAGACGTCAGAAACCATCTTCTCGGCGGTGTTATAGCTATATCAAATGTTATGCTCCATCTTTCGTCAGTGCTACAAATGGATCAAGATTTATAGACCTTGCAGCTCCGTCAACATTGCAACTAAGATCAAGTTTCCCCCGAAGATGGCAACATCATCAGTGCCATGGCAGAACAAACATATTTTGTCTTCTACAAGTCAAGCTCAGATCGTTTCCTCCAACGGATCATCAATTATGAAGATTTTGCTGACAAGGGCGGTGGAGTAGATCAAGTTGAGGCTCCGGTAGAAGAAGCGGTGGCTAAAAGAACCATAACCTTACCATGAGAACCCCAACCTTACCAAAAAGAACCATAACCTCACCAAAAGAACCCTCACCATTCCAAAGATGAACCCTGAAACTATACCAAGTGAAATGGGTTATTCTTTATCTTTGCTCTATTGCCGTTACACAACAATGAGCAAAGAGGGGCAGTTGTAATAACCCAATTTAATAATTACAACCCAATACCCAGTAGCCCATATCAATTAACCCTGAAACCCAATAACCAAATAATTAAAGCCCAATAACACAATCTGAAAATAACCCTAATTAACCATAATGTAATAACCCTAGCCACCCCATCCAACCGGCCGTTGCCTCTGCCCTTTTGCATGCCAGCTCCGGCGCGTGGCTGCCACACGTCACTCCCTCATTGGATCTCCAATCGGCCACCGTCCCACCGCCCTGGATCTGACTCCACCGCCCATTCGAACCTGCAAAAATTTGATTATAATGAACAAGTCAGATCTGAAAAAGAAGGAATGCAGAGATATTTTCATATTTTATTATGTAATATTTGGGTATTTAAATACCAAAACACATGTAAAACCGGTTACCAAATGGAATGAAAAAAATCAGAGATTCGAACCAAAAATAGATCCAAAGCACAACGATAGTCCACCATTCGAAACAAACACAAAAAAAATAGAGAGGGAGATCGGAAACCAAATCGTTGAAATAAGGTAAAAAAAAGGTGTTCGACTTATCTTATATTTTAGATCTACGCAAATCTACTCATCTTTTCGAAAATCCGAGGTCGGATTTGGAATCCTCGCATCGAATATCTTCGGAAAGGTGCGACCTTTCGTTACTCCGACGACCATCCACGGCGGCGCCACCGCCGGCGAGCAGCGGACCGTCACGGAAACACCACCGGCGACGGTTCAGTTGCAGAGAATAGAGGAACTCTATGTAGCTCCATTATTTGGTTAAGGGGGAAATGAGAGATGAAGAGAAGCTTCAAAAAAAGGTTATTTAAGCTGCTCTCAAAACGGCGTCGTTTTGGCGTTGGTCTTTGAGGGCCAAAATGGCGTCGTTTTGAGGCTCCAGACCCGCACAGTAGACCCGGACCGGACCGGACCTGTACCCGTGCTTAACCCGGATTAGTGGGAAAATTACGCGCGTAGTCCCTGCATCCTCAGCCTCATCGCATTTCAGCCGCACAATTTGCATTTTCTTCCAATTTAGTCACTGTTTTTAATATTTTAGTTACATAACTTTAATTTCTTTCAATTATACCCTTATTATTATTATTTTAACCCCAAAATTTTCTGTTTTTGCAGATCTAGTCCCTATAACTTTCAAAAATTATTATTTCCATGGTTTATTTATTATCATTATTATTATTAAAAATTTTACTAACTTTTGTTACAGATTCGAATACCGAGCTTATACTTTCGATCATATAAAATATTATGTAACCGACAGGTGCCAATTTTGGGCGTTGTAGGGGTGCTCACCCTTCCCTACGCGTAACAGACTCCCGGATCCAGTTCTGGTTCGCAGACCCTATTTGGTGTTCCAATCATACCGTAAAAAACGATTGGTGGCGACTCTCCGGACGAATTCCGGTGATTACAATAAGTAGATGAGAACTTGTTTTAAGCAGATTGCTCCATATTGGCAGAACTTTATATGTTGGTATGCCTGAAAAGGTTGGAAGTTAAGGAGCAGAGCTCTTATAACTTGTATTCTGTTATGACAGGTTCATTTCCCTGGTTTCATTTGTGTTCTATATAGTTTTAAATTACTAGCATTCATATCATCCGCTTGACACATTTTTGCATGCTAGAGACTACCAGAGCATACATGATTCATCCCAAACTTCTGACAACTATGCAGCAAATGTTTGTCTACTGGTGCATGTCTTAAATGAGGAAGCCACAAGACTTCTACTCATGATATAGATCTGAACACCTTCTACAACGTCATTGGATTAGTTTTATCTGTCCCGTAAGGCTTCTAATTTCATCAGCTGAACTACATCAGGGGCTGAAGTCATACCATCAGTGTCCTGTAAGTTATTCTCACCATAATTTGTTTCTGTGCACAGATTGGACCATGTGTGGAGTGTGGTGTAACTCTGCTTAGGGCTGCTGGAACTCATTCGGAGACTCCTTAGTTAAGAATTTTGGCTTCCGACTCTGCAACATTTTATTTTCTGTAATATGTTCCAGAGAAACATTGGTTGCCTGCCCCATACGTATGGTCAAGTGAAACCTAGAATGGTGGATATCTTAAACCCAAGATATCCACCGTATAAGAAAAAGGTAAAAAACAACAACTTAAAATTAACTTTAGAAAAAAATAAAATGATGAGTCAGATTTATCGGGATAAACCCCAAAATTCTAGCGCCTCTTATTATCAGAATTGAATCTTCAACCCTTAATCGTTGAAGAGATTATATCATGAATCATTTCCATCACGTCATCTGTGATCTATGCAATCAGGTATGTTCATCAATCGCCTCATAGTGATAACTATTCACTCATCTATTATAAGTAAGAAAGAGATGATGATTCACCTTAAAAAATATAAGATGGATGAATTTGATTGGTTGAGACTACAGATGACATGATAAAAAAGGTTTATGATATAATTTCTCCCATCGTTGCCCCTTGTGTCCTATCGACTACACACCTACTCATCCCATTGAAGAAGAAACTGCAGGAAAAGGCCTTAAGCAGGGACGAAGCCAAGATTTAGGATTGACGGGGCGAAACATAAATATTTAGAAGTAAGAGGCAAATTCATAAAAACAATATTTTAAAAAAAATTAAATAAGGAACAAAAGTGAAAATAAAATTGTCCTACCCTATCTCACTTAGTTTCGTCCCTAACCGGATATATTTTTCGGAGAGATCAATATAAAAATATATCAACTTTTAATTTTACTGTAACAATCATTTTGGATCATGAAATAGAAAACCCAAATCATAAAATAAAATCTTCAACAGCATTATTGCTGCAAAAACCACATATAGCCACGCTAAAAGAAATAAAACAAAGAGGAAAAACATACTTACGAGGTGGGGTTGGAGCAATAGTTGTTATGGGAAAGACAAAAAGAGTTATTATAGAAGTCCCGAAGCAAGGACAAAATAAAAAAAATATTTAAAAAATGTTATATTTTAAAACGGTATTTAAAATAAATTAATTACTATTTATAAAAATATCAATTATACATTTTTAAATTTTTACATATAAATTATATGAAAAAATATATATAACTTTTAAAAAACAACACACCCAAATATACACATAATTCCGCATTTATCTCAAAAAACTTGAACACTTGTCTCTTTAACAAGGTACTGTAATTACATGGTGATATCTACTTATTAATTTTAGTCTTTTGATAAATAACATATACTTTATAGATGTTCGAATCTGAATTTCTTAAAATAACAATATTATCTTTTTTATTTCGACCGATTTGATGGGTTGAAGTTAGATTCTTTTAGAACGAGATTAAGTAATTGTAACTTGTGTGATAATTGATGTTCTCTTCCATGACCTATCCTGCAAAATTGTACCTCTTTTATGTAAGATTTTGACCCTAACATCCCTTCCTTGTCTCCAAGGATTCAATGTATCCTACTCCTCCAAAGAATAAAGGGGACGTCAAGTTGATGTTCAGATACAAACTCGTACATGCACCCAAGGGGAACTAAATGATGGGTGGATGGGCGACCGAACACAGGTTGAAAAGGAAAGCAAGCGAATCAGGATGTTGGTACAAAGGAGAAAAAAAATGATGCTCCAGGCTGCGGAAAGATTTTTAATTATTATTTGTGGAAACTTTTTCAATTTTTAAAGAAATAAAGTTTATCCAAAACATGATAATTAAAATATATCATATAACAGTAGAGAGAAAATAAAGAGTTAATGTGACATTCAATCCCTAACAGGGATAGGGATAGAGTCAGGATTTAGGGTTAAGGCGTAAAAATATAAATATTTAAAAGTAGGGGGTAAATTTATAAAAATAAATAATAATATTTTAAAAAAATTTAAATAAGAAGACAAAAATAAAAAAAATTATTCGGGGATGAGAGATGATTGTCCCTCCCTACCCTTTAGTAGTTTTGTCCATGATCCCTAAACTTATTTAACTATATCAATAGATTTACGTTAGGGTTGGTTCGCAATGTGATGTCACGGCTTGTTATAAGGGAAGTACGTTAAATGATCGCTTAAGATCTCTAATTAGTCAACGCCTCTTAAATTTAATTTTTTATGTTTTTAATTTTTTATTTTTATAATTTATTAAATTAATTAATTTTTTAGACTTATAAATAAATAAATCTAATAATGAAAATAATACGTTTGAAATATTAAAATAATTATTTAAATTAATGAGATTAATAAAGTTCTTTTTTCAGCATCTTTTTCATATCCAACACTAAAAAATTAAATTTTAAGCTTTAACTCTAAATTTAAATTATAAACTCTACACTAATACCTTAAACTCTAATTTTAAATCATAATCCTAAACCCTAAACTAATTTTTTATTGTTGATACATAAATAGAGCACCAAAAAAGACAGAATTTTTATTCGTAATAAAATATGTTTTCGTTATATAAGAGTCTATTTATAATATTCGCTCAAACTCTCAAAAATTTTAAAGACGGTCTTATGAAATATTATGTCTTTTAAATGTTAAAAGTTCAAATTATGACATTACCGTATCAAAAAGGTTATGAACTTCTCCTATACTCGGTTTAGAAATAAGCAACCGACATCATGTATTTCCATTATTATCAACCCACATGTACAAAATCCTACGTGCAGAACTCAAGGTTAGCTATATACATCAGCAACTGCATCTTTGCAAAGTAACTTTTCTTCAAAACCTGACATGTTATTACAGATTGATCGACACAAACAACCGAGCAATGCCAAGGCAAAAGACAGCACTTCAAAACTATATATAACACTGTACAGCACTGACTGAAGTTTCAGTTGTATGCACTGTCGCAGTTTAGGGAGCTGGTCCTGGTCGGCTTCTGAGACACTTTCTCTACACTCATCAGAATCCAGCGAATGACTGGTCTTTGCTTCAATTTCTAATACAGTTGATGATACTTTCAATACCAGATGTTCCATTAAAACCTGATAATTAACAGTCTTTTGTATTATATATGTCAAAACTTTGATTATATATTCTCTAAACATTACTGAAAGGACACGACACTTCCCATAGTTATGTGATGTAAAGACAGAATATTTAGTTAAAAATGTTGTGTTACTTGAATTCAACGAGTATTCTTATAGAAAAACGGATGATATTCATCTTATAAGATACGAGTTTAAATTATTTTGTCTGCATAGTGTATATGTCTTGTCAAAGAATTAAAAACATCTATAAATAAATATTACCTTATAATTATCTTTAGACTATTTAAAAAAGTTATGTTGTATAAGAGCATATGCCTTAAGTTCTTGTAGGAAGAATTTAAGCAGTGATTCCAGAGGTAAAAGCAAAGATCGAGCCTTGTATAGAACGAAAAGACTATGTCGTCTTTCATAATTTTTGGTATTATGATATTTTATGATTATTTTAGATTAAATATTAATTAAATAATACGATCTACTGAATCTTCTTCATCGTTAATATCTGAGCTAACAATAAAAGTTCAATTTCGTACATAAAATGGATATTACGTAAGGAATTGGATGCATCGACGGCGGCGGCGGTGAAGAGTTTCCGAAATGAACCAAGGGAGACGACCATGGAAATTAAGCCGTGGGAAATGCCACCAATCCTTTCTATGAGTATAGCAACCGATTGTTGCCGGGTTCAGTGTTACATTTTTTAGTTGTTAAAGGTCACCATCAGTGCACATTTTTAAATAAAAGGTTGATACTTGATATGTCTTGGTTCACTTAATCTTGTTTAATTTAAAGTATATTATTCAAGTATATATTGTGACTTGTAAGATTAAATTTTTACGTATCAAATGTTTTTAATTTTATTAATAAAATTTAATAATTTTATCTTCTAAGTGTAAAATCAATTTTATTTGAATTCAATTTTTTATTTAATTTTAATAGTAAAATAATACGATAAATTTTTTGTTATAAAATAAAACAGAAAAATGGTATGCTAGATTTCTTTTGAGCAACTCTTAAATGTCTGTTTTAGATAAACGATTATTGATCTTAGTATTCGTTTGAGTGCTAATTTAGGTAATAATAAAGTTATGGGGAAAAAATAAGGAAAATAGGTATATTTGAAAAATATTTGAGAGAATAAGTCGAAAAGAAATTAGAAATTATATCACGGGTAAGTTTTAATACGTCATTTATGGATAAACCTCTAAAAATCATTTACATCATCATTTTTTTCATGTCATATATTTTTTAAAGTGAATCTTCACTTAAAAAATCTGTTTTTAAAATATGAATTAACAGTAAATATGAGTGAATAATTTTTAGTGGTTGATCTCATAGACACATGGTGAGACTTACCTATGATATAATTTCTCCAGCTTTATCCATTCTTTTCTTGTTTAGATTACTTTTTTGTTGTTTCCGCCATATTTAAAACATGCACCCGGCCACCGTTTATTTATTTTTTCAAGCTAAGAAATTTTAAACAAATAATTACGATGGGTAAAACTTTGAATTCAGTAGTACAAAGATTGATTGTTTTACATGTGAATAAAATGAGATTTTGATATTAAAATATTAATAAAAATATATTTAAAATTCATCTGATTTTGCAGTAAGGTAACTAATTAATTATGTGTGTACCGTATATATTAACTGGTAAGGGAATGATTCTAGCCCCAAGGGGTCATTTTCAGTCGTACATGTTTGATCTTAGATTAAAGACAATCATCCTTAACGTTCAATCGAACATGAAGTTTTAATTACTTTGGGAAATCTTTGTTTCTTTAGAGTAAAGTTGATAGAAATATCTAAATCATCGTATATCGGATATAGCTGAATCTAGTAATAGTATTATACTCAGAACGAAACTAAAATTTAGAGTAGAAATTTTTTGACCATTAATCGTGTCTTTTTCTATATCCTTATTAAAAAATTTAAAAATTAAAATTTAAACTCTAATTCTAATTTTTTACATTCTAAACTTTAAACTTACACCCTAAAAAATACATCATACCCCTAACTCCTTAAACCCTAACCCATAACTTTAAACCTTAGACTCTAAACTCACTAATTTAAAGTGAGAAACCAAAAGAGATATAATAAAATAGAATGAGTCTATAACGGACATCGAACACTGTTGAACATCACATTATTAAATTAATTTATAAAGAATAAAAATCTAAAGGACTAATCATACAATTATTAATTATATATTGGGTTTATGACTCGTTTATTAATTACATACCGAGTCCTTGAAATTTTAAATTTTTATTAATTAATTTATTGGTGTTCAACATTAATAGTGTTCAACAGTGTTCGACGTCCGTTGTAAAATTTTTCAATAAAATAACAGAGATTTGTCCCAAAATTTAAAATTATGATAAATATAAATATTTGAAAGTATAATAATTTTTTAAATAAATTAATTTTTGAGTTTAAAAAATAAAGAATTTAACTAAGAAGATATTATTAGAAAAATATAACAACATATTTTAGTTCAAAATACATAAATCATGTGTTTGAAATCCTTGTTATTCTAGTTTAACTTTCTTTGTACCTCTTGACTTCTGCATCCATCTTTTTCTATTAATGCAAATTCATGTTTGACAAATAAAAGGGGAAAAAAAATCTGGAACAAAGATTTTACTTCACAAAATTACAAGATTTTAGCACACATTTAACAAGAAAAATGAAGAAAAAAGAGAGAATTAAACTTACATCTTGGAAGCAAGTACATACAGAAACAGAGAACCTTGCATCTGATCAGTCATCGGCGGTGTTTCGATTTTATTCTTTCGTTTTTGTTTCCGGCTCAAGGTTCAAACTGCATCGGCGGTGACGGTGGGGACTTGAGACGGAGATAAGGCCAAGAAAAGGAGAAGAATCATTATCAGGAGCGGAACGAAAAGAAGCATCGACGGAGGAGGTGGAAGAGACGGGAGAAGCAGCGGCAGAAGCAGCAGTGAGGCTGCTAAAGACGCCATAACCACCATGATCCATTTCATGCTCTGATCAACCTACGATCCACGACTCGGCCAATGGCAGCACTAGATTTCCCCGATCAAATCCCGTTTTCTCCTCTTTCACAGCGCCTCATGTTTTTCAAATTCCTTGGCGTTTAAAGGATTGAAATGTGTGTTTAATACAATATAAATATGTAAATTTATGAGTACCATTAAAAAAATTATAATTAATTAATTAAACTTTTAACAAGGTAATTGCTTGCTTGATTAATTAATTGTCCATGTATAGATCTATAAAATAATAATTAAATATAAATCATTAAAATAAATTAGATCATGAAAAAAATATTTATGTGAAAATTTTCAATTGATATTACTTTCAAATTAAAATTTTCAAAAAAAAAAAAACAAAAAAAAAACTAAAAAACATTATTTTTATTAAAAAATATTTTTTAATAATAATGAATTTCACTTTTAAAAAAATAAATTAATTAAAATTATAAGTATGAACCATGAAATACTGTGTGACGTTGTTTATCTCATCTTTAACCATGAGATAATGAGTTCGATTTCTACCAATAAGAATGAAGTATATTTCATGGTCAGTCGTTGATCTTTTAATTAGAGTATCTGCGACGAAGAGATTAATCATTGTTATTGAAAATGAATATCTTGACTTAAATAAAAAATATATAATTTTATAAAAATTAAAGAATGTTTATATTATATTTTTAATAAAAAGTTCTGATTAGGCCAAATAATAATTTTAATGAATAAAGTAACAGATAAAAATTACAATCCATGAATAATATATAAGACGAGATGACATTGTGAAGAAAAATGATAAAAAAATTAAAAAAATGACAAATTTTGACCAACAACAGAGGTCATGAGACCTTAACCCTTTAAACCCCTGACCAGTTGTTCTTAATTCAGTCTGTATCTGTGGTGATGGAAAAGATATTAAGTAAATCTCGTTTATTACGTTATCTGTGATTTTAAATAATTAAAATTGTTTATTTTAATTTTTTAAAGTGAATTATTATCTATTTCCTACATATAATTAGTAATTAGGTAGTTATTAGATAATTATTTAAAGATAAACGATTTTAATTATTTAAATTATGGATGACATGATAAACATAATTTATCTAATAATTTCTTGTCGCGACGAGGTTGGCAGTGTTCCTGCCCATTGTCCTAACCAGCGTGCGTCCCCATTCTGGTGTTCGTGTCTGTGTTCAATTCACTGAAATCTGATCCCATTTCCTGTAGTAGTTATTTAGTAACAGTTATTAGTACAAACAAATATAATCATCAGGAACAAGAAAAATTTCATAACTGACGTTAAACATCACTAATACTAAATATTATTTAAATAATATTAATTAGATTATTAATTATTAAAAAAATAATGAAGTTAATAATATGATAATTAAATAAAAGTTATGTCACTTGGTGTAACGATTAGTTAAAAATTATCTTGGTGTCACTTGGATAAGGCGCTTTGTTCCGTAATATTTTTACAAAATATTTTTGGGTCAAAAATAATTTTGGGATCATAAATAATATTTTTATTGTGAATCATTATAAGACTATAGATAAATTATGATCAAACGAAAATTAAAATATATAAGTATTATATAATAACATCAAAGGATGATTAAAATTATTTTTTTATCTTTTGATCTTATTATATGGGTTAGAATTAACTTATTCTGTGGAAAATTTAAAGAGTTTTATATTAATTTTGGGTCGTTTAATGATAATAATAAATGTTTAAGATTATTTTTTTAATTTTTTTCAAGCGATAATCTTTATATTTTTTACGGTTAATATAGATAGATAGATAAGGTGAAAGTTAATTTCAAGATATTTATATTTAAATCGAACTTTAGTAAATTAAAAATCCGAACCAAACCGACCTTTACCATCACTAGTTTATTTATGTTGTGGGCTTGATGTATGGGGTAGTGTAACGGGTTTAAGTTATGGGTTGATTTATGGATAATTATAGTGGGCTATGCTTGTAAAAGGGACTGAGCATTGAAATATAATTAGGGTATTTATTAAAATTAAAATTTTATTTATTGAATCTAATATCCGGACAAGTAAATATTTATTGAAAAATAAGATTTATCTCTATCAACATAGATATTGAAAAGATATTTCTTGGCAATTAATATTATTATTTTTGATTTGATTTTGTATAGATTTAATTTTGTTACTATTTACTTTTTTTTATTAATTTATTATTTTGTGTTTTTCGGTGAACTCAAGATAAGTTCGAGTTTAAACCAAATTTAATCACGTCAAACTTTGATCAAATCAAACTCGAATAACTCATAATCTATCTCATATCATTTACTATCCTAATTTAAACACTAATAATTTCTTGGACATCATTTGGAATTTAGGGCTACAAAATACAATAATCAAATTAAATATAAAAATAAAAATTTAAAATAAAGATCATAATTTAAAAATTATTAATAACAATTAACTCAAAATTAATCACCAAAATATTTAGAGTTTTAAATTAAAAATTTTAATATTCAAATCTGAATTAATTAGTATATATTATAACATATTTTAACATCATTAAATATTTCAACAAAATGCTATCTTAAAATAATAAGAAAAAAAATTAATAAAAAAAGGGAAATATTCTTCCGAGAGCATAACTTTTCTTAACCAATGAAAAACAAGGCTAATTAGCTAACATGGTATCTTGGTATTAAAGCTCTGAAAAATTGAGACCAAAAGTTTTATGCTTAAATTACATAGCAAGTCAGTAGCAATTATAAACTTTTTAAAATATAATTTTTAATGTAGATTTTATAAAATTATTAAAATTTGATAAAATATATTTACGAGTTACTCGTAAATTTGTCAAGTAAAATTGGATTAATTGGATTTTACTCGATTCAATTGAATAAAATTTTGATTTCAGCATTGACTGAATTAAAATTGAACCCTTTACAACTCAATTAAATCTCTTTTAATGAAAGAAATTAGGATATTATGTGTTTTTAGGACTACTAACAAACTGTCGTATAACTTTAATCAAATAAATAAACGAATATAAGCATAAACGAACATAAAATTAAGGAATGTAACTTGTTCGTGTTTGTTAACACGATAAACGGAACAAACGGACATATAAAATGTACTAAATATATAATATTTTGGGTTAGTTTGATTAATTCATTTAATTAACTGATTTTAAATCGAATTAATCGATAATTAAAATTTGAAAAACTCTTAATCATTATTCGAAACCTAAAATTATCTAATATATTAATGAATTTTATTTTGGTTCAGTCGGTTAGTTTGGTTTAATCGAATGATGAACGCTCTAGATATATGTGAATAAATTTAAATGAACATAAACAAACAGATATCGAACATTTACGAACAAACCCTTTGTTCATGTTCGTTCATTTAATTAAATAAACGAATATAAATAAACTTTCTGCCGAAAGGTTCACTGGACATTCGATTTATTTACGACACTATTATCATTTTATCCCTGCAGAAGTACTTATTCCAAGTTTCATTGATGAAGTCTTAATGATCATTGTTCAGAAAGTATAAAGCCTACATATATTAAATATATATGTATATACCAAACTTGTTACCATAATAAAGTACAAAGAGGATGGGATCAATTCAAAGCCAAATTAAGATATCATTTTCTGTGAGCTATAAATTCATGAGCTTGGAGGCTGGAGACATATCCAGAAACAAATAACCATACTCACCTTGGTTCCTTCAGCCAAAATGAGCAACCAGAGACAGTCAGCGGATCATATGATTAACATTCCTGAGGCCGAGAAATCGGAATTCATCAAGAAAAAGAGCCAGGAGTTTAAGTTGGCCATTGAAGGTTTGCGCAACAAGGGACCAGGTTCATCATCTCAGAGAACCAAACCGTTAATACAAAGAGTTCCACCGGTCCTGTTCCATATGAAGCAGGATTTAAAGAAATGTTTCGAGCCGAGGTTGGTATCACTTGGCCCTTTGCATCATGGTAACCCCAAGTTCCAGCGTGCAGAGGCGTCGAAGCTTCAATTTGCTGCTGCCTTTGCGCTTGAGAATGGAACTACTGATGATATTCTGTTCGGTAAGATTAAGGCGGAGATAGAAGATTTGAGGAAGTGTTATATGCCGAACGACATTCAAGACTGTGACAACGACAAGCTAGCATGGATTCTGTTCATAGACGGTTGTGCGGTGTTGTGCGCTGTAAACTGCGGTATGGCAGGTCAGTTTGATAAGTTGGATACCAAACCAGATCTTCTGGTATATGCACAACTTGATTTGTTTTTGCTAGAAAACCAAATTCCTTACCGAGTCCTCCAGATATTGATCAACTCAGCCAAAGAACCCGAAAAGTGGAGAAAGTCTCTCAGAGATTTCATAGTTCATAACCTTATAACAAACATACCAGGTGAGCACAAGAGCGGACCTGCAGTACAAGATCCGGATAAGGAAGATTATGTTCACCTCCTAGAGTGGTTACGGGACGCGCACCTGATCGGGGATGAAACGCAAAGGGAGAGTAGTCCGATCGGTAAGATGCTTCTGTCGTTCGGAGACAGTCGAATTCACAGGAAAACCTTTCGTAGCATCAAGGAGCTTACTGAATCAGGGATTCATGTGAAGCCCACCCAGACGATCAACCTCAAGAAAATTTACTTCTACTGCAAGTGTCTAGGAAAACTAATGATGCCACGCCTCTTGATGGATGACTCTACGGTTTCTAAGTTCATGAACATGGTGGCTTTAGAAACCTGCCGGGAATTCAAGAACAATTTCGAAATCACCACGTACTTATGCTTCCTCGGCTCTCTCATCAATACAGCTGAAGATGTCAAGCAGCTGCGGGTTACGGGAATGCTTCATAACTACATGGGCAGCGACGAGGAGGTGGCTGAACTTTTCAACACAATGAGCAGGGATTTGGTGCCTGATCAGCAGGGGTACTACAGTGTCACAAAAGACATTCATAAGTACTGCAACAATCCATGGACGGCTGCCGTGGCTCATATCTATCAGACCTATTTTAGTAGCCCATGGAGTATCCTTGCCTTTTTTGGTGTGATTTTAGGGCTTCTTTTCTCTGCTATTCAGGCTTATTTCGCGTTGTTGCCGAATAACAGATAGTTAAATCAGTTAAGTCCTTGAAAGTGGTCCTTTAAAACTGTTCTTTCAATCATCCCTGTGTGTAGACTTTGTCCTGCCTCCATTGTTGCCCAGCTTTGGCACATTTTCCTGTGGTTTATTGTCTTAAAGAAGTGTTTGGTTTCTTGTTGCAACTCAGTTTCATTTTTATGGTTTGATTTGTAAAACGATTACTAAAAACAAAAACTGGCTTTTGTATTAATACTATTATGTTCTGTAAGAAATTACAGTGTTCTTTCTTCTTCATAATTTAACTATCATAATTACATAGAAACAAATTCATAGTTTATTATCAACATTTATAGGGGGAAACTAGTAAAATGCAACCCAACCAACCAACTTAATCTCTATCCTGCACTAAATTATTGATCATGTTGACCAAAGGAAGAGTTCCCTTGGTCATAATCTCTAACCTGGAAGTATTGGAGGCATGATAGAACAGAGAAAGCCCAAAAGTTATGAGCTCTGGAAGAAACAACCTAGATGACAAGAACCCATGCCAATAATGGGGTTCCAGATCAAAAAATGCATCGAAAAACCTTCTCGTTGCTGGTAAATCGAGCTTAAGCAAAATATCCATGCCGAAACAGAAGAACTCCCTTTGTCTCCTCCTTTCTATGGGCCATAGATCCCTCCATACTTCTGCTGACAATTTGTTTCCCACCAAGTTCCTTCCGGGATCAAGGGACCGAACTATGGCATCTGCAACGATTGGAGCAGCTGCTAGAGTTCTTGCAACCATGTACCCCGTCGAAGGGTGTACCATCCCAGCTGTGCCACCGATTCCCACAACTCTTTGGGGTAGTACTGGAAGGGGCCCGCCCATTGGAATAACACAATGTTCGTCCTCTTCGATGCTAGTAACTTTTATTCCTAGATGCCTTAACCTGGCCACCATTCTCTCCTTGATATCATCCATAGGCACTCCCGGTCGAGCGACTAGAGACGTTTCCTCGAGAAATATTCTGTTTGATGAGAAGGGCATTGCATATAGAAATGTGGGAATTCTACTATTTCTCTCCTTCAACACCTTGCTGCGGGCAAGATGGGAGTCTCTCCAATCCATAAAAACCATCTTTTCTACATCAAACGGGTGTTCTTCCACCTCGGCCAAAATTCCATAGGCCACTTGATACCCTGGATTATAAGGCTTATCATACTGAACAAGGCTCCTAGAAAATCCAGTCGCATCAAGAACAACGGTAGCCTGAACCTGGGCACCATCATTGCAAGTCAACAAAGATTTTGATTCCTCATGAATAACCTTAATAACCTTTGCCTGGTGAAATTTCACACCATTGGATATGCACTTCAGCAACATTTTGGACTTGAGCTGTTTCCTGTTAACCCTTCCATAAGGTCTATCAAGATGTTTTTTCTTCTGATCATCGATATACACAACGGCACCTGACCAAGTTGTATCGAGGCAATCAAGCAAATCCATAGCTTCAAATTCATCCACCCAAACACCATAGTTATTAGGCCAAATTAATTTCGGAGATGGATCGATGGAGCACACCGAAAGCCCTGCCTGTGAAACCTGCTGAGCAACAGCAAGACCAGCAGGACCACCTCCTACAACTGCTAAATCCACCACAGTACCTTTTGATGGATCAAATATAGGAAGCTCAACCTCTAAATTTTCCTTCTTAGTTTCAGGAACCAACTCCAAAAGAGTGCTTGTACTTGCCTTAACCTTAAGACAAACATTATTATCCACACCTCTTGTCAAATATGATTTCTTGAGACCAAACTTAACCTCCTGGGTTTTATTACAAGCTTTCTCAGACAACCCATGGAGTAGTAGACGAGAAAATTCAAGCTTGCTGTGCGTTCTAAGTAAAGAATCCATGGAATTCCAACAAAGGGTCTTCTAATACCTTACTCAAATCCAAAAATATTTCTTCAAAATAACCTTCTAGGACATTACTGCTAGAAGTCAAGCTTAAAGAATTGAATCCAAAAAAAAAAAATACTGAAGATAGAGAAGAAGAGACTCAGCAAGACATGGAGATGAGTTGATGAATTGGAGAGAAAACTGGGGTATGCCTCATTTTTTTTGTAAAAATATATAAGTGGTAATAGGTAAAAGTACTTGTGTGGTCTGCTGTCCTCAACGACAGAAGAAAGTGTGGAGTGGATGCCCTGTTTGTTTGTTTTCTTTGCCTTTTTTCATACAATAAAATCATTATTGTCCGAGAGTGGAGAGAGCACGTTCATTTGCTGTAAAAACTGCAATTTAGTTTTATGGATGCATGGAACTCCACGTGTCTGCTTCAGTTCAAGATATAACCAGTCAGTATTCATGCTTCATGTAAGAACAACTTTTGTCATCCTATTCCTAATATTTATCCATTTTTCATGTCCTCACTTTCCCACTTGTGGGATTTATTGTTTTTGGTAATATGAATTATTTTATTTTAATTGTTAAAAATTGGTAATTATTTTTAAAAATTACAAAGTTTGAATATTAACACTTGCGGTATAAATATAATAAATAAATAGTTAATGTCTAACGATTAAAAATATATTTTAGAATATGTATTATTTATAATATTATAGTTAATTAAAAAAATAATCTATTCTAATAAAATTTATATAATAATTTTATAATATATATGTTCGTTTTACGATTTATATGTATGAAACAACCTTTCTTAATAATTTTATCTTTAAAGTTTAAAACATATTTTTCTTTAAAAGTATAATAAATCTTACCAATACACCTAACACTTATCGATTATATATTTTTCATAATAAATATAGTTTAATTTGCTCAGAAATTACAATAGTAAATAAAAATTTAATTTATTATAGTAAAAATTCTCACTAAACAATTCAACATAACGTTGCCAACAGCTACAAATTGATTACTTAAAAAGCGGGGATGGGGTCAGCAAACACCCTGCCAACTTGGCAAGTATCAGATTGGTCTTAAAATTAACGATCTACACCACCACCTTGATTATCTCCATCTTGGAGACTAGAGTATGCATCGGGATTTTCGGTAGCAACTGTTTGATTCAGGCTGTTATCTGCATTAGCATCATCTTCTCCATATTCGGATATGGAGCTATCATCCTTCTCTGGACAATCCAGTTGCAGACATTCAGCTACTTCAGTGCTAATATTTTCTGAACCGGGGCTTCTACTTGAGGGTGCCAAGTCTTCTTTCTTCACGACATTGAGCATAAGTCCATTAAGGAATCTTTCGGGCTGTAGGAGATCACCTTCAGAGACCATAATGCTTGAACCATTAACAGGTGGTCTGTTCCCAAAATCCCTCTGACCGAACTCATGCTCTGAACCTCTATCTGTTGCTGTCATCCTTGGGCTGTGACTAAAAGGATCCCCGCCGCCCATCTGAAATCCAGGAGAACTAGGATGAGCCATCAGACCTTTGTTCACTTCAGCTTCAGCATCTAGATTCTGGACAAAATCGATTAACAAATTAGCAGAAGTTGTCCTCATTAACGGGCCACCGGATCTTGTCCAAGAATGTACGTTTACACTTTCAGACTCGCTATCACTTCCATCATAGGCACTGCGAAGGGCTCGCAAACTCCTACCAGGAGGTGGCATTCCTGACGAACCCCCTACTCCATGATGCAAAGACGTGGTAACATCTGAGAGATCTTCTTCAAGGGAGCCTGTTGAGTTTTCTCTAGCAATGCAATTCCAAGAAGGAATTCTCTTTGAAGCACTGAATCTGGCTGTGTTGGTGGGGCCATGAGATGAAGCAGAAGCAGCGGCGGCTCTGTCAGCACTCCGTTTAAGTCTACGCATGTGATTAAGAATTGAAACACACTCGTCAAGGGCAAGTTCAATGCCACAGTTTGCTTTCATAGCTGAAAGCTTCTCCCAAGTGCATCTTCTCCCTTGGTTTGCTGCCTTTTGAAGCTCCACAAGAGTAGGGTTTTGAAGAATTTTCAAGTACTGTTAACAATTATAACCATTAACAGAAACATCCAGTCAGTCACCATTATATTATTGAATAATATGAATACGAAAAACAGCATAGATAGACTGAAGCTACTCGGCCCATTTCTTAAAATAAATACAAATCTAGGTTTGAATGCCTCTAAATGCCAGTGCTCAATCGATCTTTCACCATTTTCTAATTTGAATGTCACCGAAGGAAGTCCTTAAAATGATTTCGCACATACCTGAGAAACTGTGGCTGGCATAACAACAGTAATATCACCTTCCCAATCTTGAGCAAATATCTTGGCAAGTCCCCCCATCCGAAAGCCGAGTTCGAGTATTTGATTACATCTATGTTTAACCTCCATCTCAGTTAGGTGTGCAAGCTACAATTTGAAACAACAAACAAAAAACTTGTTTATTTCATTTCAGCGTGCAAATAATAGAACAAGTAAACAGACGGATAGAGCAATGACAAACAAGAATCATATAAATCAAATATTTTAAATACAGGCATAAGTATTCTTTCAAAAGCTTCTTTGTTTCAGCTTTATTTATTAAAGCATGACAGAAAACCTCAAAAATAAAATCTACTGACTGCTGTACATTCAGATAATTTTGTTCCTACAAAATGCATTACAAACAAAATAGTTTTCTAAGAATTACTCCACAGCTCCACTCGGCCATATAAAAAAGCATTTGACGGAAATTGTCTGATATCACCATGTAAACTGTAAGATTAGTTACTCTGCAAATCAGTAAGCCTATATGTTGGTGCATGCCTATGCATCAAAGAGAAACTAGAAGACCATGTGTAGTTAAAGGTCAGATTTCCATTCATGTCTAAACACAGACATGTAAGACGGTCAACTAAAAGAAATAGACAATGATAAGTATGTGACACAATGATGAATAGAAAACATAAACAAAGATAAAAGGATTTTTTTTTTCTTTCATAACCATATACGCATACCTTTGCTACAAAGTTACCACCAATGGCTCTCGCAAACTCCTTCATCCTCAACCATGGTATGATATGAGGATTTGCCTGACTCACGATGAAATGATTGACATTGAACAGCTCCTTCAGTTGCATCATAGGTAAATCAACCTCCAAGCTGCCATCCCTCCATCGACGTGCAGATGCACTAGATCCCTCTTCAGGGTCCAAATTAAAGGGAGGATGATAAGGCACAAGTTCTCCACTCCTATCTTTTGCCATTAGCTCCTGGGCTTCAAAAAGGCCAGGAAAGGCACACGAAGCGCTTACTGCACTCCATATGACAACATGAGGTGAAGTCAAGTAATTAAGGCATCTAGGTGGCTCATGCTTCCTTGGAGAGCAAACTGTTATCCCAAGAACTCGTCCCGTCATATCATAAGCTTCTTGAAATGTAAGATTACTTGTGAGGTGTCTTAACATCCATTGCATGTACCTGATATCATGAACAGCCCCTTGTCTCCTGACTCTCCTGACAACAGCAAATATTCCACCCAGTTGATCATAAAACTGCAATGAACGCCAAGAGTCTTCAAAGAAACTTTGCAGCTCAGGCCATGACCTGGTGCCAACAATAGCACACATAATGGATCCAACACTAGAACCCGCGATTATCCTGGGTAAAAGCTTATGCTCTACTAGTGTTTTAACGACGCCAATATGAAATGCTCCAAGAGAAGCACCCCCACTTAAAAGCAAAGCAGTTCTACCGAATGCATGCCTTGTTTCATGCATAAAAGCAAGCTTCTCTTCCAAGGAGAGCTCCTCTGAATCAGAGTTGCAAACCATTCTCAACTGAGTTGAGACCTCATCAATATAATCCTTGATGAGCTTAGGCATCTGAAGTCTTCCTTTATGAAGCTCGGGGTTACACATATTACCGAGATTTCGGATAAGATCAGCTCTCATGCAAAAGATTATATCCCTCAGAGATCCATCTTCACGGCGATGCCGGAGCTCCTGAAGCTTGTTTCTCACAAGTTCCTCATCATAAAGATTCGATTCATTCATCTTTGGGGTCTCTTTATCAAGCATCTTAGCAGCATGAGCCCACTCTTCATATGTCAATGCAGTTCTCGTCATATTTCTCCAAAATTTCCTTCTATAAGCCATTTCAGCTCTCAATTTTACATTTGTGTATCGCTTCAACAAAAAGGCAATAATTGTCACCAATGCCAATATCCCCTGTGGATTTCGTGGATGCAACCATGATATAATGGGCTTAAAGAATTTCTTACACCTATAGTACAAATCCAACAACACCTGAAAGATTTGACGCCTGAAATGTAACATTGACTTACACAACAGGATCCTAAAAGCAATTGTCCGACCGATGATCGTGGAGGGACCAATTGAAAATGAATCAACACTGGCCTCATTACTTATATCCATAGCTACTTTACAATGATATTTTCCTGTGTTGGGATGGTTTGCTAATTGGTAATAGCCAAGAACTAGGACCAAACAGCGAACTTTGATCTAAGGTAAATCTAGGTGATCAGCAGACAACAAATTTTCTAAAAGGGTATGAAGAAATACGATGAATGAAGACAGTATCAGCTTTGTTCTGCACCAAATTGAAATCAAAAGCACTAAAGATCAATGAAAAATTGATCCTATAAGCCTAATTTCCCCTTCCTGTCATTGTATACATACTTAAAGCTTCGATCTTCCTCCTCTTCGAATATATAGAAAGTCAACAGAATAGAAGACAACTCTATATGAACATAAAACCACCGACTCCAATGATCAACAAGAACCCAATTCTCTTAATATCTACAAATACAAATCAAAGAAAACCCAGACTTCTGATTCCAATCAACACACGGAATCAAGAGCCTAAACAAACGAAACCCAGACACTCGACAAGGCCTTAAAGTTTGACTACAATATAAAATCTCCCAAATTACATAACCCAGAAAGGGTTTTCCTTGGGCAATCTAGAATTCGCAAACACTAACAAAGGAAAACCCAGGAAAAGAAAAGCAGATACATCCCTGTTGAGCTGATAAAAGGACAGCTGCAGCTGCTAAATATAACACGCAGGCGAAATCATTGTAGGGACGTTGAGATCTGTGAAAGAGATAAAGGTTGACGAAAATTCTGGATAGAGTCCGTGAAGATTTTGTAATAAAATACACCCAAGATAATCAAAATCATGGAGCAGATAAGATTAAAGATTCCGATCGTTGGGAAACTAACTACCTATTTATAAAACATTTAAAAGAAGAAAGCGGTAGAGACTAGAGGCCAGAGGGATTGAACCAGCGTGGCTTACACGGGGTGAGTTGAGTTGCTTGCGCTTGCAAGAAATAACGGCTTTTGTTTTTGAGTTTGAATTGAATTGAGTTTATGAATTTTATCTTATATATTATATAATATGATAATATATATTATAATATTATAAATAAAGAAAATTTTATAACGGGCGTCCACTGTTAAATACTATTATCATTGAACATTGTTAAACATCATTAAATTAATTAATAAAAATTTAAAATTTCAAAGACTCAATATGTAATTAATAAAAGAGTGATAAACTTGGTATATAATTAATAATTGTATGATTAGTCTTTAGATTTTTATTCTTTATAAATTAATTTAATAATATTCAGCGGTATTCAACATTAATGATGTTCAACGGTGTTCGACGCCGGTTAATCTTATAACTAAATTTATATAAAATATACAAATTTAACTCACCTCTCTAATTGTATAGACTTTAATTAAAAAAATTAAATAAAATAAAAATTGCAAATTTAAATAATTTATTTTTTTACTCAATTTATCTAATATTGGATTTTAATTAAATATATAAAAATTTTCATAAAAAATTTATGCATTAAAATTACGTATGTGACGATGATTGATCTAAATTAATTAAGATAAAATTTTTAAAAAATTAATAAAAATAATAATAAATAAGAATTTATTTATTTATTTAATAATTACTTTATTTTTATTTAATACTTAAAATGTCATGACAGTTATTGAAGTTTATCAAATTTGTCTGTCTGGCCTTGGCTTTAAAATTACATTTTAAAACTAAAAGTTTCATTATTTTTAATTTAAAATATTCGATTATATTATGCTATCATTTTCGCCAAACATAAAAATATGAAGTGTGGGTCATAGCGCTGGGCATTGAATTTGAATGAGAAGATATGTATAAACAAAACATAGCAAATAAGAGAGACGTGGCAGTCAAATCTTTTCCTCACAAATTTATCTAACCTACACTAAAAAAATTAATTATTTAAAATTTAAAATTATAAATAAAATAAAATAAATTAAATTGAGTGATTATTTTTATATAGTATTTAATTTAAATTAATTAAATATAATTAGTTAACCAAAAATTATATTTTATTAATTTTTTTCAATTTTTAATATTGATTATGATTCTTTTAAATATATATATTCAAAAACTAGTCATTTACAAATTTTAGAATATATTTTTATGTTTTATCAATAATAAATTCAAATAATAAAAATATAGTTTATTTTTATTAAAAGGGTAAAAAACACTTTTAATAGAATAAAGAAAGATATAGTTAAAATCTTAACTAATTTCGTATTAGAAGTTAACCGGATATAAATTTAGTTAATCTTTATTAATTTTCTTTCAAACAATCCATTTAAATAAATTCAAAATAAAAATAACTAAAATTATTATTAATCCTAATAAAAATACTTAAATAGTCGATTAAACATTATTGGATGATGACATGTAGAAAATATATTAAATAAAATTATTAATTTTAATTTTTCATTATAATTAGTTTTTCATCGTTCTTTAATTTCATCGTTCGTATCAAATAAAACCTAAATCAATAATAAAATCAAAATTTTATATAATAAAATCAGAGTGAAGTATGTGATTTCGATATTATTTCTATCGAGATTTAAATTGATTGAGTCTTCAAAGACTCGTTACGATTTAAAATCGTTGTAATTTGTTTTTGATTGAATAGAACCGAAAACCAATAAATTTTGTCTAAGCCTATAACTTGATTATAATGACTAATTAAACTAATTAATGAAACATTAAAAATTTTATAAATATAATTAAACCTAAATTAATTATAAAATTTTATTTAGGGACTAAATTAATCTAAATGTTAATTTATTAACGCAAATCAATGACCTACTTAGAAGAAACCTAAACCTAGGGGTTGAATTGAAAAGTAATTGATTAAGCCTAGGGTCTGATTAAAAGGTTTTAATACTATTTTATTCATGGCCATTTGGTGTCATAATTAAAAGGATTTTAATTCTTTTTTCATTCAATTAATCGCCACTTTAACGTCATTTTTTATTATTTTTATAAGTATATATTATTGTTGGAGAAACGATTAGGGTGTATATTTGATTAATTTGGTCGGTTATTAAACCGAATTAGTCATAATCGAAGTAGTCATAACTGAATTAATTAAAATTTTAGAATTTTAATCATTAATCGAGCCAAATTAGTTATAATTGAATTAACCAAACTAAAACTATTTCGATTAATTTAGTTGATTTTTGAATTAACTAAAATTTAATATAAAATTTTGGATGATTTATACGTAGATCATTAAATTATGTTAAAAATATTTCTTTAGTCACTAAACTTTCATTTTAGATTATTATAATAAAAATTTTAATAATCATTTTATAAATTTTAAAAGTTCAATGATTAAAAATAATTATATATAATATATATGATATTTAATATATAATTGATTAATTAATTTCTAATCAAATTAAATAATGATATAATTTTTTTAAAAAAATTAATCATTAAACAAACTTACTAAAAATTAACAAATTAAATTAATAAAAAATTAATTTAATCAATTAATTTTATTAAAATCAAATAATATACACCCTTAAAAATCTATCTATGTAGTGTTTTAAAATATCATCTAAATATCTTATTAAAACTTTTTTATTCATAAATCATAATTAGTGTTGTGTTTTTATGATTTTTGCTTCGCTGATGGCCTGATGATACCATCCTTTTTCAACTGTCACAGCTTTCTTACTGATTTCAACATTGTTGTAACATCTTTCAATCACAGCCATTGAATTGGTTTTTTGTTACCATCTCATTTTTTTTCTTCTTTAGTATTAGATTGGTCGAAATTACGAGAATAATTTAATTTAAATTTTTATATTTTAAAATATATAAGATCTTTATTTATATTTTGAATTTTACGTTATTTTATAATACAGATAAGAGAATGTCATGTGTAGGTAACACTTTTTCCCTTCAAAATTAATAAAAAGAAAGAACGTTACCCACAGGTGACATTCTTCTCTCAAATCGTCATATATAGATAATATTCTCTTATTTACACCGTAACTTTTAATCTAAATTTTAAAATAAACTTTAAAAACTTAAAAATCAAAAGTTTCAACCAGATTGTCGGCTAATATAGGCTAAAATTATATTTAAAAATAATAAATAATATTAATAAAATAAATTAACTCCAAAATAAAAAAAAATGTATTAATCCTAGAAAAAAGATAACTATTACTGTACGCCTGCGGAAGCCGGTGGGTCAACCCTCCTTCTCTGTACCCTGTTGGCTGTTGCCCTTTTCTGACTTTGAATTTTGCATTTAAAACGTTTTTACCATTCCATTATTTTACCATAATTTTTTTAACCTACGATAAAAAGAAACAAAAGTAAAAATAATATAAGAAACTTTTAAACGGTTAAAATTTTTTCACTTTATTAGTTTATTTAGTACTTTTAAGATTATAGATTTTATTGAAGCTGTAGTTATATTTTTGTTTTATTTTATTAAATTATTATTTTAGCCTTTTTATTTTACTTGTGGCATCCCAAGAAAATAAAAAAGTATTTTATACATAAATGATAATTTTAGTTTTTTAATAAACATTTATTAGAATTCAAACACAATAAAGAGCAAACAAAGAATTTAAATTTTATGATTTAATTTAGGTATAGATTTATATTTGAAAATTTTTGGAAAATATTATTATTTGAAATTAATTTTAGGGTTTTAGGGAGTTTGAGGAATAATTGAGGATATAAGTTAGAAACTACAGTGAAAAGAGGACTTCGTCACTTTCTCTTGGCGTGATCCTCTCTCTCTTTTTCATTTAATCGAATAAATTAAATGGATCAACAGTACTTCGCCATCTTCTCTTGGTATGGTTCAGGAAGAGAGAAAAGACCTCGCAAAGCTAGCGAGATCCTTTTATTATTGTAGCAATTGGTCTACTTTCCCAGTTAATTTTTAAACGTCTCTATAATACTAAAAATAAACTTAAACCCTTATATTTCTCAAAATTAGCCTTTATATTTTATAATTAAAATATTTCAAATTAAGATGTATAATTTTAAGACCAAAGTTTAAAAAATATGTATGCGGTGATAAAAATAACTTTTAGGATACAAAACATTACTCGTAATTAGTCTTAAATATTAACAAAAAATCATAACAAATGATAAAAAAAAAATAATAGTACAAAAGGGTCTAAAGCATATATAAAATGTTATAAATATAATATTTGTGGGTTCCACTCACACAAAAGGCTTAATATTTAAATAAGTGTCTAAATCATATTTGTGATAAGTTTTAATTTTTTAAATTATTTTTTAAATAAAATAAAATTTTTATTTCTTTAAATTAATAATTTTAAATTCTTACAAAAAAGTCTTAAATTCCTAACCCCAAACCCAAAATCTTTAAATTATCATCGTTGTCATCGATTACTATCTCACTGAAGGTCATCGTTACCGTTGTTGAACCACCATGATTGTTTCCTTCAATCAACCATTGCTTATAACCGATGACTTTATTTTCACAATTTTGGTTTCTTTCGATATTAGAAAGTCGATCTACACATCTACCACTGATTACCAACGATGAGTGGTTAGGGGAAACGATCGTGATAGTCTGCGGTGGTAGCGGTGGTCTCTGACGATACAATAAATGATAATAATAATAATAATGAAAATTTGGAGGTTTAAGGTTGAAGTTTGAGATTTGAGATTATTTTATAAAGATTTACGACTTTTAATTTTAAAAAAAAATTAAAAAATTAAATAAATAAATAATAAAAATAATGATAATTTATGTTAGGCACATAAAATGACTACAATTAAAACTTTAGGTATTTATTTAAAACTAAAAATAATTTAAACACCAAAAATAACCTACAAACATAATTTGAATACTTATTGGGAGTATTAAGCCTATACAAAACAACGATTTAGTCTGTAATCATTTAGTGGACATAATTATTATGCATTATTGGAGTTAAACTGATTATTAAACATACATATTAAAATAAATAATTTTGAGTAAAAATCTTTTATCTTTTTATCATACTTTTATCTATGTTTCCTATTAAAAATTCTAAAAAATTAAATTTTAAACCCCAACCTTTATTCTATATCCTAAACTCTAAACCCTAAACCCTAAAAGATATACCTACCCCTAATTTCCTAAACCTTAACCACAACTCCTAACTTAAAACCCTAAACTCTCCAATTTAAAGTAGAGACACAAATAAAGACTTAAAAAAGAGGTAGACGATTTATACCCTTTGATTTTATGTACGAAATTATAAATTGTTATTAATATTTTCTCTATGTTTAACAAATTAAATATCATAAAATTATTTTTGAGATTGATAATATAAAGATAATTAAATATTTAATTGTTTATTAGAGAATATAGTTGGGTCATCTTTGATAATTACTGCACATAAATAATTGGCGCATTAGATCCCAAGGATTACACACATAAGGCAAAAGCCACTAAACAATGTAGTGCTCTAAACATGAAGGAGAGCTCGCACCTATAACAATCGATAATGTTTTTGCAACACTTCCACAAAGCCCAACTGTATAATGAACATCTAGATTAAACTTAAAAAATTTTACAAATAGTATTTGTTTTAGAATATAATCTTTACCATTTGACATTGATCGCTCAAACACTCTACTGATATCGCTGGTATTCGAACCCGTGACCTCTAAGAAAGTCAACCGTTCCTTTAATCACTTGGGCCAGAGGGTTCGTACAGATGAATATTATATGGTAGGGACAGGAAATTTTTTGGCCTTGAATCAGGATATTCGGGAAGAACATGTTGTTTCGGCTCGATATTGTTGAATTGAAATCTAAGAAACCTTCACTAGATGAAGGCTCAAGCTGAAATAAAGCATGAAGACAGAATATTTTGAGCATATATTTATCATTCAATTTTACTTTAGTTAACAAATGAAGGAATCGGAGAAACAATGGTTTACAGTTAACATCAAGCAAGAGGTAGAACCGAGAGAAGAACATAGTTGCAGAAAATTTTCAGCAGCAAAGGGGACAAATTATCAGACCATTCTCATTGCACTGCAAGCATTTACCGGACAATCCATCATCGGCGATGATCTTATGACTGCCATTGCAGATGAAACAAAGCACAAACCGAACACCACCACACCCTTCACAGGCGACAGTACAAGTATCGACAGGGATGCCATTGAAGAGCACCTTAAACTTCCCTTGCTCGTGTAACGTAAGAACTTCTTCGGCTCCGCCGATGTATCTTCCTTTTATGAAGAGTCTCGGAGGCATCACCTTTCCACCCAGAATCCTCCATAATTCATCCCTGTATTCTGTGTGCATTGATACGTCTCTTTCGTAGAAAACTACTCGGAAACTCTCCAACAGGAATCGCAAGCTGTTGCAGTCCTGGAAAGTTTTTCGTATTCCTTTGAGAGTGGTCGTGTAAAGGATGACGGACCCGTCGCCACCGGTCGGACACTTGTCTTCGAATTCTGATAAAGGATCGCTGTTTGCATCTTCGTCGTCGATTCTTGCCTTTTTCTCCGATCCTTTCCTGGTGTTTTCATCACTGTCTTCCAGGGTTTTTCTCGCCTTCTTCTCAAAAAGATTCTCTTGCTCGATTCTTACTCTCCTCTCTTCTTCATTCATCTTCATATGATGCTTCACAGCTTGTTCAAAGGCGGCCAGTAGGTTAGGGTCGAAGAGGGTACAGGAATTCAAATCCGGCTTCCGAAAACAAGAAACATCGATCTCCGGAGTGCAACTATGCCTACAATTCACATTCGAATTCTCTTTCTCAAAATTTGGCGAAATGTTCTCTTTCTCTTCATTCAACCCCACTCCTTCGTCATTATCAGTTTCAAGATCTTTCATTAGCTCTGTTACATCAATGACTTCAGGCTGATTCTCTCCGGCACTTACAATTACAGAGCTCCCATTGATGTTTTCTTGCTCGGATACTGATTCTTTGGTGAACAACTTGGGTTGTTCAACAGGAATCGGTGCCTTCAGGTAAGAATCGGTAAACCCATCTATCGCAAACACTTGAAGAACCCGATCTGGATTCAGGTAACCAACTGGTTTGATTGATTTAAGTTTTTTCAAGAGCTTTCCTTTCACACTCTTCATTCTTCCCTCCTTTTTTCTAAAATTTTACACTCCAGAAAAGACCCAGATGCTAAATTTGATCAAATTCTGGGATAATAAATCAACCAAAATACAAACAAACTCGATGGTTTTGGTGTTGGAATGAATCTAACAAAAGACTGAGCTTCAAGTTTTGTTTGGTGCAGAAAGAACAGGGACGAGTTTCCAACGGCTATAAAGATTGTATTTTTAAAGAGATTCGAGACAAGTGAAATTGGAACACGATGAAAACAAATTGTAGCCGTAAGATTAGTGCCACGTGGAGTATTGGTATGTTGAAAATGGACAAGTGTGTAACGGTCATAATTTTATTTCAGTCTATAAATTACTTTTATACTCAAATAAATTTAAATCGAATTTTTAATTAATTTTAATCATTAACTTTCAACGATTATTTAACCATGTGGCTAATGTAATGTGATGTAACGTTTCAAAGATTTCATTAAATTTAAGTAATTAAGAAAACACACAAAAAATGAAATTCACAAGCAATTTATGTTTACAATAAAGACACAACATTTCACAATAGCTTCTCAATACCCTACTTACTCGGAACACCATACACATTTGTGACAGCTTCAGCCACAACCTCTAACAAAACTGGAAAAATGGTATATGTTTTATGCAGAATCAGCAGCATTCAATGTTCCAGGCTGTAAAACAATCCATCCTGATGCATGGAAAACGAGCTCAAGATGGATACAACAGGGAGACAAACGATCATCACTTCTTCCGCTGCTTGCGGACCTTCACATATCGTCTGGAAGACTTGTCACCGCCAGTGCTGCCCAATGAGAAGCTCCCACCAGCAACGAATTCCTGACTGCTAGAAGCCTGAAAGGGAGATGGATTAGGAGGTGTGGTTGGCTGGGATCCAAATTGAAACGTTGTTCCTGATGGGTTGGATGCACCAAAAAGAGAACCAGATGTGGGTTGTGAGATTGTTGGTTGACCAAATGTCGGAAGAGCTGGGGAAGCCTGAACAGTGTCCTCTGCCATCGTATCCTCCATTTGATCATTATTTCTAGATGGACTAGACCCAAACACCAAGCCAGGATTGGTGTTACCAAACACAGTCTGCGATGGGGTAGCAACTGCAGCTGGAGTGGAACCAAACACGAAGCCAGGAGTGGTGTTACCAAACACAGACTGCGATGGGGTAGAAACTGCAGATGGAGCTGACCCAAATACAAAGCCGGGACTGGAGTTACCAAACACAGGCTGTGATGGGGTAGCAGCTGCAGATGAAGTGAAAGAAAATAAGGAGCTTGAGGAACCTGTGGATGACCCAAAGAGTGTAGGTGCACTGCCAGAAGCAGCAACAGAAGCTGATGATCCGAAAGAAAATCTGGATGATGAACCAAAAGTGGGAGACTTGGGGGCTTGCCAACTGGAACCAAATGTGCCAGAAGCAGTGCCACTGCCAGAACTCAAAGAATTTGTCCCTGAACCAAAAGGTTTAGCTACAGATGCGGATGACCCAAACACAAAACTGCCAGAGGCAAAAGTTGTATTCCCAACTGATGGAGATGATGCAGGAGAAGAAAACTGAATGGGCATGCTTTGAGTCGAGGTACCAAAGGATGTTCCAGCAGCAAATGCTTGGGAATTTACAGCACTGAAAGGATTAAAACCCTGAGTCTGTGTACTAGATCCAGATGTAGCTGGAGCACTGAACCCGAAGATGTTGCTTCCTATGCTACTGATTGAAGTGGTAGTGGAACTACTTCCAGTATTAGCTACTGAAAAAGATGCACCGCCAAAAATACTACTGCCCGCGTCTGTATTTGCAGAAGTACCGCCAAAAATACTACTGCCCGCTGTATTTGCAGAAGTACCGCCAAACATACCACTGCCTGTTTTTGTGCTGCTAAAAAAGCCACTACTGGAGTTTACGATGTTGGAAGATGTCGCATTGAGCCTGTTATTTTCAGAGCTTGCAACTATAGCAGTTGTACAACCAGAAGTGCTGCTGCTGCCTGCAACTGCAGATGAACCACCAAACATAGTACTTGCAGTGGTAGTTAAAGCAGAATTACTTCCAAAAGGAACAATATTGTCAGAGCTTTTATTCTGGGTCTTCGCTTCGGTTGCTTCCCTTGAAGTTGCTGATAACGTTGAAACTGAAGCTGATGGGTCCCCAATGGATGCAAACTTGAAAACAGGTGAAAAGGATGAGACTGAGGCATCAATTGAGGTGCTGCTGCTTGTACTGCTAACAGTGATATTGGCAATTGTGGAAGCGGTGGCAGCAGCAAAAGTGTCAGTGTTAGTGACGGATACATGATTGATTGAGCCACTGGCTGAACTTTGGCCATTACTGGGGCTTAGAGATTGTGTAGGCAAAGAGTAAGACGAAGGACTTGAAGCAAGAGACCCATTATTCAGAGTAGAACTACTTTTTGTATCAAACTTGAAGATGCTTCCAGCTGACGTTGAAGTTGATACAGCAGAGGATGTTGATGTTTCAGGTGCGCAGAAGATCCTAGTTGGAGTGTTATCCATACCAATTTTATCAGACAAATTATTGGTTGTACCAGGAGCAGCAAAGCTGCAAATTAAACAGCAAAGGTTTTAAACAATAAATAGCAAAAAGGGAGCAAAACGAAGCTAAATAGCACTCCCCTGCGCAGATAAACAGGTTCATCTGTAAACTGATAAAGGATAAACCTTTTGATTTCTTACTAGAACCCCATTTATTACTATTACCATCTTTCTTAAAGTCTAGGGAGCAATTTTGAAATGGGTTAAATACACATCCAATGCATACATTACAGTTAAATTCTCAATTTGACACTTGGGAGTTTGAAAACCAGAAAGTCAATACTGAATTTTAGCATAGAGAAATTGGATATAATTCATGCCCCTAATATGTAGTTACCACTTCAAAATTATATGCAACTGTTTTGTTGCACATCTCACCCTCACCACACAAACCATGACAACTACTGTCCTGGAAGTTAGCTCCAGGATACAAGGATTCTAACAATCAAAGGTCAATTATCCCAAGTGATACAAGGATTACAACAATCAAATACCAATTATCATAATCCAGATTTTCTATTTCCAAAGTCCCGGTAGCAGCTTTTATACATTTAACGATGAGTTTTTACCATTCTTTTTCAGCTTCACCTAAAGGTGGTGGACGCAAAAGTTTGAAGGTAAAAAAAGGGTTGAATGTAAGGAACTACACTGACATAAGATTATAAGTCAAATAATCCTTTCCTTTTATAAGAACTCTCAAACATTGTAACCTTTTACTTCCTTAAAATCAACTATTTCTCAGTCTACTCCACTCCACTCAATACACTATTAGTATTTCCATATACAATATCGGCAATATAAGGTACAGAGAAAAGGAAAGGGAAGAGAAGGGTAGATGACCAAAGCAAAAATTGTTGACTAATGGATAGAAATACCAACCTGGTCGAGTTCACCTGTTTTGTGTCTGAACTTGCAGCGAGCTTAGCACCTGAAGATCCGGAAGCTGTTGAAACATCACCACCATTGGCAGAGGCAAAGCAAAATATGGAAGTATCAGCATCTGACTGCTTAGCTGAAGCAACTTTCTCCACAAATGTAAGGATAGAGGTTGCCTTTGGTTCCTCCGACGCATCATCATTCTTAGCTGTTGAAGTTGATTCAGATGCCAACAACGCTGCTGGCCCAGATGAAGTAGCCACCTCTGGAACTGGAAGAGTAATACCAGCTTTGTTTTCAAAACCTGATGATCCATCAGATGTCCTCAAATCAGGTTTTAATTTGAATGCAGACTTTACTTCAGAAAGACTAGAATGTTTCTCAACGGAGATAGTAGCAGCACTGTTACTCCCCTTATCAGGTGTAGCAGATGCAGCTCCATTAGGATACCCCTCATCATCCAGATCCAGATAATCCTGTGATACACCATAAGTTTTTAAGGTCAAAGAAAAAGAGGAAACAGAATGACTAAAATAACATTGAAACGTATAAATTTCCTTTGTCAATCCGAAAGTAGCCATTGAAAAACTTTTTCTTCCAGCACCTTTGAATCAAAACAATAGCACTTGATAGGAAAAAATAACTGAAGGAAATTTGATCATTAACATATTGCTCTGTGAAACCCAAAAATGATATAAGACATCAATTACATTTGTTTACCCACTAAAACTTACCTCGTTTGCACTCATATGAAAAGCCCAACTCTTTTGTTGAGGTAGGTCTGAACCATTCACTGCAGAAACTGACTTATCAGAGAGAGCAACCAACAATGTTGAGCCTTTTCCTTTAGCTTTATCACGGTTGTAAAACAGAGAGTCTTGAACATCAGGCAGCACAGTGTGAGAACCACTCAACTTGTCACTACCATGCATGTTCTCCAGAAATTTTGAAGAATCTACATTATCACGGATTTTAAGAGACTGCCCATCTAGCACGGATAGTGACAACTTACTTCGAGATTTTTCCCCAGGGGAGACCAACTTGTCAAGTTCCTCTAATATTTTTGAAGCCACTTCAGAAGACTTGGATGGAACAGGGTTAAAACTTGTGCCAGGAGTGCTGTTTCCCCCATTCCCGGCTTGAACATCTACACCGCTTGAACTACTGCCAGCTACATGCATGGATATAGGATTAGCAGAAGCAGATAAGATCGAGTGTTTTGAAGAAAGAAGGTTGGATTTTTGACGAATCCGTCGAATAGGGTGGCCAATCGATCCTATATCATTGTCTAATACTGAACTCCGGCGCTTTAAAACCTGCAAGAGAAACAAAATATATTCAATAACATTCTCCAAAAGATAAACCCTCAAAAGGAGAGTATGAGGACCCTAAATCAGTACCCCTTGTCTAGAGCCATAAATTCTATTTTGCTCCCATGCACTTAGAGAAGATGATGGTCCACCAAAAGCACCACTTGCAGCGACAGCACCCTAGAGTTGTAAACAATTACATTAAGAAATATGACAAGAAATTATGAAACAGAAACTGATTGTTGAGGGTTGAACCTTGAGGACAAGTGCTGAGTTGGGCCTAGAATAAGGTGTCTGTGCCATGCTATATATCGCTGACCTGCCCCATGATCTAGGTGTCACAAAACCACTTCCAGGACTCCCAAAGCGGCCTGATCTTGTCCCAAAAGACCTCATGGGTGATTTAGAAGGTAAACTCTTATTGTTAACCAAAGCTGTATCAGTCGTAGGCACTTGATTGTGTGATCTAAGAGCAGATACAGATACATTTTGAGGCCTACTGCCCATGTATGCTTTTGCAAGCTCAGCGGGTGAAGCAACATCCTCATCAAGGACCTGTAACAACAGGGAAGTTTTTTGTTCATCTTTTAATTAAAAAATAATAGACTTAGAAAAAGTCATTTGAGGATGTGATACCCAAAAGCAAAATGAAGGAAAGAGGAGTTCTTACAGCTGAACTGACAACAGGTGCGGAAGTAAGATGGCTCTCAGTACCATTTTCTCTAACTGGGGTCTCTGGAAGCTTTTCTTTCTTGTCATAAGATACCACTGGTTTCCCTTTAGACACCATTTCTTCATTTCCACCAGGAAAATCAACAGTTCTTGAATGTAGTAAACTCGTCAGATGATCAATTTCAGATCTGCATAATAATAATAATGATGATAAGAAGCAAATGCATGAAAAGATTTAACCAAATTCATATTATCAGCCTTTCTTCCTGGAGAAGAAATCTGAGTTCTGAGAAAATAGAAAACTCCAGAATCCTTAAGTGTAAGAGCACAGAATAACAAACTGCAAATTATCAGAGTAAATGGCACCAACTTGATTTAGCAAAGGTATCTTAAAATGAAGTAGCACAATTAATCATGAATTTCAGCTTGACATCAATAGGATGTCATTATAGATCATCTTGCCTGGTAAATGTCTTGTGCTTCAAAATTTCCTCAAGTTCAGCAAGCCCACCTTCATCAGTGTGATTACTGGGATTTCCCTGTTCCATATTGGCTCTTTTCACAAGAAAAGGATCCTGTGAAGAGAAATTTTAAAAAATAACAGTATACAAGTTGGGATTATCATAGAGAAATCATAAAGACAAAAAATGAAAAATCATAAGAATGATATCATCCCTAAATAATAGTCAACAAGAAAGTAACTTCCACAATCATAATGAACAATGGTGAGATATGATCACTTTGGACAAAGTCTGCCCCTAACACTTGGGGCATGTGACCCATACATTCTGTAGCACCAAAGCATACCAAGAAAACAATGCTCCAAGTTAAAAAAGCCGAGCACTCAACCACACTTACAAAGAAAACAATGCTCTATGTTCAAAAAAATGAGCACTCAATCACACTTACAACTGCATTAAATCTAGTTAAGAAGTGTTTGGCGGAGAGAAAAGATGTAGTCTAAAAAATAAGAAGGAAATAGGTTAGTTGTTTCAAACACATGCATGTATACACGATAATGTTTTTTTCAAAACAATGAAAGGGAAGGATGAAAGTGGTCAATGATGAAATGATGTTACAAGCCATATGGATTCCCTAGTTCAATTCTCCAATGAAGCGAGGTAAAGCAGAATGCAGCCGTGTGGCTTTAAAAAATCAGATACCCATATGATTGGTTTTGTAGATTGCAGTTTACCTCAACTTATATAACTGCCTTAGAGGAAAAGTTCGATAACTGTAATAAAGCTGAAAACAGTCGCACGACAAGCTACATTGGCGCAAATATACAAACACAAGCATGCACTATGATTGACACTTTTTTTATCAGGAAAAGCAAAAGCATATGATCATGTACAAATTCAGTCAAAATCATCATCTTTGCTCTAAGTTTCACTTCATAGAAGTTATATTATTTTTTTTTTCATTTTAAAACTCTTGGTATTATGAAGTTTAAGTCTCTTAATTTATTAGAAACAATTTAAAACACTCTTAAACAGTTTTCTACATCCTACAGTACTTCTCTATCAAATTAGTCAAACACTATTTTAGCTTCTTTTCACAAATGTTTTATCAAATAGAACTTCTCATAGAAATGTCAAACCAACCAAAAAAGATCTTGATTTAAGGACATTAAAATTTATTCATGTTTGTCAAACATTTTTATTGCGTGTTACTATGAAAATTCTGATACCAAATATTTTCACCATTTTGATTCATTTGGAAACAGTTATTCAAGATACTGAGGGTATTCAAGAAATCGAAAAATAAGCAACCATTGCTTTCAAAAAGCCAAAAAGGAAAATTCCAAACATATAATGTTTTAAGAAACCAAAAACACCCTCAAATTTCCATAGTAATGCAACTGCACTCAAACCCAATTGCAAAGTAATGCTACTTATGGAAACATAATTTAAAGAAGCAGATTGGTTAGTGATAATAAGTTGCAAGGGTAAATGCACAGTCTGCAGAAATCAGTTGAAGATTCAACACATCTATGTATCTAAGAGGGTACAAGAATATGAATATTAAATTCCCTTTTTGACAAACCCATGCATTTGAAAGAGACCACGAAATTCATGTTTCATGTAGTCCATCACACAATTTGTACCAAATTCGAAATCCAAATATATTCTTTCAAATTCAACTTCCAAAATGCAACTTAAAAGCCCAATGAATCTTCCATCAAAGAAAATGTTTGAACTTGAAATATTTCCTGATAGACTTTTGAACCCAACGCAAAGATAATACTAGAACATAATATTTGTTACATACAAAAATATTGAAAACAAAAAATTTGGTACTATATGTTCAAACTTCTAAGTTACCCAAAAATATGAACAATTAACTCTATATGAACAGAGTTGGCAATTAACAGTTTTTTTTTTTCCGGCTATAAAAAATATCAAAACCATAGGAACTAGTTTGATAGTGATCCTTAATCAACCTACCAGGAACATATAAATGACTAGGCTTAATTGTGTAACTCAAATACTTACTGTTGAAGTTGCTGCAGGTGAATTCTCCCTTGCTTCCTGATTATTCTCTGATGAGATTATTACATGCAATGGTTAATCAACATCATCAAAGAAACAAAACCTAATTAATGGTAATTCAAACTGATAGATACCAGACATAAATAACTCATAAAAGACTAACATGTTGTAACCACCAATCCATAATTAACTCATGGCTAACATATCCCAATCATTAATTTACAATAAGATACTGAAGTAAAAGACTAAACATTTTTATGCCTATTTGACACCTTCATTCATTAGTATGCTTTCTAAGTACGCATAATTTCCAATTTAAAGCAACCATCACAAAACCGGGTACATCACACAGGTTCCCGGCTATTATTTTGGCTATTGGGGAGTTATTATTCATTAAAAATGAAGCATACATAGAATAATAAATAATACAATACCAAAAAAGAAACTGTTTCATTTCGATAACAACAACAGAAGGATAAAGAAAATTATTATTCATAGTAGCAATTTGTTATCAAATTTTCAAAGGGTAGCCCGCAAAAGTTTAAAAAAAAAAAAACTGACTCTCAAATGTTCTCCTCAATTAAAAACCCCAAACTCCCTAAACAAATATTAACAATATACCATTCAACACTCCCATTAATAAAGCAACATAAACGAGCCCCATTCCACGAAATCCCCTCCCCCAATAAAAAAATGTTCTTTCCAATTCAGAAACGAAAAAAGAGGGTGAGAAATAAACCTCACCTGACTCCGGCTCTTTCGGTGGATGAAGCGGCGAAGATGTGAGCCGTTTCCTGAATACGGAGGCGAAGAGTCTGTGAGCACTGGATGTAATAAGCCTCTGGGCTGGATCCACAAGCTTCGATAACCATCCGTTTCTATGGCCGGTATTGCTGGGGTTCCTAATTGCTGTCGGTGGTCGATCGTACGGAGTTGTCCTCTGAAACGGCTTTTTCCTGAACTTTCCTCCGGCTCCAAACCCGCCGTCATACGGGTTATTCTCCTCACGTGCCGCCGCCATCGGAGAAACAGGAGAGAGATTTTAGGGTTTGGGGACTTTGAAAAAAAGAGATACGTCCGTTAATTAGAGTTTTATTGAATAACGTACGCTGAAAGAGAAAAAAATCAGGGGATAATGTATTTCTACGGTAAATTATAGGGCTTATTAATGTTAAAGAAAAGGGTAAATAACACAATTGCTCATTACAGTATTTTTTTTTTCGTTTTGGCCATTAAATTAATTTCTTCTGACAAAAAAAGTCACTAATGATATTTTTTTCCCTATTTTTGTAATATCTCGCTATTTTTTTTAATTCGTTCTAAAATATATTTTCAACCATAAAAGATTGACCATTTAATTATTGTACTGTACATTTTTGTATTCGAACACATGATCTTTAAGAATAATAATCGTTCTCTTAATCACTGAAGTAAGATGATTCGTACTTTAACACATACTAATATAATATTTTAATTTTAATCAGTAGTTCATATATATTTTTTATTTTTAAAATTATTGAAATATTTAATGTGAAAAGGTTAATATCCATCCAGTTTAATAAAAATAAAATTTTGGAGAAATTTATTAACAAACAAAATTATCTTTTATTGTTCATTGTATTACTAAATTAACATTTCAATAATTTTAAATAATAATATATTAATCGGTATAATTATTTTAGATAAAATCAAAATAACTCAGTGAATATTATAAATTTAAAATATTTTCAGCTCTTATTATCGGTATAATTACGTCAACTCTTATTATCTCATAAAATATTTTAAATTACACTAAAAGTTTGCCAAACATGTTACACGACAAGGAAATTATAACAAAATTTAATTACAAGGCGACTATTTAAAGTGTCCTAAATTTATCCAACATGATCATGGGTTCTAATGATTGTGATTACTTGTGTTAATTAACTATAACTCATCAATTTTAAGGATGCTTGTTGAGTTAAAGAGTTCAAGATCAATTCGATTAAAATTTAATTAACGTTTAATTTAAATTGGTTCAACTTGATTAGTTTGCGATTAACTTATTATTTTATAATTTTTGATGTTACCTTAAAAAATTATATTCTAAAAATTTAAATATTAATTAAAAACTATTCAGTGAGATATAAAATATTTAATTTTAAATTTTTAAAACATTTTGTATTTTTCTAGAATTTTAAAAATTAATTAGTCTTAATAAAAAAGTATATTATAATAATTAGCCTCCTCTTCTTTTTAAAGTGTTTTTTATGATTACTTTTTTTTATAAAAGTATATAAGGGAAAATGTCTTCAGTTCTTACGTAAAAATATGATAAAAATTAAAATATCAAAAATTTTAATTTTTTTTATCTTTAAAAATCATTGAAAATTAAAAAGAATCACATTCGAATTTTGATTTTATTTCTAACTCAACCATAATATATTTTTTATTAATTTGTTCAATCCTCACATTTTTCTTTCTTGAATGTGTATTTTTATATTATCATTATATTTTACCTATATTTTAAAAAATAAGATAAAATTTTAACATACTTAACGAGAAATAATTTTTTTTAACAAGTACGAGTCAAGTATTACACAAGTCACGATCAACTCATTTGATAAATACCCTTAATAAAGGGGCTTTTATGAATTCTTTATTTCCGGCACATGTGTACGGAATAATTACCCTTTTGATAATCTGAAGACCCTAACATGGTTCAAACCACAAGACAAAATACTCGACCAATAGGAGATGAAAGAAAACACAAAGCATAACCAATGAAGACCGGTAGGAATAGGAATAGGAATAGGAATAGAAATAGGTGCCATCTTTATTTGATTTGGCCCTGACTTGGCATCTTTCCAGTCATGAAATTTCAGAAATTAAGAGACTAAAAATGAAATTCACAAGCATTGTATGTTTTACAATAAAGACAAGGAAGGGTACACAACATTACACAATACCTGAAAACAAAAATCTCTATCACATCACCTAACAGATTACAGATAGAATCAAAACTAAAGATGCTCAATACACTACTCACTAGGAAAAACATACACAGCTTACGACACAAAACCTAACAAAAAAGGAAAAATGGTATATGATTTAAGCAGTATCATCAGGTGCTGAAAAACAATACATCCGGATGCATGGAAAACGAGCTCAAGATGGATACGACACAGAGACAAACGATAACCACATGCCCTGTTACTTCTTACGCTGCTTGCGGACCTTCACATATCGTCTCGAAGATTTGTCACCACCAGTGCTGCCTAATGAGAAGCTCCCTCCAGCAACGAATTCTTGGCTGCTAGATGCCTGAAAGGGAGATGGATTAGGAGGTGTCGGTGGCAGGGCTCCAAATTGAAACGTCGTTCCAGATGGGTTGGATGCACCAAAAAGAGAACCAGATGCGGGGGGTGAGATTGCAGGTTGACCAAATGTCGGAACAGGTGGTGAAGCCTGAACAGTGTCCTCTGCCATCGTATCCTCCATCTGATCATTATTTCTAGATGGACTAAACCCAAACACCACGCCAGGATTGGTGTTACCAAACACAGACTGCGATGGGGTAGTAGCAACTGCAGCTGGAGTTGACCCAAACACGAAGCCAGGAGTGGTGTTACCAAACACAGACTGCGATGGGGTAGAAACTGCAGATGGAGCTGACCCAAATACAAAGCCGGGATTGGAGTTACCAAACACGGGCTGTGATGGGGTAGCAGCTGCAGAAGAAGTGAAAGAAAATAAGGAGCTTGAGGAGGCACCTGTGGATGACCCAAAGAGCGTAGGTGCACTGCTAGAAGCAGCAACAGAAGCTGATGATCCGAAAGAAAATCCGGATGATGAACCAAAAGTGGGCGATTGCCAACTGGAACCAAATGTGCCAGAAGCAGTGCCACTGCCAGAACCCAAAGAATTTGTTTCTGAAGAGGAAGAATTTGTCCCTGAACCAAAAGGTTTAGCTACAGATGCGGATGACCCAAACACAAAACTGCCAGAGGCAAAAGTCGTATTCCCAACTGATGGAGATGATGCAGGAGAAGAAAACTGAATGGGCATGCTTTGAGTCGAGGTACCAAAGGATGTTCCAGCAGCAAATGCTTGGGCATTTACAGCATTGAAAGGATTAAAACCCTGAGTCTGTGTAGTAGATCCAGATGTAGCTGGAGCACTGAACCCAAAGATGTTGCTTCCTATGCTACTGATTGAAGTGGTAGTGGAACTACTTCCACTACTAGCTACTGAAAAAGATGTGCCGCCAAAAATACTACTGCCTGCATCTGTATTTGCAGAAGTACCGCCAAACATACCACTGCCTGTTTTTGTGCTGCTGAAAAAGCCACTACTGGAGTTTACGATGTTGGAAGATGTCACATTGAGCATGCTATTTTCAGAGCTTGCAAATATAGCTGTTGTACAACCAGAAGTGCTGCTACTGCCTGTAACTGCAGATGAACCACCAAACATAGTACTTGCAGCGGTAGTAAAAGCAGAACTACTGCCAAAAGGACCAAGAGTGCCAGAACTTGTATCCTGGGACTTCACTTCGGTTGCTTCCCTTGAAGTTGCTGATAACGTTGAAACTGAAGCTGATGGGTCCTCATTGGACGCAAACTTGAAAACAGGTGAAAAGGATGAGACTGAGGCATCAATTGATGGGCTGCTGCTTGTACTGCAAACAGTGATATTGGCAGTTGAGGAAGCGGTGGCAGTAGCAAAAATGTCAGTGTTAGTGACGGATACATGATTTATTAAGCCACTGGCTGAACTTTGACCATTACTGGGGCTTAGAGATTCTGCATGCAAAGAGTAAGACAAAGGACTTGAAGCAAGAGACCCATTGTTCAGAGTAGAACTACTTTTCGTATCAAACTTGAAGATGCTTCCAGCTGACGTTGAAGTTGATACAGCAGAAGATATTGGTGTTTCGGGAGTGCAGAAGATCCTAGTTGGAGTGATATCCGTACCAATTTTATCAGACAAATTATTGGCTGTACCAGGAGCAGTAGCAGCAAAGCTGCAAATTAAACAGCAAAGGTTTTAAACAATAAATAGCGAAAAGGAAGCAACAAGAGAGCAAAAAGAAAGCTAAATTGCACTCTCCAGTGCAGATAAACATGTCCATCTGTAAACTGATAAAGGATAAACCTTTTGATTTCTTACTAGAACCCCATTTATTACTATTACCATCTTTCTTAAGTCTAGGCAGCAATTTTGAAATGGGTTAAATACACATCCAATGCATACATTACAGTTAAATTCTCGATTTGACACTTGGGAGTTTGTAAACCAGAAAGTCAATACTGAATTTTAGCATAGAGAAATTGAATATAATTCATGCCCTATATGTAGTTACCACTTCAAAATTATATGCAACCGTTTTGTTGCACATCTCACCCCCACGACACAATCCATGACAACTACTGTCCTGGAAGTTAGCTCCAGGATACAAGGATCCTAACAATCAAAGGTCAATTATCCCAATTAATGGTTGAATGTAAGGAACTACACTGACATGAGATTATAAGTCGAATAAACTTTGACGGGTAAAATAAAGCATCCAACTAAATATCAATAAATGTTATGCTCTACTTTTACAGTGGGAGGATTTCACAAAATTTAGAAGTGAAGTCCCAAGTAAGATGGAATTGGTTAGATTCCCATCCTAAATCCCCCACCTCCTTTTATAATACCTCCCAAACATTGTAACCTTTTACTTCCCTGATATCAATTATTCCTAAGTCTACTCCACACATCTCAATCCCATATTTGTAATTTCATATACAATACCAGCAGCATTGTAAGGTGTAGAGACAAGGAAAGGGAAGAGAAGGGTAGATGACCAAAGCAAAAATCGTTGACTAATGGATACAAATACCAACCTGCTAGAGTTCACCAGTTTTGTGTCTGAACTAGCAGTGAGCTTAGCACCTGAAGATCCGGAAGCTGTTGAAACATCACCACCATTGGCAGAGGCAAAGCGAAATATGGAAGTAGCAGGATCTGACTGCTTAGCTGAAGCAACTTTCTCCACAAATGTAAGGATAGAAGTAGCCTTTGGTTCCTCCGAGGCAGCATTGTTCTTAGCTGTTGATGTTGATTGAGATGCAGACAACGCTGCTGGCCCAGAAGAAGTGTCCACCTCTGGAACCGGAAAAGTAATACCAGCTTTTTTTTCAACAACTGCTGATCCATCAGATGTCCTCAAATCAGGTTTTAATTTGAATGCAGACTTTACTTCAGAAAGACTAGAATGTTTCTCAACAGATTGAGCAGCAGCAGCACTGTTACTCCCCTTATCAGGTGTAGCAGATGCAGCTCCGTTAGGATACCCCTCATCATCCAGATCCAGATAATCCTGTGATAGACCATGAATTTATAAGGTTATAAAAAAGGAAACAGAATGACTAAAATAACATTGAACCGTATAAATTCCTGTGTCAATCTGAAAGTAACCATTTAAAGACTTGATAGGAAAAATTAACAGAACCCAGAAATTATAACATTAAAGGATATAAGACATCAATTATATATGTTTACCCATTAAAACTTACCTCACTTGCACTCGTATGAAAACCCCATCTCTTTTGTTGAGGTAGGTCTATGGAAGACTTGATCACAGTGGAATCAGCAGCTATAACATTAGGCTCATTGTTATCTTTCGTTAAACTACCAGCATCTGAACCGTTCACTGCAGAAACTGACTTATCAGAGAGAGCAACCAACAATGTTGAGCCTTTTCCTTTAGCTTTATCACGGTTGTAAAACAGAGAGTCTTGAACACCAGGCAGCACAGTGTGAGAACCACCCAACTTGTCACCACCATGCATGTTCTCCAGAAATTTTGAAGAATCTACATTATCACGGATTTTAAGAGACTGCCCATCTAGCACGGATAGTGACAACTTACTTCGAGATTTTTCCCCAGGGGAGACCAACTTGTCAAGTTCCTCTAATATTTTTGAAGCCACTTCAGAAGACTTGGATGGAACGGGTTTAAAACTTGTGCCAGGAGTGCTGTTTTCCCCATTCCCGGCTTGAACATCTACACTGGTTGAACTACTGCCAGCTACATGCATGGATATAGGATTAGCAGAAGCAGGTAAGATCGAGTGTTTTGAAGAAAGAAGGTTGGATTTTTGACGAATCCGGCGAATAGGGTGGCCAATCGATCCTACATCATTGTCTAATACAGAACTCCGACGCTTTAAAACCTGCACGAGAAACAAAATATATTCAATAACATTCTCTAAAAGATAAACCCCAAATGGAGAGTATTATGACCCTAAATCAGTACCCCTTGTCTAAAGCCAGAAATTCTATTTTGCTCCCATGCACTTTGAGAAGAAGATGATGGTCCACCAAGAGCACCACTTGCAGTGACAGCACCCTAGAGTTGTAAACAACTACATTAAGAAATACAATAAGAAATTATAAAAGAGAAACAGATTGTTGAGGGTTGAACCTTGAGAACAAGTGCTGAGTTGGGCCTAGAATAAGGTGTCTGAGCCATGCTATATATTGCGGACCTGCCCCATGATCTTGGTGTCACAAAACCATTTCCAGGACTCCCAACATGGCCTGATCTTGGCCCAAAAGACCTTATGGGTGATTTAGAAGGGAAACTCTTATTGTTAACCAAAACTGTATCTGTCATAGGCATTTGATTGTGTGGTTTAAGAGCAGATACAGATACTTTTTGAGGCCTACTGCCCATGTATGCTTTTGCAAGCTCAGCAGGTGAAGCAACATCCTCGTCAAGGACCTGTAACAACAGGGAAGTTTTTTGTTCATTGTTTAATTTAAAATAATAGACAAAGAAAAAACCACTTAAAGGTGTGTTACCCAAAAGCAAAATGAAGAAAAGTGAATTTCTTACAGTTGAGCTGACAACAGGTGTGGAAATAAGATGGCTCTCGGTACCATTTTCTCTAACTGGGGTCTCTGGAAGCTTTTCTTTCTTGTCATAAGATACCACTGGTTTCCCTTTGGACACCATTTCTTCATTTCCACCAGGAAAATCAACAGTTCTTGAATGTAGTAAACTTGTCAGACGATCAATTTCAGATCTGCATAATAATAATAATAATAATAATAATGATGATGATGATGATGATGATGATGATGGAACTAATAAAATACATGTTGGAAGAATTACTAAAGCATAAAGAAATATGATAAGCCCGCAAAAATAAGGCAGGTGAAGTTATTCCATCAAAGCTGAAGCATGAAGGAAAATCACAGCATTGCTGTGACACCAGCATTTATGGATCGGAAACAGTACATGGTTGCAAGAATAACCAGAATACACAAATGCATGAAAATATTTAACCAAATTCATATTATCAGCCTTTCTTCCTGGAGAAGAAATCTGAGAGAAAAGAAAACTCCAGAATCCTAAAGCGCAAGAACGCAGAATAACAAACTGCAAATTATCAGAGTAAATGCCACCAACTTGATTTAGCAAAGGTATCTTAAAACGAAGTAGCACAATTAGTAATGCATTTCAGCTTGACATAAATAGGATGTCATTATAGATCATCTTGCCTGGTAAATGTCTTGTGCTTCAAAGTTTCCTCAAGTTCAGTAAGTCCATCTTCATCAGTGTGATTGCTAGGATTTCCCCGTTCCATATTGGTTCTTTTCACAAGAAAAGGATCCTGTGAAGACAAATTTTAAAAAATAACAGTATACATGTTGGGATTGTCATAGAGAAATCATAAAGACAAGAAATGAAAAAAAAATCATAAAAATGATATCATCCCTATGATAGTCAACAAGAGAGTAACTTCCACAATCATAATGAACAAAGGTGAGATATGATCACTTTGGACAAAGTCTGCCCCTAACACCTGGGGCATGTGACCCACTATATACTTCTATAGCTCCAAAGCATACCAAGAAAACAATGCTCCAAGTTTAAAAAAACGAGCACTCAATCACACTTACAACTGCTGTAAAAAAATATCAAAACCATAGGAACTAGTTTGATAGTGATCTTTAATCAACCTACCAGGAACATATAAATGACTAGGCTTAATTGTGTAACTCGAATACTTACTGTTGAAGTTGCTGCAGGTGAATTCTCCCTTGCTTCCTGATTATTCTCTGATGAGATTATTACATGCAATGTTTAATCAACATCACCAAAGAAACAAAACCTAATCAATGATAATTCAAACTGATAGACACCAGACATAAATAACTCATAAAAGACTAACATGCTGCAACCACCAATCCATAATTAACTCGAGGCTAAAATGTCCCTATCAATAATTTACAGTAAGATATTGAAAAAAAAAAAACTAAACATTTTTAAGCATAGTTGGCATCTTCATTCATTAAATTTTTTTAAGTACACATAATTTCCAATTTAAAGCAACGTCACAAAAGGGACACAGCCACACAGGTTCCCTGCTATTATTTGGCTATTGGGGAGTTATTATTCATTTTCAAACGAATCATACATAGAAAAACAAATAATATAATACCAAAAGGAAACTGTTTCATTTCGATAACAAAAACACAAGGATAAAGAAAAGTATTATTCATAGTAGCAATTTGTTCACAAATTTTCAAGGGGTAGCACGCATAAGTAAAATTGCTGACTCTCAAATGTTCTCCTCAATTAACAATATACCATTCAATACTCCCGTCAATAAAGCAACATAAACAAGCCCCATTCCACGACAACCCCTCGCCCCTCCCAAAAAAAAAAAGTGTTCTTTCCAATTCAGAAACGAAAAAAGAGGACGAGAAATAAACCTCACCTGACTCCGGCTCTTTCGGTGGATGAATCGGCGAAGATGTGAGCCGTTTCCTAAATACGGAGGCGAAGAGCCTGTGAGCACTGGATGTAATAAGCCTCTGGGCTGGATCCACAAGCTTCGATAACCAACCATTTCTATTGCCGGTATTGCTGGGATTCCTAATTGCTGTCGGTGGTCGATCGTACGGAGTTGTCCTCCGCAACGGCCTTTTCCTGAACTTTCCTCCGGCTCCAAGCCCGCCGTCGTACGGGTTACTCTCCTCACGTGCTGCCGCCATCGGAGAAACAGAAAAGATGGATGGTAGGGTTTGGGTTTTGAAGAAAAAGAGAGAACGAATTAGAGTTTTATTGAATAATGTACGCAGAAAAAGGGGGGGAAAGATAAAATTAAAATAAAAAACAAATTCAGGAGCTAATGTATTTCCACCGTAAATTATAGGGCTTATTAATGTTAAAAGAAAGGGTAAATAACACTATTGGTTATTAAATTATTTCTACTTTTATTTTAGTCATTGAATTAATTAATTTTTATAAAAAAGTCACTAATGTTATTTTTTTAAAAATATTATTTAAAAATATTAAGTGTGAAAAGTGTATATCAATTCAGTTTAATAAATTAATTATTTATAAGTTAAAAATTTATATAAACAGATATTGTATTATAATTATATTTAAAATATTCCTAAAATAAAATTTTAGGAGAAATTTTTAACAGTCAAATATATCTTTTATTGTTCATTATATTACTAAATAAACAGTTCAAAATTATTTTTAAATAAAAATATATTAATCAAACAAACTCATAATTTATTTAAGATAAAATCTTAATAATCAATCAAATAAATTTGTACGGTATAAAATATTTTTTATTTAAATGTAAATCATCAAAATTATTAGTAATTAGTGAGATAATTATTCTCTTGATTTTATCTTAACAATAAACAAATAATAATAATTATTAAAAGTATTGATCGGATCGTTGATTTTATCATAATGATTATTAAATTGACACTAATAGATAAAATCTGATAAATATTAAATTATTCATTATGCAATGGCAATATAATTTCTTTATATTAATTTTGTAGATAATAAAGTAATGAATATTGAAAAATAAAAAGATGAAAAAAAAATCAAAACATAAAATTATGGGATTTATGTCCAAATAATTCATAAATATATATAATTAAAAGTTTTTATCGTACGAGTGGATTGCAAATTAAACAATAAAATAAAAATCATTTAAAATTTTTAATCATAATGTAATTAAAGTATTTTAATCTAAAGGACACTTTTTTTTGAATATATCATTAATCTTGGTAAAAACTCAATAATCGTAATTAAAATTTATGTTTTTATTTAATTAGAAAGTAATAATATATAAGAGATCATTAAAAAAATATCTTGCAGATTCTTCTATTAACAGTTTTAATTAGAATATATCACAAAAAGAAAAGAAAAAAAATGCAAAGAAGAGGAAAACTATCGGCAATATTCTCGGGATATTTATTTTTAAGCATTTTGGATATATAATATTGTAGGGTTAATTTTTTATGATTTATTATTTTTTAAAAAATTATTATAATTTAGTTATATTTAATAATTATTATTTGTATTAATTATATATAATAATAGGTAAATTATACAGATAATCGATGACCACTTAATTATAGATTTAGTGTCGATTTAATTATTATATTTTTATTTTTAATAATTATATTATATAATTATTTAAATGATTCTAATTAAATCACTAACCGTTAAAATATAACAAAGAGATTAATATAACCGTTAAATAAAAAATAATATAATTATATATTTGATCTTAATTATTTACGCAATCTATTATTTTGATCTTAGAATTAATTTAATAAAATGAATTAATTATGTAAAAAGACAGAGGAGTTTAAGTATTTTTATTTAATTTAATAAATCTATTTCCTTTTCACATTTTATTAGCTGGTATATTTTTTTTTTTATTTCCAGTGCCACAAAAAATCCATCTTTGAACCAACCTACTCAGAAAGAAATGAACAAACAGGTCTAGTTGGCTAGGGTCGGAAATTTTAACTACCTGGATCTCATATAAATGCTATGGGCTCAGAATTTAAAAAAAAAAATCAGATTTTTATTGTTCCTTTAAAAAAAATCAGAATATAATCACTAATTTTGTTATTGATATTTATTATTATTATTGTTATTTGTTTTTAATTTATTATTAGTTTTAATAGTATTTATTTTTAATTTAATTAATATCAGAATTATTATCTAAAGTAATCAAAGTGAAAAAGACATAAAGATAATTATTATTAACCTAATTAATTTTTTATTACTCTTTTAATTTTTAAAATTTTGGCCTAATTAATCCAGACTAAATCGAATCGTAAATTTTATTGCTCATATAACTCGGTGTGATGCCTTCTTTTTGCTTTCTTTTATTATCATTATCAAGTGGGGTAGCCTGCCTTGCCCACGTCTACTTCACACATCAAAATCAAATCCCTCACCCCTGCCCAGGTCCATATCTCCTCCGCGCCAAACAACAGCAGCAACCTCAGCTCCTCCTCGTCCTCCACCACCACCACAACAACAACAATACACAAATAGGAAAAAAAAAAACTTGTACATTAGAGGGTATCAGCAACCAATCCAACCAGGCTGAATCATTGAATTTCTGCGTGTGGGTCTGGAAACAATATTATATAAGATTTTCTTACCATTTTCCACCTCCCCATGTTTGGCTGCAGAATCCCACCTTTCCTTAAAAAAACTAGTGTAGAGAGAAAAGCATCACACTTTTAAACTAGCTGGTTCACCTGCATTGACATCAGCAATGGAGTAATTGGTAAGAAAAGACTTTGTGGTAAGTCTTTTTTATTTCTTTCCTTCTTGATGGAATGAGATACTTGACTTGGACAGAAAGTTAAATTCAAAAAGTAGAAGATTTTTTTTAAAATTATTTGTCTTCAGCATTGAATATGTGTGTAGAGGCCACACAGACATCCACCAACTCTGTTGTTGACATTTAAAATGGTGCAGTAGGAAGACACATTAAATGTATGAAACAAGGGGTCTCTGTAACCTTCATGGATGAAGTGTTTCTCACGACTAGTCAAAAACAGATACATACAAAACAATGAAGTAAAAGTTTGAAGTTCATGGATGGACCGAGAGGTATTAGGGGTTAATCCGACCCCTAAAATTTTCAAATTCCATATTCTAACATAAAATACTACGTCCGTTTCTGCCTATGTTATTCGTGGTTTACGGACATACCGTTCGGACATCGTAGAGGCAGAAGAGTTAGAATGAAGGAGAGACTTAATACCTTTCAATTCCTAGAAGTTTTGTTTTATGACATCGGGGAAGCATGATTGTGTTCATACATGGCATGAGGTAAAACGAGAATCCTGTCCAATGGCTACCAGCATTCTGCATGCAGCTTCAAGCAACTTCCCTGCAAAAACATTTACAGAATAAAGTATTACACGACCGACAGAAAACTACACATTAACTTCATGAAAACAACTCCCCAACTTAAAAGAATGTTACTATATTAATGATTGGGAAGCAATACAACCCTATTTCATATTAAAATAATCATAACATTAGCCATGCTTGTGGTTATGCTTTGTCTATAATATGTGTTTTAAAGCAAAGTATTTGCCAGTTAGGGAAATTTTGACACCAAAAATCCAACCATATCATTGTGGTCCCTCCACTTGTAATGAGTAACAAATAATGCTAAAATTTATAATAAAAAACCTAACCTAAACTAAATCCATGTCGAATATATTCATATCTGACACTCATTTAAATCCTAATAACATATAGATAAACAAATAGAAACAAATACTCTTTAAGAACATGGTGATGTAAACCTATGAATTGTTAGAATTCCAAATCACAATTGTTGGTTTAAGTCAATTCTTACATCTATAACACATAATTAAGCAACTAAACTACTTAGGAAATTGTTGATTAAGACAAGGAAAAGTGAGTTTTCATAGTCAAGAACCTTGGCATTAAATGAGACAAACTCCACTAGGAATTGACATGTATTAATGATTTAGAGGATTTTATTACACACCACATATTATTTAGCTACAAAAAGCTGAATGTCCTAATCTTTTGCTCCAAGGCATAACCTCACCTTTATCTTGTACATAATTTGTATTTTTATATAATTTTAAAAAAATATATGAGAAATATATCACTAATTGACAAAAAAGAATAAAGAGAATAATCACACACCTACTCTATATATTCCAAATATATATAAAAACAACAAAAATAAAATGGCTGAAAGACAAATATACCCCTAAACCTATTCTAACCCACCGACACTCCCGATTTACCCACCCGCCAAAAATCCACCGGGAACCACCGTACAGTTTTCTTGCCGCCGATATTATTCCCAAATTGTAAATAAATAAATTACTGTAATTTTTGTAAAAAGATGAGAATTTTATTTACCTCTACTGGGTTTTGCTGTAGCAACTTTGATGGTCTTCTTTTCTTCCCGTGTTTTGTCTTCCGGTGGGAAAAGAACTCCGTCGATACCCTGCACCGAGATCCTTCCGTCAGTGTAAATGTCCGGGTCGAACAGATATGCGGATCCATCGCTGTGCCCGAATTTGACGGACCCGTCTGCTTCTTGAGCCAACACTTTGTGTGGCAGCCTCAATGTATCGTACGACACTTTCCCGAACCTCCTCACCGAATTGTACATGCTTTCCTCCGTCTGGTATTCAGGGATTACGTGGTAGTAAATGATTTGTTCCGGAGCGCCCGGCTCGCTCAGCTGGTCCGTGGTTAACTTCGCCATGGCCTCGTCGTTGGGTGCTAAAACGGTTAAAACGTAGCCCTCGGAAACCAACCGCCCCATTTCGGTGGCTAACGATGTTAGGTTGACTAAAATATCAGCCATTTCATTGTAACCTCCGTATTGTACCAATGTTTGGATGAAATCTTTAACTTGCCTCATTCCGTTGAAATGATGGTGTGGTCCGCCGGGTCCCGGAGCCGGTGCCGGAGCTAGAGATGGGCCTGGAGCCATTGCATCGTAAATAGGGAGAACGGGTTGCGCGCCGGGCTTGACCGGCGGGGCAGGCTTTTTCAAACGGTGGGTTCTGGGGTCAACTTCGGGAGCTCCTTCTGGCTTGACGGCGGAGATTGAGCGAAGACTTCTACGGTTGTTAAAATCCTGTTGTACCGATCGAGGGATCAATAGCTGCTCGATGCCATGGATGACACCATCGGGACGGTTAACGGCATTTGGGTTAACAACTCTGGCAGTGCCGATGAATTTATCCCCGGAAGAATCATCACCGGATAGCTGAACTCTGTGATTGGACAAGGTACGATGCAGGACGGAGTCGGATGTAGAATTTGGCCACGAGTGCGGCTCAATCCTGGCGGGCACAATGTGGTAAAGCAAAAGAGTCTGAAGGGACTTGAGATTTCCAGGCTCAAGCAAGAAGCGCTTGAACTCAGGGTCGAGATTCCTCTCTAGAGCTTCATTCTTCGGTGCGAAAATGGTGATATTATATTTCCCAACAGATTCTTCCAGTGTCTGTAACAGCAGAGCTTTCTCCACCAGTTCCGCCAGCTCCGTATAATGCGAGTCCAGCAAAGCCACAAGGACCGAGTTAGAATTGATCTGACCCAGGTGATTAGCCGGCGATGGGGTTTCTTGCAATGCCAGTGAGAATCCGATTCCCAAACCGGAGAGCATGAGCATGAAGTTGAAGAAACATACGAAGAAACCCATCCCCCAGAATCTACTAACAGAGTTGATGAGCCGAGATGTTATAATGAAATCAGCGAAACAGATATGTTTTATTTTGTTGACAGATCAAGTGTTGTTGGTTCTGATTTCTCTGTCAACCTGTGAAGGAGAAGTAGTGTTTAATTAAAGGGGAGAGTGGGTGGAGGGTTAAAGTAGCGTCGGCTGAGGTGAAAAACTGGAAGGGAACCACGTGGACGACTTGTTCGTTCAAAGATTGCTGGCGTAGCTTTAGTTTATTTGGTAGGATTGCTTTGCTTTGGCGTAGCGTTTGTTTCTCTCGTCGCTAGTGTTACTTTAAGAGTAAATTATGTAAGTCACCCCTCAAATTTATCTTCAAATTTATTTTTGTCACTAAATTTTTTAAAATAAATGTAGATGTTAAACGATTTTGGTCACTTATTCTTTAATTTTTTTACAGTATTCATTTAGTAATAAATAAAAAGTTATAATTTGAATAATAGAAAATTGTATCAATACCAAAAAAGTAATATAGAAAAAAAATTATCTAATGATAAGAGAAAAATCAAAAATAAAATTCTTGATTTTAGATTTCATGACACTATATGATGAAATGGATGTCAGATTAAAATTCAGGGGACAAAAACAAAGTGACCGACAAAAATAGAGACTAAACGGTAATTATCTATATTTAATGTCTAAACTTTGAGAATAAAGTTTAATGACAAAAATATTTAATATTTAAATTTTATTAAATAAATTAAATATTTTAAAATTAATATAAAATAAAATTCAATTTGCATCATCAAACAACCAGCCAGCCAGCCAGCTCGCTATACTTCACGGCGTCGTCACGTTTGTGTATGATATGAATCTCAATTTTTTTATTTACGCAGAGTGATTAATAAAAAGTGTTAAACATAATCTTCATTAACTGATAGTAAAACTTTGAATTTTTAACCATATTTGAATATTTAAATCATTGAACAAATAATTTGTAGTTTATTAAATATTTTTAAAAGGTTATCAAATATGTGATTTTTATAGGTAAGGTTATCAAATATTTTTAAAAATTCTTATAAATGAATTGAACACTTCGGTTACGTTACAAAAATCTCAAAGATTTAGCTCTCAACGAGTGTTTTATTCACTTATTTTAACGTACGTTTTGAAAAAAACTGAATTTTTAAGTTTTTTTTTCAAAACTGAATTTTTAAGTTTTTGACCGACGACCATTTGCTACTCAACAGGCGTTTGGGGACCGTAACCCGAAAGAGAGCCTTACTAAAAATCTAGTAAAGAGTTGGAAAGTCTTCCTCCCAGTGATTTTTACAAGGATGCAAAGTTTAGAGCTCCCAACATCAAGATCAACGTTTTCAGCAAACAAGTAGCTAAGAAGCCAGGATGCCACTGATGTTTTAAGGAATTCAATTGAACTTTTGCTCCGACCATGTGTAAACCAAGCGTTACCATCGATCGGTCGGTGCATCTATGTGATATATGCATCTAATGGATACTAAACTCATTTGCCAATCTCTTAAAAATGGAAGATTGATAAAAATAGACCTAAGCTGTCCAGGTACAAGTGTTCCACCTCTCTCTTCTCTCTTTCTTCCCTTTCACCAGTTCAAATGACCAAAATATAGCACAATTATTATGATCTACTAGTAATCATCCGATCCATCATCAGCATATAAACCATTGCCATTTCCATAATCCTGATCAACAATAGATTTATTTTTTGTTTTCGATAACCTACCGGAAGATTTCAAGGGTTTCGTGGGCTTCCTCACCTTCTCTGCCTGCAACTCCAACCCCTTCTCCGAAAGCTTACGTTTTCTTTTCAACTGATTGCCTCCGGTTGCGTCTTCTGTAACAAACAACAAATTAAAACATACACGTCATGTTAAGCTTGGGAAACCAACATGATACAGCAAGAATCTGACAAGAGAGCAACCGACTAAGAGGCTAAAAGTACATGGATATATAAATTTAGCCATATTAAACATGAACAAGCACTCTGTCAGAACCATGACAGCCCAACACAAACCACTGAAAGCTTGGTTCCTTAAATTGGTTGTATTCAGTAATAATTGTCTCTACTCTAGGTAGCAAACTGGAGAACCACCAAGCAAATCTAAGTTAAGGCAAAATACCAGCATCCTAACCCAACTCAACAATACAACTGCATGTTCCAACATTATAGAGACTTAGAAGATGCAGGAGATAATGATGTTCAGCATAATACACACACATTCAAACCTCAAAGTTAGGAATTCTATTTTCTATGAAGTGGGCATCAACACAGCTAACTTAAGAGTAACTCTGAAAGGTTGCCTAACACTCATTTGGATTTTAAACTCATTTACTTGGGAGCCTATTTTACAAATTAGGACAAACTAACTTCACTGTTTTATGCAGCTAGCATACCATTCCTGTTAAACCGGACTAACATTGAAACACTTATCACGCTTGAGGAGAAAATTTACCTTCAAGTGGACTTGTGGCATTGTTGGCTGCTTGTCCATTCTCTTCTGAGAGAGGGGATCCAGAATGATTACTATCAATCAACTTTGATGAACTTCCTGCGCATTTGTCCTGCTGTTGGGGATCATCAGGACAAGGAATGGCAGGCAAGAAGCGTAACTCCTCTTGTGACATATCAGAATCACTGAATGGATCCTTCTCCACAGTCACAATATCAACTTCATCATCTTCATTTATATCCACTTCTTTCACCTGCACCAAAAAATAATACTTTAGAAACAAAAAGTTAATTGAAATATCCATGCATGTATCTGTTTCATATCACCTTTTCTGTTTCAGGCACAAGATCAAACTCATCTTCTCGTTCTACATACTCCTCATTTTCTTCAAGTTCTTTGAAATCAGGAGCAAATGCACTCCAGTTTTCAGTGTAGTCTTTAGCCCAAATATAAACCAAGCCAGTCAAGGAAACAGAAACAATAATAGGGTGGACCGGATGCCACGCTAAATCAAACACAGCTTCCTTTGGACCCTCAAGTATTTTTACAAGATGACCAGCCCTGTCCCATATGTACATCTTATGCTCTCCTTTGATAGCAGAAGCAGCTATTACCCACTCACCATCACCACTGAAACAAGGTGCTTTCCAATGGATCTTCGTGATTGAATCTTGAAAATCCCGAAAAAGAACCAAGCATTTGGATCCAACAGCCTTCAGCTTCTCAAGAGTATCTTCCTCTTTGATGGTCTTGTTGAGGTCATCTAGAGCTTCAAGTCCATCTTTCAAAGGCAGAATATTTTCATAAATCCTGATAATTCTATCATTTGAATTTGTAAGGAGATATTGTCCATTTCTGCTGAAAACAATGTTTTTGATCATCGCACCACCAGAAATTGGAACCATAGCAAGTACTTTAACATTTTTGTGATCTATTATAAGTATTTCACCTTTGGAGTTCCCCACATAAACCAGATCTCCATTCTTGTTAAAGCAGGCAGCAGTCAGTGTATAAGAGGTTACATCAGGTAACTTGTTGCGAGAAGGCGGAGCAACACCATTTCCCATATCAGAAACAGTGACAGGAAGTGCAGTTGTACCTCCAGTACTTAAGTCTACAATCATTGGAGCAGATGATAAGGGACATGCTAAGCAGACAGATGGCATTGAAGAACCTGGATGTAGACGAGCTTGTAGAGGTGTTTGTTGCAGAACGATGCGAGTAATCTTCTCACCGTTGACTACATCCCAAAGTGTTAATGACTTGTCAGCAGCAGACACAAGAATTCGATGCCCATACTTTGACCAGCAGACACTAGTTATAGCAGCAGTACAGTCTCTATCTCTAAGCTCCTTGGCGATGCCCCTCGTCTCAAAATCCCAAATAACACAACTTCCATCAGAGCATCCAGCTGGCATAAAATGCAAAAAACACAAACATACACACAACATGAGATTTACTGGCATGCTTTTCTTAATCTCATAATCGCAGGTTAGCAGAAAAACAGTCAGAAGAGTGATACTTAAAAAAATCACGAACTGCAATTCGTCATCCTTTCTCCAGCCAACTAAACAGTCCACATTCCAGAAATAAACAAGCTTTCAACTTAAATAAAAATTAGGAAAACGAGTCAAATGAGAACTCATAAAGAACATAGAAAATAAGCAAATACAGTTCAAGCAAAATCATATATGAGGAAAATAAATCCCATTTTGATGGGATTTCCCTGTTTTTCTTCTTCAAACTGTGTTATGTTATTAACAAATACTTATGGGTTTCATTTCCCTTCTTCAATTTTTTGTTAATAATAGAAACCAAGCAAGTCTTGAACCAAAAAGAACACAATTTGCAACTCCAACTAGCTCAATTCGCTAGGAAACACTCACCCATTTAAGAATAAGGAACAAAAATAGCATTTAAATAAAAAAAAAAACACTAAACATACATAGCATCATTTTTCTTTTAAAAGAATAATAAAGAGAGATGGAGAACACACCGGCGAGAAGTGTTCCACGGCGATTAAAGGCGATACATTTCATAACCCCATGCTCCAAATACTCTTCTATCACCTCTGGAAAATCTCCTTGCAGTGGATCTTCCACATAAAACCCAATTTCAGAAAGCCGAAAAGAACAAAAAAGGAGTAATTTTTACAAGGAGAGAAAGGAAGGGAAGAAGTCTTACCAATAATTGGGGCATTCATCTTCTACTGGCTTAGAAGTCCCACTGAAACAGGCACCCTAAGATGAAATAAATCTCAAATAACAACTGAATAAACCCTTTTTCTTTCTCTTAAATTTGTACCAAGAGCACAGAACCCACACCCACGAGTTGCTTATTGGGAACAAAGGGGGACCGAATTTTGAATTATTTGAAGAAACAAAGGGATTATTAGAGAGGGAAACGAAATCCTCTGAAGAACCGCGCTGTGCCGATGTATATATTTTAGGCAGATACTGGGGCTGGGGTTATATATGTCATTAGGTTCGTTTACAAAATAAAGTATTCTTTTTATGATGTCTATTTCATATTTTAAATTATTTTATTTAAAGCATCTTATTAGAAAATCAACAATTTTATAAAATACATTTTTTATTTTATTTTATTTTTTTAACAAAATATAATTTAATTTTTAAAGATAAAATTATTCTTTTAATTATTTTACATCATATCTCTTACACAAATATTTTCTTCCTAAAACTACGTAAAAAATTAACCATGAAAATTAAACTTAGAACATAGATAATATAAGGTTTGAGCATCTAATCCCCATAACTCAACTAGGGTCTAGGAGGATATAAGTCCATAACTCTGGGTTTTTCTAAAATGAAATTGTATTAAAATTATTATAAAAATTATAAGAATTTTAATATAAAATTTTTAATATATATCAAAAATTTTATATTTTTTTAAAAAAATTGATATATATTGAAATTTTTAATTTTTTATAAAAAAAATTGATATGTACCAAAAAAATCTATACGAAATTCAATTTTTATAATACTTTTAATATAATTTTATTTTAATCTCGTTTTAACTTTATCTCACCTAGCTCCATGGATGTTGGTGGCTTCTATAGGCTTTTAGTACAATTCTAGGCCTACTTTAGGCTTTTAGTACAATTTATTTTTGTCCAAGCTCAATGTAATTTAGAATATAGACTTTGAATTTTGTTTTCAAACATGTTTATACTCACAAATTGCTAATCCAAATCTATTTTGGACATCCTCAATTTTTAAAAGATTTTATTTTTAGATTATTTTAATTTAATAAAATTTATTTATTTTCATTAATTTTACATGTTTTTAATTAAAACTATAATTTGGATATTAAACATGATTAGGTGACAAAAAAAATTTGTTTGAGTCTTTGCATGCTGGCAATCTTGCATGCATGCATACATACATATTGAATCTTTGCATGTCATACATCCGACAACAAACTCCCAACTGCTCCAAATTTTGCTCCAAAATGAAAAATCTTTAAACCGAGGTTGTTGAATCAGAAGCAGAATACAACAACTTCCTTCCCATTATCTTCTTGCATGCTCATGGATGCACCAGCTTCCGCACCACAACATGCATCATCCGACAAGACATTCTCAGATGGTCCAGTTTTCTTCTCTTCATGCCCTAAGTCGAATATCAAGTCGATGTTATCGTCGAACGCCATATCATCAAACAGGTTGGGCAATTCACAGGTTTTCTCAAGATGGAAGTCCGGAGCGAAAGAAGATGTCAATCCTGAATCCATACAGAAACTCCATGCTAGCTCGTTGCCATCGATAGTATCCATCCCAACTGTAGTTTCGTCGTCAACACATAGAGGCAGCTGCAGCTGCAGCTGCATGTAAGGAAAAAGTTGAGGTATATCAACATCTTCTTCTACTCCATGTTCATGTTGTTCCTCCTGCTGCTGCTGTAGTGGTTGTACTTGTTCAACCTCTATTGGTCGAGCTTCGACCTAGTTGGGACTCTGTTCTCGTGTTCCTTTCTGCTTCAACCGTTCTATGTAACGGCTGATGCCGAAGTTGGTGACAGCATTAGTCCCCCTGTACTCCACTGCTGCCATATCATACGCTGCTGCTGCTTCCTCTTGTGTGTCTTCAGACCAGAGTAAACCATAAATAAATCAACAATTAACCAAATTCTTGTCGTATATTAAGTTATTGTACCGAAGATAGATTTGAGGTTACCGTAAGTTCCTAAATAGAGATATTTGTTTCCAAAAACTCGACCAATTCTAGCTTCCCATTTCCCATTGTGGTGATGCCTAAGAGACAACAATACTTGAATCAATTTATTTATTTTGATTATATTTATAAAAAAATCTTTAAAAAAATAGATTTTTAGCAATTTTATGTACGAAAAATATTAAAATAAACTAACCTAGCCACCCCTCTGTATTTAGAAACTCCCCTTGAAAATCCACTGCTCTGCCGGCGTAGGGAAGCCAAGTACTCTTCCTTCGACCCCTTCTTCATTGCCTCGATCTCTTTCTCATATCGACCCATCTGGACAAAAAAACAATACCAAACACATCAGGGACGGAACCAGATTTGGGATTAAGGGGACAAAATATAAATATTTAGAAGTAGGAAGACAAATTCATAAAAAAAACTAAATTTTAAAAAAATTTAAATAGAAAGACAAAAGTAAAAAAAATTCTTTAAAAGTCGGGTGATTGCCCCCACCCCACCCACCTCATAAAGTTCCGTCCCCGAAACACATCATGATCATAAAGTGCTTTGCTTTTCAGCTAACCAAAACCCGAAGTAAAGTGTTTAAAATACTGGAAAATTCTAACCCCTGGAGTGATCCCGGTGGTAAAAGGATAGGTGATCGGATTTGAACACCATATATGTAGGATGTGTTATTAAAGGACTACGAAAAATAAATAGATACTATTTTATAGTCACACCGACTTATTCTAAAATATACCGGAAAATTCAAGGTGGTTTCGGGGCCCCAATACTTGAGTGCTGCAAGATCATAGGTTCGTGCTGCATCCTCTTCGCTATCATAAGCCCCTGCACGTCATCACGGTGGATTTTACCCCTTTTTTCCCATTAAATATACGTATTTACTGAATTATGTAAATGGAGGGAGGACTTACCCAAATAAACTAAGTAGGCGACAAATGTGTAAATGCATGTTGACAAAGAACAAAGAAGAATAGGAAGAAGAAGAAGAAGAAGAAAGGAAACAGAGTCAGTGATCAGACCATAACTGAAACCAAGCCATATAATAATACATTAAAGAACATATAGTAAAACAAGAAACAGAGATTAGAGACATGTCCTTGAATTCCTTACCCTGTTTTCCCTTCTTGCTTTGGATGTTATTCCATGAAGATTTGTCCCAGAGGTGAGCTTCAAACCTCCCTGTCCATCTATGTCTGTGTTTGAGTGTTCAAAACAAGAGAGATTTCAGACATGCAAACCAAAATTCACCAAAAAAAGACTTTGAATGTTTGGTATTAAAACAAACCTGGTGACTCCTCTGTAAATGGAGCTTCTTCTGATGGAGCTGCATTTAGTGTTTTGATGTTTTCTAGCCCTTTTGCTCTTGGGTTTCTCTGATATTATTACTGATAGAATATTACCAGGGGATTCAGATGACGATGATGAAGAAGAAGGTGAAGCAATGGAAGAACAATATGGAGATCTCTTCATTTCTCTCTCTCTTTTTATACAAAGTTGGGTACTGGTTTTATATAAGCTTAAGAGATTGAGGGTTTGTTCTTAATTTCTTGTTTCTCTGGTGATATTATATATATACAGATCGGTGATATCGTAATATTGGGGTTGTTTGTTTACCAAAAAGAAGCTGAAACAGAGTGAGGAGAAGTGGGCCGTAAACGAGTTGAATAAGTTTATTGATGTTAAGTTTGGTTTGTTAAGATTTTGAATTAAGTTCGAGTTTGAGTAATTTTAAACGAGTTAAAAGAATTTAAATTTGACTCGGTTCGTTAAAAATTCGAATTGAGTACGATAATTATTCGAGCTTAATTGAGTTAAGTATTAACTGATATTCGACTGTGTTAAACTCGAGTAACTCTTATTTATCATGTCTCATTTAAAGCTTATTAAAGAAAAAAAAACTTTGATACGCAAGTTTAAACTTGTAAATTTTAGGTTTTAGTATGTTAATTTAAGATTTAAAACTTATATTTAGGGATTAGATTTTAAGGTTTTTAAATTTAAAAATTTAAATTTTAAATTATAAAAAATAATATATTTATATTTTTTAGTAGTTCGTGAGCTTTTCGAATCAAGTATCATATAGCTCAACTCGTCAAGAACTCAAGCCGAATCTAGCCGAATCGAATTTTGACCGAATTTTAATTAAATCGAATTTGAGTAACTCGTGATCTGTCTCTTCTCATTTATATTCCTGAGTTTATATTCCTGAGGAGAAGAGAAAAAGAAAATACTAAGAACAATTATAAATTAAGATACAAATAAGTTTAAAGGTTTAAGTTTAAAGATTATTCGTTTAAATGATAATTTAATATACGATATATATTACTGAGTTTAAATCACATGAGCCGACCCATACGAAAAACTTGATTATTCCAGCCGCAAAAACAGGGAAATAAAACAAGATAAGTTCGGTTTGGTTTCAAACCGGGATTTTAAGTCACGTGAAAACGTATGTCTAATTTGGCCGGCAGGGTTATTGGTCGGACCGGTCGGTCGAAATGTATAGATGCAATGGCCAATGGCACCCTTTCTTTATCTTTTACTTCGACTCTGAACTTCTAATTATGATTTGATTAAAACAATATTATTTAAATAATTTAATTCAAATTAAATTTTATTATAAAAAATATACATTTTAATTCCGTTCGATTTAAATCTAAAAGGAACTAAAGATATTCATATTATTTAATTTTATATAAATTTAAATTTTAATATTTTGTATTAAAAATATAATTATACCTAATTAATAAAAATTATAAACCCAAAATAATCATTTTACCTTTTTTGTTTATTTAAAAAATAAACCCAAGATATTCATATTATTCAATTTTCTATTAAAACACTGTTCATAGTCTTTTGAATCTGACTATCAAGTTAGGTAGAAAGTTTAATATTTTGAGAAATATTTTTTAAGTATCCGTATTTTAAGAAATATTTTTTTCTATAATATTTATGTCAATTTGCCTTTAGTGTTTATATTATTTATAAATAAATTTCTTTTTTAATGAGAAATTATTTATTTCTTTGTATATTTTTGTTTTGTCAAAAGTTATTTTATATATGCTTATTTATTTATATGATAATTTGTTTTTTTATTTTACAGAATTTGTCTATCTTTATAATAATATTTTTATAATAATATTGTATGATATAACAACAATTTAACGCTCAAATAATAAATAATATAAAGTATTTCAATTCACAAGATAATCCACGATTTATTATTATTTCTAATTCCCTTGTAGTAGTTTATTAATGTATCAAAAGTTTATAAAAAAAAAATATCTGATACATAAAACTCTACGGTTAAAGTTTACCTTTATTAAAATTTCATTTGAAACACACAAATTTTCTTTACAACAATTACCTTTAATTTTATCTTTCACGTTCTTTATTTATTTATATTTTTATCTCTATAGATACTCATAGTTTAGGGTTCAGGACTCGTAGTTTAGATTTTAGAATGTATTATATTTTATAGTTCTTTCTTTTAATTAAATTCAGTTAAAATTCTTTATTCAAAAAGAATTATTGCCGAGATTTAATCAATATAAATTGAAAACAGTGTGAACAAAAATATTCTCTACCGTGGCATGTGGGGAAAAAATATTCATGTTACTCATCTGGTATGAGTTCGAACCTGAAGAATTTTTTTTCATTTTTATCTCCTATTTAAATTTTTTTATGAATTTATCTCCTACTTCTAAACATTTATGTTTTACCCCCTCAACCCCAAATCCTGGCTCTATCTCCGGATATTTGCCTCGGAAATACGATGTAAAGCCCCCCCCCCCCTTTCCATTTAATTGTCTATGATAACAGGAATTTGATGTAAATAATGGGCAGTATCAAGTGTCAATGTCAACTACCTGAAAATTGATACTTATTGCACTGAGAAAGGATGGCCGTTTATGCAAAAATGACTTGCTGAAACAGTAGTTGGTACTTGGTAGCCTGCAGGATATCAGTACGCAAAACTACCATTTCATCTTTCATACACAAGTAATTTGATGCTAACACAGGATGCAAAACTTTTCAAACCATACAAAGGGATCAAATGTAGTGTGAATCTCCATAGTAATCTAAAGCCATTCTTCCAGGTACTATGAACAAGTATGATCGAACGAACAATATGGTTATAGTGTAGTATCAAGATGCATACCAGATCAACGGGACAAAGATGGATGCATCATGTGCACGCTGGAAATGGATTTCATTGCACATCCTTCACTTGGCATCACTTATATGAAACATAAGCTGCATGTAAAATGGAAATTAGTGCTATCCAGACAGGAATCAAGAAAATAATTAATCTTTCATTTGGTAGGGAGGATGGAGAAAGATACAGGATGGAGCGTTTTAAACATGAGCTATTTTTTAGTTCAACATTTTGGAGTATCCTCTTTTCCCCTGCCATACCAAATGGAGTCTAAAGTAAAGGTGTCTTATGCCACTTACCTTAGTTCCCACGTAAAAAGTTAGAAGCATAAAACCCAAGACACACAGCCCTGAAGACGGGATATAGCATTAATCAGACGACAAGGTACACGGGAGAGATAAAACAGGGTGAAAGGTACTTCCATACCTTCTTTGCTGTGAAATTCAGAAATCAACCAACTAAGGCCCGATGGACCGATAACATAGCCAACAAGGTTAGCAACCTGCATAAAGAAAAGCTTTGTAAATGGTGGATGCATAGTTTGTTTCCCATGGGAAACATCTATTTGCGTTCTAAACTGCAGGACATGTATTTAATCATATGTTTTTGCTTATTTTCCATAGAATAAAAGTGTGTTTATATACAGAAGAAAAATAATTTTTTCAAAAGGATTATATATGAAATATATAGTCATTTTAGATGATCAAAAGCATCATACCATAATATATAGACTAATAATGCAATAATTGTGCTGCATTTTAATTATTTTTCCCTTTCAAATCAATTATGATATGTTTTTTTAACTTTTGCATCGGCTTTAAAGTGATTTCTCAAAAAGCTTAAAACAAAAAAGGCGACAAAAAGTAAATGGAAAAACATGGTCATCAATTTGAGAGGTAAAATTTTCATAACGGGTTTGTCTTTGACTGACCATGAGACAAGTGATTGTGATAGCACCGCCAGCTGCTCTAAGCTCGCAAAAAATAAATCCTTCCAAAGCACCCTTGGCCTGAGAAAAAATACATTGAAAATTGAACTAAGAAATCACGGAGCTTGTTAGAAAAGAAGAAAAAATCTATTGCCTTATTTATAACAGCAATCTTCAAATGTAGGGTTGTCATCTGGATACCTCATGGGATCTAGGATCTAAACATAGATATTGAATGTATCCTAAAAACCCTATGATGCTTGCATCAATACAGGAAAAATGATTAAGCCATTAACCTCCTAAAATATCTTACATATGACGTGATGTGCATGCATTCGAGGGTGATAAAGTTCATCGGTGCAATTCCCATGCATATTAACCATGGATGCAAAAATACAATTTTGCTGAAGTTTGTTCCTTCAGGCTGACCAAATTAAGCTATATTCCACCCAAATACATGTTACAGTGTTGCTGAAGTTTTTGTCCTTCAGGCAGACCAAATTAAACATGGGATCTAAAATACATGTAAAACTCGTTACATGAGCAAAATAATGGAAAACCCACAAAATTAAAGCCATTTATGCCTTATACAACCTCTTTTTCACTTGCATGCATAATAAGAGATCAACATTTCACAGTAAAAAATTACTTCCCAGACAATGATGTTAGCTAGGTCTAGGAGGTGCCTTCAGTCTAACTAACAAGGTTCAAAAAGTTATAAAAGGTCATGCAAAAGTAATACTCGGTAGAGAACATAGACTTAACCTGGAATGCATTTGCTGCAGATTTCACCAACAATTCAGGAACAAAGAATAAACATGTTAGCCACGCCCATGAAAGAAGTTTCCTATGACCAAAAGCAATAGACAGATGCATAAGGAATAGTTTATTTGTGTCAGAACAAAGAAAAGAACAACCCAGTAGCTTGAGATACCATTCTAAATCATGCCATACAGCAACAAATGTGAATATAACCCATATGTTGAGTAGCTTTCGTTGAGACCCACCAAGAGGAATATATAAGTACCTAAAAGTTATATTATATTGTAAGTTGGAATGTCAAAAGTGAAAATGCAGAAAAGTGAGCTGTAGAGAAAGTGTGGCAAATGAAAACCTCACAATCCACTTGTTGAAGGACGCATGCCAACTTTTCCAAAAGCTTTCCAAGTTATGACAATTATTGACACACTTTGGCATGTTTTCTGGAGCCTCAATTCCAGCTATCTTCAATTATGAAAGTGACAATGAATTTCATGTGTAGAAACTCACCTAAGAAGGAACTCAACAAGGAGGCATATAAAGGGAAAAAGGTTCTAAACAAAACATCATCCTTACAGTGAACATACCAGGGACCAAAACCGAAAATAGCGCCAGATAAGGAAAAACTTTAACCACATAAAATTTATAACCTGTGCCAGTATAAGGAACAGCATTAGACTTAATTTTGATAAGTTATCAATGGAACATAATTGGATCATTTTTTCCACTAATATATTTACATTATACCGTTCAATTTTTAGGCAAGCATTTCTCTTCTCTATTAGGGAAAATAGCCAGGGGTATTTTCATTCACATATATACTAGATCTTTAGGCTCTAGCATAGCCTTAACATGTGAATATGTAAACAGTCATATTTGAAGGATTCGAAGAAAGATTTAGATAAGGACTTTAACTCCTTACCCCATATCCAATGATGAATATGTCCATAGGAGATAACACTTTCCATGAAGCACTGGGCATTGCAAAAGGAGAAAAAAGTTAACATACAGTAAAACGGTCTCTAAAAGATTTCCGAAACTAATATGTAAGCTTCAACTATAAATATCAAGAAACTCACCTGATAGCAAACGCATTAAAATAAAACAGGTGAGTCATTAACTCCATAAGACACAGACCAAATACCCAGCGTAGCCCATACAAAGTCACCTCTACAATTGAGTAATGATTTTGTGGCACATCTAACTGCAAAAATTAGTAACACGAAAACCTGATAAAATTACAGTGCAATGTTTTACCAAATAAGCAGAAAACGTAATCGATTATAGTAATAAGAAAACCTAATCAATTGAGCAATGATTTGTGGCACATCTAGACACATACCAAGTCGCTGATAAGCAGAGTATGTTTTACTGGAAATAGGAACAGTCTATACACATGCATAAGCAACATAATTGTTTAAAGAAAAAAAGAATGAAAGGTACAGTGCAATGTTTGGGAAATATAAATTTGAGAGAAATTGGATTTGGTTCATTATAATGTTGTGAGGATGGTTAAGATCACTCTGAATTCCCCTTAAGGCATGTAATTTTCACTTCCATCCCTACGAAGAGATCTATCAAATCAATGAATTTGAAAATAATCATGAAAGTCATGTTTTTATGGGTTGTGTAACAAAATTTACATTATGTTTAGGCTTGTAATTTAGACTGTGCACTTTAGTAGATCGGATAGATCATGAGACAATTCATATGGAACAAAAAACATAATTTTCTATTTCTGACTCCAAGAGGGAGGGTGTCTGAGTCTAATAGCTTCTGCAGACCTGCAGGACTAGCTAAATGACTTCTACTTTCATATTTACCTTCAAGAATTCCTTCAATTAAATCCACCGTTTAGTAATAGCTGGGAATATAACTACTAAATAGTTTCTCCAGTTAGAATATATAATAACTTACATTTCCATCATAAAATGATAAAACAGCAGGCCGTGGTTCCACTTCAACTATAGAAGGCATCTAATGTTTAACAACAATATCATCATTCATGTGCATGGGTGATTCAGTGTAGAGAGGGGATATAAGAAGAAGCAATAGTAACCAACATGAAGTGACAAACCTGAGAGACAAATGAACTAAAACTCATGATTGGTCCTGCGATGTAAAGCAGTGCATACACCAGATAACTAAGGTATGTAGTAAAGGTATAATCATTGATATGGACATTTCTCTCCTGCACAGGACATGAATTTATGAGAAAATGAAGAAATACTTTAGCCAATAGTATCAAGAAGTAGTGCTCCTATCTAGTTAGCAAGTAACCTGTGGAATTTGATAACAGTTTTTTCCTGATTTACAAACATGGCATCTTTGGATATGCTTCTGCAATTATCGAAACAGGAAATTATCTGAAAACTTGATATTCTAGTTGGCCAAGATACACAAATTCTGCATACATGTAAAGATAAACTCTCAAGCAAGCATATGATGTGTAAATTCCTAAGACAAAAAGGGAAAATAGAGAGTTCTTTAAACGGATAGATCCATAACGCAAGATATCTTAAAAATATAGGGAAAGTTGTTCTTAGTGATAAATATGTTAAGGTTAGAAACACTGTTACTCTCAAAACCAGAGTTTGAAGATTAACCTGACGGAAAAATAAAAGGCACAAGGGCAATGCTAAACGTAAATGGAAACACTGCAACAGTTTAAAGGATGCACAAGTGCAGAATGAAGCAAAGGATAACTAATGTACTTGAACACAAACAAATTCTGAAGGGGAAGTTACAATCCTATATTGCTTATGATGTGATTGTTGACTCTTGACTGTTTATGTGAGGAATCATGCATAATGCAGATACAAGAGGACAATTCCAAAGAGTGAAGGAGAAAAAGGAAGTTACAGGAGATGGGGAGGGAGAAAAAGAGAGGAAATTACCTCTTTATCAAAACGAGAATCTTGATGTGCCCAATGGTAATCGTAGCCAAAGCTTATCATGCGCAAAACAACTTGCAAATAGAAAAGCAAAAAAATAGTTATCAAACCTTCTGCAAGATGTATGTGAACCATTAAATATTAGCTTAAGAGCTATCAAGTTAATGGATCGTTCTTCTTCTTTGAGAACCACAAACAATTTTGTTATAGACAGTCTTTTACTCAGAATTCTCAGTAGTAGAATTAGGACAGACAGCCAAAAAGTAAATTGCCTTTTTATACACATTTATTGTCAAGTTGACCTTTGAAATGTAAAACCACAATCTGCAAGAAGAGATTCGTTTTAAGTGCTTGTCATTCATATTCAACTTTTATATGACAGAGCTACTTTTTAAGGCTTTCAATTTTAGTGAAAGCTTCACAGTACTAGAAAGCAATTCATGACATTATATAATCAATTTATGATCACCCAAAGAACAATAGCAGAATGCCAAAGATGGACCATTCCATGCTAAAGGGCTTACAAATTAGTAATTTCTGGCTGATCTATACACCATTCACTATGAAAAGTAAAACAATTCAGCTTCTCCTATTAGATAAAATGTTAGTTTGGATATGAATGTTATATCATTTCCTTTGTACGTTAATATAGAAGTTTCTTATCTATTAAGGATCCATTATACTCATTAAAATTAATATTAATAAATTGTAAATTCAAGGAAGTACCAAAGTTAAAGCAAATGTGCCATCTAAATGTGCCTCGAAAGTTGTCCAAATACCTCCAGTGTTCTCTGCTTGCAAAAAAAAAAAAAAAACTAATAATAATAAATAAAAAGGCAAATACAGTAAGCAAGATTAGCATACAATAAGCTGTATGCATATATGCCATTTATCATTCCCAACTAAGTGAAAATCTTGCAGCTTAGACTACTAACCCAAATCTCGAGAATGGATATCGTTCATAAATACGGTTGCAAAAAAGAAAAACAATGTTGAAAATCCAAAGTAGAAACCCGAAGTACTTTTCTTGTGCAAACATCTGCAGAAACAGAAATCTAGTAACGGTATTAAAATTAAATACATTTGCAGTCAAGAATGCTGATCGAAGGATGCAAAACAAACTAGAAAATAGAGAACAATTTTCAAGAAATAAAAGAGTGGAAGGAATTGAACCTTTACTAGGAGAAAGTTTGCTGAAGCAATTAAAAAGATAAAGAGGATGCTGTGAAAACAATGAGGACAAAGTGAGCTTTAAGGCAGCAAAGCAAGAAAAGGAACGGTGTAAGGAGCAAAATAGAAAGCTAAACTAACCAAGCTCCGTGAAGATAAGAAAGGTAAACGAGAGAAAGGAAAAGCCAAAGAATGGACATCCCTCTGGCTCTCAAATGAAATAATTTCCTGCAGACATTAGCAAGCAAGGTAAAGATTCCAAAAACAAGGCTAAGGATGGGCAAGTTTGATCGAAAATTTCTCCACTGAGCATCAGAAACATCCTACATTGAATAAAAGACAAGGGAAATTAATCCTAATCACCAACTGAACATTACCTTCATTCAAACAAGTTGTAAAGAACTTATAAAACATACATTGAGGCGAGGAGGAGAGAAAAGCCATCCGTCACGCAATCCACGTAGTTTGGAGAAATGATCTGCGACAAACCGTCAATAGAATTTACAAAATATAATAAGCCCAGCTTATAGAAAAGGACCCAAAAGAAATCTGAGAAAGAACGAAGTACTGTGAGAAAGCTGAAGAGAGCGACGGATACAAAAGATGTAGAAGCCAATTGCATAAAGTACTAGAAGAAGAAGCTCAACTTTGTTTTTCTTCTGCTTTAATCTGTTAGTATTCATCTTACTATTCGCCCAACAACAACAAAATCTCTACTCTAACCGTAAGCAATAGTCAAATCCCCTTGACCCTGTTTGGTTCAAGAGAAGATAAAACCCTTGTTTGATTCACTTGTAAAGCAAAATCGCTCGCATTCCATCTAAGAGATCATCAACCAAACTCGTCACGTTCTAACGATACACGGACCGATAAAAACTCGGAGATCCAAATTCGAGCCAAAATGCTTAAAATATCCTAAGAAATTAGCAATACTGGAGAGATTAGTAGCTTCCGGCGAATCAGATACCACCTTCGCCGTGGAAAAGTGCAGTTTCTCTGTAGACAGAGAAGTTTTCCGACGAACGGTATGAAAGAGAAACAGTAAATGAGAGAAATGAAAATTTAAAAATAAAAACGGAAGGGAAGGATAAAAAAACGGTTGCGTCAAGTTCTATAGGGGAGCTAACATGCACAATAATTTTTAACTATTTAATTGTTATAAAATACTAATATATTTATTATTTAAAAATTATAAAATAATCATTAAACTACTATTTAATTATTATAAAATTAGCGGTTATTACACGTTATGTTACGAGTTGGGTCGATTCTCATCCGATATTTAAATCATTCGTCTCAATCCGATACAAATCTAATATATCATATTTTTAATTCAATCCAACTTAAAAAATAATAAAAATATTAAATATAATATATATAAATATTGGATCGAGTCAAAAAAATTATCCCTAAACCGAGACCCACAAATATTTTAAAAAGTTCAACTCTATCAAATTAGGACAGGGTTGAAACCCGTCGGATTCGAGTTTTCATCTTGAGATAATGAAGTAACGGAACACCATCTTCCTGCAATATAGCCTACAAAATAAACCACCATATATGGTTTTCATAAGTTGTCAGTTCTGCGAGTGGCGGAACGAGTATAGTCAGCCTCCCTAGAACAAGTTATAAACACTAAAAATGAAATACATATTGTCACGTGTCTGTAGAGATTCACGTCTGTAAAACTCGACTACTCGTCTGGAACGTGCGGCCTTAGACGCTTGGTGACACTATTTAGTCTCGATCTTAACGATTAAGTCAACCTTCAACTAGACGCAAAAATCTTCGGAGATTAATGGATATGGGAGAAAAGCGCAGACACACACACAAACATATATATCCACAATGCAGTTGGAAACTCCATATCCAATTATCAGCTAAATGGTCATAATAGATCTCTTCTCATTTCAAGTCAATTGTGGCTGTTCTTGGTGATTTGATCAAACTTTCATGCCTTTTGTGTGTCCTCAACAGCTTTGTTGAATGAAGCAGCAAGGTATTCGGCAAGGCTTTGTTGAGAGTTAAACTTGTTTGAAGAAGCCTCTGAAACTTTTGCCTTCTTTGTGTCAAGGGATTTCAGAAGCCAGGAATTTGAAGTGCCCAGAGTACTCGAACTATCAATTCCAGCTTCTTGTCTTTTCCATGGAACAGGTTCTAAATGCTGCCAAGGATCTACTAACATGGATTCATCAAAATAACTCTCTGGCCCTAGTAGCATCTTTGATGCTGAGCCACGGTCACGGAAACCTTGTCCTCGACCGACACTCCTGCCTAATCCAGGAGTTCTGCTCCCACCGTATCCATGACTCCTGCCTCTTCCTGGATTGAAACAAGGACTGCCACCAGGTATTTCATCAAGGATTGGCCTGTTACCAAACATTTGAGGCCTGGCTGTTCCATAATTGAAACTAGGGTTGTCTGCTGGAGAAAAGACAGGGTCGGGCAAATTACTTTAACTTGATGTATTAGAGGGATTCCACACCATATGAGAAGTTCCAGGATGCCTGGGAGGATTACCAAACATTCCTCTCGGAGTTCCATCAGAAACTAAGTTATAATGATCAGGAGCCTGGGAAGTGGGATCCATTCCAGGCACCAGATTGACCTTGATGCATGAGTGGAGGAGTTCTTATTCTAGGGTTATATGGACCATGTTTTTGCTTCTGATGGACAGGCAATTCCCTATTGAAGTTCCTTGGTCCTACCAAGCCAGAATAGCAGGCCAATTAGAAAAACAAAAAAGAATACCAATTGATGTTAATTGAAAAATTAGACAAATTCCACATAACTAGTTTTAACCAATAACTCATTCACAAGCAATCAGCTTAGTAATAGCACAAATCAAATATTATTACAGACATTAACCCTATAATTAAGTGAATTTTTATGTAATTTACCATTTTATATAATTTTAACACTTCTGAATACTTATACCCTATACTATTATTTACATCAAGTTAGGTGTTTTAATTTCATTGTAACCTTTCCTCTTCTTCGCTTTCTTTTTAACTGAACTTGACCCGGATGACTTGTGGTGTTCATGCACATTTTGGCCATTAGAAGCTACAGGTTCCGCTCTAAATGACCGAATCAGCACAGCAGTTGAATAGAACTTGTTTTGGTTAAGCCCAGGTATTTATGCACAAACCGAAGCTCCAATGTGAACTATAATTATACAAAATTCAGACCTTTCAGTAGGATACTTCTAGACTGTACTCCGGCTGGATTGATGACTGTATGCCGAATCGGCACAAATCGAAGTTCAAATGCTATTTGCAGACAAGAAAATAAAGTGAATTACCAGGCTTTTTGGTATATCTTAGCATCTGAAAAAAAAAAAAAAAACAAGAATAAAACATCATCATGCTTGGTTTGCATTCCTCTGTCAGTTCTGCTTGTAATGTAGCATAAGATTAGGCCATAAAGACTGTACATGGAAAATGCATACAAAATTACATGATTAGACGAAGGTGAGCCAGATCACAGACCTTGTTCCAAAGAACCAAAAGTTTGACTAGTGTACAGAATCCAGGTTTGCAGTCTAGGTCTCAATAATAATAACCTCGGCAGTTTGGTGATCCGCATAAGCACTTCTTTTTTCCATCATCCCCGTTACTTTCTTGCTCATCTGTGTGAGGTGGAGTACCGTAATCGTATGTCAGCTCTGTCAACGGAGGAATGTGTTTCTTAGCAAAGAAAGCGATATGGACAAAAGCTTCGTTATTTTGTTCATATGTGATTGGCTGCCAGAAAACATTTGGAGAACAACTATGATTCATAAACCGAGCTACGTTTCCACTGTTCTTTGAACTGATGAGTAGAGGAAACGGAATATTTAAATCTTCACTAGTGTTAGAACTTCCCTCTCCTGCTGAATCAGTTTCATGATTCCACTTGAAAGATTCATAGACTCGATTTGTATAAAAAACGTAATTGTTGTTTTCCTCATCTTCACCATCCTGCCCTTCCTTAACTTTTTCAATAACTTCGCCTGCATATTCACAAAGAAATGTGCCTGCACGAATAGGGTCCCATGACCGCAAACCCCAACCCCTATCTCTTGTCTTAAAAACTTCAAAGCGAACTTTAAAACCAGTCTGTGAAACTCTGTTTTTACAGGTACGTAAGCATGAGCACGAGGAACCACATTCATAAATCATAGGTTTTCGACACACTAGAATCGAGTTGGCAATGTAAGGAAAATCACCTCCATTTGTTTGATTGCAGGAGCAGTTTGAATTTCCCGGTTTGCAAGCATCACTGCAATTACATCCAACAGAAGGTTGTACTAATTTGAATGATTTCGGATATTTAACAGTAGAGACATATGTGAAATAAGCAGGCCCCTTTTCGTCATCGACCTCATTTACAAGTGAAACAGGTGTGGTTTCCGCACCTGAGGTGAGGTCTGGAAGAATAAGTCCATTCCTTGAAGACGGATCTGCTCTCCACTTCTGAATGGATTTCCATGTTACAAAAGCACCAGTCTGCCCAGGCATCCTTACTAATTTATATTTAAATGTGTTACAACCTGATTTCCCCTTCTCTATCCACGACTCTTGGACCTTGAAAACCCCATCGTATACATAGACCTTGGATGTTTGGTTGGTAACATCCTTGAAACCTCGAATGACTCTTACTTCATTGCCTCGATGCAAGCTCCTTTCCAGAGCAAGATTACCCCTCACAAGCTTCTGATCAGATGCTTCTTTATCAGCACTGGCATTCCCACCTTGACCAGTGTATACCAAAACATCAGGATCTTCGGCATCATCTTCATACCCTCCAGATGAAACGATGCTTACAGCCACTCGCTCTCCCACTATATCACTACCCTTCATCGGCATGAAGTCAATTCCAGCCATGGACTGAGAATGCACTCCCACCAAAATCAACTCCATTCGGAAGAAAAAGATGTCCCCAATCTCAACACCAGGAACAACCCCGATTCGCTTTTTTCCATTAGTTCGCACCCCTTTCGTGAACATTATGTTACCGACTTTCAAGTTTGCACGCTTGAAAACCTGGGAATGTGGTTCCTTTGCACCTTCCATTTGGCTAAGCTTTCTTCTAAGTGCATCAAACCTCATAAGCACATTCTCAACCAATTCCCTGTTACCATCATCTTTTTCAGCTGCGCTGATTCCAGGTTTGAAATTAGTAAGTGCAGCTAATCCCAACTCCGATTCTTTTCCTCTCTGCACTTTTTTTTGAACCGAACTCGACCCAGCTAACTTACGTTTATTACTGCTATGCACATTTTCTCCATTAGAACCCGGTAGTTCTGCTCTAAACGACCGAATCGGCACAGCAGTCGAATTAAATGGATTTGGATTAAGCACAGGAGTAGATGGGAATCCTTGTACCCCACTAAATGGGAAAAACGGTGACGGCGAACCATTAGTTTCCCCTGGGAATACAGGATGCAAAGAACGTAGGGGCTTTACATCCAAAACTTTCGATTTATCAAATGAATTCGGCTGAACAGTGTTTCCAGCAAACCCTCCTTCCATCACAAACAAACAAAAGCCAAACCTTTCAAGTTTCAACCCAAGTTCTCACCTTTTTTTCTTTCTTTTTATGCACAGAACCAAGCTCCTATGTGAACCAATATTACACAAAATCAGGTCTTCCAACTAAAAAATTCCCCCCTTTTCTTCAAAACTAGCAACAAGACACTTAGTAAATGCCCTACCTGAAACCAAATCCTGTAAGAACCTTATAGAAAATTAACAAAAAAATAATCATTTTCCTAAAAAAACATATAGATACACACATTTCAGTTTTCTGCACCCTTGATTTTCTTATACAAAATAATCATAAACAAAAAGGAAATAGAGACCAAGAGATCTTACAATTACAAAGACACACAAAAGGAAATAAAAAAGATAATCACCTGTTTGAAAGCAGACAAGCACGAAAGATTGGATTTTTCCTTGTAAGAATGCTTTGCTGTAAGAACATTTCCTTCTTTTTTCTGTTGATTGAATTGGCAGATCTGATTTCTAAAGGTACTGGCTTTAGGTTTTCAACTTTATTCCTCGGGTCTCAGGGGATGGGAAAGTAATTAAAATAAAATAAAAAAAATATGTCTAAATCTGATTTCATCCTTCTACTTTAAGAAACTAAAAATATTACCCCATCTAGTTTAATTTGTTAGAAGTTAATCCAAATGTTAATAAACACACAAATTTAATCCTTAATTTTTACTAATTTATTGAACTGTTGTTTTAATGTCAACTGATGACAATATTTAATAATATTTCTCAAGTTTTATAAAGTAAAAGAATTAAATTTAAATAATTAAAATATGGCTTACATTTTTCAGATTTTGGATGAGTTATGTAATAAATAATGGGAATTCTAACACCAAAGTTTCATGTTTTATTTTTCTTTTAGTTCTTATATGTTTTATTCGGATAATAATTTTGTTTTGAATTTTGATTGTTATATACAAATATAAAATAATATTTATGTCTGATTTTAAATATAAATATAATACGGGTCATCTAAATATATTAATTTTTATTATCGAGATCATGTTTTAAATTTAATAGTTAATTATTTCTATTAAGAGTGATAAAAAAATATATATTTTAAGTACAAGCAATAAAAAAAATAAAAATAAAAATTTTAATTTTAATTTTAATTTTTACATAAAAATATTGAGAATAAAGTTCATAACCATCTTTATCTGTAATCCGGGGTGGGTCTCAACAAGATTCCACCATGATCTTTTGTCTTCCCCTTGATGCTTATGTCAAGATCCGCAGCATGTTCATCCTCTTCATGCTCGAAAAGTTCGAGTAGAGTTCAGTTGTATGATATTATATCTCGTAATTATAATCGTAGTCATAATCATCTAAGTATCTGTTCCAATAAAAATTATTAATATAACAAAGTTTCGGATATAATTATTCAATCAGACGACCCATTTTATCAAGTTCTGTATTCTCTCGTATTCTTGTGATCTTAAATCTAATGTTATCGAGAAGATTTTGTATATACAAAAAATTATTAAAAGTAAAGATAAATAAAACTCGACTCTGATTAAAAAAATTATGTAATTTAAACATTGTGTTTAAAAGTATTAGATAAATCATTTCGTTTTGAATGGATCTAAAATTTTACTGATCTTTTATAAATTCGACGTTGGATTGAATCAAGATTAATCAGAGTTAACCTAAACTGACTTAAAAATATTTTATAGATAAAAATTATTTGAATTTAAAATTTTTAAGGTGACTATTATTTTTTTCATTGAACCAACAATCATCGAGCTATTAATTCGAATCAAAATTAAATAATAAAATATTTTAAATAATTTTATTATTTAAATAATAACCTGTCCCCATCCATGGAAGGTGATCAGTTGACGTAGTGTTATTTTTTAGATGGATTTGCATGTGAAACTTGACGTCTCCATTGTCATGAGATTGTGCCCTAACCCCCTGAACCAGACACGTGGCCAGCTAATCGTTTTGGGTTCCATCTGTTGTCTCTTTCAGGGACAGTTGAACTGGATTTTAAGAAATTAATCTTGATGGATTTAAAGTAATAATTTCATAATTTATTAAACTTTGGATAAAGAAAAACTAAGATGAAGATATAAAAACACAACTGGATGTCTTGTTTGAAAATAATTATATGTAGATTTGAAATAAACATTTTTTATAAAAATATAATAAAGAATATTATTTCATATATAAATATTTCTTATGTTTTCATAAACACCTCAATTTGAAGGTTTAAAGTTTCGATTTAAGAGTTTTAGTGTATAAATTTAGAATTTATGATTTACGGTTAGAATTTAATGTTTAGGGTTAAGGTTTAGATTTTAAGGTAATATGATTATAAATTTAGTTTTTAACGTATAAACCTTAAATTTTAATCATAAAACTAAAATATCAACGGTTCTTGAATTCAAAGCTACTATATTTAAATCTCTAAACCCTAAAACTAAACACTCGTATAAAGAAAGTTTCTACGAACATTTGTACATGAAATAAGTACCCATAAAAAGCAATATACATTGACATTACACACAAATCTTGTTAGTGTTTTTATTTTTAAATTTAATTATTTAACGAACCTTAAATCTTTTTAATTTTTTATCGTAACTCCTTCCGTGCATTCATATTTGTATTATTAATAAAAAACCAAAAACCAGTGCACGAGGATAGTTGATGCCCCCAAAGTAACATCTTGATCCCGATGCCATCCAGAATTGAACATCAGACAGCAGTACAAGTACTTTGATTTCTTTATAATGCGTCAAAATTCTCAGCATGTGAAAACTGGAACATGATCCAGATGCAGATTTGAACACTAGACATTGAATTTGAAGGTAGGGTCCATGTCTTTTTTAACCATTTTTGTTCTAAACAAAGGATCTTTTTCACTCTATTTTCATGTTTGTCATGTTCTTTCATGGGGGTGGTTTTCTGTTTGTATCCCCTCAAAAACTGTGACAGACTTTTTTTTTTAATTCATCCTTTTTCATCTCTAAAAAGCTATGGAAAATTAGATATTTTTATTTCTAAACAAAATATAAACTTTTTCTTTTTGAAATCTTTGGAGAATGAATGATCTTTTACAACATGAACCAGATTGTTCAGAGTTTGTAGAGGTTGATCCAACTGGAAGATATGGCAGAGTATGAACTATGAACTATGAACTCCTTTTCTTTTCTGATTTTCTGGGCTTATTTCTTATTTTCTTGTTTGTTCCAGTACAATGAAATCCTGGGGAAAGGAGCTGCAAAGATAGTGTATGGATGGATCATATCAAATTCAGTAACTTTATTCTTTTCAATCTACTTTTTATACCCAGATTTTCTTTTAAATGTTTGGTTATTTGATTGAATTTGATTCAGTTATAGAGCTTTTGATGAATACCAAGGCATTGAAGTTGCTTGGAATCAAGTAAAACTCCATGATTTTCTACTTAATCCTGAAGATCTGGAAAGGCTCTACTGTGAGATTCATCTTCTCAAAACATTAAAACACAAGAACATTATGAAGCTTTATACTTCCTGGGTTGATGTTGCCAGTAGGAACATTAACTTTATCACTGAAATGTTCACTTCTGGAACTTTAAGACAGTAAGACAAAACCCAAATCTTAAAAAATTTGTGTTCTTGTCATGAAATTTTGCTGTTTTTGTTTTGTATTGTTCAATGTTCAACAAATGTTGGATTTTTTTACCCTATGGTGCTGTAGGTATAGGCTGAAGCACAAGAGAGTCAACATTAGAGTTTTGAAGCATTGGTGTAGGCAGATCTTGAGAGGACTTGCTTATCTCCATAGCCATGATCCTCCGGTGATTCATAGAGATCTGAAGTGTGATAATATTTTTGTTAATGGCAACCATGGAGAAGTTAAGATCGGTGATCTTGGCCTTGCTGCAATCTTCAGGAAATCTCATGATGCTCACTGTGTCGGTATGTCTCGGATGTTAGGATTCGAATTCCATGTCTCTTGAATGTAATCTTATAGTTAAATGCTTGAATAATCTGTTGGTGGTTTGATCAAACCGAAGTCGGATTAGATTTCGATCATGGTTGTTTCGGCTTTCTTTTACTGCAGGAACACCCGAGTTCGTGGCTCCGGAGGTGTACGAAGAAGCCTACGATGAACTAGTTGACATTTATTCGTTTGGAATGTGCATATTAGAAATGGTTACATTTGAATATCCATATAGTGAATGCTGTCATCCGGCACACACCTATAAGAATGTGATCTCTGTAAGAAATTTCTCCTACTTCCCTTTATTTCATCTCCTGAAAATGTCCCAGGTTTCTTTGATGATGCTTTGTCCGTTTAGGGTAGAAAACCGGATGCTTTGTATAGAGTGAAAGATCCGGAAATCGGCCGATTTGTCAAGAAATGTTTGGCAACCGTGTCGCTGAGGTTGTCTGCAAGAGAGTTGTTAAATGATCCTTTTCTCCAGATTGATGGTTGTGAATTGGACTTAAGATCACATGAATATGGGAGAGAACTTGATGAAATGGGTCCTCTCATTCGGGAACCATATCCGGAACTTCATCACAGTAGTACTTCTTACCGGAACGGATACTCGAATGGTTATGGTTACGGTTATGAGACCCCCAATGAATGGAGGTATCATCCTGCTGAACTCGAATCCAATGGAATCGACCTTTTCGAACATCAGGAGGATGAACATGCTGCAGATCTTGACATAAGCATCAAGGGGAAGACAAGAGATGATGGTGGTATCTTTTTGAGACTCCGGATTGCAGATAAAGATGGTTAGGATCTTTCTTCTCAACATCTTTTCTATGTGGAAATCTGAAATCTGACTCTTGTTCGTTCTTCCTGTGGACTTTCAGGTCGTGTTCGAAATATATATTTCCCATTCGACATTGAAACTGACACTGCACTGAGTGTAGCTACCGAAATGGTTGCAGAATTGGATATCACCGATCAAGATGTGACTAAAATAGCAGATATGATTGACGGGGAAGTTGCCAGCTTAGTACCGGACTGGAGGACAGGGTTAGGAATCGAGGAAACGCCCCAGTTTTCGAACTTTTGTCAAAATTGTGCTTCGAACCGTACATCTACAGGCTCTCTCTTCAATTTCTTGATACACAATGCAGGTGTCAAAGATTTGCAACTTCTTCAGCGCTGCAGCGGATGTGCATTGGTGCATGGCCGATTTGAAGAGATTACCTTTCAGGTTGAGGAATCTGAGCATTATGTGACCGATGGTGTACCAAATGAGTCGAACCAGTCGAACAATCTGCATTGCCAGGGGATATGGGACCGGCATGAAAACGATAAAGAAGTGATAGCTGAAGATCTAGTTACGTCTAATGCAAGAAACTCAATCCATTGTTTGACAGGTTCTCAATCTTTCTCTGAAGTTCATTCATTATATGGTGATCTCACAGACGATTACGAAAACGAAGTCCAACACAAACTAAGATGGCTCAAGGCAAAGTACAAGATGAAATTAAGAGAACTCAGAGATCAACAAGTTGGACTCATATCATACTCTTCGAATCACAGTACCAGAGACCAGATAAGAACTGATGAGGCTTCGACATTACCAAGTCAAGCTTTTCAACTCTGATTTCCATGACTATATGAATAATAGCTACCACGATCCGGATGCTCAAAGGGCCTGGAATTGCAAGGTGATGGAATCTCCAAGAATTGAAGAACTCAAAACCTGTCAATGACATTCATTTCATCTCCGAATTTGAAGACTACAAGAACAAGAGCAACGCTGGTTCAGATACTCAATGGTCTGCCATTGCACAGCGCACAGAGTCTTCTTAGGACAACATCCCTCTCAGTTGATGTTGTTGATATATAATGTGTAAGGCTCTACATTCTTTTGAACATTTTTGTACACTTGTAGAGGCCGAAAATAGTATGAAAATCCAATCCTTTTGATCAAACAATGTCTTGTGAGCCCTCCCTTCCATTATTTGGTATGCTATATCTTGTATTTAGAGCATGTTCCAACCAATTTGAATGCAAAAACAAAAATGGTTGCAACATGTTAGCGTCTGTTTACAGTGTTGCTGTTTCTATTTATTTCTATTGCTTTTTTCCTTGTGTAGCAAAGTCATGGGTAAATGAATATCTCTTGGTTCAGAAAAAAGGATTCATTTTTTTCTAAAACTTTTTTTTTTATTTGGTTCCGTTAGGCCATTGTTTTGTGCATAAACAAGGATGAAGAAAAATGAAGTGGGTATTTCCTGGTTTTGAAGCAAAAAAGGGAAATTGAAGGGGGTATTCAATTCATCTGTTTGGTTCAACAAGTGTTCGACGATATTTGTCAACGAGAAAAAAACAGAAGCTGATAATCTTTTTCTCTTGTATAAAGCGGCTGTCAGTCTCTGTCAAGTAAGATCAAACTTAAATGTTGTCTTTTCTCTCTATTGTATCCATCTTTGTTATGGTTTAAAGTTCTTAGGTTGGGATTATACAAAACGAAGAGAGTTGAGTTTATAGGAAGGGTGAGAATCTCGTTATCGGTATGTGTATGGCATCTGAGGATTTTGGGACTAACGTTGCTTTTTTAAGATCTTCAGTTGCTGGTGTCATAACTGATAAACAACCAGGGCCAATTAGTATTAAAATGCTGTCATAACGTTGCTGGTGCCAACGCTTTAGAGTCTAGGCTTCTTCAAGATTTTCAGTTGTAGTTGACAGTGATAAATCTTCACCTCATGAAACAGTGTTCCAGTTTCTTGCATGGCTGGAAAAGGTTTCACCACCCGACCACTGCCCTTCCTAGAATAATACATTTTGCCATTTTTTACTAGGATTTATCCAGTTCAGTGATAAAAAAGCCCTTGTTTCCTATTTCTTGCAAGGTTTATTCTCATCTTCGGCATAAAAATTGGGTTGTAAGATCAGGAACGCAGTATGGTGTGGACTTTGTTGCCTACCGTCACTACCTGGCTCTTGTCCATTCCGAATATGCAGTACTCTGGCACTACCAGAAGGAGATAATGATCTAGATGATCAATTAAGAGTGTGGTTAGATATTCATTATACCATTCGGCTTTGTGAAAGTGTTGCAAAAACATTATTGACTGCAAAAACAATAAGAGGTTGTTGACTGCACAGCAACATAATACAAATAAACAATTATCTCAAATTTTATACACTGAAGTTACTAACAAATCAAAATTCATTGAGAAAATAAATATTTTTAAATACGATTATGACACTAGAAGATACACAAACATAATATAAACAAATAAAAGAACTGCTACTTCACTAGTGGAAGTCTACATTATTGCTAAATATGGGAAGTACTTATCTCCAAAATTCATTTGCCAGAGAAAAGTGGAAACCAGCATGATGAAGAAAATGAAAACTCAGGAGCTTTCATGGCGGAGCAAGTGATGGAAAAGAAGGGATGGATCTTAGAACCAACTTCCTACTACGCCATGCAAGAGATGATGAAGTGCTAGAATGATTTGGAGTTGAAGAAACCCTTTTGCCATTGGGAGATGTTGGTTTTGAGACTAAGGTTAAACCTTCATGTTTAGGAATTTCTAGAGTTTCATTTTCTGGAATTCTATGAAGATTTGAATCAGACCTGGATTGATATGACGAAGAATCCGATGAACCATGTTCTAGAGTAGAGCATAACTGAAGAGATGATTTAATGGAATGGGGAAAAAATGCTGCAAGCTTCCCTCTATAGGCAAATGGCAGCCTGCAAAATGAACTTAAAACACTTGAAGGAACAGTAGTGTAAGGATAGCCCAATGTTACTCAGAATCTATAACATGTCTTATACGAATATAATCAAAATTTAAAGATTTTTCTAAATATTTAGAAGGTTCCAATTGTAAGTCTATACGATATATATAGTATTAGTAGGAATTTTAGTTAGAATCTATTACATAAAGATGTAAAAGTAATTCTAAAGTAATTAGGACTTCTAAGTCCTATCATCAATCGACAATAAAAACAAAACAGAAAGTTTCTGTATCTCTTCAAAGTTTTCTATTTTCTTTACACCAATATGATTTTTTGACATGGGTATATTCATTTGTTAGAAGTTTTTTTATATAATAACCTCACTCATAGTCATACCCTATCAACAATGTGTTCTACATTGGTACACTTGATTCCTAAATTAATTTTGTATATTTAAAAGCAATATTATCCATACACATTTTCTAAATATGTTTGAAAACAGATATCAGGGGGAAAAAATGGAAATTGGTGAAACAATACCTGGAAATATCAGGGGAAAGCGCTGAAAGATGTGGATGCTCTTGACCTTTACTGGTTACAATTTCTGAGTTTTTCTCTGATGCATTTCTTTCACAGGCCTCTAAATTGTCCGCATCAGATTCATAACCTCCTAGTGAGGAAAAAATAAAACATTATTAAATGAAAAAAAAATCATGATTATTTTAGTTCAACTCTTCATTTTCTATGAAGTGATCACATCCTACACATTCTTATACCCAACACATGAACCTGATTCCAAATAGCATAGCACAATCATATAAAAAGTATAAAGTACACACTGTTAATTGCCAAAATTTATCTATATATCATAAATATGATTGTAACACATGAAAATATGTTCACAATACGGATACAAAAATTGCAGGTTTTTATGTTAACAGTACACACACTCACCATCCTTCCGACCAAAACTATTTTTACAACCTTCACATCTACAGCTGAGGGAGCATCCAACACCAGCCTTTAATACACAGAAGAAAACAAACATATCAGATCGGAGAAGAAAGTAATTGTGCAGAATGAGCTAAATAGACAAACCTGAAAACATTCACAGTATTTCTTTAAGCAGCTTGATCTTTTACAGTTGCATCCTCTTTTATGCCTGGCCGAAGCTGGAGTTTTGTTAGTTTCACCCTGCATGAGCAACCACCATTTTTTCTGTGATTAAACTAGAATTTCCAAAAGAAGAGACTTTATTTAAATTTGGCATAATCATTGCTAAATCACACTTTTCTCATAATAGCTTGTCTTTAGTTTTTTCAAGACTTTTCATGTACTTGGAGAGTCTTGGAGGAGCAAATTCCCATAACCATGCCTAGATATGCATCAAACACACTTAAAGGAAAAGAAAAAAAAAGCTGGAGCAACATAGTTGTTAACCATCCAAAGGAATGTCATTATCCTGGGTTCATCTCCTCTTTCTCATGTGGACTTAATCATTATACCAAGAAAAAGGTTAGATACCAAAACATGCAATGAGTAATATATTGATACACCTGTCCAGATATACATCAGACATGAAGGCTTCAGGGAAAAAAGTCAAAGTAAAAATGCTCTTAATCTTACAAAGTAGTATCAACATGCAAGGTTCATCATCCTTATTCAATATACCAAGGAAAAAGGTCACGCGAAAATAAGTGACAAAGAATGCAGCTTAACAACTGTAATCTATGTCAAGTTTTTTTCTTTTTTCATTTGTGTTTGAACGATTCACCATACCCTTGTCTGTAAAGGTGTCAAACACAAGCATCTTAAGAATATGAAAAGCACAAACAACATAGAACTTTTTATCGAGAAGCATATGCTTAAAGATATAAACTAACCAGCGAGTCTGAAACACCTTCTGTGCTTCTAATCACTTTGGGAGCAAATGCTAGTGGATTGCGAGATTCAATCTGTCTGCGAGTCTCTAAAACCACGTTTTCATGAATTGGCTTATTGAAGCAATCTTGACATGCACAAGGCTCAATACAGTATAGACCAGCAGCAAAGCAGTCACAATAACTGTATTACAAACATAAATATCAAAATAATCAAAACAAGCTAAACATGGTCATCAAATCACATATCATGTGTTCATTTTAATAGGCTATTGAAAATCGATTCATTAAGTAATTCTAGAAATCAAAAGCAACATGAAACACTTCTACCATTCAACTGATGTGCAATAGAATAAGGTCCCCACTAAATGAGACAAACAAAATGAGTTTTGTTTTCCAAAATGATTGTTTATTTAGCTTTAACCATGAACCCAAAATGTTATATAGTGTTTATAAATTAGTTATATCCCTTGGTTATATGTTTTGAGAATCTTGAAACTTCTTTTTAGGTGTAAACCATTGTTACTTGGACTCGGATGTGAGTGCCAAATATAAGAATGTGTCTGACACGGGTACATTTAATGTTTTTGAGGTTTTTTTTTTATGTATTTAGAGAGTCCTTAAAGGATCATTTTCCCATACCCATGCCAAAAATGTGTTAGACACAACTGTCGAACATTGATACTTGCAGAAAAATGAACATGTGTGCAAACAACCATAAAAGCAATATATGAGCACTACACTTGGCTGGCACTTCTAATCAGTGAGCCACCTTTAGCTGGCTAAAGCCCTATTTCCTAACCTTAAGTCCTTTCACTATTACAAGTGAAACAATTCAATGTAGCACTACAAGATCAAACAAATTACCTAAAGAGATACAATTACATCAGTTAGAGGCTTGTAAGGACCAAGTTTCACAGATCTTTAACATCATAAATGAAGTCTCAAATTGTTGGTTCACCTCAGTTTTAATTCTCAGAAAAGGAGGAATTAACCCAAAATAGACTAGGAGAAAATGCTAGAAGAATATGGACATCATATATAAAATGGTGCAAGTCTCACTAAGGCGATAGGGGTCCTATAGCCTAGGCACAGGCACACGCCTCACCAAATTTTCAAAAAATTAAAGATATACTTACTAATCTACATATATAACACTAAAATAGACCATTGAGTCATATAAAAGTTCAGCAAAAGCTCTCTATTCCATTAATTACCTTTTAACTTTCCAATCAAAAAGCACATGATATAACATCATATTTTATCAAGTAATAGGAAGCATATATACTATAAATAGACAAACTTGGCTATACGATAATGTAAAAAAGGATTTATGATAATATAACATCATATGTAATCATCTTGAAGAAACACATTATGCTCCAATATTGATGGACGAGTCATGATAAAAAGGAAACATTATTAGTTATAACTTATAACATAATATGTATTGAAAGGATATTATGATAATATATCAAAAGGAAACATCATACATTATGTTTTAATATCATTGGACAAGTTATGATAAAAATAACTTGAACCAAGATTAATCTAAATTTAAATAACTCAAACTCAAACTTGAAATAACTTTTCAATGTATCAAACCAATCAATTAATTTGAACTTGAAAACTCAACCAAGTTAATTTAAATTTCATTTGATTAATGTTATTTTGTGTGGTCTAGATGTTGCCCAAGTTAGCATGTAAAAGCTAACAAAAATAAAAAGGACAAAAAAACAATTTAAACTAGATGTTTCCTTTCAACGCCTTAGCGCTTCTATGCACTTCATTGAAGTCGCCTCACCTAGATACAATTAGGCACTTTGCTTGGGCCTCAGCGCCTAGGCGGGCATCAAGCGCGCCTTTTTAAACACTAATACACACTGACACTAAATATAGGTTTATATAAATATGATAGACTTACAGCTTCAAGCATTTTGATCTCTTACAATTACATCGTTTGCATGAAGCACTCTCCTCGACAAACTTTGGCCTGCACCAGTATTAAACTAATCAATTTGCATATCAAGGTAATTTTCATGCAAATACGGAAAAGCAGTAATCTTATGCATGCCTCTTCTTTTCAGGACTACTATGATCAGACTCGTTGCCACCAAAGGTAGCAGGTGTCTCAAAAGATTTTTCTGTGAACACAGCTATCTTGTCATCAGGAACCTCACCCTTGTCCATAGCGCTTAAAGTTGACTTACTAAGACTCTGACCTGATGTAAGATAAGTGGAAAAAGTCAAGGACCCCAACATGCATCTCCATTGCTTTTAATAAGCTACAGTTTCTCAATAAAGAAATCCAACCTTTTGTGAAGTTGGGAAGAGAATTCAAGTGCAAACCGAAACCAGGTGACTTCTCAAACACCAGACATCGTCGTCTAATACTAACCTGCTGATAGAATAATGTAAAGTACAATTCTAGAAAAGTGCCAATGCACTGAGAAGGGAAAATAGTGAAAACATTTCAGAAGATGCTCTAGTCTCAAACAGAAAGCGTCCTTAATAAACATACAACAATGGAACTTGTATGAGAAAATTTAAAGGTTTTTTCAGTTAACCTGATGGCTGGACTGGTTGCAGTTCTCCTCCTTATCATCCTTTTTCAAACCTGAATCACTAACTACTAGTTTGTCTAGTAGACAAGTGCCGTGTGTCCGATCTGTTACTGACACTGCTAATTCACTTTGTTTGCAAGACCCTCTAGGATCATCAGATTCTGCATTATCTAAATTATTGGCATTATCTAGTGGGAACTGCATGATAGTTGACATAAAAGAGGTTGTTCCTGACTCTGCTGTTCTCTGATCCTGCCCATCAGTATTTTCATGAATGATAGATGAACCCATTGTCAACTTATCAGCAACATCAGAAAGAGTTGCTACCCAGTCGATTCCTGCTGATTCTTCAATCTGCTTAACTGTGCATATTTTACGCAAATCTTTTTCTTGAAGCTGCCTCTTTTCCCATCCATCCCTTTTGCGTTGAAAAGGAGATCTCTCTTCACCTGCCACTCCCACACTTGTATTTTTCAGTATCTCACCACGAGGATCAAAGTTATCACCAGGACTCTTGCAATCGTATTTCAAGGTTCTTGGACTCTCTGTTGCTAAAACCGGTTGATCATTGAGTGGATCATTGCTAGTTCCTTTGGATGAACAGTCATTCTTGAGACATCCCAGATGTTCATCAGCTTTTGAAGCTCCCTCACTAGCATTAGATTCATGATCACTTTGGGGGGCTTTAGAGTTTGAAGGTGACAAGAAATGATGCCTGAAACAAATCTCAATTAGCACACCTTAAATATTTATCTAAGCAGAGATTATTAGTTTTACAATTATACCTTTTAACCGAAAACCTGGATTCCCTGTGGCAACTAATCTGTGGGGAAGGAAATAAAGATGAAGGAGACAAAAATGCTAGTGAACTGAAAGCATTATCTGTTTGCTTGGACTTGGCTAGCTCAATAGGTGAAAGACTGTCAATGTACTTAAAGACAGGTGAATCCTGCAAAAGGCAGAAAAGAAAGTTTAAAACTTAGCACACAAGTCCTTAATAGCTTAATTAGCAAATGATCAAGTGGCATTAGAAAACTATGTTACTTGAACTTGAGTGTCAGTGTAACATAAATGTATGTATCCATCACATAAATTATATATTTTTAAGTTCTGTCACGTATTGAGAGGGTTTTGTGGAGGATCATATCCCTGTATCTATGTCTAAATATGCATTATACATGGGAATTTCAAGAAAAAAAGAAGCCAAAATAACATACTAGAAAACAAGGTATCAAAAGAAAACTGGAAAGAACACACCCTTTCAAGTGCAAATCACTTGTAATTCATTTGTATAAAATTAGTCAAATACAGAATCTCAATCATCCATGAATGCTGACTATTGAGTTATAACGGCTCTGAATAAGTTCCAGGTTGATTGATGCCCACACTATAAATGGTTGAGTGAACAACTTCCCAACATTCTTACAGCTTCCCTTCATGGATTCTGCCCATCCACCTCAACCTAAAGTTATAACAGAAATCTATCCTAGAACTCAAAGTAAATGTCGATAACAAGAATGGAGGCAAAACCCAAATCTAAATTCAAACTAAATATCCAAAATAAACATCAAAATGAAAAGAGCATACAAACTTAATAGAACACCCCCCAAAAAAACATAACAGAAATAACCCTAGTTAACATATAACTATTAAACCTTTCACACAGAACAAAGGGTATCGACTTCATTTCTGAGTAAAAGAACATAAAAATCAAAAACCAATTTTAAAAAAAAAAATAAGGGGGGAAAAAGAACCTCAAATTTGGAAAGATTAGAAGTTGGAGTGAACTGGGTTTTATCTGGTGTATCCATTTTTTTCACCAAAGCTTACACACTTTCATCTCTCTTCCGCTCTCTTTGAAGGCTGACTGAAAACTTAAGAGCTCAGAACCTCGAGCGAGTGAGAGAAAGCCAAATGAATCCCTTTCTTTGTTTCTTCGTATTTTGTGGAACTGGAAACCGATTATCCTTTTTGAACAAACCAAAAATTTTGATCGGGAAAGCGGGGAAATGAAAGCAAAATCATTTTGAAAAAAAAATTGTAAAAACCTAATCAAAATTGGGGCAGCCCATCACAAATGGCATACGTCCGGCAAATGGATCTTCACCAATTGGGGGAAGAATCTTATCATTGTATTTGGGCTTTTATTAATTTGTCAAATCAGGGTTTTAAACAACAAATTTAGGTTTTTAAGCCTTAGGAATTGAAAACTCAAAAGAAATCATTAGCTCGATTAAAGATAAAACCCTAAATGTGTATTTTTGAAAGTTACGGCCCAATAAAAGAGAAACCTGAGTTTTAATTTAGCTTATTCATAGTAATTTAATTTTTCATTATTTTAATTTAAATGTTTCAAAGTGTTTAAACATGGTATTTATAGAATTTTAAAAATATATTAAATTATAATTTATTTAATAAAAATAATAAAATTATTATTATAATTTAAATAATTTAACAAACAGTTGATTATATTAGTTAAACTGACAAGTGGGTTGTATTAGTTGATTATATAAAAATGATTGATAAAATTAATTGATAGTTGATAATTGTTTGATTATTTAAACAAGTAAAATAATATATAAAGATATAATTATATTTGATATTTATTTAAAAATTTTATTAGTTATTAATGTTTTATGTCTATTAATATTAATTAGATTATAAAAAAAATATTTTTAATATAATATTATTAAACATATTTGAAAAATTTATATATTAAATTATTATTTATATAATTATTTTTAATATAACATTATTAAATATATTTAAAGGATTTATATATTAAATTATTATTCATATAATATTTTAATATAATATTATTAAATATATTTGAAGGATTTTTTCCTTATATATTTAAATTTTAAATAGAAATCCTATTTCACCTAAGTTTTTTTTTTTTTTTTACTTTTTATTTTGTCACCTAAGATATTAATCTTAGTGTTAGTCATTGAGTGTTGGTATTTATTTTTTTATTTAGTATTTTAACTTTTTTTAATTTTTATCTTTATAATATGTTTTTCTAATAATACTTTGTGTTGGAAGAATTCAACCCGAACTAAAAATTTCCAGGATAGACTAAGCCCCACTATTTCTTATTCTCATATGCAAAGAATACAGACATCATAAACATATATAAAATGGCTGCCAATTCAAAGAAAACATGTACTAGAATAAAAAATAACCAACATTATTACAAAGAAACCGAACCATATCCATCATCTGATCTCACATGCACACAATTATTACAATAAAATAGATTGAGTATTGAATGTTACAATGGATTAAAACGACTGCAATTGGTATTCAAGTCAAAGAGACGATAATGGCTTACTATATTCCATGTCTTTATCTTGACTTTCTTCACCCTGCAGAAGGTTCTACCATTTTTTTTTCTTTTTCTTTCATGTTGTTTGGTACCCAAGAAAATTTCAAGCTTTTGAAGTTATATATAAACATCCCTTTAGCTAAACAAACACTAGCTTCAGTTTCTTCTGTTTGAAGTGTATTCTCTAGAGTCTCCCTAGGAGAAAATGGTTTCCTACAAAATCTTAGCTTTTGCAGTTTTGTTCTTGATCTTGTTGCCCATAGCTGTTAATGGAGATTTTGATGATTTGTCTCCTGCTCTAGCTCCTTTCTATGGTACTCGAGTGTGTCAGATACGGATATGTGATAAGTTAGTTTATGTCTGAATATGTATTGAATATGATTTTTTTTTTTTGTCTCTCTTTGATGAAAAACAGAGACCTTGTGTAATCATGTTGAATGTGGAAGGGGAACATGCAGACCAGACAGAAGATACCCTTTGAGCTACATCTGTGACTGTGATCCGGGTTGGACAAGAACTCGTGACGGAAGAGACGACGACAACGACCGCCTTAGGTTTCTACCATGCGTGATTCCCAACTGTAAACAACTTTTCTAATCTTCTACTTGTGTTTGTTTACATCATGGAGGATTAGTATTCAATTTCATGAAGTTTGATTAAGCATGTTTCTGGTTTTTCTGCTGCAGGCACTCTTAATTACTCTTGTCAGCCAGCTCCTCCTCCGGTACCTCAGCACGAAGTTCCTCGCAACTCATCTTTCTTCGATCGTAATCACTCTACATCTTAATCTATGTTAACTCGAATTTATTCGCCCCGAAAAAAAAAAGCAGCCATAGTTTACAGGTTCCTGTGTATGTTTGTTTTAACAGCTTGCTATTGGACTTACTGTGGAGAAGGAACCTGCAACAAAACAGATACATACAAGCATGTATGCGAATGCAGACCAGGATTTTCGAATCTTCTCAACCGAACATACTTCCCTTGTTACAGCCAATGTATGAATTCAAACTCAACTTCAGTAATCATATTGTTGAAGTTCAATGAATAACAGAAACAAACTGATCAAGCTCCTGGTTTTCTTGATTTCTAAGGTACAATCGGATCCGATTGCTCCCGTCTCGGGATTACAGTCGGAGACCAGGAAGCAACACCGGATGGTGGAAAAGGTGAAGTAACTGTGCAAACTTTCTAACAAGTTTATGTTAATATTTGTTCTGTTTCAGACTCTGATATCTTATTGTTGTATATCTTGCTTTTATCAGCCAACATATTTCTTCCGGGGAAGCTTCATTGGGTGGCTATTTTGGTGATGTCCATGGCTATGGTCCTATGGAAATAACTTAGTTACTGCCCTCGGTCACCGATCTTTACTGTCAACATCGAGATTCGATTATTCCGTCGATATTTGATGTGTTATGTTGATTTGATTATTCTGCTTGATTCTTCGAGATATATAGATACGTGTGTATATATTCATTTATGTATAATAAGTTAGACCTGGTGAGGGATGCTGCTTTATACTCGACTCTATTGTCTGCTATAGTTATTTTTGATTGAATAATATACCGTTTTTTCTTTAAATTTCATATCAAACCATCTATAATTTGTCCCGAATATACCATTCGAATCAATCACTGCAATAACATTCCATAAAGTATTTTATGGTTCAACACATCATAAAGATCTATGCCAGACATTTCCAATAAAAATGAATCAAACGTCTCAAGAACATGCCTTATTAGTTGCTGGCGTGTCTGCGAATTTCCATGAAGCTTTCCTCATGCTGTCATAGTTTCGGTCGCCTGCGACCTCTTCAATCGGGACATCATCTGCGATATCTTTCAAGTCATTGGCAGAGAGTTTCACTCTCAGCGAGCCAATATTTTGATCCAAGTTCTTAATCTTCGTTGTTCCTATGAAAACCCGAAGCAAATGAAGTAAGACTTATGTTCGATGCACATTTGGATATGAGTACAAAAATATGACATGAAAAATGGTGTCCTATCATATATTCTAAAGAACAGAGTTGATAAAGAGAAAGCTTCACCGGGAATCGGTGCAACATCATCCCCTTGGTGGAGAATCCATGCCAGTGCTAATTGAGCCGGAGTGCATTGGTGCTTCTTTGCCTGATCTTCGATTCGAGCATAAATGTTCTTGTTCTTGTCCAGGTTTTCTCCTTGAAACCGGGGATGCGAAGCCTTACAATCGAAAAACAAAGTTGTTTGTCGTTAGCAGAACAGCAATCTTCGATTAACTTTAAGAAATGGAAACAAATCAAGACCAGAATATGAATACCAAGAAAGATCCTGTAGGTAAACTCTCCACTACTGCTCTACCACAGAAGAATCCGCGACCGAGGGGACTATAAGGAACTATTCCAATACCAAGATCCCTGCAAGGTAAATCCATCAAACACACATCTATATTTACAAGTTCAGAAATAATTAGAATGTGGACTTTTATCTTTAAAACTTGGAAGGAGAATTAAGCAAACCTGCAAAGAGGGACAATTGCATCTTCGATATCACGAGTCCAAAGTGACCACTCCATTTGGACAGCTGTGACGGGGTGAACTGCATGCGCTCTCCGAATCGTATCCGGACTGCATTCGGATAATCCAATGTACTTGATCTTTCCTTCTTCAACCAGTTTCTTAAGTTCACTCATCTGCATTTTAAAGAAAAAGGGTGGGTAAAAAACACTCTAAGTTGCAAGCTAAGGAAGAAGAGATTCACTCACGGTTTCTTCTATAGGTACCGATGTGTCCACCCGATGCTGATAATAGAGGTCAATGTAATCCACACCGAGACGCTTCAAGCTCGCCTCGCAGCACGACCGGACATACTCAGGACTACCTTTCACAATCATACCAGTAGATGTCATCCCCGCAATACCGAACTTAGTCGCCAGTTGAATCTTCTCTCGTGGTAATTGTTTCAAGGCCTGAAAGTCATGTAAACTACTCTTCAGTTCACATTTATATAAACTGCATCTTCTTGATTATGTTGTATCAAATGTCATAAAAACAAACAGACTCACCTTGCCAACCAAAACTTCATTGGTATGAGGTCCATAAACATCAGCAGTATCAAAGAATGTGATTCCTTTGGCAAAGGCATAAGTAATGATTGATATAACTTCATCCTCCGAGAGAGGTGAGTTATAGATTCCTGTTAAACCCATACATCCGAAACCCAACTTGGAAACCTGTTTCAACAACAGCAGAAAACTGAGAAAAACATCCATTAATTCTGTATTTTACTTATCTATGCCAGAAAGTTCGAAACTTTCACAAGCGCTACAATAGTACTTTTTAAGCCGGATCCATTTTGATCCACATAGAACATATGCAAGATTGAGTTTTGAGAGCATGAATCCAACAAAAAGAACACATATTTTCAGACAAATGTGTAGAAAAATGGGAATCACTTAAAAGATGTTACCTCAAGTCCTTGGGTACCCAGTTTCACTCTGGGAATTTGTAACAAGCTTTCTTGTTTCACCATGTCTGAATACTCTCAGCTCCAAGTTTTGTTTTGTTTTGTTTTTTACTGGAACAAAGGTGTTTCTATAGATTGAGAGTTAGGTTGGTCATGGAAGTAGTTGAGTTCAGTGGTGGTTGGGAAAAGTTAGGTGATTAAAATGGAGAGAAAATGGCAATCCGTAGCTGCAAGTCGTAACCTTTTTTGTTCAATAGCTTCACACTTCGCAATGACATTTCACCAAAATAGGGAAAAAATAAAAATTATCAACAGATGTAAAAAGACTAATTGCACCAGCCGGGAATAGAACCCGGATCTGTTCCGTGGCAGGGAACTATTCTACCACTAGACCACTGGTGCTATCTGTAAAAATTTAATTCACAAAAACTTTTATATATTTGTTCTAATTTATTAAAAGGATATACCTAGCAGCTCGAATCAAAATTTTTTGAGTTATTTGAGTCAATAAATATAATCTTACATATCAAAGTTTATTTTAAAAAAATTGAGTCGAATTTATTGAGTTCGAGGTGAGTCAGTTTTTCAAGTTTTTATATAAATTTTAATTGTAACTATTTATAATATTATAGTGTGTTGAGTTTCAATTTAAACGACTTTCTCTGATTGTATTAGAATTATATACATATTTCTTTATATTATTATTTATATATATATAAATTTTAAAATTATATTATAATAATTAAATTAATGTGAAAAAATTTAAAAAGAATTATAAAATTGTATCGATGGTACTATACGACAATGAATTGATATAATTTTTTTTATAAAAATATTTAATTAAATGATTAAATTGAATAAAATTTAAAATTAATAATTATAAAACAAAAAATACATTTGTTAAAATATGAATTGAAATTATATTTTTTACTGTTTTTATTTTTAGAGTTTGATTAATCTAAAAAATATATTTTTAAAATTTAAAGCAAGTTTATCCGTGTCGTACACTTAATTTGGTGGGTGAGTCTCCCACTAGAGATTTTATGCACACACAACGTCTCGAACTTAAAACTTACTTAAACAGAATCAAACTATTTATCACTTGGACCAATCCCTATTATTAACTAATCATATAATTTTTTTTATCAAAACTATATTAAAAACAGTTAAAGGTGAGAAAATAAATTAAAAAATTAATCTAAAAATATAAATTAAAACTAAATAAATATTTTACGATAATTTAAAAATATTTATTTAAATTTAAAATATTTATTCAAATTTAATTAAAATTGCATGATATATTTTATATTATTAATTTCGATAAAGAAAGTCTCTTTTTAATTATAGCAGCCTTAATGGTGGTCGGTTGTTGTGATGATTCCCCTACCATTTGCATATTTTGTGTGAATCTATCTGTACAACCTAATCAACATAATAAAAAATAATTGTAAAACTTTTCGATTTTTTATTAAATAATTAAATTATTAAAAGCCGAATAGTGTGATATTTATTGATGATATGAAGGTTTTTATTTTATCAAGAATTATTTATGAATTATTCGTTTAAATCTATTAAATTAATTATATAAATATAAATAAAATTTTATATTCATTAAATAAACAAACAAATATGAATGGAGATGTATTCGTTTCATTTATGTTCTTGAATACATTGTTTTATAGGCTTGATTATAAACTTGTTTATAAGATGGAAATGCTTGTAAATAAAGTTTAAAAAATAACTTCAATTTCTACATTTTCAATTGTTTCAGGAACTTGTAAAGATTCAACACGAGACAAATCATCTTTATTTGTTTCTTCCTCTATTCGAGGAACTTGAACAATATTTAAGCTATTTAATTTTCTTTGAGCGCTGAAAACTTCAATTAAGGTGAAAGCTTTAATTTCGATGAGGAATTCGACTCCAATGAGGGTTAAGATTTCGACTGGTACATGAATGGGGGATTTTCAGCGATGGACAAGAGCACTGCGATGGAGAGGGAGTTAGGGGAAATAGCCTAAATCGATTAATTGAATTGGGGATATTAGGAAGGGTTCAAAACGGTAAAATTTTTAGCATTTTACTAATATCAGTATACTCAATTATGACGTTTATTGATACAAATATCATTAATATACATTCTATTACGGTGTTTTTGTTACAAACGCCATTAAAAATATCGTTATATAACAGTTTTACTGGGTATCTAAATTAGGTTAAAGTGGGTATAATTTTCATCCTATAAACTTGATTTGCTTCACATGTCGGCATCAATGGGTGTTGATAAATTGGTCAGTGTTTTGCAAGTGGGTCTCTTTAATTTTTTCGTTAATTATCATTACCATCTTTAATAAATAAAATTTATCGATTATTTTTTATGTCTTTTTTAATTATATCTTAAATTTTAAACTCTAAATATCTTATTTTTTATTTTTAAAACTGTAATCCTAAATCTTATATTTAATTAATTAATACGAATATAAATACCAACCAAAGTTGAATCTACCGACGAAGGTCTGGCTTTGTAATTCATATATACTACAACACTAATTTGAAAGTATAGCTGCAGATATCAATTCCTGCTTTTCCTAGTTGCACGCCTTTGCTCCGCACCATAAACAATACATAACCTAAACTCCATATCTTAACCCTAAAGAAGGCTTCCACTACAAGGATAAACGACAGGGACAGGAGATGTTAAAATCAGAAACCAGATTCACTAAATGCAATTAAAACACTTTCATTGTCTGCTTTTAACAAGGTCATGCGTTCAAATCCTAATATTGTGATAGAAAAAACTGGGTTAAAAGGGTTATATATATTAGAACTATGTAAAGTTCGATCTAGTTAATCGAATAACGAGTTAAATATTATTCTTAAACAAAAGAGACACGAGTTTCATTTTCTCCTTTTATCTTTAGTGTGTCGAATCTTACGAAATGCCCTATGACGCCATGCGAGAAATGGTCCCGAATTGCACACTTTGTTGCGTTTGTTTTTTCTTTCACGGTTGATGCTTACCTTACACCTAAAATAAAATAAAGATGATCTAAAGAAATGGTCGATTTGCTTGTCCGAATTGGGACCACAAAGCTCTTCTTTTAACCAAACCTAGGGTTCTAGTGTATCAAAGTGAGTTGTAACTTGGGAATAAAGGAAGGGATCCATGGTGTTAAAATTAACTAGTTTTAACTAGTTATATATCCTCCTCTCTTCTTCTTACCAAACAAGTTTCTCAAAACAGTTTCATTGCTTTTCAGACAATTCATGGTCTCATCTGCAAGAAGAAACCATTATATATATCATGCACCACTGATAGTTGAAGCTGCCAGCATGATCTAGTCAGCGAATTCTTCGTTTTAAGGAGATAGATTAGATCATACGGCAGTTTCATCTGTCCATGGCAGCATGATCGAAACCCTAACTAGTTAATAAAAAAACATGTATACCCCATAATTTCGAGCTGTTCTCCTGCAAACTTTACTTTAACAGGGTATGTTTCTATCTAACTTGCTGATTTCTTCATTTATAGCATCTGTTAATAATGTTTTGGGTTATATTAGGTTGTTTGTTAGGGTTTTATAAGTGATAGGATTTTCTGTCTTAACATAACCTTAGTATATTGTATTTTTTATCAGTATTATGTTTGTTTTCTGTACTGTTTGTCCTCGTTTGTTTCTGAACTACATCCATGGTAAGTACAATTTGATTGTTTTAGAAATTTTAAGAAATATTTATTTCTTGTAGTATATTTTTTTCTGATATCAAATATTTACTCATATACAAAACATGAAAATGAATTGATTTAATAAAGATCAAGATTAGGACCACACTGTACGAATCATCTAGACTCGGTGGTTAAGGAAATGGTTGTTGTTCTTAGAGTTCACGAGTTCGAACACTAATTATGCCAGTGATTGAGCGATCAATGTCTAATAGTTGAGAGTATACTCTAGAACAGATACTACTATAACACTATAGCTGATTCAAAAAAAAAATTAAGACCAAGCTATGCACGGGTAACAAATGGATTAATCATTTCTTTTGAAAATTTTTATAGGGGAAAGAGAAATTTAACTCCTAATGAATTTTGAACCCGTAACCAAAAACATAGTTAAGATATTTGATTACAGGGCAAAACATAAGTATTTGAATGTGTGAGGGACAAACTCGATATACTTATAAAATTATATATCCATGTAATTAAAATGCTATACTTAAATTTATTCAAACCGAATTAAATTGTGAACATCTTTATTTACTTATTCAAACTCGATTTTAGCTAAGTTGTGAATGTCTTAATTTTTATGATTGAAATCATCACTTCTATACTGGTATCAAAATTACATTATTGAATTCCCAACTTTCTTTATATTATATTTTCTGGTCACCGAAAGCACTTTTTGTCCATAATTTAATGGAAAATTGCGAGAGAGTTCAAATAAAATAATAAAGTGCCAGATTTTTCGATTAATTACAATATATTTAAGGTTAAGTCTGGCAATAAAATTATAACCGGATCCAGCAGCAGACATAGATTTGGCAAAACCATACACGACATCCTAAACACAACCTTATTTATATATATATAATAACAAAATACAAAATATATCGTATTTAAAAAGACACTGTTAAATCTAATAAATAATCTCGATAAAAAACGAATAACATTCATCTTAAAAAAATCGGGTTCAATCATTTCTGTCTAAATTATCCTCTCTATTCATCTGAGAAATTATATCATGGGTCAGTCCCACCACGTCATCCATGGGACCGATCAATAAAAACTAGTCACCTCATTATTTTTTAATTTTTCAAGTGAAAAATCACTTGGAACAAAATATGACATGAAAAGATGGGTAGTTTTTATTGGTCGGTCCCATGGACACGTGGTGGAACTGACCCATGATATAATTTTTCTTATTCATCTTATCTAATTCTTCATCTATCGAATCCTCTCCTGTGTTAATCATCTTATCTAATACTTTTAGCACTACGATAGAAATAATTTAGAACGATAGTTATAGTTTGAGAATAAAATTAAAATATTTAAAAATTTAAAAATCAATTAAAAATAAAGATCATAATTTAAGATCGTATAATACAATTAATTTAAAATATTTAAATAAACAAAAATTAAAAATCTTAATTAAATTTTAAATTTAATCAAATTAACATATATTCGATAATATTTCCACTAATAAAATTCAAAGAAAGAAAAATGGAGTTTACACCGACCTGGTCCCAATCAGATTTAAATGCTACCGAGAAAATCAATGCTGGAAACCGCGTAAAAATATGGACTTTCGACAGAACTTTACTTATTTACCCTTTATCCTTTGTAAATATTACTCTCAATAAATTAATTAAAATCTGATTAATATTATTATTAATATAATATATTGATTAATTGATTAAGTTTATTATCTTTATTTTTTATTAAGTTGTGATTTTTAGATTTATTAAAAATATTTTATTCTTCTCATAGAATCAACTTTTTCTCTCGAGTAGGATTAAATTTAGATAGAGTTTATAAAAAATATAATAAAAACAAAAAATATAAATGATAAAATTACTCGATCCAATCAAAATTTTCTCTTAAATTTCGAAGATCAAAACGAAGAGGGACGAGACTCGAAAAGCATAAAGTCGGGATGAGATGAATTCTATCGATATATATTTTATTTATAAAAATATTATTATATATAAACATTTTTATGAATTTTAAGTTATTTTTTATTTTGTTTGTACTTATTGTAAAATAAATCAAATTTATTTTTTAGAAAAATAAAAGTCGTAAAAAATAAAAATATTTATATAATCAAAACATTTCTTCACCTTGTCCGAAACTGAAACTCCCCAAAATCTCTCTTCCTCACAATGTCTGAAACAGGTTTAATGGTGCTTGACGGAACCCATCTCCGATCACTCAATCCCTCTTTACCTGAACTTAACGGCTCCATCACCGGATCCCAACTCCTTGAAATCGCCGACTCCAAAGCCTCCACTTCTCTCTTTGGCCTCTCATTGCCTCAAAACCTTAAAGCTTCCGCCCTTTCTCGTGTCATCGCCGGAACCGTTTATGATCACGATGATGACGTCACTTTCCGGAAAGCAGAACTCGACAAAGATAAAGCGTCCAAGTTTCAATCCGATTACATCTCTGCCATTGCTGATGAGATGAAAGGTAAAGGAGAATCAATCAAGTCAACTTTGATTACTTTATTAGTTAAGACTTAAGATTTAAACTGTTTGTCGATCTTATGATCTGGGTTTCTTTTTTCCTTTCAGATCATTTTGACAGAACTATAAACTTTTTGGGTTATTTTGATTAAATTTGTTGAATCTGGTTTTGGTTGACTTGTTTAGATAATCCATTAGTGGTGTCAATATTGGATGGGAATACTTTGAAGATGTTTTTGGAGGATGAAGATGATTATGCCATGTTAGCTGAGAATTTGTTTACTGATATGGATATTGAAGATAAAGGGAAGATTTGCAAGAGTGAGATAAGAAATGCACTTGTTCATATGGGTGTCGAAATGGGGATTCCTCCATTTTCAGGTTCATCTTTTCATTTCCATATCATTTTGTTTTGATGTATGTGGTGAACTGGTGATCCATTTGAATGTATATGGTGGAACTTGTTATGGATCGGTAAGTCAGCTCGGCGGCATCGTCTGTTGTTTTGGATGACATGTGAGCTATGGATTTCTTACATATTATGAAGTGTTTATACAGCGAAAACTCGAACATGTTTGAGTTTATGAGGAGACTGGAGAGTCATTTAGGGATCAAATAAGATCTTTGATTTATTCCCTATGTCAATTTGTATCTGTCTCCCTTTTATTCCAAATGACATGTTTTGCACCAGAACTTGAACCCCGGAATGATATTTCTTGAACCTAATCTCTGTGTTGGTTCCCAATGTTTAAACAGAATTCCCTCTGCTAAATGACATCTTGAAAAAGCACGGGGCTGAGGGGGAAGAAGAACTCGGCCAGGCACAATTTGCTGAATTACTGCTGCCAATTCTGCAAGAAACGGCTGATGCATTGTCTGAAAAGCATGTTGTTGTCATACATAAGATCAAGGTTGTCAATGGTTCTGAGCTAAGAAAGGTTGATCACAATTCACAAACACAATCTTTTGCTTCTTATATTTTTAGTAATTCGAAGATCGAATAGCATATGTTTTTTTGAATTTCTGCATGTAATCGCTACTTAAATTACCTGTATTTGATGCATATTTCGACTTTGGTATGGAGGTATGGGGATATGATCCTTTAGGGCCTAACCAAATACATGGAAAAAACTAACCATATCTTTGTAGGATACATATTCTTATCCCATATAGCAAGAGAAATGTTTTTTTCATTGTTGTCGAGAATTATCGAGTTTCCGAACATAAGGATGATTTCTGATGTCTACGAGTTCAAACATTGCAGGTCTTGGCAGATGAGAAGCAATTCAACGATGTCGCAGAGAGGGTTTTGTTGGAAACAAAGACTGAAAAAGACGGTTTACATAAAACAAAGCTAACCAGGAGTTTCTTAGAGAAACATGGAAAAGACTTTGGCCTGCCACCATTGGAATCCAACGAAGGTGTGGTTCTTCTCTATGATGCAGTGTTTTCCGAAATCGAGAATGAGAAGTTTGCAGACACAGAATTCAGGGAACTGTTGAAAGACATCCTCGAGAAGTTTGCAGAACAGCTCGAAGCTAATCCCATCTTTTGTGAGCTTGACAATTAATGGAGTGGTTGAACTATGGAGCCGCTGGATCTTCGTGTCACGGTCTCGCGGAGGCTGTTCATATATATCCAGCAAATACTTCTCTCTACAGTGGTTCTTATGTTTACAAGTATGTGCCTGAATATATTGTATACATGTTGGTGAGGTCTATGTTGCATCTTTGATTCACATACTATTTTTATCACCAGTTGCAGCCAATTACTCTCACTTCTAAACCACATTATAGTATTATTCAAAAATAATAATAAACCGCATTATAGTATTCATCTAATGATTTTATGGTTATTTTGAATTTGAATAGTGATAAATTTTCCGGGTTCATTTATGGTCCCCATGAATGTTTCATGCAATGGATTATTGTTAAAGAAAAAGAAGAAATTTTATGGTGTTTTAGAATATTATGAGAGAATATCCCTTGGCATGAATATGATGTTTTGACAATATATTCTATGGATTACCAGAATCCATTGCATGGAACATTCATGGTAGGGGTGAGTATTCGATTGAGTCGAGTTAAAAAATTTCGAGTTGACGAGTCATATTTTATAACTCAAATTTTATTTAAAATTTTTCGGTTCGAGTCGAGTTTAAGAAATTCGAGTCCAGTCGAATCGAGTTTCTATAAATATTTAATTGTAATTATTTATCATGTTATAGTATGATTTGATTTTAAATTAAACGACTTTCTCTAATCATATAGATATGTATATATATTTTTCATATGTAGCGATATTTTTTTATATTTTTATATATTAATGTATATATATCATAAAAAATTGATAGACCCGTCTCAAACTTAAAAATTAATCCTTTAATTTCTAAAAATTTTGAGTTATTCGAATTTCCATTTTACAATTCGAACTTTATTTGAAATTTTTTCAAATCGAGTCTATGAAATTTCTTATCGAGCCAAAACGAGTCGAGTATTTTCACCTCGAGTAGAGTCGAGTTATTCAGTTTTTTGAATCGAGTCGAGTTTTGCTCACCCTATTCATGGGGACCATCCATGAAGCCAGCTTCACCCATCAGCTTGTATGAACAAAAAGAAAACCCAGCAACTTGCACTCAGTACATAACTAATCGAATCCGAAACAACCATGAATCGATCAAGTCCATAGATACCAATCAAGCACATGGTTCTTAGATACAAATAACTAATCGATGCTTGAACGAGGAAATGATGTTTTATTTAAAGGCAAAAAGCCTTGGATATCATCTTACAACAGCGGGCTAAACATGGAAAGATAACTCTGAATGCAGTGGGAAGCTTAACGCTTTCCCCTTTGACAGTAAACAATAGTACACAAACTGCAATACCAAAAGTAAATAGTAAAAAACGAACCTCGATGATGCATTTTTCGTTTTAAGCAACGACTACTCAAGCTTTACTTCTTCATTCTTTGCCATCGGCTGCACGGAGTGAGCCGAGCTGGACCGGTGCTTGAGTTCCCACAACCTTAGAGGACCCATAGATCGACAGGTCAATGCCTTGAGCCTTCTCTTTCTCAACTTGTTCCTTGATCCAGAAGTATGTAATCCTCAGCCCATCCTACAAAAAAACAGTACATAAAATATGACATGGGTGAAAGAGGATGGCGTTCGGACTTATCTTTACAGACAAAAACAACCACAACATTGGCTGGAGTCGAAGATCATGAGAAATATTTGTAAAGACTGAAGCGGTAATGTAATTCAGTTACCTTCAACCTCATTGTAGGAGCCCAACCTAGTTTTTCTTTGATCAAGGTGTTGTCTGAATTACGACCACGGACACCCTCTGGACCGGGGATGTGATGGATTGGAAGGTTTTTATCCTCAAAGCTAAGAACAATCTCTGCCATCTCATTCATGCTAACCATCTCGTCACTTCCAATGTTTACAGGTTCACGGAAATCCGACTTCGTTAATCTAAAGACATTAATTTAAAAGGAAAACATTAAGCAACAAGAAAGCTATTTTCACATTCGAAAATAGAATAGCAATTTCAAGCTGAAATCTATAAGTTTACCATCTAACACAGTATAAACATTCCAAAAATATGGCTAGAAGAACATTACACAAATTACATATTCCTTTCTAATTTTTAGTATAAGCCAATTCATGCAGATAAACATTTATTAGAACCAAACCCCCTTTGGATTTTCCCTTTAAATTGATTTTGGTTGGAGGAGCTATAAAAATGCCAAAAATTTACCTAAGTACACCTTCAACACATTCATCGATGAAGGTGAAGGATCGGGTCTGAAGACCATCTCCCCACATCTCAAACTTGTCGGTAGAAGTAATAGCCTTTCTGCAAAATGCAGCTGGAGCCTTCTCCCTTCCACCTATAAGACAGATGCAAGGAAGTGACAAATTGAGCATGTTCCAAAAGCAGCAAAAGTAAAGACTTTACCTTTCCATGTCCCGAAAGGGCCATAAATGTTGTGAAACCTTCCGATACGGCATTCGATTCCAAAGTCTTTGGTGTAGTGCTTGCACAACTCCTCAGTTGCAAGCTTTTCCAAGCCATAAGCATCTTGAGGCTAAAACAGATATTTAAGAAGTGAAAATCAGTAATTAATTGTATCATACTAATCAATAGAGTATAAGATTCTTGGATGGTAGTTAATGTCCATGAGTCACGGCTCACGAACCTCAGCAGGCCAGGCATCGGATTCTTTCAAGCTCACATTCGTTTCCAATTGCTTAAATTCAGGGTAGATACAAGCACTAGAGGCATAGAAAAACCTAAACAAACCAAGATAGAGTTTAAACCAACCATAAACTTGAAAAGAAATTGCAATGAATAAAATGCAAACACATAATGCACCAATCCAACAAACCTCTTAACTCCACTGATCCGAGCAGCCTCAAGCATGTTGAAACTGATCATAGTGTTGTTGTACATAATGACAGAGTGGTTTGACTGAATGAAACCCATACCACCCATATCGGCAGCAAGGTTGAAAACATGATCCACTCCCTTGGTAACCTTCAAGCAATTCTCCATGACTCGGAGATCAACGAGGTGGAATTCATTACAAAACATGTCTTCTGTCATGTGCTCATTCTTCTTCCAGTCAGAAGCAATGATGTAATGGCCTTCACTCTTGAGACGTCGGGCAATGTGGGAAGCGATGAACCCACCGGCACCAGTGATGGAAATCCGGAGTTTCTCAGAGGGCCAGTAAGGCTCCCTCTCCAAAGCATCATAGGTGTAAGAACCGTAGTTGGTCTCATCAGCACTTCCCATCCTGCAGATACTCAAATATTGAAGCTCCACAGCAAGATGTAAACGACACAATATTAATGCAAAAATCCAAGTTAAAATCAAAAGCTCCTAATTCAGAATAAACGTGTAAATACAATAAATCTTTACATTTTTTTTAAAAAGAGACCTGACAAGCAAATCTTCAAGCACATAAAAGGGGGGAAATCAAACACGAAATTCAAAAGAATGTGAATGAATCTCTTTAGCTTCAAAGAATGGCAGTAGACAATCCAAAAATGTGATGCACAGAGTCAATAAACATGAAATTTAAAACAAACCCAGAAAAAATTCAGCCATAAATAACAGTAATAAGCTTTTAGAAACAACCAAGAAAGGAGAGGGTGAAAAACTTGAGCAACAGAGCACTGAAAACAGGACATGGGAGAGAAACCAAGTAAGCACCCAACAGAGAAAATTACCTGAAAAAGAGTTAAAGTTGAGACCTTTGAAGAGAAAAGGATATGGGAAAGCAAATTGAGGATTGAAGATGAAAGGGTATGGATTGTGAAGCCTGAAATGCTCTGCTTTCTATATATAGACTCAGCCACGAGAAACTAACAAAAACACTAATTTATTTTCTTTTTTATTATTAGATATTTTGTTTTGAAATTATTTTATTTATTTTCAACCGACATAAATTTGATGCCTTTTTAGGTTTTTGGAAGGAACGACAAAGGACGTGCAACAATTATTTATTTTATATAAAAATAAATAATTTTTTTTTAGATTTAGAGTTATTTTTATATATTTTGATGAAGTTAAATTATAAATTTTAGAATATTTTATGTTTATTTTATTAGTTAAAAATTAGAATATCTTATTTGTTTTATTATTTTAAAAGAAAGTATCTTAATATTAACTCTAAAATTAGTTATATTATATATCTAAATTTTAATGTTTAGGGTTATTGTTTTTTATTATTTTAGCATTAATTTTAAATTATAATGTGGTGGTTGCTCATTTGATATTTAAATAACGTGGTGGATCTATAAAATTAAAATACATTTTTTTTTAAAAAAAAAGCAATCATAAAAGAGATTTGTTAGTCGGTATCACTAATAATATATAATTTTAGAGCATATAATTAGAGACGAAATCAGAATTTAGAGTTGTGGGGACAAAATATAAATGTTTAAAAGTAAGGGGTAAATTCATAAATTAAAAAAATTAAATAGAGAAACAAAAGTGAAAAAAAATTCTTTGGGGGACAATTACCCACCTCACTTAGACTGTGTTTAGTATTGCGTTCTAAACTAGCTTTTAGGCCAAAAGCTTATTTAGAACGTAAAAGCAATACTAAATAGTTAACTTTTAGAAAAAAAATTACGTTTGAAAATGTTTTCAACCTAAACGTAAAAGCTAAAATTTTTAGGTTTTGTGGTTGGAAAAGTGCTTTTAGAAGTCTGGTTACAATTTTAACATTTATTTACTATATTTTATTATAATTTATTTTTTTTATAAATATATAATTATATTTAATATAAATTATTTTTTTAATTTAAAAATTATAAGTATTCATGTAAAAATTATATATTTTCTCAAAAGCATTTTTAAAAAGCACTTTTCAAAAATAACTTATGTATTTATTTATTATTTTTTTATATTTTATCATAATTTAAGTTAATATTATAATATAAAAGAATTTAATTATCATTTAAATATATATTTTTTAACTTATAACATCATGTCTAAAATGTCATTTATTTTCTCAAAAACACTTTTTAACAACAATACTAAACACATGTATCTCAAACCAAAAATTTTAAAAGAACTTTTTCAATGTACTTTTTTACCGCACTTTTCAAATGCAATGCTAAACTGACCCTTAAGTTTCGTCCTTGCATATAGTTAAAATTTTTAATTGTAAAAAAACGTTTTTAAGTTTTAGTTTTTTTCATGTAATATATATAAGATTATTATTTTGTACACTTATATAGTTATATTGAAAGCGTTTTAATTTTAGAGTTTAAAAATTTAATTTAAAATTTAAAATTATTTATTTTAAATTTAAAAATAATATTTATGTTTTAGAGTTTAGAAGTTATATTTAAGAAAAAATAATCAAATCATAATTTAACTCAAGAAAATCACATAAATTCAAAATTTATATTAAATCACACATTAAACCAAAATATTATATATAATTTTAAAATTTATCTCTAAATTAAAATACCCATCATCCAAAATTTAATATAAAATTATTTTATAATATTTTTAAACTATTAAAAAATCTGATATAAAATTCTTTTAACAATATTCAGCCTTTTCCTCTTAGTTGGAAAACTTGTGCTTTTATTTCCTTGTTTTAATTTTAAATTAAGAATAATCCATTTATTTTTTAAAAAAAAAATTCTTTTTTTTCATTTTTATTATTAATTTTCATTATTCACTTTAAATTCTCCAATAATTTTAAAAGAATGAAAAAAAAAGGAATTCACTGTGTTAATACGTTTTCTTTTATATATATTGCGAAATTTGGACTCATTAATTTATTTAAAATTTGTAGACACTAGGAAAATTCCTAGAAATCGGTTCGTCCGTAAGGCTTTGTTTGTTTTGGGCCAAATGAAATTACTTGGAAAGTGTTTTTGTGTTTCTGAATTTTGTTTTCTACCAAACATACCACTAGGGGGGCAGTACTCAACTCAATCCCTATTCCTAGAGAAATTATACCGTAAACTCTTTACGTCACGTCATCTATAATCTCAATCAATTAAATTTATTCATCTTATATTTATTTAAGGTGAATTATTACCTCTTTTCTACACGTAATTAATGAGTGAATAGTTATTAGTTACTTAAAGATGAACGAACCTGATTACATGGACCACCAATGACGTGATAAAAAAATTCATGATATAATCTCTCTTATTTTTACTTGAATCTGCAGTAAAAATATATAGGATAAATTATACAATTAGTCACTAAAGTTTAATTCTTGTTTCATTTTCATAATAGAAATATAAAATTTTAAGTACAATATTAAAATCTCGACATGACTCTGTTTAACATTTTTTTCTTTTAAATTTTTACGAAAAAATCTTATAAATATTGTTGTCTGAGTTTTTTTTTATAATATTGTATTTGAAAAAGTATTTCTCAAAATATTATTAATTTTACAGTAAAAATGAAGTTGGATGTATTAGAATCTGACTTTGAATAGTGATTTATTTTTTTCAGATTAAAAAAAATAAAGTCGAGAACAGGAGGTTCTGACTTTGAATAGCGTTTTATTTTTTAATTCGGTCACTGTTTATAGTCATATTCTAATAAATCCAATTTCACTGGTACTATTCAATGTATAATATTTTAGAAAATTAATTTTGAAAAAATTTAAACAACATTATTTATGGGTGCAAATTGTATGCCTCTTTCTCATGTCTCATTTCATGCATTTGTTTTAAATTAGAGGGTTTAGAGTAAGGTTAAAGGTTGTGGTTAGGGTTTAGAAAATTAGGAGTAGATTTATTTTTAGGGTTTAGGATATAGAAAATAAGGTTAGGATTTAAAATCCATTTTTTTAAAAAAAAATCAACAAGAGACATAGAAGGAGGCATGATAAAGAGGTAGATGATTTTTACTCATTATTTATAAGATTTTGTCAATTCTCACGTATTCTTTTGTTAAAATTAGAGTTGTAAACAAACCGAACATTCAATAAATCGTTCAGCGGGAAGTTCCTTTATGTTCGGTTATTTATTAAACGAATGAACACAAACAAAATTTGTATTCGTTTAATTAAACGAACAAACACAAAGGGCTTATTCGTTCGTTCATGTTCGTGAACATTTGGTAATCCGTTCGTTTATGTTTGTTAATTTATATTCGTTTAAATTTATCCACATGTCTAGGGGTGAGCATCAAATCAAGTCAACTCGAGTTAAAAAAATTTAGTTACTCGAGTTGAGAAAATTTCTTCTTATAAGCTAAGGGTGTTCATTATTCTGTTAAACCGAACTAACCGATTGAAAAAAAATTAGTTATTTAATTAAATTTTAGGTTTCATACGATGATTAAGAGTTTTTTTAATTATCGATTAATTCAATTTAAACTCAATTAATTAGCTGAATTAATCGAATTAATTCAAAATATTAAATATATTGTACATGTTATTTATATTTGTTCGTTTATATTCGTTTATGTTCGTTCATTTATGTTTATTTATTTATATTCGTTCGTTTATCATTTAAACAAACGAACATAAACAAACACGAACAAGCTACAATCCTTAACGAACGAACACGAACAAGAAATTTTATGTTCGTGCTCATTCATTTATTCGGTTAAAATTAAACAAACAAACATAAACACACTCTAATTCGTGTTCGTTTTGTTCGTTTACAAGCTTAGTTAAAATAAAAATATTAATTATTTAATTAATTAAAAATCCGACATTACTCTGTTTGACTACCGCATGTGAAAAAAGCCCAAATAATTTCTTCGATAGCCAAACCCTAAATTGAGTCGCTTCAAGTTGTTCAAACCAGAGAGAGCGAGAGAGAGCTGATCTTGTTCGTTCTTCAGAAAAAACATCAATCCAAACATGCAACAGGTATGGGATTCTTCAGAAACCCTTTTTTTTCGTTAAATTTTTTGATTATTTCATCACCACCTTCTCATTTTTTTCTGCGATTCTGAAATAAAAATTGATTCCAAAGGGTACTGGAGCATCTGAGACCGAGGTTACTTGGGAAGATCAACAGAACATTAACAAATTTGGAAGATTGAACAATCGACTTCATGAGCTGGAAGATGAAATCAAGGTTGCCAAGGTATTGTTTTTCTTTTGACTTTTTTTTTTTTTAAAATTCTGATTTTAGGTGGGTTTTCAGATTTACAGAAAACCTAGTTTTAATTTTGGCTGATTTGATGGTTAAGTTCGTTTACTCGCGATTGTTTTGTTGGATTAGAATTTGGTTGTTGTTAACAAATACACTAATTCAAATTTTCTCTGCATCCTTCTATTTGGGGAAAAAAGGTTGCTCCTTTACTTTCACTGTATGTTTCATTTAGCCTTATCTTAAATATCTGAAATGTAGAATTGGTTCTGCTGATTCAGAGCTTGCATATAGATTGTGGGGGGAAAAGAAACCGATTTCTGGTAATTGGATAATGTTACCCGCCCAAATTAGGAACTTGAATTAATATAAAGATGAAAGGCTCCTCTCGTTTCTTAATCTCTTCTTTTCCTCTGCAATGTGATGTCTCCTCTTGCAAATTCCCTTGTTGCCATTCGATATTGATTTGGCCCCGATCGGTTAATTTTTTTGGGAGCTTCAGTCTCAAAAGATGAATTTGGATTTCAGTAAAAGTAAGTTGTGTGATATATAGTTAAATTTTGGTTGCAACTGACCGAACTGAACTGCAATTGTTGTCATGGTTTTCATGTTTTGGAAGCTTTTCGGACTCGTTAAAATTGTTGTTTTAACTGTATTGAATTGTGGATACGATCTTTTGTGGTTACATTTTCTGACAATAGTTCTCTTTTTCCTTTTTGTTTATCCCAGGAAGCAATCGATAATCTGGAGGATGCTAGTAACGAGTTGATTCTAACTGACGAGGAAGTAGTTCGCTTCCAGATCGGAGAAGTCTTTGCTCATGTCCCTAAGGAGGAAGTGGAGACGAGGATAGAAGAGATGAAGGAAGTGAGCAGCAACAACTTAGAAAAACTTGAGGAGGAGAAGGAGTTGGTAGTGGCACAAATGACCGAGTTGAAGAAGGTTTTGTATGGTAAGTTCAAGGACTCCATCAACCTGGAAGAGGATTAATGCCCTCGTTTTTTTTCTTTTCCTCCAAGTTTGATTACTATTTGCTTTGTGATTGATATTAGATCTTTGGTCATCTTTTATTTCGATTTTAGGGTTTGTCACCGTATTCTGTTCCTAGATTTCCTCTTTGGCATAGACTTATAGACAAATCCATGAATGAAATGAACTTTTGAAATTGTTGCTTCACTATCTTATGCTTGAAACCTTCGTTCTAGATCGGTTTCGCTGGTTCAACTATGATAGGGCTCCATTTAACAATCATATTAATATCTTATGAAGAAAAAAATTGTAACAGCTGGAATTATTTTGACCGTTGTTGGATTTGAATTATTGTTATTGTCGTTTTCTTGAGTTTGTTAGGGAAGGGTTAAATAAAACTGTGCTTTTTGGCTGTGAATATATAATACACCAAAACACAGTCGTTTTGGTTGGAGTCTGTTATAAGGGGAAGGGATGTGTGTGAGAGAGGTCATGAATGTTGAGACCGTTATTTCTCTCTCTCTCTCTCCTCTGTTATTCTCTTCTTCCCTTAGTCTGAATTCTTCTTCTTCATCTTTACCTCTTTTCTGTTAGTGTTGTTACAAAGGTATCAGAGGCCTCGTTAATTCCTAAGAATGGTGGAAACAAGGCCACAAGCGGCGATAACTAGTGGTGGCGAACAACCTACCGAGACACAAATTCCAGAATGGCAACAGGAGACTAATAAACTTCAACAGGAGTTGAAAGCGGAGATTTCACGAATAGAAGGATCTATTGATGATAAGCTCTTGAGGATGCAAACCATGATGGTGGGTAATATGCAGAAGTTGTTGGAACTAGCTTTGGATAAGAAACTGGATGTGGAGCCATTATTGGAGCAGCCTGGACTTTTGCCCACCCCAACGAACCCTTCAAATAAGTCTCTAGAAGTGGAACCAGGGGAGAAAGGAGAATCTAAGGTGGGTGAACCCGCGAGTACATCTGTGGTCGATTTAGTGGAGGTGGATAACTAGAAGGGGTCAGGTATGGGATCCTTATCATCATTAAATTTAGCTTATAAGTTGTGCCCCAAGTTTGATGGATCTGAATTTAGAGAATGGTTGTACAAAGTAGAACAATATTTTGAGGCTGAAAATGTTCCTGAGGGTGCTAAGGTGCGCATAGTAATGTTACATTTGGAGGGGCGTGCACTTCAGTGGCACCAGTTTTTAGCTAAATCTCAAGAAAATTGGCATTTGGTGTCCTGGAGAGAATACTTGGGATGGATGCGGGAAAGATTTGCACCGGGGGGCTTTGATGATCCTTTTGCAGATCTCATAGCTTTACAACAACGAGAAGACATGTCTGTGGATCAGTTTTATGAGGAGTTCATAAATCTGTTGAACCAAGTCCAGCTACCAGATGATTACATTCTCAGTATCTTCAAGAATCACTTGAGATTAGAGATCAGTCAATTAATGAAGTTGCTACAACCCAAGACTTTATTGAATGCTTTCCATCTGGCCAAACATGTGGAGTCCATGCTAGGCTCAAATCTGAGGAAGACTGGAATTGCAAATGCTGGGAGACAAGTATTGGGAACTCCTCTCAGTCTTGCTGTGCCAAGTAGGACCACTAGTAATAGTTTGAGGAGTTACTCGAATGCTGGAAGCAGTATGGGCCAATCAGTTTCAAAATTCTCTACTCCTTCACTGAGTCCTAATGTTCAAAGGGGTCCTAGCACTGGAAATGTAAAGGCTGAAGGTAGAAGACTAACAGCCAGTGAAATTGATGAAAGAAGGAAAAAAGGGCTTTGTTTTTGGTGCGCAGCTAAATACACCCTAGGTCACAAATGCTCCAAGTCTCAGGTTTTTCAAATTGTGGTGGAAGGGGTTGAAGAGGAGCCAGAACAAGAAGTTTTCCTGGATTGTAAGGAACAAGGAGAAGTAGGACACTCAAAAATGGTGAAGAATGGAGATCCAGTTTTGTCATTACATGCTATGTGGGGCTCTTCCCACTGGGAGACTATGAAATTATTGTTGAAAATTGGGGGCCAGACATGCATTGCCTTGGTGGACTCTAGCAGTACACATAATTTTTTAAGTCTTGCTGTGGTTAAAAGGTTGAATTTGGGAATGAGTAGGAAAAGCCAGTTAAGGGTAACAGTGGCTGATGGAAATTTTATGACAACTATGGGAGAATGCAAAGAATTAGAATGGGAAAGTCAAGGATATTGGTTCAAAACTGATTTTTTTGTTATACCCTTGAAGAATTGTGAGATGGTATTGGGAATACAATGGCTGACTCAACTGGGACCAATACATTGGGATTTCTCTCAGCTGACCACGCAGTTTGATCAAAGGGGACAACAGATAAGATTAACAGGAATTCCAGCTCAACCTCTACAAATGGTGAGTTCCAAAGCATGTAACAAATTGCTTAGGAAAAATCACAGCCCTTACACTGCTTCAATATGTATGATGAAAGCTGAATTGAATTGGAAATAGGAAAGGAAGAGAATGAGTCAACAGAGGAAATTGACCTTGTATTGCAGCAGTTTGAGGATGTTTTCGCAGAGCCTAAAGGATTGCCCCCTGACAGGAATCTTGAACACAAGATTGATTTGATCAATGAAGCTGAGGTGGTGAAAGTCAGGCCTTATAGGCACCCATCCCATCAGAAAGACGAGATTGAAAAGATGGTTGGGGAAATGTTGAACAGTGGCATTATCAGGCATAGTAGCAGTGCTTTTTCTTCTTCAGTGGTTATGGTTAAGAAGAAGGATGCATCCTGGAGGATGGGTGTAGACTACAAAAAGCTTAACCAGGTAACTATCAAGGACTGTTTTCCTATGCCTATAATTGAAGAATTGTTGGATGAATTAGGGGCAGCCACTTACTTTTCCAAGTTAGACTTAAGATCTAGATACCACCAAATCAAGAAGAGAGAAGCTGATGTTCCAAAAACAGCTTTTAGGACTCATGAAAGGCATTATGAATTTTTGGTAATGCCCTTTGGATTGACAAACGCACCAGCCACCTTCCAAGGCCTTATGAACAAGATTTTCAAGCAGCAAATGAGGAGATATGTGTTAGTCTTCTTTGATGACATTTTGATATATTCTGAAGATTGGAGATCTCACATGCAGCATTTGAGGGAAGTGCTAGGTATATTAAGGGCACATAAGCTGTATGCTAAGAGATCCAAATGTAGTTTTGGAGCCAAATGTAGTTTTGGAGCTAAGGAAGTGAATTACCTAGGGTATGTCATTGCTAATGGAACCATTGCCATGGAAGGCTCAAAAGTACAGTGCATAAAAGACTGGCCAGTCCCCAAATCAGTGATTGAATTGAGAGGATTTTTAAGTCTTTCTGGCTATTATAGAAGATTTGTGGAACATTATGGAGTCATTGCCAGACCTCTAACTAATTTACTAAAAAAGGGAGGTTGGAAATGGGATGTGGAAGAAGAAGAAGCTTTTAATAAACTTAAAGAAGCTGTGACTAGTGCTCCTGTGTTGGGATTACCTAATTTTGCAGAAGTTTTCATTGTAGAAACTGATGCCTCAGATCAAGGTGTGGGAGTAGTATTGGTTCAACAAGGAAGGCCTTTGGCATTTTTCAGTAAGGGATTGGGTCCCAGATATAGAAGTTTATCTGTGTATGAGAAAGAGATGATGGTTGTGTTACTAGCAGTGAAGAAGTGGGCTGTTTATTTGACTGGAAGGCATTTTGTGATTAAAACAGATCATCAAAGCCTGAGATTTTTGGCTGCAAATCAGGTTGTGACCCCTTTCCAACAAAAATGGGCCATCAAAATGATGAGATATGACTATGAGGTTCAATACAAGAAGGGAAGCACCAATATAGTGGCTGATGTGTTATCCAGAAGACCACAGGAAGGTAGCTGTTTGACCCTGACTGTACACAATGTTAGCACTGAGATACTGGAACAAGTCAAGGCCACATGGCAAAGTGATGACAGACTTAGAAAGATTATTCAGGCCTTGGAGGAAGGATCCCAGAAGTATCCAAAATACACTTGGGTTGGGAGATTGTTTAAAAGAAGGGGAAATTGGTAGTAGGCAATAATGCTGCAGTAAGGATTGAAATATTGAAATTTTTCCATGGAAGTGCTGTGGGAGGTCACTCTGGAGTCCATGTCACTATTCACAGGCACTGTATTCCACTGGAAGGGAATGAGGAAGGAAGTCAAGACTTTTGTATGAGAATGTATGGTTTGCCAAAGGAGCAAGGGAGACTTGCAACATCTAAGGGGTCTGTTGCAGCCCCTGTCCATTCCTAATACAATTTGGGAGTCCATCAGTATGGATTTTATCGAGGGTCTGCCACTGTCAAAGAGGAGGAATTGTATTTTGGTGGTAGTTGATAGGTTAACCAAGTATGGACATTTTTTGGCCATGGCTCATCCATTCACAGCTCAAGAGGTGGCCCAGGTATTTTTGGAGAATGTGTTTAAACTACATGGTTTGCCTACCAACATAGTCTGTGACAGGGATAGAATTTTCATGAGCACCTTTTGGAAGGAACTCTTTGGAAAGCTTGGTGTGGCAGTTATGGCTTCTACTGCCTATCATCCTGAAACCGATGGCCAAACAGAAAGATTAAATCAATGCCTTGAAACCTATCTAAGGTGTATGACAGGAGAAAGACTTCGAGAATGGTGTGATTGGTTACATCTTGCTGAGTGGTGGTATAACACTACTTTTCACTCAGCCATTCAGGTAACACCACATCAAGCTCTGTATGGTCAAGCACCTTCAGTACATCTTCCTTATGTTGCTGGAGAGTCTTTGGTGGCAGCAGTGGATCGTGGATTGCAGCAAAGAGAAGCAGCAATTAAGATGTTGAGATTCCATATGAAAAGGGCTCAGGACCGGATGAAGATTCAAGCAGATAAAGGTAGAAAGGAATGTGAGTTTAACATTGGAGATTGGGTGTTCCTAAAGTTGCAGCCTTATAGGCAGCAGACTGTGAGTGTAAGGAATTGCCAGAAGTTGGCTCCTAAGTGGTTTGGACCATTCTTAGTACTGGAAAGAGTTGGGATGGTTGCTTATAAATTGCAGCTCCCTGAGAATTCAAAAATACATCTTGTGTTTCATGTATCTCAGTTGAAAAAGAGAGTTGGTACTGAGTTGGTTCAATCTCAGCTACCCCTGGTTGGACCTGATGGGAGCATAGCCAAGGAACCGGCAAGGATTATAGATAGAAGAATCGGGAAAAGGGGAAACCGAGCTGTTACTGAAGTATTAGTTGAATGGACCAACTCTTTCCCTGAAGATGCCACTTGGGAAGTGCTGCACCAATTACAGTATTTCCAAATTTCCAGACTCAGCCTTGAGGACAAGCCTGCTTTGAAGAAGGGGGAACTGTAACAGCTGGAATTATTTTGACCGTTGTTGGATTTGAATTATTGTTATTGTCGTTTTCTTGAGTTTGTTAGGGAAGGGTTAAATGAAACTGTGCGTTTTGGCTGTGAATATATAATACACCAAAACACAGTCGTTTTGGTTGGAGTCTGTTATAAAGGGAAGGGATGTGTGTGAGAGAGGTCATGAATGTTGAGACCGTTATTTCTCTCTCTCTCTTTTGTTATTCTCTTCTTCCCTTAATCTGAATTCTTCTTCTTCATCTTTACCTCTTTTCTGTTAGTGTTGTTACAAAAATCTCTAGGTTTCAAACAGAAATGTTGCAAGAAATAATCAATCATATATTGTAAAGTTGCATTAAAAATAATAACAATAAAGAACAGATCTAAGTATCTTTATATATATATGTTACTTCATCTAAATCATTATGTTGAACCACTTCAACTAGAATCAGTAATGGTAGCATTTAAACAATACATTCCCGCAGCCATTTTTCCCAGGCCAAAATGCCTAGTGGTGTTGTTTACATCACAGATTTGGTCATAAATCTTGGTGTTATTCAGCAGTAACCTCTTTATAATTCTTCACATCCAAATCTTAAAGGAATTGCCCCAAATGCAGCTTTGTTTCCCTCGATTATGTGTTTTTAAACGAATATCGATCGAAGGAAGAACTTCTGTCTTTCCTGGCTTCTTGTTGTTGTTCTGGTTCTAGACCTGTACAAAGCCAACCTCTCTACTTCAAGACGACTGCATCACGGAGCATGCCACTGCTTGTGCCCAATGCCTTAGCTTTGTCTTCACTTGTTGTGGATCTTCCCCTGGGATATTGAAATTGTAGCATTTATCAAATATAGCAAGCATTAAATTTAAGGAAGAGGTTGCAAATATTGGATTCAAACCCCTGAACTTTCTTAATACCCTCGCTTTAAAGGTAATTGCATTGTGTCACGGATCGTTAGTTCGAGTAATAAGGCGACACTTGCCCCGTGACAATTGCATAAATCAAACTTCTAGCTATGGTGCAATTTAGGCGTTAAAACATTTACCTGGGCTGCAAATTCTCCAATCTTGATCACTCTTGGGACTTCCAAAAGACGATAACCTTAGGGATGATATCGATGACGATCTCCGGCTTTGAGGTGTCGAAACAGGGCTAGGTGAAAGCTGCCGATTTACTGCAAAATAGAGGTCTAAAGCAGGCAATGTGTTGCAAAGCTGTTGGCATGCTTCCTCCTTGAACCCAAATCCGAGCTCAATGCAACCTTTTAGTTCGTTCAAGTCTTCGTCGGTTATCCCATTCGGTTCTGGGATCCTATTTTTCCTTCTTTCCTGACGAAGAATTTGACGTCGCCTCCTCTCCCATGCAATGTCCCTAGAAGTCTCCAACATCGATAATTGCTTGGATAGATATCTCCTATTTTTCATCAACGACGGCATCGTCATCGTCGGTTGCGGTTCGTTGTTGGTGTTTTTACTTCTTTCCGGACCAAGAATCCGATTCCTTCGCTCCCAACCGATGTTTCGAGACGTCTCGAACATCGATAACTGCTTTGATAAACATCTATTGCTTTTCATCACTGGCTTCAGAAGCATATACTGAGGTTCTTCGGTATCGGATTCGTACGATGACGAAGATGACACATCCACCATTGTCTCTCGACACTAATTAACTTAAACCCTAAAAACAAAACAATAAGCTTCGTTGTCTCGTATCTTATCCTTAGAAACTGGAACAAACACAGAAATTTATTGTCTGAAAAAGCCAATGCAAAATGAGGGATGAGGTTGGTTTCTGGATGAACACAATATCTATATATTGCAGAACTTCGGGATTTGTTTATTTTTCGTTTTTTTTCTTTTCTTCTTCTCAAAAACTTTTGATTTGGTTAATGAAACAACACCAACCCAATCCAGTTAATCTAGTTAGGATTTAGAGAACTTTCATGGCAAAACAAAGGGTTAGCATCCGTTAAGGATTTGGTTCGTTATTCCACCATTCATTTATACCTGTCTGTTTTGCAACATCCTCCAACAATCTGTTTATATTTGGTTGAGCTAAAATCGCCATTTTTGGACATTGGACTGTTTGGTAGAGGGGATATTGGCCACACTAAATTCTTGTTAGATTCTTATATATATATATATATATATATATATATGCAAATCTTTTCATGATGATTTAAGGGGAAAAAATCCCTAAAATCACCAGACAGTGAATGAAACATGTATGTTCCCGTGCTTTTTGCTGTTTCTGCAAGTTTTCCACATGCTGATTGTCTGTCGTAAAATATATACGAATGTTATGAGAATATGAACTTCCATATATGTCAAAGAAATAGACTAAATTTGGAGAAATTATTCTATGGATTAGTTAAACCACATCATCCATAGTCCTTAACCACTAAAAAATAGTTAATTAATTTTATATTTTTCATATCATTTTTTTAAAGAGTGAATCTTCAATGTAGTTGGTGATTACATAAAGATTAATTAGGAAAGAAAAAAATGATATGAACAATATAAAATTAGTTGACTAATTTTTAGTGATTAAGGATCATAGATGATGTGGTGGAACTAGTCTGTAGAATAATTTTTCTTAAATCGGATTCATTAATTGATCAAATAAAAAAATATTTATATTATATGAGTTTAATTTTAGATATTTATTTTAGAGTTATAATTACTTTTTACTTAATAAAAAAATTCTATATGTTGATGGTGAGAATTTTTTTATAAGCAAATCTAATTTAGGTTTAATTTAGAGGTTAGGTTGTAGTTAGAGTTTAAATTTTATAATTTTACTTAGTCGGAGAAATATTGATATTAAAGAATTTATCTATATACTATCAATAAATCAAACTTATTTAGTAAGGGCAAAAAAAATATTTTTTTTCTCTTCGAAATCTTTATATCTCGATACATTTACAACAACTGTCGACTATTATTGTACGTTTGTTTTTCAATAATTTTTTGAATGAATTTTGTTATTTATAGTCTTATCTAATAAAAAAATTTATTTTATTTTTTAAAAATGAATTTCATTTCATTTTTGTTCATGATAGATATTATTTTAAAAGGGTTAATTACTGCAGAAGTTACGTTTGTTTGTCCTCAGTATAAATTTAGTCACCGGTTTTAAAAATCAACCAATATAGTCATATATGTTTTCGGGTTATAAATTTATGGTCACTTCGACGTTAAAAGCCGTTAAGGGTTAATGAAAAAATGATTTGGCACAATAATAAAAGGATAAATTACATATATAGTCGCTAAATAATTATTTTACTTAATTTTATCTTTAATTTGATCCTCAAAATTTTAAAATATTATATTTTCATATTTTTTTTAAGATAAAATAAAATCTAAGCAGGTGTGACTTCATGATCCCATCAACTACCCATTGGATATTCCACTCTAAGCAGGTATTTCCAAGATTACCCGTATACAACTACGGCAAAGGTGTCATTTCCTATGAGATCAATGTTCTGCGAACCCGAGGACCGAGAAGAATGCATTGCACTTGCATTCTATTCCGTATCAACTATTCAGGAAGGAGGCATTGCCCCTACACCTTTGGCATTACCACAATCCTTTAATGATTGGCTTTGTCCCTCACCTAGTTCAAAAGGTAAGAGACTGCTTACAGTTACAGAGATCAATTCCCCAAGCTTGACAATCGCACCTGTACTTTCTTTAGACTCAGTAGGGTCGTCGTTAACCCTAAAAAAACTCCTAGATGACATGAACAATTATACTGTTGGTGTCTCAACTTTAGGAGTCGTGTGACAGTTGCCTCTGCTAAGAACTTCTAGCCTATCGCATCTGTTGAACCTGCACATAATGTATCACCTGAAGAGCAAGATAAAGTAATCTTGTAGTTTAGAAAAATAGGCAAAGACATCTTCACCATAAAATATCAATACCCTCTATCAGCTTTCTAAGCTGTTGCTATATGTCTTAGCAGCTTTGAAACCAAACCTGCTTGTGTATGATTGTCTCCTGTTAAAAATCCTTATCATTGATGTTGTCTTGGATCAGTATCATTGATAAGCCACACCCTATTCCAACAGTTTCATTGCAAATTGGGCTGTAAAACAATAGTATGTAGACAAGTTATGTACAACTTTCTACTCGAAAATGCTTCTTGTATTTTAGTATAACGTTTGTATTTGAATGAAAGTTTTTTTGTACGGACTTTGCTAGTTGTTCTTAGCTTTTCAGTGCATCACGCAAACTTTATATGTTGTTCGATCATCATAATTAGAATCAAAATAATTTAACAATAATGTCTTTATTTTAAGATTATTTTTCTCCTCTTAAAATTAGTTCTTCAAGTATTACTCGAGTTCTGCATTCTTTCAATATCGTGTTTACTTGAACACGAACATGAATTTTGGATAAGAAAGAGATTATAGCAGCCGAAAATGACTGCAGATAAATCAAGGGCAAGACAAGAAAGTAGTAGAAAATTTTGTTGGGAAGGATGATATTTAGAGAAAGGGGTTTGTTTGAGAAGATGGTAAAAATATAAAGTTTAAAAATTTTAAGGGCCAAATTAAAAATGAAACAAAAATGAAAGAATAATTTAGGGACTATTTAAGTAGTTTATTATTTTTTTAATATGACATATCAGCTTTCCGTTAAAATTTAACGACAATAAACGTCTTAGTGACCATAAGTTTACAACCCGAAAACGTACGTGACTATATTGTTCGATTTTCAAAATCAATGACCAAATTTGTACCGAGGGTAAACAAACGTAACCTCCGCAGTAATTAACCCATTTTAAAATTACACTGAATTAGATGAATTTTATTAAATAGATCATAAATGACATAATGAATAAAATTATCTAATAATTTCTCCTATCAGTAAAATAAATTTAGCAATTAAAATTGAGCTCGAATCACTTATAACCGATCAAATACGTTCGTCACTCTCGATCATCCATTTCCAACTAATTTTGTCAACAATCAATCACCTGGTTTGAACCAATAACCAAAAATGGAAAGAAAAACATGAAAAACAGTTTGAAGAAAAAATAATAATACAAAAGATAATAAAACCTGCTTCTTTTTTCCTGGTTTGATTCCAATAATCCCAGGAAAAAAAAATAGAAAAAAAAAGGCATTGGCAATGTTTGAGTTTCCATGGGAGAATAGAGATGGATTAGGCTAATCCCATTTTACTTGAAAGAACAAAGAACAGTAGCCTTTTCAGGCGTACAGGAGAACTCTTTATTTCTTCGTTCTTAAGTTTCTTCTAGTTTTCCTTCGTTTTCCTGTACGCCTCCATTGAAGGTTTCTTGCCCTTTTTTTTATATATATTTTTTTTCCTGGGATTTTGGATTCTCTCCATGAAAAATATGAGTTCTTTTGCGATTTCAGTTGTTGGGTTTTCTCTCATTTTCAATGCCGTTGTTGTTTCGATTCAGTCTTTGTCGATTGATTGTGGGGCAAAGGGAGGCAAAGATGAAGATGGAAGAACATGGGTGGAAGATACGGAATATCTGCCTTCATCTGAGAATTCAGTTCAAGTTCAAGCTGGATTTCAAGACCCTTCGCTGCTCTCGACGGTGCCGTATATGAACGCCAGGATATTCAAATCTCCGGCAACCTATAAGTTCTCGATAAAGCCGAAGCAGCGTTACCTTGTTCGGTTCCATTTTTATCCTTCCACTTACCAGAATTTCAACGTCTCCAATTCATACTTCGCCGTGACCGCCGGCGAGGTGAAGTTGCTGAACAATTTCAGTGCGGCGGTTACATGTCAAGCGCTCACACAGGCTTATGTTATTAAGGAGTATTCGTTGGCACCGTCGGAATCCGATACTTTACAAATCACATTCACACCTTCGGATAAATATTCCAACACTTTTGCCTTTGTCAATGGGATCGAACTGATCGAGATGCCGAACTTATTCGGGATGATGAAACTCATCGGTTATGATGATTCGATGGGGGCGGACCTCGTCGACACATCGGCCGAGAACCTGGAGATGATGTTTAGGCTGAATGTTGGTGGACAGTCCATTCCACCAGGTAAAGATGTGGGTGGCTTGTTGAGAAGTTGGTTCTATGATGAGCCTTATCTTTATGGTGCTGCCCTTGGGGTGACACTGAAAGCTGATACGAATCTCAAGATCGATTACCAGAACATTTCGAAATCTTCGGCTCCGGAAGATGTTTACCGGACAGCAAGATCTATGGGGAGAGATAGTGACATGAACTTGAAGTACAACCTTACATGGGAGTTTCATGTTGATCCTAATTTCACATACATTGTTAGGCTGCACTTTTGTGAGTTCCAGTATGACAAACCCAACATGAGAGCTTTCAATATTTACATCAACAATGAGACGGCTCAAGGGGGCGTCGAGTCGGCCGATGTATTCATTTGGGCAAAGGGGAAGGGGGTTCCGGTGTACAAAGATTATGCGGTTATGGTCACTGATGTAGAGGGTGATGAAAATGTTAAGCTTCAATTGACCCCATCGACCGTATTAAAGCCACGGTATTATGATGCTTTCCTCAATGGACTTGAGATTTTCAAGTTAAACGATGGGAACAGGAGTTTGGCCGGGAAAAACCCGGAGCCCTCGGTTATGATGCTTCAAACAGAGAATGAGAAGCAGAAATCATTTACTAAGGCCGAGGATGATTACACCATCCTTGGAGCTACCGGTGGGGCGGCTGCGACGTTTGTGATGGTTGCTCTCTTGGTTTTCTTCTACACCAAGAAAAGAAAAGTCGATGGTACAGAATCGCATACCACGAGTTGGCTACCGGTTTATGGACACTCTAATGTTGGAGGTAGCAAATCGAGCAGTAATCATCTTGCCACACTGGCTCAAGGTCTTTGTCGACACTTCTCGTTAGCCGAAATCAAGCAGGCCACCAAGAACTTTGATGAGTCGAATGTAATCGGTGTCGGAGGGTTTGGTAAGGTGTATAAAGGTGTGATCAGTGGAGGAACACAAGTGGCGGTTAAACGATCGAATCCGTCGTCGGAACAAGGAATCAACGAGTTCCAAACCGAAATCGAGATGCTTTCGAAGTTGAGACATAAGCATTTGGTGTCCTTGATTGGTTTCTGTGAAGATGGTGGCGAAATGTGCTTGGTGTACGATTACATGGCCCGTGGTACATTCAGGGAACACATTTACAACAACAAGAAACCGAATCTGTCATGGAAACAGAGGCTTGAAATCTGTATCGGAGCAGCCAGGGGACTGCATTATCTCCACACCGGAGCCAAATACACGATCATCCACAGGGATGTCAAGACAACAAACATTCTCTTAGACGAGAAATGGGTTGCCAAAGTCTCGGATTTCGGCTTATCGAAAACCGGCCCCGACTTGAACCAAGGCCATGTTAGCACAGTCGTGAAAGGCAGCTTCGGTTACTTAGACCCCGAATACTTCCGACGGCAACAACTAACCGAGAAATCCGACGTTTACTCCTTCGGCGTCGTTCTCTTCGAAGCATTATGTTCACGACCGGCTCTCAATCCCAGTCTTCCGAAAGAACAAGTCAGCCTCGCGGATTGGGCGCTGAGTTGTTACAAAAAAGGAACACTGGACGACATAATCGACCAAGACTTCAAAGACAAAATCGACCCGGAATGTCTACAGAAGTTTTCAGAAACGGCTGTGAAGTGCTTATCCGATCAAGGTATCGACCGTCCTCACATGGGTGATGTATTATGGAACCTGGAGTACGCTCTCCAGTTGCAAGAAACAGCGGACAGTACGAAGTCGAGATCAAGCTCGGGTCGTGAACAAGGAAGCGTCTATTCGACGGACGACGGTAGCGTAGGACACCGGAGAGAATCAAGCGGTCGTAGTGTCGGCAGTGAATTAGAACCTAATGAAAGTAAGGATGAAAGTGTCATCTTCTCTCAACTTGTCAACCCAACAGGGAGATAGAGAGAAAAACTGGTAAAAGCCATTAAAGAGAGGAAATCATAGAACTCAAGCATTACAAAACAAAAACAAAAATCATTTTTTTATTTACTTTAAAGAGAGAGATATTTATTTTGTATTATATATTATACTGAAATCGTATTTTCACAAATATCTAACATGTTAGAAACTTGTGCTAAACCACCCACCTCCACCACACCAAAATCCCCTCCACTTCTACACTCCAAAGGCGCTTCCAAAATCAGCTTGGCTTCCTCATCCGCCTTACAAACAGGCAAAACCACCACACTAGTAGCCTCAGCAACTTCGCCGAACTGCATCCGAACGACAGGAACTGAACCCTTTGTCCCAAATCATCTTCTTTCTCTTCTTCTCCATCTCTGCCACCTTCCAACTCTTTCAAAACCTCGTTTCTAGCACTCTCCGACTCGGACACCTGCAATGCTTGCTTTAAAGCAGTAGTTTTTTGTTCAGACGGATTCCTATGTTCCCTACTTTGTCTATAATACATAAACGACAAACAATCCCCGGGAAGCCTATACTCAAAACTTCCCCAACCTTTATCCATTTGCCTCCTCGGGAAATCCTTCATAGCTCTAGCCAAATCCTGTGCACCTTTAGCATCCAACCTATTCTCGACAATATATCGAACAGCTTCTGCCCTTTGGGAAGAACTCAAAAGCTTAATTCCAACCACGTCATTCGTGGTCCTAACCAACTAGATTTATCTATTTGATTTTTTAAGGTGAATCATCATCTCATTCCTACTGAATAGTTATTAGGTAGTTAATTAAAAATGAATAAACCTGATTACTTGGACTATATATGATGTAAAAAACAAGATTTATAATATAATTTCTTGTTAGAGGGGATCAAAACAGCTAAAAACCCGCTCCGATTGCCATCCCTCGATAGTAACCATATATGTAAACCAATTCAGACCCCTGCTCCGTAAAAACTAATTATGCTAAGCTAAGCTAATTTCTTAAAAAAACAACTTATTTTTATAGAATTATTTAAAAACAAAGCCAGGAAAGGAAACATGCAAATTATGTATCAACCTTACATAGGTGGTTGCCACAGACATGGAGGTGGTGGCGGCGGCATCGGAGGTGGAAGAGGTTTGTACTGAACAGGAGCATTAATCTTGGGTGACGGTGGAGTTAATCGCGGAGTCCTCCTAGACAAAACTTTCAACTCATTCGAGATACCGCGAAAATCAGTCGACTCCGACGAAGGCACGGGAACAGATTCAGCTGCCTTAACCGTGAGATAAAGCTGCGAAAACGTGACGATATATATCAACAGGAAAGCAAGCATGAGGGACTTGACATCCATTTCTGAAGAGCCCTGAGTTTTCTTTTTTGAGTTCAAGGATAATAGCAAGCATGGTTTGTTTACGGCCATATATTTTATTATAATCTATATGTGGGACAGGATAAATAAAAGTTTAGAATAGATACAAAAAATTTATAAAGTTTTAAAATGAATATAAATAAAATTTTAGTCAATAATATAAATAGCTAACAAAAGAATTCGAGTCAACGTTGATGGTTGATCGATCTTAGCTAATCATTTGTTTTCATTTTTTCTCTTTAGAAATACAAGTTCAAGGGTGTCCGTCTTTAATCGTGTTCTCGTTAATACTTTTAATGGATTTATAGTCTAAGATTAAAAATTATGATTAAGGTTTAAAAAATTAAGAATAAATTGATTTCCTAACTTCTCTTAAACGAATCGAATCGAATCGAATCGGACGATGATTCTGGTTCAGATCTGTCCGCCTGAACCGTGAGATTAAGCTCTGAAAACATAATGACGTTTATCAACAATAAAACAAGCAGACAAGACTTAACATCCATTTCTGAAGGCCCTTGGTTTTAACACTAACAAGGAGGCCTCCTCTTTTATAAGTATTTAAAAATATTTTTGTTTAAATATAAATATTAGGGTAAAATACATTAATTGTCATAATTATCTTCAAAAATATAAAATGACCATTAAACTTTCAAAAAGTTATATAACAAATATTAAATTTTAGTTTTTTGATATGTCACTGAACATGTAATTATCGTTGAGTGACATGATAGTTAAAAAAAATTAAATGACAGAATATTTAATTCTCTATATCACACATTCAATCAATTTATTCTTGATTTAACTGTCGTTATTGGTGTCTAAGTTAATTAACTGTGTAAATATTAAGGATGAAATAAACTATTAGATAAATTTTTATAACTATCATATCGTCTAATTAATAACTCAGTGATATTTTTAATAAAAATTAAAATTTAACGTTTATTATATAATTTTGGGAATAGTTTAATAATTTGTGTGTTTTTATTGCTCTTTTAAGCGTCATTCAACGTATTGAAAAACAAATATATTTTTATACGTTGTTGAGGGTTCTGGACAGGCGTAATAGGAGCGACTGCATAGGGTCCCCGAAAAAGAGAACCCTAAATTTCGAAAGATTTTGAAGACGCTATTACGAAAGATGAGTTATAATTGTTAAAACGTTATAATTATTTTTTAAATGCGACAATTGATTATAGAATCTTATTGATTATTATTATTATTATTATTATTACTATTGCTTCGGTAGAACTAGTGAGATTTTGAACGGGCACAATAAAAACGATCACACAGGGGGCCCTAGAAAGGACATTTGCTTTTAAGCGTTACAATTTTATAACTAGCGGAGGTCATGGGCAATTACTTTTAAGTATCATATTTTAATAAATTACACAGGACCCCAAAATCTTTAAATTGCCCTTATTTTTATATTCAATACATTATCATCACCATGCAGCAGCATTCTATTCAAAAGTCTTACAAACTTACAAACAAAGCTATGATAGGAAACATGCATCTTATGTATCAAACTCACATAGGTGGTTACCACAGACATGGAGGTGGTGACAGCGGCGGCGGCGAAGGTCGAGGAGGTTTGTACTGAACAGGAACATTAATCTTGGGTGACGGTGGAGTTAATCGCGGAGTCCTCCTAGACAAAACTTTCAACTCATTCGAGATACCGTGAAAATCATTCGACTCCGGCGAAGGCACCGGAACAGATTCAGCTGCCTTAACTGAGAGATAAAGCTGTGAAAACGCGACGACATTTATCAACAGGAAAGCAAGCATGAAGGACTTGACATCCATTTGTTAAGAGCCCAGACTTTTCTTTTTTCCTTTTTATTTTTCTGGGAAAGCCGAAAGCCCCTGGTTTTAAGTTTAACACTAACGAGGATAATATTTTTTTTCGAGTTCGATTTATTTATAGTATTTGTTCATACAGGGTTTAATTTTTTTAATACAATAAAAAGAAAAAAGATTTATTTTATGAAAAATTCTACACCGGGTGTCGAACATTGTTTAACACCATTAATGATGAATATTGTTAAACATTATTAAATTAATTAATAAAATTTAAAATATCAAATATTTAATATGCAATTAATAAAAGAGTGATAGACTCAACATAGAATTAATAATTATATGTTGAGTCCTGAGATTTTTAAACTTTATTAATTAATTTAATAATATTTAACGGTATTTACTTTAGTGGTGTTTAACAATATTCGACGTCCATCGTAGGCTCATCCTTATTTTATATATAAATAATTAAATACAAACTTTGTTATATTAGGATTTCTTAGGACTCTGTCTCTTTTATATTGTCACCTTGCCGTGATAACTGTGTAAATTAGGTGTGTACTAAATGGGGGGATTTCAAACTTGGCGGCTGAATTTGTCTAAACTACCGAGAAGTTTACTACCCACTGGCCACTACCAAGTGCTTGCCTGCCTACCAGCTACCTACCCCAAATTAACAAGGTTAAAGCTTTGCTCCAAAGTTTACCTATCCCAAATATGTTCACTTAGAGAGATTATATCGATAAATAATTTTAAAGGATTAAATTATTTATAATTATTGACAAACATAAATAAAAAAATAAATTTTACGAGCGTTACCGTATGAACATCAAATATTTATAAAATTAATCATTGAATGTGTTATAAAATAGAAATGTGTCATGAAAGTAAAAAAAAAATACATAAGAGTAGAGAATAACGCATCAAGATGTGCAGTGTTTTTTTTGAATAAGCGCAATAAGAGAGATTACACAGAATTTTTAGAAGAGAAACATAGAATAAAAAAATTAAATTAAATATTTATAAAAAATATAAATATATAATTATGTGTATATATAATACTTAAAACATAAAAAAAGAATGCACTTTTTAGGTGAAAATTGAAAATATTGATTTTTAGATGTTTAATATTTAATTTTTATTGATTAAAAGGATAATCTGATAATATATTTTATTAATATAATTTTTTTCTTTAAAAAAATTATATATCTTTAAATAAATAAATTGTATAGATTTTAAAATCTTTAAAGATAATAATATTTCCGATAAGAGCCTCATTTTGATAATAGTACAATCTCTCAAAATTTTGAACCGTCTCTATAGATGTGTGAAGAAAAAAAACAAAACAAATAAAATTAAATAAAAAAAAGAATGTAAATATGAATCATTGATAGTTAATAACCAATATTAAGATTATTAGTGGATTTAAAATTATTTTTTAAAATAAACACATATAACATATATATTAATATCATATTCAAATTTAATTTATTTATTATTTAATATATTTGGACTCGATTCTTTTAGTTTCACATATGTATTAAAAACTATATTATAAAAAAAAATATTAATGCATTGAATAAAAATATCAACCTTATAATATCTAATACATCACCGTAGTCGTCATTATTATTATATTTTATAGTTTAAAAAATTTACAATACACACGTAACATTGAAACAAACATCGTATCAAAATCCCAAAGGCGGTTCCCACAGACATGGAGGTGGCGGTGATCGCGGAGGTGGTGGCGGAGGTCGAGGAGAAGGAGGAGGGCTTTTGAAGTGAAGAGGAGGATTAATTCTGGGTGGTGGTGGAGTTGGAGATATTCGCCGACTTCTCTTAGATAAAACTTTTAACTCGTTCGAGAAATCATGAAAATGAATCGAATCCGACGGTGATTTGGGTTCAGATCCGGCCGCCTGAACCGTGGGATTAAGCTCAGGAAACGTAACGGCGTTTATCAACAAGAAAACAAGCAGATAAAACTTGACATCCATTTTTGAAGGCCACTGGTTTTAACACAAACAAGGAGGCCTCCTCTTTTATAAGTATTTAAAATATTTTTGTTTAAATTAAATATTAGGGTAAAGTACACTAATAGTTACTAAACTATCTCCAAAAATACAAAGTGGTTATCAAACTTTCAAAAAGTTATAGAACAGGCATCGAATTTTAGTTTTTTATACAGAATGGTCACTGAGAAGGTAATTGTTGTTGTTGTTAAGTGGGTGATATGATAATTAAATATTTAATTCTCTATATTGACACAATTAATCTATTCCTAATTTAGCCCTTATTACATCAAAATCTAAATTGATTAAATATATAAATATTAATGATTAAATATGTTATAAGACAAATTTTTGTAACTACCGCATCTCCTAATTAACGGTCCAATAATTATTTTTGTAAAAAATGAAAATTTAATATCTATTATGTAACTTTTGAAAAATTAGTGATCACTTTATATTTTTTAAGATAGGTTGGTGACCACTTTTGTAATTTGCCCTACATATTAATATATGAATTATTGTATATAAACATTTTTTTTAATTATGGAATTAGTCCATTAGTGTAGTTAAAACTTAAAACCGTGTGCCAATGACTTTTGGAAGACTTTTAGAGGGTAGTTGGGTAATTAATTAATGCAACTACCATATTTAATTAGGGTAAATAAATTTAATAATATGTTTAACTTTGAATAGAATAATAATAGTTTATGTACTTGTATTTTATTATTTTATAGGTTACGGTTAAAATAATTATAATTATAATTAATTATTATATGATCTAATTATTTATAAATATATTAAATATAGGATTATAATTTTAATGATGTTCCATACACATTATAATTTATATATATTCACTTTTAAAAATTAACGTACTCATCCAACAATTGTTAATAAATTAATGCTTATGGTTAAATGTCAAGCCCATGAAGAACATATGGACAAATCTACACAACTATGATGTAAGTCTGACATCAATATTTTGTAAAAAAAAAATAAAACAAACGGCTTTCACTATTATATGTCATTAATTTTTAATATTTTAATAAATATTAAAAAATTTCGGAGAGAGTTATTTCCGATAAAGAGTTTGGTTTTACTTAAACAAGTTTTAGGTTTAAAACGTTGTGTACATAGAAAAACTTTACTGAAAGATTCATTCACCAAAATTAAGTATGTGATGTGATTGATTCGGATTAATCAGGATGAGACCTTAAAAACTAAAAGAGCAATCAATTTTTTTTTGGAGATTTGTTATGTTAATAAATATATTTTAAAATAAATTTAATCATTAGACTCGTTTTAATCAGGATAATTTTAAGAATAGTATGTGAGGGAAAATTGTTTCTCCCGAATTTTATGGGTTAATTATATTTTAAATCTTCATAGTTTTGGAATCATTGTAATTAAGCTTTTTTTTCTGTCCCTTCCAAAATTTTTATGATTTATTATTTTTTAGGATCCTATAATCTAAAATAAATAAAATTAAAATTTGAATTTTTTTTAATTTAATTACTTTTTAAGACCTTTTAATTTTAAAATTTATAAAATTAAGCCTAAATTCTCTTATTTTTAATAATTTAATTATTTTTGAGATCATGTTATTTTAAAATTAATTGGTTTCTTTCCCTTTTAGTTCAATTCTAACCAGTCATTGATTCTAATAAAAACTTTTTAAAAATGCTTTATCGTAAGGATAGAGCGATCAATTAAATTATAACAATTTTTTTTACCATTTTAATTTATCTTTATATATTTTAATATTATAAAATTAAATTTTAAATTTTATACACTAAAAAATATAATTCTAACCCTAAGAAATGAAAAAAAAAATACAATATAATACCAATATAAAAATACAAAACCTTCGTAAAATCTTCCAAATCCATAATAAAAACGCTATACACGAATAATAGATAATTATTACTGTAATTTGTAATTTGTAATTTGTAGTGTTCTTACTGTAATCTTATAATATTTACTTTATCGATGATTATATAAAATTTATTTATTTTTAATTATTTATTAATATAATTTATAATAAATCGTCTTTTTAAAATAGACGTAAAAGATAATTATTACTTTCATACTTCCAATTTTGAGAGTTTTATATAATTTGTATTTTGATAATTTCTCAAGAATTATACTTATAATGGATCATAATTTTTTTGATAAAAAAAATATAATCTAACTGGTATAATATTTATTTCTTATTTTTAAATTTATTTTTTTATGTTCTAAAGTTTTTAAGCAACGTAATATTTTTATTTTTGTTTATTAATAAAACTATTTAATTAATATGTAAAAAAATATTAATGTTTATTGATGTAATTATTATGTTAAACGACTCTTTCCGTTAATTTTGAAAAATAATGATGTTTAAGTTATATTTAGGGAAATAAATGATTTTAAAGTAATTTTAGAGAAATAAACCAACATTTATGGTACATTTGAGACCTTGCCACCAGCAGGTGACGAGGTGTTTAAACCTCGTCATCTGTGTATGGCAAGATCCTTATAGACTGTCAAATTAAACTAAAAACATATTAATTTTAATAATGTATATACACCTCAATCCCAAAAATTCTATAAATTTTAACTTATTTTTTTTAAAATTATTTTAAACTCGTTTATTTTTTTTAAAATATAACCCTACACATCTTTTATCGCATTGACTTCCTCGACTCCACTCCTTGAATATGAACATAATCTTTTCATAAAATCTTACACAAAAACCGAGACGGACGATAATGATATTGTATATAATTTAAACATCTTAATTCGATGTTTGAAACAATAAAAATCAATTAAATTTGACAGAGTAAACGGCTCAATCATGTTGATGTTAAGGCCCAATTAAACGCCAAGACTGAAGCTGTGACATAAACAAAGTTGAAATTCTTTGTAAATAATTTTTATTGACTTCACGGTTTGAATATTAATATTTATAATACAGTAATTAAAAACAGGGTCGGTTGTAAGGAAAGTATTTTAAGCGACCGTCTAAGAAGCCCGGTCAGTCTGAATCTCTTAATTTAATTATTTATATTTTATATTTTATTTTTAATAATTTTTTAAATAAGTTAATTAATTTAGTAATTAAAATTATTATTTTTAGATGGATAAATAAATAAATAAATAAATCTAAAAAAATAATATATTTAAAATATTAAATTAATCGTTTAAACTAATGAGATGAATACATTTTTTTTCAGTGTTATTTTTTGCGTTTAACAGTAAAAATAAATTTTGAATTCTAACTCTAAATTTTAAATTCTAAACTCTACACTAATACTTTAAACTTTAATCTTAAATTATAAGTTTAAACTCTAAACTTAATTTTTTATTGTTGGAGCATAAATAGGGCAAAAAAAATTTATACATAATGAAAAATATATTTTATTATATAAGGGACTATTTTTAATTTTCACTCAAGGTTCCGAAAATCTTTAAAACAACCCTGATTAAAGAGTCAATATTTAATAATTAAAAAAATATTTTAAAATGTTATAAATATATTTATTTATGGTGGATATCCATATATTAAGTTAAACTTTAATGAGCTTTAATATTAGGGTTTAATACCCATTGAAATTAGGGTTTTCATCTTATGCCTATAAATATAGACTTTTGGCATAGCATTGTATACAACCCTACTTTGAGAATATAATAAAATCTCTCTCCCTTTTGTCTCTCATCTTTATTCTTCTATTTTATTCTTGTTCTTTACTTTATTCACAACATAAAACGGATATTAATTAGACCAATCATAGTTGATTAAAAAATATTTTTCACTTGAATAAATTTTAATTTCCTAAAAAAAATAATTCTTCCACTTTTAATAAAATTATTATATATTTCATCCAAGAAAGAAAAAATATACACTCTATACATGTTAAACTTAACCAAACAATCTTGGAGCATTTCTTCCAAATATTAATTGTTTCCCCTTAAAATATATAACAAAAGTAAGATTTTATATTAAAAATTTTAGATATATATTTTGAAGAATAAATACTTTAAATGTATATTTTAATTAAAACTTATATTTTAAATATTTATATTGATAAAAAATTTAAACTTCTTAACATATTTTTTATATAAACCTTTTACAAACTTACAAACCAAAGCTAAAGCTTCATCAATTGTAGATATGTAAGATAGAAACATGCATCTTATGTATCAGACTTTGCTACAGACATGGAGGTGATAATAGTGATGGAAGTGGCGAAAACAACAGTGACGGCGATGGTGGTAGAGAAGGTGACAACGGTAGCAGCGAAGGTGATGGTGGCGACGGAGAAGATCGAGGAGTTCGGGGAGGGAAGAAGTGAATTGGATGATCCATCTTGGGTGATGGTGGAGGTATTGGTTGAGTCTTCTTCCTACATAAAACTTTCAACTCATTCAAGATATCTTGAAAACGAATCGAATCCGACGGCGATACGGGTTGAGACTTGGCTGCCTGAACCGTGAGATGAAGCTCGGAAAACATAACGGACATCAACAGGAAAACAAGCAAGCAAGACTTAAACTCCATGTCCGAAAGCCTATGGTTTTAACACTAACAAGGAGGCAAGCATGCCCTTTTATAAAGTCTCCACCCAAGACTTTATCAAACATATGGAATCCGGCCGGGTTTAATTTGAATTTAAATTAAAAAAATGAATTAAAATTTTCACAATAATAAAGGAAATGCTTAAGAGTATAATAAATCCCTTTTAAAAGAGATTAGGTCTTTAATTTTTTAATAAAATTGAATTAATTATATTATTTAACTAATTTTAACTATTACATTTTGACAGTTTTTCTTTAGATATCCTTCTATGTAATGCATTATAATTTTATATTACAGTATTTATATATATTTTTTAAATAGAATTTTTTTTATATTTTTAGAAATTTAAATTTTTTAAATAAAATAAAATATCTAAAAAAATCAAATAACAATATTATAACACGACGTTCTATACTAATTGATAAAAATTATTAAGTTCAACTGTTAATATTGATGAAAGAATTTAATTAATTCAAGGATTTAATTATGCATAAAAAATTAAAAGCTTATTATTATTTTTTAAATTTCAAAATATTTTACACCCGTAAAAATAATATTTATACATAAAATAAACTTAATTAATTAGACTAAAAAAATTAGTTTAAATCATAAATAAAATGAGCTTTATATAAAAAATTGTGAGCTTGAGCTATGTAGCTTAAGTGGTTAAAGAAATAATTGTTATTATTAAAGGTCACAAATTTGAACACTGATAATATCAACAAAACCGATCTAATTAAAATTAAATTTTAATAATAGAAATTCTATACTAATTATATTTAAATATTCTAATTTTATAAATAATAAAAACTAAATAAATAATTATATAAATTTATTTTATTATCACAACATTATTTTCGTCAAATGTTAACGATTATTGATTGATATAATTTAAATAAATAAATGATCTCATTTAAAAAAATTAAAACTTTAGTTGTCAAAATAGAACTTTCCTATAATTAATTGACCATATAGGAAGTTTACCCGAAAAGAACTGACTCGATTTCATTTTAAAACGACACCGCTTCCTTGGCTAAACGACATCGCCAGTTCCCTCTTTTCCTTTCATCGACGGCATCCCCTTTCTCCATCTTCTCTTTTCTTCCTTCACATCCCATTGACACGAAGAAAATTAGCCGTTGACTTTTCCTCTTCCTTTTGTGTTTTTTATTGTTTGGCTTAGCTAAGAACCCGATTTGTTAGAAACAGAGATAGAGGCTGGGGAAAAAATGGAACAAGGGTTACTCGATGATATTATAAATCGGCTTTTAGAAGTTCGGGGTCGACCGGGGAAACAAGTGCAGCTGTCGGAATCGGAGATCCGACAACTTTGTGGGGTTTCTAAAGAGATTTTCTTACAACAACCTAATTTATTGGAACTTGAAGCACCTATCAAGATTTGTGGTATTATTCAAATCTGTTTTTTTTTAATGCCCAGATTTTTTTTTTGTTTTTCTGATGACCCATATGCTTGTTTTTACTTGTTTTGATGATTTGTTGTGAATTTAAGGTCTTGTTTACGAGAGGTGTTGTTTTCATTTGTAGCTTGATTGAATTTGAAACTTGTTATGATTCTCTTATACCTTCCTGGATTTGCTGTTACCTGATGCTTATTGACGTGTGTCTATTTTTGATTTTGTAGTTTGGGTATTTTGTTTGTGTTTTACATTTTTATTTGCATTAACATGGAATGTAGTAAGTTCATCTTTTAATGGTATGTTGGTTGAGTATCTTCCATGTTTCATGTTGTTGCATCGACTGAACGAATTTGCAGTATGAGTTCAAATCAAATTTGTTAATTCAAAACAAGGATTTGTTTGTGCCTTGGATTTCTGAGTTGTTTTCTGTTGAATTTGTGTTTTTGGAATGGTTGTATATGGGCATGTGGCAAGCAGTGACACTTTAGGCATGCATCTGTTTGTTAAGCCTATGGGTTGTGAATTGCTTAATTTGTTGCTAATTCCGTATCATTGAACGCTGATCTAGTTGGTGTTAATATATGTTCTATACTAATTCCTTGTGACCATATTGTTTGTCTTTCTTCTTTTAGTTTCTTGTTACATTGCATATGTTCCATGTAGAGTGCTGGTTTGTCCTCTCTTTTCAATGATCTATCAGTTTGCCTTATTCCGCTCTTCGTTTTGATTGAGGGAGTTGGGAATTTTTATCATTCTTAGGTGTATGGATATTTTTTGATATTCTATGGAACTGTGTGTCTCATTTTGAATTTCTTGGAGAACTCTCATATTTGTTTCCTTGATAACATAATGTTTTGTTATCCTTTCTGATGTGGTTTAGCTTAACCAACCTGGCTAGGCTTTCACATGATTGTCTTTTGTTGCAATAGCTAATGCTTTGTTACTTCTTTTTTCCCTACAAATTTGATGCATAACAACCTCACTAATCTTTTGATGTTTGATTCCTTGAACATCTAATCTAAAAACGCCACTGATTTGGTTCTCTGTATGTTATAATTTTCTCTAAGTTTAGCATGAACATTTTACAGGAATACCTGATCGGAGAATGGTAATGGATCTGCATTACATATGTTCTCTATCGCACATTAGGGAAACTTTTTACTACGTCTCTGCTGAGATTTCAAACATACAGTGATTGCATTGCTTGTGTTATTAATACGTAATAGCATTTCGGGAAAGCATTTTCATGATATTGTTGTAATCTGAGGCCTTCTTTATGTTTCAAAGTAATTCTTTTTCCTACCTGTAGGGAAGACTTCTAAATCTTCTCTTTGAAATCTGTTTATGACTTCCAGGTGACATCCATGGTCAATATTCTGATCTTTTAAGGCTTTTTGAGTATGGTGGTTTGCCTCCAAATGCCAACTACTTGTTTTTAGGGGATTATGTTGACCGAGGCAAGCAAAGTCTGGAGACAATATGTCTTCTTCTTGCTTACAAGATAAAGTATCCTGAAAATTTTTTCCTCTTGAGGGGTAACCATGAATGTGCTTCCATCAACCGGATATATGGTTTCTATGATGAGTGTAAGAGAAGATTTAATGTTAGGCTTTGGAAGACATTCACGGAATGCTTTAACTGCCTACCGGTGGCAGCACTAATTGATGAGAAGATTCTGTGCATGCATGGAGGCCTTTCTCCTGATCTGAATAATTTGGATCAGATTAGAAATTTACAACGCCCTGCTGATGTGCCAGACACAGGTTTGCTCTGTGATCTTTTGTGGTCAGATCCTTGTAAAGATGTTCGAGGTTGGGGAATGAATGACAGGGGAGTTTCATTTACTTTTGGCCCCGACAAAGTGTCGGAATTTCTACAGAAACATGATCTGGATCTCATTTGCCGTGCCCACCAGGTTTTACTTGTTCCGACAGCTCTCATTGTGTTTAACATTTGGTGTTGAAGAATGTATCAACTGGAGCCAATGCACATTTCATTTGGTGTAGTCGTAGACAGTTATATTCTTGTATTAAGCCTATGTTATTCCATTTTGTGCAACTACTTTTATTCTTAGTGTACAACAGTTCACAAACTTTTGATTTTTCTTTCTTGAAATGTCATACTTTTTTATCTTGTTACGGACACTGTTTCTTCTCAAATTGGTTTTGGCTCCTGTTGATACATTCTGAATTACTCTTATCGACGAAGGATGCAGTTGCCAACTTTTGCTACTGTTTACTATTTTTCTAATATATTATTTTGCAGGTTGTGGAAGATGGCTATGAGTTCTTTGCCGACCGACAACTTGTAACAATATTTTCAGCACCTAATTATTGTGGGGAGTTTGATAATGCTGGAGCCATGATGAGCGTGGACGAGACATTGATGTGCTCCTTTCAAATATTGAAGCCTGCTGATAAGAAGCCAAAGTTTAACTTAGGAAGCACAACCACGGCAAAGCCCGGAAACTCTCCAGCAGGAGTCAAGGTAAATGCTATCATAACTCATAAGTCTTCAATTACATAGTCATCCGATGAAATGTAGGCACTGACAGCATGATTTTGGCATCACTCAGGGTTCTCACATCGTATCTTCCTATATTTTTGTTACCTTACAAGAAATCATTAAATATATATAGCATTCTTGTTAGGAACTATAAAGTATATTTTCTTAGCTTGCATTGTAGTTCTCGTACACACGATCAAATCATATCTATAGTTTGTTAATGAATTCAACTTTTTCATTTAAAATTTATGCTTTTATTTTAATATGTTCCTTTTTTTCAAGTTTGATATCGTCATCAGTTATTAAGGTTTCATTTAGAAACTAGTATTTCGGAATATGGATTTGGATTTTTTTTAAATAGTATAAATCGTGAAACAAAACATATATGAACTTAACATTGATGATATCTCTCAAATTCATAGATTTTTTGGATGCTTATATAGTGGTGAATTTGAAATTCATGTTTTTATACTTTTCAAATATGTAATCATATTGAATCTTAGTTATCATACATGGTGCATGCATTTCATTCTCACTAGTTATATAACAAGTGAAATCCAAAACCAAACTTTCAGATTCAAGTTTTCAAAAGTAAGATGAAGTAAATCGGGAAGTTTTTGAATAAATGATTGTGCTGTTGGCACATAGTGTCATATGCTAGTTTTTTGGCCTGAACATTGGTAGTCAATGAATGATGCGGCGTTGATTGTTTGGTTATTTTGGTACGAGAGAATATAGTTTGTGGACGATAATGGTGTCCATTAGTTTTTCTTGTTTTCCTTTATTCAATTGGAAAAACTAAAAAGCACCCGGACAGATCCTAAATAAGTTGTGACGTGCCATCTTTCGTTGTATTTCTGCAGGGAACACGTGCATCAACTTTTTCAAACTTCCACTAATCGTTTTCTGTTTCCTTGCAGTCATTCCTCGGTACAAATGTATGAAAACCAGCATTTTTCTGGACAAAAGCAAGAGCTGAGATACACGATGAACGCACTGGAATTTGCAGTTAAGAAAAGAAAACTCGAGGTCATTTTGATTTCCAATATAATATGCTAAAAATTGTAAAGAATTGGAAGAGATCAATCATTAGAAACAAATGGAAACATAGATTTGGGTCTTGTTAAGGTAAAAAGAAGGTTGTAATTTCCTTGTCTTCCTGCTTGTACACTAGTGGCGGCCACAGTTGCTGCTATAAAATTATTGTCTTTGTTGGGATTAAGGTTTCACTGATTCTGCTCTGAGATCGTGAAGTGTGTCGGAACAGTTAATGGCTTTGTATTCTTTGGTGATTTCAGGGACAGCATGCTTCATCTTTCTTCTTGTTCTATTTTAAATAATACAATTTGGGTAGTTGAAGATGATGGTGATAAACTAAAAAAAACTGCATTCAAAATGGATGAATTTAGCCTTTAGATTGTTGCATGCTTCTAACTATGTTATATGACATCAAACTCTGTTTTTCTTTTTCCTGTGACAATGAATTAAACCAGACATACTCTGTTGCATTTAAGAATCAGCTATGGGTTCGGACCTGTGATCTGCATATTGTGAAATCTGGTCATAGTTGGGAAAGTTCGAGGACGAGTTGAAGCATATGTTTGAGTTCGAACATGTCGGAGTTGGGAAACAAAAGGGTCATAACAACGGATTCGAACATCACCTTTTTTATTGTAAGATAAAAAGGGTGATGTTTACTATTAGTCACGCTCCTCCCAAATATTTTGATATAATTATATTTGAGGTACCTCTTTATTTAAATGACAGTAACATAAAATATTTATCTCTCTTAATTTTTAGATTTTATTTTTTTTTTAAATATTTGATCTTAATTTTATCCTTAATTATTATTCATTCGATGAAAAACTTCAAACAATCAGGGACGGGATCATACAAAGATCAATCAGTTTCAGTTGTGGAAGAACAATGTGTATGTTATTAACTGTGAAACCCCAACAAAACACGAGAAAAACATGTAAAATAATTTTGATCCAGTGTAGTAAAATTGACGTTTTTGTACTATGACAAACTTGAAGTATAAGATTTTAACTGCTAAACTTATAATCCCCCCCTGTCTTCGACTGTGAAGGTTCCTAATTTTTGTTGCTATTCATGCTTATTAGGATTTGATCTGTATTATTACATCGTATCAATAAGATTATATTAATTATAAAGAAATAATAAAACCACAGTTGTGAACTTAGATGGAAAGATCAATGCCATTACCCAAAACAGAAGCTGGAAAAGATCTAAAGACAATGACTCCATTGACAACAACTTGACCTCGTACTTTCTTACATAAAATAAAGAAAAGGGTGTACTTTTGTTTTTATGGTTTTATGAAAGAAAAGAAGAATGAATACGAAAACAGACAGACAGACAGACCCTCTTGTTAAGGGCTTATCCTACAAGCCTGTGGGTGAAAACTGATAGGTATATGAGCAATTGCTCTGAAGGTTCCTATTAAAACTGAACCACAACACACTTGGTGAAAGATTTACTTTAGGGTTACCATCAACTCTGACACCTCAAATCCAAATATGTCCGACTGTGGGATTTGGACTCTAACCATGGAAAAGATTCGATAAGATCGATACTAATTAAACTTTGATTTATAGTTTTATCAAATACGAAATTTAAATTGAGTTTAATTAAATTTGAACAATGGAGTAGTCTGGTTTACGCCTATTTTTATCACTATTTAAAACTCTTAGGCCTTCCACCTTCTCCTTCCTCTTACTATATCCACATTGTTCAATTTCATTTTTCTTTTCTTAGATATCTTTCTGGGGAAAAGGAGAGAAAATCAGATTTTACCAATATTTTCTTTCCCCAAAAGGAAAATAAAACAAACCCTTTTTTGTTTAAAGGAAACCATGCAAGAGTTTGCGTTTAATCCGTCTTTCAAGTGAAACCCTAAAAAGAAGATCATCAAAAGACACCAAGAAGAAGAAGAAGAAGAAGCTGTCTGAAAATGGAAATGATTTCCCCGGAAAGCAACCAACATATAATCTATCCGAGTCCCATAGTTACCAGCAGCACTGCAACAGTAACTGCGCCGCCTCCGACCACTCCAAGTCGCTACGAGAACCAAAAGCGTAGAGATTGGAACACATTTTGTCAATACCTGAGAAACCACAGGCCTCCATTGTCACTTTCAACGTGTAGCGGAGCTCATGTCCTCGAGTTCCTTAGGTACCTCGATCAATTCGGCAAGACCAAAGTCCATAACCAGACTTGCCCTTTCTTCGGCCTCTCCAACCCCCCCGGTCCTTGCCCTTGTCCCCTTAGACAAGCATGGGGTAGCCTCGATGCACTCATCGGACGACTCCGGGCTGCTTACGAGGAGCATGGAGGCGTACCGGAAAGGAACCCATTCGGAGCTCGAGTTGTTAGGGTTTTCTTAAGGGAGGTTAAGGAGTTTCAGGCCAAAGCAAGAGGAGTTAGCTACGAGAAGAAGAGAAAGAAAGGTAAGCAGAATGTTGTTTCATTGCCGTCGGCTCAACCACCGGCGACACTCGCCGATGCCAGTGCTGAAAATAAGTAGCAACCTAAAGTCTAAAGATATTTAATAATAAATCTTAATTAAAATCAAACAACATTAATTTTAGACTACAAAGAAGAATGCAGACAATATACAAATCCAAGAATCCTTCCTCGTTCCTTTGTTTTAATGTCGGTAATTGCCATTGGTCTGTATGGGATTTGGGTATTTACAATTAAGTTTGAGCCGTACAGTCTCTGTAATTTTTCGTTGGCCTCACAATAAGATAAGTTTGCTTTGCTTTGTTAAATGATGTTGGGTAATGAGGATTCAAATATTTACCTATGTTTTTTTTAATCGAAACTGATATAAGATTATTACATTAAGTAGAGGTTATTGTTATGGGGTCATTACATTTACCCTCTTACAACTCTTTCATTTCTTTGCTTATTTCGTTTTCGCGAGTTATAAAATTTTAAGGGTTTTATTTAGAGACTCATTTAGGCGAGTCAAGACCTAAGGTTATACGGTTTTGTTAGAACGATTCTAAACCCGTAACACTATCATATTGTAAGTGTTTAATTTATTTATTTTCTCTTTTTAACAGAAAATTTAATGTAATTGAGATAAAAGTTCTCTTTTCGGTATTTCGATTTATGTTTTGCAATAAAAAAAAAAGTTTGAGGTTTACAATCAAAATTTTAAGATTATGGTTTAGTAAATTTGGGATAGTATATATTTTAGGAATTAGAGTTTAGATTTAAAATTTCAAATTGAAACTTAAAATTCATTTTTTAGTATTAGGGTACCGGAAATAAATAGAAAATTTTTGTTATAAGATCCTTTCATTTAAGTTTTAAAATTTTTAGGTAGGGATAACTAAACTTTAATTTATATATAATTAATTATAAAATATTACCTGATTTAAATGTAACTTTCATAAAAATATAATTAAATAATACAATTAGTCCTACTTATTTACAAGTAACAATTGATAAAACCTTTATCATAAATACTAATTCAAAAGTAACTCATTTAATTCAAGAGACCCAGCTCGAAATTACAAGCATATTTATTATTTTATTGTATGCTAACTTAAAAAACTTTATAAATCAATCCATGTGATAAATATTTAACTTAATTATTATTAATGATAGACGAAGTTAACATTTAAAATTGAAGAAAAATTAAAAAAATATTAAATTTTACATAAAAAGACAAAGATCTATATTAATGTTTATTTATAGTTTGTGTTGCTTATTGGGAAAAGATCTAGGAATAAATATATATTAATTATTTAAGTCTTTTTTTAATGTTTATTTTTCATGTGTTTAATTCAAGATTATAAAACTATTTATACTTGGAAAAGGAAGATGGCATTGAAGACTGTATAGTTGACACGTGGACTCCAATTGTGGATAGAAAATTAGAAATTTGCCTTTCCCGTATTTATACTTGATTAAAAATAGGATTAAAATTAAGATTTAATGTTAAGATTTAGTTAGGATTAGATGTTTGATTAAATCGAGTTTAGTTAAGTTTATTAAAATTATAAGTTATTTGAGTTTATAGGGTTTATTTTATGATTTAAATTTTATTTAAAATTTTGAATTGGATTTATAAAATTTAAGTCGAATCTAGTTGATTTTATGAATTTTTTTTCTAAATTTAATAATAATTATTTAAATCAAATCGAGTTAAATAATTCGGTTTTTCGAGTTCAATTAAAATTTATCCATCTCTAAATTTAGCATTATGGTAACAAAATTAAGGTTAAGACTTATAATCTAATTTTTTTAGTATAAGTATAGGAAAAGAAACTAAAATGAAGCGAAAAATTTTTGTTCTTAATTTATCATAATCGACTTAAACTTTTTTCACCGTATCACTCATAATTATTATAAATAAAAATCACTTGATTTAAATTAATAATATATATATATATATATATATATATAATACAACCTTATAATAACCTTAACCTCACAAAATTATTCAAAGAAAATATCATTTATTCTAATCCTTTTGTTTCTTGTTATTTTTTTTAAATAAACATTTACTAATATTTTTCATATCATTTCTAGAAATATAACATTTTGATGTTTAACATTCAAATATATTAATGGTATAAAAAATAATGAAATATTAAATATGTTTTATTAAAATTATAATACGATAAAAATAATTCGTGATATAATATTTAGCCACGAACATGAGAGATTATATCATAAACCCTTTCTACTACGTTATTTATGGTTCATACAATCAGGTTCATTCATCTTTAAATAATTCCTGATAATACTTACTCATTAATTACATGTAAGAAAAAGGTGATGATTCATCTTAAAAAAATATGAAATGAATGAATCTGATTGATTAAGATCACAGATGATGTGGTGAAAATGATTCATAATATAATTTCTCTCGCGACAACTTAATTTTACCACGTGTCCAATTTCTGATTCCCGATATTAGTCACGTACTTTGATCTGAACCGTCAGATGCTGCCAATCGGACCGTGAGAGGTGAGTGCTTCGGCTGCTTGCTTTGTCATCCGTCGGATGTTGCCTACATGTGCCTTGTAGGAAAACTAACATTCTGGTTGTGAAAAAAAAAAAATCGATAAGACAATGCTTTTAAGTCTTCATTTTTCTTAAAAGACTCAATATCCCACATATTTTCGGGTACAAATATGTCAATATGGCCCTTTAAGAATACATTCGTGTTTGAATAGATTTGTATCAATATTTATTTTTAGTCCGAATAATATAAATTATAATTTCAGTTAGAAATAGTGCGGGTTTTGGACAAGGACAATAAAAATACTGTACAGAGCTTTTGAAAAATAAAGGTTTTAAAATTTTGATAAACTATATTCATTAGATGATGTTAATCTCGAAATTCATTTTAGAAGTTTTGAAAATACTCTTAAGAAATATGAGTTATAATTATTAATATGTTATAATTGTTTCCTAAATGTGACGATTGAGTATAGAATCTTATTGATTATTCTATACTATTGTTTTTTTAGAATTAACGAGGTTTTAGACTACTGCAATAGAAATAACCGTACAAAGACCCTTAAAAAGGATAATTAATTTTAAGGGTTAGAACTAACTAGTAATACAAAAAAGTTTTAAAATGATTTAAATTTATAGAATGGAGTTAAAACAAGTTTATCTTAAAGACATGCATTAATGGAGATCCGAACAAAAAACCAATGTCTAAATAATATCAGAAAAAAGTTAAAAACTTTTTTTATAAGGCCATGATGATAAACATACACCATCCTAGTAGACATGTATTTACAACATCCTTCACTCATTCTTATTTGTTACATTGAAGTAGAAAATGGTTGGGTTCAGAATCACAACTTAAGAACAGACAGTCCATTGCCTGGTTTGTTCACATATGTCTTGAGATACTGAGGTATGGTGGTTCCCTTGTACAAAGCTGGATTATGTGGGGACAACAGTTGTTCAATGGGGCCATAAACCTTGTCCGATGGCTGCAAATCAGTGGTGAACAAGCATGCCAAGGACATCCTCGGTCCAACATTCTTCGCCAAAACTCTGTGATCAGCACTCTTGAACTTGTCATTAGACACCAGCTGCATTACAACATCGAAAAAAATATTTCAACTCGATTCGAATTCGATATTTAGAACTTAATCGGATGGTTTTCGGTACCTGCAACAGATCTCCAATGTTGATGGTGAGAGCTCCTTCCATGGGAGGTACATCAACCCAGTAACCACGGTGAAGAACTTGAAGCCCTTCGATTTGATTTTGTAGAAGGATAGTGAAGAAGTCGGGATCACGGTGTCGCATAAGTCCTAAGGTCCGGTCGGGTTCGGGACATGCCGGATAATATTGACAGTGAAAGGCATACCCTTCCGAGCAACCTATATCTTTGAGGTGGTCGGGATCCAAACCCAGTGCCTCCGACAGCAACCCTAATATAATCTCCCCTAACCTTCGGACATGCTTCGAGTACTCCATAAATATATCTCTGCATATTTCAAGTCCATATGTGAAAATACCATCACAAAATCATGTGTAGAAAATTCAAAAGAAATAAATAGCGATCTGTAATCGTAATAACGGTCGGTTCGAGAATGTTATAACGATAATATCGACGTCCAAAATTGTTAATAGCATAAATAACAGTGAAATTTGAAATCACACTAATAACGATTGATAATGGTCGTTTTTTAACTGTTATGATCAATAATGACAATAACGATACCATTATTTTAAAAACTCTAAGAAAAATAAAAATCATCCGTCAAAATTTTAAAAATTTAGACGAAATTTATAATAAATCGTGCAAATTTAAAAAATTCATATCTACGACACCTGCAATGACCACAATAACAACATTATATCTACAACCATAATAAATACGACACAACCAAAATTAATATCTACATCGATAATAAATACAACACAATCGAAAATGCTTTGGGGATTTTTTAAAAAAAATCTCTGCTGTGTTTACCTGCAAACAGAGGGATACTGGTCCGGCACAGGATTCGGAGCCATTACACAAGCCAAAGTGTCTCTCCATCCCACGCCTTTATTCTGAAGCAAGTAGTTAGTGTAATACCTAACGGCGCCGTTTCGCGCGTAATACGTCATCTTCGCCTCCCTGGGCTGTTCGTTGAACCTCTTAACGCCGTCGAGGGCTTCCTTCAACACTTGTTGTGGGATCCCATGGTTGATGACCTGGAAGAATCCCCACTCCTCCGACGCCGATCTCATCTTTTCCACGATTCCTTTGTGTTCGTCGGGATCTAAAATATCTTTCAGATCTATGATGGGAAACTGGAAATCGGTATGTAAATGAAGATCCGTCATCGTTGGATGATCGTGGATAACTTCCTGCGACACGAAGAAAAATGGAGGAAGTTTATCTATGCCGGCGTCGACGAGGCCTTGAATGCCGGCTTTTGTGTTCTCTAAGGCCTTCACCGCTTTCGCTACGTCGTCAACTTCTTCTAGAGTTGAGATTTCCGCCATGATTCCCTGAGCTAAAGTGTGTGAAAGAGACAAATATATATGCCTTGAAAGTTACCAATCTACTGCACGTTGAAACACAGGTGAAGGAACTCGATAAAAAAAATTATTAGATAAATTATGTTAATAATATCGACTAAATTAAATAGATCACGGATAACATAACGAACAATATTTATCTAATAATTTTTTTAATAAACTGATGTTATATTTTTTAATATTTTAGTAATATTATATATAATATATATTTATTAATTTTAACCTACATACACGTAGTATAAATAAATTTTCTAAATTTAAATCTTTTAAAAGTTATAATATTTTTTAGTAATATCTTTTCAATTAGAACTACTTGGCAGGTTTAATTAGTATAAATTATTTGGCGTTGTATTATTGAGTATTTTTTAGTATTTGATTATGAAAAAATACAAAATGTAGTCTTTCTTATCATTCAAATTAAAATTTTATAAATTTGATTAAAAATAAATTTTAAATTATAAAATAGAACAACTTGTATTAATTATTTTAAATCAGACGCAAGACATTTGTCATTTTATTATAGTCATTTCAACAACTTGTATTAATTATTTTAAACCGGACGTAAGATATTGTTTTGTATTTCTTTGGTTCATAAACAATTCGTATTATTCTGCAGGCCATTTTTAGTTTAATCAGTTTTCACCTAATTTTTGTCTTATATTCTCTACATTTTATAATTTGTATACGAATATTATCAATATTGTTGTCAGATTTATACGTTTTTTAAATCGTTAGATGACTGAAACGAATAACTTAGGTTATTTTTTTTATATTTTTTTTCCTTAAGTGATAATCTTTACGTAACTATTTATTAATTTGAGTCATCTGTTTCAATCATACAACGATCCAAAAATACATTTTAATATCATGTAAATACATGTTATAAACATTATAAAATATTTTTCCAAACAAACACTTAATTTTTATTTTTATTCACGTTTAAGTACAAATAAAATAACTTTCAATATCATGTAAATTGAACTCGATTTGAACATTTCAAATATCATCAATACTGTGTCCATGGTGTGTGTGCCCGTTATTAAAAGACAAAGAAAATTAAACAGATACTAACTTGTAATCACACCAATATATTTAAAAAAAATATCAATATCATATAATTGAACTCATTCGAATATTTCAAAAGTTGTTAAGGTAAAATGTCTCAGGTTTGAGAACAAATTTCCAAGAATAATCTCTTGGTCTTAAAAAGATGTGTAAACCATTTGAAGCCTATAACCAACCCAGTAACTTATAATTTGCCATTGAAGAAACAGAGATTCTCAGGTAAAATGTAAGGTAAAGTCCATGAATATGATTGAATGGTAGGAGAATTTACAGACTAACCCGAACGTGCTGGCCGTTTCTGGTCTCGGCAAAACTTACTTCCACAACTGCATTTGAATGCCTTAATTGGGTGCTCATGATCACTGAAGTCTATCCCATAGTCCTGCATTTATGTCGATGAATAAGGAAAAAGGAAATAAATATATCTTCTGTGTTCTAAACCGATAATCAAGTCATGTTGTTCGAACTTAAGTGTGGTTATTCGATGCATGAAGGTACTCAATACGTGTATTTAGGAGGATCGTATTCGTATCTTAATATCAGTATCTATATATGTTTCAACCGCACATTCGACGTGAGTGTCGGACATGATATATTAGGAAAAAATGAAGACCTTAATGCATTTGGAGGGCTTTTTGAAATGCTATAGACTGCATTTATGTCAATGCTTAGTAAAAAGGACATAAACATATCTTCACCAAATTTCTAAACTTCTAACTAGTGATGCTGTGAGTATAAGATGTCTGTATGTGTATTCGATGCGTATATTCATTTTTTTTCTAAACTTCTAACCACATTTTCGACATGAGAGTCGGACATGATATTTTTACAAAAAATAAGACTTTAGCTTACCCATGTTAGCTCTTCTGAAGCTTTCACATCTCTGGTTGTAAAAAGGGCAAGCTATTCATAGAAACACAGTAAATATATAAATAACTTGCCACTTCAAATGCAGTTCTTTGATCATAGCCTTAACAGAAAATTTGTTACCGGTTCGATTCATACATGATAATAATGGCGATCAGGGGTTTCCACTTCAACTGGAATGTCAATCAAGCTTGCATCAAAGCATCTGAAACATTAAATGATAAACATTATGATGACTGTTGGAAGAGATTTACTGCACTGTTAAGAATATGATAAAACATGAAAGACAGCTAAAAAGTAACCCTGACATACTGCAAATGTTTGAAAGTTTGAAGTACAAGAACATGTAACATTAAGCATTGTGTTTCAGGATAATTTAAACATGTTTTTAATTTACAGCAATATATAATTCTCTGGCCATTGGTCTGGCCTGATGGTTTGCATGGCTAGGTTCAGAGTGCCCAGAATCTCATTCTCATGTTCAAGGGCTAGTATTAGGGAAGAGTGAGCATGAAGCAATGACAAAGCAGCAGTGAATTATTCAAAGCCGAAAACATAAATACGACCAAGGTTAAGAAATTGAGTTTTCAAGGACTATTGATTTAAAATGTCATAACACCAGCTATGTAATAAAGAACATTTTCAGGTTTTTGGGCAATGTTTCTCACATGGCAACCTGCAAGATAATTGCTACATAATAATAATGTAACCGATCCGAACAATAAATGCCATAACATATTCCTTTCTTCTAGCAATACAAGAAAGGAAACAAGGCCAAGATTGCCATAATGCTGAAGAATGTATATTTTATTTCAGGTAAATAAAATTACCTATGATTAATAAACCTGGCAACATTACCACAGACGGTCGCATCCAGACAGAGTGCTTCTTCATCCTTCAAAATTTTCTCTGAGCCCCAGTCAGCATCAAGTGTAACAGGATATGTATGTCTCTCATTGCCACTACCTTTCGAGTTCCGTTCAAACAACTCGGTGTTGGTCAAGATCTCTCCAACATATTCACAAACAAAGGTTCCTTTTGGCAAGTCCTGGAGTGTCTTGACACCCCAACCTTTTCCTTCACGAGTCCAGAACACCTAAAGTGCAAATCATGGAATAGCTTTTCAGTTAGCAACGGTAATGCACCATAAGTTAAAGCCGATGAAAGACATTAATGGCATATAAGAAGGGCAACCTCTAAAAGCTAATTGAAGCCATTTTGTAGAGTTGCATTTCTACATATGAAACAGAAATAAAAAAAATGAATGCATACAAGACATTTCCATTTAGGGAAGAAGCATATTGCTGCATAACGAACTATAGAAGGAGCCTGCCGAATTTTACCTGCAATTTGCATGTAATACCTCTCTGTACAACCCTATTTCCACACTGCATGTTACATCCACATTTTATCCAACATTCTTTAATAAATTTCCTGACCAAGTGACCCTTGCATTTTTCAGGCTTCAACCTCTCTAAAGGACAAACCAGACAATAAACAAAGTGGTCCTCCTGAGGCTCCAGTTTCATAGACATACAAGCTTTCAGAAATTCTTCTCTTAGTTGACCCTCTGCTGTGTAAGCAAACTCCCCACTAGTTTCTTGAGCACATGCACATGGTATCGGTACTGAAAGACAGTCTCCTGAGCAACCCGAACAACAATCTTCATCTGCTAGCCGAGCCAATGAGATATGCACATAAGCAGCTTGATATATTATGTTATCTCGCATGTAGGTAAATTTTGGCAGTTCTTTCTTTCCAGTTACATCTACCAATGAAATTGGCACATTTTCTGTGCCCTTAGTTATGTCAGAAATGATTTGAATGGGCCTTTTCTTCTCACAAGTAACAGGTTGCGGCTGAGGTTTTTTACATGAATTCGAACAACCAGAAGAACTTGAATCTTTCTTGTTCAAAAAGTTACCCCCTTGTTGAAGGCTTACAATATGCTTCTTGTTCTCTTTAGGAGATGAAACTTCACTTGCACTGCCCTTTGTAGATGAAGCCTGATCTTCCAGATCTCGCAAGCATACTCGTTTAGGCAATCTGCAAGACTCACCATTCTCCACAACGGTATTTTCCCAGTCACCATTACACTATAAAAAATGTTTAACAGATTAGAACAATATTGTCATCTATCATGTCACTGCTTGACAAACAAAACAGGAATAGTATGATATGGCCACAAAATGTATAAACAGCTAAGTAATGGAATAGAACATTGTGCCAAAAAAGGAAAGAAAAAAAGAAGCATAAAGCACTTTATCTTCCTTGTTAAAAAAGGTAACCTCTTGTTGAAGGCTTACAATGCGCTTGGTGTTCTCTTTAGAAGATGAAACTTGGCTTGCGCCGCCCTTTGTAGATGAAACCTGATCTTCCTGATCTCGCAAGGATAACCGTTTAGGCAATCTGCTAGACTCACCATGATCCACAACGGCATTTTCACTGCCATTTTTTCCCTATAAAAATGTTTAAAGGATTAGAAAACCAACACTGTCTTCTATCATGTCATTGCTAGACCAACAAAACAGGAAAAGTATGATATGGCCACAAAATGTATAAACAGCTAAGTAATGGGACAGAATATTGCACCAAGGAGGGGGGAGGTAAGTACATTATCTTCCTTGAGCTCAAAATACGCATCGATAAGTGCCCGATAGTCTTCTGCCTCAATCGGTTCCCAATTGTTATCAAACAATTTCAGGAGGTGTTTAAGCACCAATTTCACCTCTTCATCAGGAAGGTTTAAAGCTCTTGTAGCATTAAAGGCCTTGCCAGCTCTTTCTCTTCCAGACATCACCAAAGATTAAAGGAAAGCTTTTGAATCGATAATCAACCGTTTCCTTCTCTTTCACTTATCTTCTATTATATAGCCACCAGCAGTTGAGATTGCAAGATTAACTAAATAAAAACAAAATTACTTGTTAAGAGTAGAACTTCAAAGAAAATAGTAAAATCCAATCAAGTACACATGCATGCAGTTATATGAACACAAGTCATTTAACTGAAATAACCAGATGATACATCTAAATCAAACAAAGTGATGTAATATATAAATATGTCTAAAGTTTCATTCGAGTTTCCACATGAACCAAAGGAATCCCTTTCTTAAAATCCACTCATTGATTACTACTTAGACTTGGTATGGTAAGCAAGATAACATTTTTAAAAACAATGTAAAATAATCAAGCTATAACTAAACTAAGAACATTAGACTGAAAAACTGTTCAGGTCGGTGATGAATGATATCTTGGCGGCTAAGGTATCAAAAACTCTCACTCAATCTAAAATTTTGAAATCTAACACATAATATTCCCCAAAAGGAAAACCTAAATAAGAATAAAACAAAAACAAAATCTCATCTTTGCGTTTATGTTCTAAACAACCAAGATAATTCATCTCGAATAACATACATCGAAAGGGAAGAAAAGAAACAAAAAACAAATCTTTTAACCAAATCACACAGCAAAAAGCCACTCAACCATAGCACTCAACCCCAAAACGAAAAGACTCTTTTTCCTGTTTGTTTAGCAAGAGAATGCAAGTATATATATAAAAAAATTGTAGCTTTGTACGCCAACGTTTTCACTTAAACCGGTCATAACAAAGCATAACCTTTGAAAAAAGCACGACCAGAAAGCATTGCTAGTAGAACACGGAAAACGAATCAATAAAGAGAGGGAAACGGGAAGAAGAAGAAGAAGAAGAAGAAGCGTCACTCACTCAGAGCAGAGAAAATTGGGGTTTGGTCATTGGTTTGTAGATGATATAAAATAGAATCAGTGTAAAAGGCTGCTCTGTTTTTTAGCCAAAGTGTTTTTCATGTACGGATAGGTAGCGACATATCGGGTCGGGTTGAATTTTGACCCGACATTATCATACTTGAATAAGGTCTCGCCTCGAGGAAGAATTTCATTTACTTTTCATCCTGTGATTAAGATTTAAAAAATAGGATTAAAATATATTTTATATTTTTTTTAAATAAGGTTATAATTTAATTTTTTTAATATAAGATATAAAAGAATATAATTAGAATACATAATTTTTTTTATTTATAAGGATTTGAATTGAGGTGAAATTAAAGTATTAGGAGGATAATCGTGGCCTAATCGAAGTATTTTTTATATAATAATTGTATTTTTAAAATTATATCTTAAATTAATATATGTAATTGAAACGTCGTGATTTTTAATTATTATAGTAGTACTTAAATTTGTGATTTAATGCCAGTTTTGACGGGAAAAAATTTTAATTATCATAAATAAATCGAAACTAAAGAAGAAGAAAAACTACGAATATGCTCTCTATTTCTCCTCCGAAAATCTCGGAGGTTGATAGCCCTGGAAACCCTAATACCTCGTCCGGTGGTGGATCGACGGAGAGGCCACTTAATCAATACACCAAATCTTAATTCAAAATTGGCAACTGAAACGACACTAACTGAGAAAATTCCACTGTCAAACGACACTGTAATCTTACAAAAAGGAACCTTCTTTCTTGTTCAAATTCCTCACGCTCATTAACGTTTAAATTCAGTGTAATTCAATCTGAAAGAAATAAAAATCGGAAATAACTTTGATTTCTCGAGGAAAGATTTGATGATATGGAACTCCTAAAATCCTGGCTCCTATTTCTGTTCCTAATGATTATCATCCAATCTGAGGCGTTGTCTGGGGTTAAAGCTCAAACTTCAAAGGGTGAAGCTTATGTGACATTGCTTTACGGAGATGAGTTCCTATTGGGGTTTGGGTTTTGGGGAAATCGATAAAGAACACCGGGTCATCTAAAGACATGGTTGTTTTGGTCTCTGATGGCGTCTCTGATTATGCCAAGAAATTTCTCAAGGTAAAATTTTGGTGATTCGTTTCGTTTTCTGTTTGTTTCCTAAGAGAAATTATTACCTCAAAGCTAAATGCTTCACGTTTTTCTGAAAGAAGAAATAAAATCACTTCCTTTTCATTTCTGTTTATTGAAACTTGTAAGCTATATAATTAATGCTCTGTTAGCTAAAACCACTTCCTTTACATTTCTAGTTCTGGAAAGTTGTAAGCTATATAATTAATGCTCTTTAATTTGTTAGTTATTTATGATACTTTGTTTCAACTTTTTGTTTTTCCTTGGTGGATAGATGATTGGCCAGGCTGATGGGTGGATAGTGGAGAAGATAAGTTTATTGGAGAATCCAAATCAAGTTCGGCCAAAGAGGTTTTGGGGTGTTTACAATTACACCAAATTGAAAGTTTTTAATGAGTAACTACAAGAAAGGTAAACAAATCCTTTTTTGGTTTCTTTATTGTTCATTTATCTATTGAATAGAGAACATATATAGGTAGGATTAGAGATGGATATAGTAGGGTTTAGCTTATACTTGGCCTACTATCTGTGCATAAGCTTTACAGATGGTAAATCTATGTTACCTGAACTCGGCATTTTCCTTGAGTATATGAGTCCACCCATATTCAAATATGGGTATGGATGGGTGGGAGTAAAATCCTTGCAAAATATGAAAAGTTAAAAAAATGTTTAGCATACATCAGTCTGATACATACTGACACAGTGATGATGCGCCTTAGCTCGAATGCTTGGTAGCATTTCTTCTTGATGCGGATACTATAGTAGTCAAAAGCATCGAAGATCTCTTTAAATGTGAGAAATTCTGTGCGAATTTGAAGCATTCTGAGAGGTTGAATTCAGGAGTCATGGTAGTGGAACCATCTGAAGCTGTTTTCAATGACATGATAGCCAAAGTTAAACTTTGCCTTCTTATACTGGAGGGGATCAAGGTTTTCTGAATTCTTATTACTCTGATTTTCCAAATGCACACGTCTTTGATCCTAATATGCCTCCGGACATGTTGAAATCCCGACCTGCTCCTAAGATGGAGCGTCTCTCCACCCTGTATAATGCAGATGTCGGTCCTTACATGCTTGCCAACAAGGTACCACTACATATATCAACGCTAGTATCATGTTCTAAACTTTATGTCATGCGTTTATGCTGTTGTTAGTCTTGTTTCACATGTTACATGTTGTATTATTAAAATTAACAAAGAGATAATTTTTGGTTTCACTGGTAAAAATAGTAGAATAAATCTTCCTTTAAAAAGATTTAAAGAGAAACTTGGATAGCTTCAATCATTCATTAATTTTAACAGGAGAAGAAAATAGATTTTCAACTATTAGTCAATCTTTGCCTTGTACTTGAGCAGTTGAGATTCACAATATGCTAAATATAGAATATGGTTGATTTTTTTGGTTTCCCTCTCGGTTTCCCATGGCAAAACCTTGACTAATCTGGACCGACCCGTGTCGCACATCTAGTTTTTCTTGTTTTTAGATCACAAGGGGGTTAGAATCATTAGATCATGTATAAATCACCATTTTAATTATGCATTATGATGACAAACTTTTGAAGACTTTGTCTTGATTTAGATCACGAAGGGATTTGTTTTGATTCTTTTCTTTGGTTGTCAGGGGGCTATACCATGATGAATCTTATATACTTCTGAAAAAGGAAACCGAGTTCTGGTGTTACGTACTATATTTTTTATTTTGTGGTTAAGTGTCCTTACCACTTCATGCATTATTGTGCAGTGGATGGTAGATGAGAGTGAACTTCGTGTTATTCACTATACTCTTGGTCCTCTTAAACCTTGGGATTGGTGGACATCTTGGCTCTTAAAACCAGTGATGTCTGGCCGGTATTATCGGACTTCTTCAAAATTTGCATGAAAAGCTTCCATGTATGCCCAATTCTTTTTGCAAATTGGGATAAATGTCAAATGATTTGTTTGCCAATGCCACAGAATGTTAGGGAACAGCTTGTAGAATCACTTCCTGGAACTGGTAGAGGCAAAAATCCGCATGACGAGCTTCTGGTCAAACTCCTCTTTGTTTTACCTTTCTTTGCTCTACTTTTTTGTTACTATCATTCTTTCCTTCAGGTTAGTGACGGTCGATGTCGCTTCTTCTGAAATCAATTCCTATATGCTTGGTGTCCCATTCTCAAACCATATTACTTTCTGGTGCAGAAAAGGGTTTCAATTTGCAGAACTTCTTTAGGCAATCAGATCAGACACCTCTACTACATAATCAGGTCAAGCAGAATAACTGCTAACACAGGTGTTTCTTCATCTTCCACCATCAACTCAAACAATCAGGTTAGTTCCTTTCGTCATCTTTTAAGCTGAATTGTTTCGAGCTTGATTAAATCTTGTCACCCTCTTTGTCTACTGAAATTCGATGTGCAGTTATTAATTTACTCACTTCTATTATTTGATTTTGGTGTGATCCAGTTTCCTAACAGCAGAGAGACCAAGGTGCCACACTACCTTGGCAGGATTTCAATTTTCGTTTGTTTTCTGGCTACTGTGGTGTCCCTTGGAATTGGTATGGCAATCGTGCCTCGACAAGTGATGCCATGGACTGGTTTGCTTTTGATGTATGAGTGGACGTTTATCTTCTTTCTTTTGCTCGGAGCTTTTCTTCATTTAATTTATCAATGGGGAAGGAGAACAGCAACTCGATTAGGATCCGTTTCCTCGTATATGGATTCTCCAAAAGGTTATTAACCTGGATCAAATACAAAAATCATTGTGCATGATCATGATACAAGATGATGTTAGTTCCTTTTTCTCTTTAATGTAATATTGGCTGATAATTCTTGTACATTCTTTTCAGGTCATCAGCGGCATGCATCGTCTCGTGATGTAAGTTGCTACTTGGTACTACTGGCTCGGGATGGCGTTTTTGGCTATCGCCGCCCCATCCTTACCATGTATTTTTGGGATCACTGCTCTTTTCTTGAGGTAATTCCTCCTGATATGTTCTCATTTTCACTTGCCTATGTTGCTCAGGACCCGAGTGCAAGTGTCGGGTACGGGTTTATGTCTAATATCGATATCATCTATGTTACTTTAAATTTTATCGACCATGCCATTTTCACACCAGATTGAGTCTAATGGTGGTTGGAGGGCTTATCTTAGCTTCTTTCATGACATGCATCTGAGCATCTTGCACTCCGGTCTTTCTCGAAAGGTCTTGAACACTAGGACACCATATCCTCAAAAAGTGCTTGTTTCCTGTGTTCATAAAAGGCTTCAAAATGCTCTTGTTAGTTATCGAATATATAATCGGACTCGGATATTTTGTCTAGACTCGTCGGAGATGAGTGTCGGATACAGACAATGAAGATGAATGCCCATGTTGGAATATGTATTGAGCACATGAATGCTCCAAGGAAAATGAAGAATCCAGATGACATTTATAATAGAAATTTCTATTTATTTTCTTTTTTATCTTATTTAATCTAAATTTGCATAACCATCAAATTAAAATTAATCGATTTCTGATATTCTACCATTTTTTAGAGTCATCGAAATAAAAAATCGATGTAAATATTTCATTAAGGACGAGATAATTATTTTTTCAATTTATTATTTTTTTTTGTCAACGATGTTATTATTCTGTCCTATTTGGATCAATTTAGCAAAATATTCAAGACCAAAATAAATATATTAAAAGTTTAAGGGCCAAAAAGATTAAACTAATAAAGTTAGGAGCCAAAGAGTTGATTTTACCAATAAAGGATTATATGAGTTGAGGCAACCGTAAGCAAGGCGTTTCCTATACAAGTCCCGCTCCATTACTATCCGTGTATAAAATCTATCTTGGATAAGTTTAAATTCTAATACTTATTTTAAAAATATAATTTATTCTCTATTTAATAAAAAATAAATTAAATTATATAATATAATTGGTTATAATATTTCTGTTACGATCGAAAATATTACATGAGTATTTTAATAGTATCTTTTTAAATTATAATCAGTATAGTTATATAATTTATTATATGTAACGTAATTTTTCGATTTCAACTTAAATATTATATAGTTTACTTTAAAAATTTATACACTTAATACATCTTTCGAATATAACCAATTATATTTTTTTAAAATATATTAAGGGTAAACTACATAAATTGTCCCTTGATTATACTTCAATTATCTTTTATATCCCTTAACTATCAAATGTTACAAATTGGTCTATTGACTAATTTTTTTGATACAAAGTTATCCTGTGCCGTTAAAAATTTGACGGAAAACTGATGTGGACGTTAACATGCTGACTTGGATAACCATGTGGCATCCCCAATCTCTATAATCCAAGTTAGCATGTTAACATCCACACTAGTTTCCTGTCAAATTTTTAACGGTACAGGACCACTTTATATCAAAAAAGTTAATCAATGGATCAATTTATAATATTTGATAGCTAGAGGATGTAAAAGATAATTAAAGTATAGTCAAGGGACCATTTATATAGTTTACCCATATATTACTTGGTTGTATTTTAGACCATAGTCCATAGGTAGTAGTTTTTTCTCCTCTACGAGAAGTCCCTAGCCTATATATAAGCAGTGCCCAGTCTTTGATATGCATATTCCAAACCAGAGTCTAGGAACACTTCCATGGCGAACTCAGTGGTTCTCGTCTCATTGATGATGGCCGTAGGCATTTTGATGTTAACGAGAACCACCACTCGGGTTGAAGCTGCCCCAAGGGCCTTCTTTGTATTTGGAGATTCCCTGGTTGATAATGGAAACAACAATTACTTGGCAACCACTGCTCGAGCAGATTCGCCTCCATACGGCATCGACACTCCTAGTCGTCGCCCCACCGGCCGATTCTCCAACGGAAAAAACATCCCCGACTTTATCAGTTGCGATTCCTCTCTTTCTTGTCATTTTCCCATATTTTTTATTTGACTAAAAATACTTTTTAGTATACGGAAAAATAAAAAATTGAAATATACTTGTAATCGTATCGATACACAAAATCTCCGTTTTGAGTCCGATGTGGTATATCTTAGGTGATGCATTAGGTTCGGAGCCAACATTGCCATACTTGAGCCCTGAACTCCGGGGAGAAAGGCTGCTTGTTGGTGCCAACTTTGCTTCAGCTGGGATTGGAATCCTCAATGACACCGGCATTCAATTTGTAAGTCGATCTTTTGTACCGAATCCTAAAACCCGAAATTATAAATATTAAAATTCGAATCTTAATTTTTTTTATACATAAAATCCGAACTTCACTTAATGTTCATACTTTCCATGGCAATGTGACACTATTGGACTTCCAATTAGCCAACTTTTCTTTTTAAATGGTACATTGGCAGATAAACATTATAAGAATGTTCCGGCAATTACAATACTTCCAAGAATACCAGACCCGATTGGCTGACCTCGTCGGATACGACGAGGCACAGCGGATCGTAAGCGACGCTCTTGTTCTCATCACAGTAGGCGGCAATGATTTCGTCAACAACTATTTCTTGGTTCCCTTCTCTGCAAGATCACGCCAGTTCCTTCTACCGGATTACGTTAAATACCTCATCTCCGAGTATCGAAAAATTCTTATGGTAAATTTCTTCCCATTGCATTGGTTCCAAGTTTAGGGACATTATGATGGTTTAAAATCGGATATTCGAAACCGTAATCGTATTGTCTCGGTTCATGTCAACATTGAAATAAATGTTAACATAGGAGTAGTAATTACAACTATATTGCAAATACAGAGACTACATGATCTAGGAGCTCGGAGGGTTCTAGTGACCGGGACCGGACCATTGGGGTGTGTCCCGGCAGAGTTAGCGATGAGGAGCCCGAACGGTCAATGCGCCGCCGAGCTGCAGCAGGCGGCTTCCTTGTTTAACCCACAACTGGTTGATATGATAAGTGGACTCAACAGTGATTATGGTGCAAACATCTTCATTGCTGCTAATACACAGCAACAGACCAGTGATTTCATTAGCAACCCTGGAGCCTATGGTTAGTGTTCCAATCCATAATTCAATACTTTGTTTTATTTATAATTTATTAAGATTTCTGGTTAACTGTTTATATAGAAATTAATTAATATATTAGATATTAATAATTATATAAAAAATAGTTTTTAAAATTTAAATTTCATTTTTAAAACAGATAATATTGAATTTATTTTGTCGCCTGGAAAATGGACACTCATATTTAAGTGTAATAAATGTGGGCATTGATTGCTAAGATATTGGTAGAATAGAATTGAATGGACCAAAGGCAAAGATGAACAATAAAAGAAAGTGTGACTTTTTTTGTTGACTTCATTAAATACTTTACCAAATTATTATTTATGGCAACCTGCCGTTCCGTATCGAAAAATTATTAGACGAGTCTGATTTATCACGTTATTTATAATTTAATTTTAGAACCTTTAATATGTATCGAAATTATTTAAATATATAGATATATAGATATAGATTCAAATGTATTAATAAAAAAATGATCGACCTTTAATTTGTTTATAATACTTTTTATTTGTAGGATTTACGACATCGAAGATAGCATGTTGTGGACAAGGACCTTATAACGGTCTCGGGTTATGCACTATATTATCAAATTTATGTCTGAATCGAGACGAGTATGTGTTTTGGGATCCATTCCATCCCTCTGAAAGAGCTAATGGTATTATCGTGAACATGATCTTGAGTGGTTCGACCAATTACATGAGTCCTATGAACCTCAGCACCCTCTTGGCTTTGGACACCAACGCCGGGACTTGAGTTAGGTTCCAGATTGTAATAAAATTCCGGGGTCGGAATTAATTTATTGTTTAATTGTAATCTATTTATGTTTCAAACTGGCTTGTAAGAAAATTAGTAGTTGCAAAATTATTTATTTTCTGTTCGATTGTGTTTAGTTTAATTGATATTATCGTATTTAAGAGTTCATAAAAAAATATATAAACAAATATATTATCTTGAACCTTAAACTATATATATATATAATTTATAAATTAACCGATATAGTATTTTAGTTAAGATGATCGATTAATGACAAAATAGTGCATTTGAATGGGTCGGTAGGACCTTTTACTTCTGCTCGGTACATACAGCGTTCAGCTTATTATATTTATAGCTGTCGATGGAGAAAGTAAATGCTATGGACACGTCAATGGTTTCTGTTTGCCAGAAAGGGGCCAGTTAGGTGAAATATAAAAAATATATATTTAAATTAAATTATATAAAAATAAATAAGAAAAATTGGTGGAGGACATGAATAATTCAGTAAGTTTAATTCAAATTTAGATAATTTTTTAAAAATCTTATAATATAATATTTATTTAACAAGATATGTTTTATGGATAAAATTATTTGAATTTATTTAAACATATTATATTTATGTGAATGAGTTTCATTGTTGTGAAATAGTTTGACTTTTAAATGCAATGTTCTGTTGTTGGCGTGGTCAATAATACATGCAATCTCATTAAATATGGAATTAAAGTTGCTATTTTCGGATGGGAGTTAATTACGAGATTAGTATCATAGTAATCATTGTATTATACTATAGTTTGAATTTAATCCTTAATTAATTCTTGTACACATTAGGAGTGAAAAAAAACCCTGATTATCTGATCCGATTCTGGATCCAGTAAAATTTGATAGATTTTTATTTGGTATTGATTTTGGTGGGACTGAGACTAAATCCAAAATTTATGTCTTGGTCATAATCGAGACCGGAACTGGATCTTGATTTTTTGGACTCGGTACTCGGTGGGTACCCAATAAAACCGGGACCAATAAAAAAATATCTAGTATTGATTTTCTTTTGTTTATTTTCCTTATCAAACTTCCTCTTTATGTATAAATATTATGAGTATAACTAGTTTTAAGACTTTAATTTTCAAGCATACGATGTTCTAATTTTATTATTTAATATTATTATTGGTGGTTGAATCTTTTCTTAAATTACTCAATTTTTTTAAAGAATAAACTAATTGATCGGGTACCCGGTATTGAAATTGGTTCTCACCAGTAACAGGACCAATTATTAAAATTTAGGATCCAATATGATCGATACCGAAATTAGTTTCAATTTTTAAGAACCGATGATTATTAAGATCGAGATTAATTCTATTTAAATTAGTTGGATACTCGATATAGCCCACCACTACTGCACTTGAGATAGAAAGAAAATGATATTGTCAAAAATGCCAAGCATTGTACACTTAAGTGTTGATATAATATTTTCATGTTTTTATGTGTAAATGATGAGAAAATTAATATTGATGAGGACTTAAAAACAACTTTTATCTCTCTTTTTTTTCAATATCAATTTATTATATCATTTTTCTTATTTTTTTTAAAGATATCAAGGGGATGGTTTGTTTTTTTAGTAAAAAGAATTAAAATATAAATGAAATGTGAGTCAAGTATATTTAAATACCGAATATTTTTAATTTATGACTGAAGAAAAATCTATGTAGTATAGACGTTATACATTAAATGTTAAAAAAATTAACATGTAAATTTATATGTTATTTCGATTTTGAATATTCGATTAAAAAATAATATTTAAATTTAAATCTTATTATACTTATTTAATTCCATTTTTTACTACTCAAATAAATAAATATTTAAAATTTAATCAACAGAAAATCTTAAATAGGTTATATAATGAAATAAAAACCTTAGGTACGAGGATATGTCGTCGGTAGGATGTGAAATCGAGCATGTTTATGCGCTTAATATCCGATCGAACGTCTGTTTTTTTCAGCATTGTTGAGGCCAAACTCGTAGCCTTAATTGAAATCTAGTTCCACATACAAATGGACACCCAACATCGTGTATGCCTAAGTTCATATCATAGAAAAGCCTATTATGTTCCTAGTTACCTTTACAGACACAAAGACAGCAGCACTAGGCAACAAATTTAGTGGCAAAAGTTGGTACAAATTATGTTCAACTAAAAAAACAGCTTCCCTTTTGGCAAAGTTACCTTATATTTAATTCAATGGTGGCTCAAATTACAGGTCTATAAGAAGCAATCCCATGCTTCTCTTAGTCCCATACAAGTCTTATTTGGTTTCTAACGATAATATCGATGGCTTCTTCGGCTTCGGCGATGGTCTTGGCTTTGTTAATGTCGGTCTTTGGGTGCATTGCTAACATTGCTGAGGCTAGAGCTTTCTTTATTTTCGGTGATTCGCTTGTTGACAGCGGTAATAATAATTACCTCCAAACTACCGCTCGTGCCGATTCACCGCCTTACGGCATTGATTATCCGACGGGAAAACCCACCGGCCGTTTCTCCAATGGCCTTAATATCCCAGACCTTATTGGTTAAGATTCTGATATTTTTTAACCTTGACTGCATGTCTGCAATGTAACAATGTAAATGTGTTTGTTTATGTCATTCGAATGCTTTGCAGGTAAGCAAATCGGCTTATCGGAATCGCCATTGCCATATTTGAGCCCTGATCTTGATGGGAAGAAGCTGCTTGTTGGTGCCAACTTTGCTTCAGCCGGTGTTGGAATCCTTAATGACACCGGGGTCCAATTTGTATGTAATAAATTTGTGGACTTACTAAATTTTGATATTTTAATGGTGTCCTAAAATGTTGGCATTGCAGGTAAACATCCTGAGAATGTACAGACAGTTTGAATTGTTTCAAGAATACAAGCAAAGACTGTCGGCTTCAGTCGGATCGAAGCAAGCTCATCGACTCGTAAGCCAAGCACTGGTCCTGATCACCGTAGGCGGTAACGATTTCGTCAACAACTATTACTTGGTCCCCTTCTCTGCAAGATCCAGACAATACAGTCTGCCTGATTATGTCCAGTTTGTCATTTCCGAGTATCGAAAGCTCTTAACGGTAAATTTTCAGTACCAAAACCGACTTTACCGATTATGTTACTTGAATTCGAGTACCAGTGTCGGGTACCATTTAACACACATGTCACACCTTACTTATCCTTTCTTGATACTTTTAATTCCAGAAACTATACAAACTAGGAGCACGAAGGGTACTAGTGACAGGCACTGGTCCATTGGGTTGTGTTCCGGCGGAACTTGCGATGAGGGGCAGCAACGGCGGCTGCTCGCAGGAACTGCAACGTGCTGCTTCCTTATACAATCCACAACTTGTTGAAATGATAAATGAACTCAATTCTGAAATTGGCAGAGATGTGTTCATTAGTGCAAATACTCAAAGAATGCACAATGATTTCGTTTCCGACCCTCAAGCCTTCGGTACGTACTGTTAATCAGATTCGAGCGTAAGTGTCGGATATAAAAACATATCGGATCAAATCTAAACTATAACCCTTTATTCGAAACAGGATTTACGACATCGGAAATAGCCTGTTGTGGTCAAGGACCTTACAATGGACTAGGTTTATGCACTCAATTATCAAATTTATGTCCTAACAGAGATCTGTATGCGTTTTGGGATCCATTCCATCCATCGGAGAAGGCTAACAGATTGATTGTGGAGCAGATCATGAGCGGCTCTAATCAATACATGCACCCCATGAATCTCAGCACTATCATGGCCTTGGATTCCAGGATCTAATGATCACATCAACTCTGTTTTTTTTCCTGGAAAATGTTTTGGGTGTTCTTCAATAACTTGTTTCTGTCTTAAAATTAATGTTATGTTTCAACATCTTTTCCCTTTTGTATTGAATATTGTGATGGAAGTAAATGGGTTGTAATGTTGGACTTGGATATGCCTTTGTAATGTTTTTTCTCACCTGACACGAGTTAAAATGAAATTAAGATAAGACGGAATGGAATAAAAGTTATAAGAATTTTAATATTAAGATATATATCGAAATTTTTATACTTTTTGTAAGAAATTCGGTATATATCAAAATATTTACGTCTTTTATAAAAAAATCGGTATATACCGAAAAATCCATATCAAAATTCTTACGATTTTTATAATAATTTTAAATTTATCTCATAAAAAACATTATTTTAACTCGCTTTACCCTAAAACTTTTTTTTTATAGTCAGTCATGTGCGGAATTAAAGAGGGTTTAAGGGTTTAAGAAATTATTTTTTTATCCTATCAATCAAAATAAATTAAAATACATATTTTAGTCCTCTCTATAATAAATTTCTGGTTTCACATCTATTTATAATGAATAAGTGATTACTTGTCAACTAGTCATTATATTTAATAATAAAAAGCCTTTTCCTTTTTAGTTATAAATTTATTTATGGTAAATATATTAGAATATCTTATTAATATTGAATTTAAAGAGTATAAACTCAGGGTAAATTATATCAATAGTTATTGAAATTTAAGTCATTTTATTACGGTTATTTTTAATATTTTTTTTTAAAATTTCAAATTTAAATTTTGATAATCGGCACAAAAGATTAGTTTTGTAATGAACAAAACGATTTTTGATAAATTTTAACGTTGAAAAGATTTTATTTAGTTAAAAGATTAAAATTTAATTTGTATCATATATCAATTTTGATGGGTGAATTCTTAAAAATAAACGAGTCTCTTAATAATAAATTCCTATATACACAAAATTTTAAATATATTTAAATTATATTAAATTATTTATTATATAAATTAAAAAATATTTTTTTTATATTTGTATTTTCCCACTAATTTTGCCTGACTGTCGCACCAAGGCAATATTGTAATCGTGGTCTCAGCTAACTCTAAAGTCAAATAAGCTGTTATTAGTTATACTTAATCCAAATAAAACACTTACATTTATTTATTCTTTTTTTAATTATTTTGTTGTTATTTATTTATTTTATTTTTCTTCAATCACACACTTAATTGATTAGTGTGAACCCATTTTTTCTTAGTGGAAGCCAGATTTCAGCCATGCTTGAACTCAAAGCTATATACTTTAACAGTAAGAGAGAGGAAAAAGGATAAAAAATAAACATAAACATGAAATAAATAAATTATTAAAATTATATTTATATAACATAAATTATTATTTATTAATATGTTAAAATTTACCTATAATCTCAAATATGACATAATGTAAGTATATGAATTATAATTTGTAATATATTATTAATATTATACTATAAAATAGTAGCGGATCTATGTTTGGTATAAGGTGAGTACGAGTTTATCTTGAATTTTTTAAAGTTCATATGTTTACCCTTAATTTTTATAATTTTTATGAAGTAATCTTTAAATTTTTGTAATATTTAAGGTTTGTGTTCACCCTGAAATTTCGAAAAATTATATGTACCCACACTTAAATAAATTTCTGAATCCGTCACTGCTATAAAACCACCGAATATTGATTTAATCCAATAGGATGATACGTAATATCACTTAAATAAAGTTAGGATTTTAAATCTTGATGTAATGAATATAATAATTAGGTCGTGAAAATCATCACACAATAGATTTTTATAATACTATATATAATAATCAATTAATAAATTAGATACCGATAGTTAAAAATATTATACTATAGAAAATAGGGTTTTTACGAAAAATTATATCATGAGTCATTCTTGCCACGTCATTCATGTGACCAACCAATCAAATACACCCACTTTATTAATTTTTTTTATCTTATCTTTTCTATTAAGTAAATTTTTATTCAATAAAAACTATTTTTAAATTTAATTTTACAATAAATATTAATAAAGATTTATTTAATAAAAACTAAGATAAAAATTAAAAATAAATATATTTAATCGATTATTCTCATAAATAACATGACGGAAATAACACGATATAATTTATCTTACCAAAGAAAAAAATGAAAATGTGCCTAACAACTCAACCATCCAAAAAATTTGTGTTAATAAAAGGATTTTTTTTTCAACTCAAGAATAAATTTTATTTAATATTCGTTTAAGATATAATAAAAATTATTTTTGTATTAAAATATAGAAATCATAGATAAGTAATTCATGTATTTTTGTAGTATCTCATATTTGTTATATATTAATGGTATAAATCAATACTTTTTAACATATAATTTAATATAATATTTATATTATTCATATTTTTTATTCATTAATAAAAAATTATTAAATAATCAAGTATATTTAATTTTATATTATTTTATATGTTATACCAATAATAATGTAAATGAGTTAAACTTAATTAATCTTCAATATATATTTTATAAATATTAACATGTTATAAATAATTTTTAGGTTAAATTAAATCAATATTTTTTAAAATATTACTAAAAAATAACATCGTCTAAAAATATGTAGAAAAAAAGGCAAATTCGCAGTAATTTAAGAATAGAAACTACTTCTAGGCTGTAGTAAGTAAGCACCGTTAAAAACTCGAGTAATCAACTCACTTTCCGACTCCATTTACCCGATTCCGACTCACTGAGGATCGAAGATTCGAACGTCCTCAAATTTTCAGCCTTATTTTAGATTGAAAAAAAAAATCTCCGTATCTGAACGGATTTTTTTGGGAAATTTTCAAAAAATTCCTTGAAAATGGCAGCAGTTCCAGTTGAAGAAGCCATTGCAGCTTTATCGACATTCTCCTTAGAGGTAAATAGTTTCTTAAACAGTTTTCTTGCTTCGCTTTCATTAATTTGGTTTCGAAGAAGTTGGTTTAATTTCTAAAATTTTATTTCCAAAATGGGTTCTTCCTCTCTTTTTTTTTCCCGTGAAATTACAACGTTTTTCGTTTTTATACATTATAGTTTTTTTTAGTAACACAGATAATTAAATTCCGATGCAAATTCGAAGAAGTCAAATTTAGCTTCTTAGCAAGCAAATTAATGGAGAAAATGCATTTAGTTTTGTTTTTTAATTCAACACTTTCCCATAATTTTTTGGTTAAAATTTGTTTTTTTTTTTTGTTAGGATGAGCAACCAGAAGTACAAGGACCAGCAGTTTTGGTGTCAACTGAAAGGGGATCAACTATCAGTCCGATTGGTATTTCTCTCTCTGTGTTCTCTTAAGATCTAAGGGTATTTTCCTCAGTTAGATTTAAGTTTTAGTTGAAGAATTGAATAGATCTTGCATAACTGATGATTTTTTCTTCCTTTTCTTTTTTCCTTTTCAGAATATAGCGATGTTTCTGCTTATCGTTTGTCTCTTACAGAGGACACAAAAGCTCTCAATCAGCTTGTATGTCATTTTTTTGCTCCTCTTTGTTTATATGCATAAATACTTATTTTTTTGCCTAAGCTAGTTAGAGTCTAAATTTTTAATGTTTTGTTTTTGTCTCCGATCTTGTATTTGATGGCATGACAGAACACACTTATCCAGGAAGGGAAAGAGATGGCATCGGTGCTTTATACATATCGTAGTTGTGTCAAAGCACTTCCTCAGGTATTTTGACTTTAGTTAAGGCGAAAAAGAATTTCTTCAATTATACTAGGGTGACCATCATAATACCTACTAGCATCATATGGAGAAATGTTCCTTTAAACTGCTCCTTTTGATAAGATAGGCACAACAGTTTTGATATTTAGTTCTCTTATGCAACTGCGCCCCTTGTTCTGTATGATGTGGCAGCTCCCTGATTCTATGAAGCATAATCAAGCTGACTTATATCTAGAAACTTATCAAGTTCTAGACTTGGAGATGAGTCGGTTGCGTGAAATACAACGATGGCAAGCATCAGCTGCGACTAAAGTATTGATATCAATATTGTCCCTGCTTTTTAATACTCGCCCCCCCCCCCCCCAGGTTGTGTTTTCCACTAATAACTGTTAATTTTAAAACAGCTTGCTGCTGATATGCAACGGTTTTCTAGGCCTGAGCGACGAATTAATGGCCCTACAATAACTCACCTCTGGTGTGTTGTGATGGTTCCCCCCTTTTTTTCTTTGAGAACCTGTCTTGTTTGTTTTCCTGTGACTAACATATTGTACTATTGAGCATAATACCATACAACCTTCTTGTTATGATTAAAGTGGTGAAATAAGGTAAGAATAAATGTTAGCATCAGATGCCTTACATATGATTGATTTACTATTTTCTCTAGGTCCATGTTAAAGTTACTCGACGTTTTAGTGCAACTTGATCATCTCAAAAATGCTAAAGCAAGCATACCTAATGATTTCTCTTGGTACAAGAGGTAAGAATGATTTTTAGATATTGCATCTTGCTATATTTGTTTTGTGTTTCTCTTGGATTGTAAAATTTACTCCATATGGTTTTAGGCTGTATTAACTTGAGTAGAATGTTTTGAAGTGTGGCGATCTATTGTCATGTTAGATGCTGAATGGGTTACCATCAAACAGGATTTAGGGAAGGAATTGTAGATCTAAGTTGTATATTTCAAGATATCTTGGAGTTGGAGTGCTTTGGTTGAAACAGAATAATAAATTTGTTTTTGAATGTGTCAAAATATGAGGGAATGAAAATAGAGTTCTAGGGATGAGAACTCATGTTCCTTAAATTGACTCACTCACTATAGACTGTTTCTGGAATGCAGCTTATAGTCATATGAAAAAGAAAAATTCTAAATGGCATACAAGCACTTTGCTTCAGATTATACTCGATTGAAAACCAATAAGCCTGAATCTAAACCTGGAGAAGCAGAAAGCTTATAGTTATAGAAAAGTAAAACTTGTAACGAGGCCTAGAGTAGGACCTTGCCTATGTGTGCATAATTTTTTTACGCTGAGTTGGAAATACTATGCAATGAATGGTTCTGCAACTTTTATTTCATAAAAAATCATTTAGTATAAAGAATATGGTTCTTTAGGCTATATTTGCCAGTGGAATCTAAGAATTTCTGAAGTTCAAAGTTACCAGTTGATCATCGAAGTTCAAACCCACTATTTCATGGCTGTAAAATTTGTTTTATTATTGGTGTTCCTAAAATCAACAAATTGATTTTAATATTGGGCAATCCCCTTCACAGATTTTTTTAATAATGTTTTTGACCCATCCCTACTTCGACAGGACATTCACACAAGTCAGTGTTCAGTGGCCAGATACTGATTCTATGAGGGAGGAATTAGATGATTTACAGGTGGGTCTTTGTGGTCCGCTGTGATGGTTGTTTAGCAACATTAATTGTTGCTTTCCTTTAACTTGAAATTTTGCTTACTATTTTCATTGTGGTAACTAATTTTTTATTGTTATTTTACAGATTTTTTTAAGCACAAGGTGGGCTATTTTATTGAACTTGCACGTGGAGATGTTCCGTGTGAACAAGTATCCTGTTTAATACATGTTTTGGTGATTTTAGTCTCTATTAATGCATCCCTACATGTCGCCTTAAAAAGACTATTACAGTGGTTGACATGTGGGTTGAACCTACCTTGTTTGCAAAATGTTCAGTTTGTTGCCAAGTTTGTGAGGAAAATAGTATGCCCTTTTCTATTAACGCCTTGTGTAAAATCATTGTGACATTCTTTTTTTTTTTTAATTTTTTTTTGCACAACTCTTTTCAATGCTTGTTGAGGTCCTTGACGTAATTTAGTGTAGAGGATATCCTTCAGGTTCTTATAGTCTTTGCTGTTGAGTCATTGGAACTGGATTTTGCCCTTCTGTTCCCTGAGCGACACATGCTTCTCCGAGTGTTGCCTGTTCTTGTTGTCATGGCAACATCATCAGAGAAAGATAGTGAGTCACTATACAAGAGGGTGAAAATCAATAGACTGATCAATATATTTAAGGTATTGCCTATGCTGCAGGTCTAAAATGCCATATGGGAACCAAAATCATTTATTACATCTTTTCTTCCTGGCATATATTATTAATAAGTAGAGACGATCTAATTAATATCTTCTATTTCTCGTGCAGAATGATCCAGTAATTCCTGCATTCCCAGATCTTCATCTTTCTCCAGCTGCAATTTTGAAAGAATTGTCAATGTACTTCCAAAAGTTTTCCAGCCAAACTCGTCTTCTCACTCTTCCATCACCTCATGAACTCCCACCCCGAGAAGCACAAGAATATCCTTGCGCTTTTGTGAATATTATTATGTTATGGTTTGCAAAACACTCATTGCTACTAGATTTTCTTGTTTTGGTCTGTGAACTTTATTCTGATCATAAATGTTCCACACTACAGGAGTTGTGCCTGCTCTGGAAAATGCTGAACTTTTAGATTGACATCTAACCCAAAGCAATTGGTTATAAGTAGAGAAACCATTTTTATTTATATATCCAGGTCACTATAATTTTAAACAGTAAGCATTGTTTTTGGTCATTAAGATGTCTTGTGGCATATCTATCAGCTTGTTCATTGCAAAATTTTTAGTTCTTGCCTTAGTAAAGCCTTGACATAATTACTTATCAGAGGCATTATCTGATAGTCAATCACATCGGAGCCATCCGTGCTGAGCATGATGATTTTGCTATCCGTTTTGCCTCAGCGATAAATCAGGTGCTTCTCTGACATGAGTCCTTCAGTTCCCTTTCATCATATGCGAGAACCTTTTTATCAATGCTATGTTAATATTTAAACCATTGTTGTTCTTTTTTTCATATTCTTCTCTACAGCTTTTGCTGTTGAAATCAACTGATGGGGCAGATGTTGAGTGGTGTAAAGAAGTTAAAGGAAACACGTATGATATGGTTGTTGAAGGTTTCCAGCTATTGAGTAGATGGACTGCACGTGTTTGGGAACAATGTGCTTGGAAATTTTCTCGCCCATGCAAGGATGTTGGTCCTTCGGAATCACAAGAGTTATCCTCATCTTATTCTGATTATGAGAAGGTATTTTATTTTCGATGAATTGTTTTTGGCTTAAAATGTTCCATTCTTCCTAGCCTTTTTCATAAAGTTCTGTTTCGTTTCTAATCTATACTTTGTTCTGTTTAAGATGCAAACTTCTTTTTAGTTTTTTGCTGTAATAGTAACATTTATCATTTGCTGGCATTGTGTTTTGAGATGCTAGAGCTCACTGCTTCTGTGTTCACTTGAGATTGTATCTTTGAAGTTAACTAGAAGGAAGATTCTGATGAACTAGAACTTGCTTGAATATGTTCTATGTCTGAATTACCGCCAGTTTCTGCTGTCCATATTTTGCTTGATAGAGTTATTGTGGAACTTGAATTATGTTGTAGGTTGTACGATATAATTATAGTGCAGAGGAAAGGAAAGCACTTGTTGAACTTGTTAGCTACATAAAGAGTGTTGGATCAATGATGCAACGGTCCGATACTTTGATAGCTGATGCTTTGTGGGAAACAATACACGCGGAGGTCCAAGATTTTGTTCAAAATACATTAGCTACCATGTTGCGAACTACATTTAGAAAGAAAAAAGATCTCTCAAGGTGTGCATTTAGATTAGTATCATGATATTTGATTTTTTTGTTTTGTTTGCATAACCTTTTATGTGATTTTCCTAATCAGGTAAAAATTATTTATTATTTTCTCTTGCCTAAGATATGCTTGCAATGCTTTTACTTTTTATTATTAAAAATAAACATATCTAATACATTTGCCTTGCCTCCCCAACCCACATGTCCTTTCCTCCCGCGTGAACAGTGATCTCTGCTAGAGAGATCTAGCAATGTTTTTTAACTTCGCCTATCAGAACATTCAAGTTAAAATTCTGAATTTGTTCACTAGATAAATATGCGTATAAGCTAGTCTAAAATTTTCCAATTAAAACCTCATAACTTCTTATGTCATGTATTCCATTCTTTTCCAGGATTCTCTCTGATATGAGGACCCTTTCAGCAGACTGGATGGCAAACACAAGCAAGCCTGAATCTGAATTTCAGTCTTTACAACATGGAGGTGATGAGAGTAGAGGGAACATCTTTTATCCCAGGCCAGTGGCACCCACAGCAACCCAGGTTTCTTTCCTACAATTTCATTTAGGCATGCTGCGACTATTTGGCCTTGCAGGCCCTCTGCTTTGAGCTATCTTATAGCAGTTGTAATTTTCATATTATATATAGTTCCAGACCATTGGAAGGAAACAATTTAATACCCTTTTATATGAATAAAGTATCTCATGCACATAAAATTTCAAAGTGACAAAAAGTTTCAGCATGGACACTTCAGTGTAATGTAAAAGATCACAGGGATGAGGAACTCATAATCTTCTTTTCATTTTTTTAGAAGCAAGCATTCCTTTGTGGGCCAACTTTCTTCCTCTTGAATAAAAATTCCAATTAATGATGTGTCTGTCAGTTGCAGTAATGCTATAGAAAATGAATGACAGTATGATTATATTCTTCAATGTCCAGACTTCTACAATATTATTCTCTCTTGGTTCTGTTTTATCATGTATTCACATTTCTTGTATGGAAGCAGCTTTTGAAATTAAATTAAATTTATGTTTTGCAGTATTTCATACTAATGGTTTGGTTTCAACTTTGTAAAACATTGTAGTGTTGGCAATATAACATAGCAAATCTGTATACTTCCACAAGTTAATCACTCCTAGTGACAAAAACTCCCCCATTTCAGGTTCATTGCTTGCAGTTTTTGATATATGAGGTCGTGTCTGGTGGTAATCTCAGGAAGCCTGGGGGCCTTTTTGGTAACAGTGGGTCTGAGATTCCTGTTAATGACTTAAAGCAGTTGGAAACATTCTTTTACAAGCTAAGCTTCTTCTTGCACATATTGGATTACTCAGGTATCTTCATACTTATCTGCATTCAGTTTCTTTTATCTCCAACTTCTACTATCAGAAAATGGGAATGCTTTCAAGTATCTGTAGCTGGCTTTTATCAGTTTAGTGCTAACTGCTTCAGCCTTGATTGACAAATTAGAGTAAATATGATTCTACTGCCACACGGACATGCTTCTTTGTTATAGACTTCAGTTGATGCGATACTAGCATGTGTACATACATGTATGCGGGTTGACATGTTTGCATGTATACCATCCATGCTTACATTTCACAATTTCTGGAGACTGATTCATTTGAGGGAAAAATTAACAAGTTTATAACCCATACAATAGAATTATCTGTGAAGGTAGTTTTTGACACGGTTCATTTTGATGGTGGAGATTTTTGGTAGTTTAGTTTGGTTGAACATCAATTAACTTAACCTCTTTCTAAACCACCCCTTAGCTATGTTGCTTGTTTCTTGCTACATGTTTCTGGAAATCCCCCTGCTATGATCTCTTGCGAATATCCATAAATATGTTCACCTATCCTTTCTATTTTAACTTCACAAACATTTTTAGCACACCAAACTTATTCGGCCTCTCTGTTTCTACTCATAACCACATCAGAGAAGAAACATGTTCTCCTATCCTTGTCATTGTGGAAAAAATCAAACCCTTGGAATTAACCCAAAGAAATTCTGCACCTGGATTTGAAGTATTCTCTCACATATGTTAACAATGTTTTGCAGAATGAAGCTAATGGGTTTATGTAGCAACTCCAGTTAAGTTGGTACATAACCTTGTTTGATTTAAGTCTTGTGAATGAGACTTTTTGGTAGCACGGCCCTGTGTCAAGTTGAATTATGTGTCTTGACATATTTAACACTCTTGTATATAGAGCTTATGCTGCTATTTCATATAGGTCCTTATAAATTCTGGTTAGCTCTAAATGGCTGTATAAAAGATCTTGTAAAGTATGTTGGTTTAACTCTAATCTTAACGGTAAGGTTTTTTTTTTCCTGCAGCAACTATTGGAACTTTGACTGATCTTGGTTTCTTATGGTTTAGAGAATTTTACTTGGAGTCTTCTCGTGTCATTCAGGTACGATGGTAATAAAATTCTTCATAGATGGTCTGTCCTATTTCTTTCTGAATTTATTTTAGCACATGAAGCTCTTGTTTAAGCGAGGAGGACCTAACTTGTCAAGACACTATCTGCTGATTACTTTTGGCATCTTTATTTTATTTTATTTTTTCCTTGAAGAATGAGTACATAAATTTAAATTTGACAACAAGTTAAAGAACTCAATCTGTGTAAACTCTCAGCTGCAGCTTATTTAGTCTAAATGCCAGATATTCTTGTAAGCGTCCAACAAGCTTAAAATATCAAATAATGAGAGACTCACTTGTTAAACATGACTTTGATGACTTCTTCAGGAAGCCAAAAGCATCTTGCAGATGCATGAAATATGAGTGCAATGTTTGATTTTTCAACTTTTCTATTATAGAGCTGCTGCAAGCACAAAGAATTTGCTATGTATCTTTTTTAGTATTGGCCGAAAGTTCCTAGATTATCAACGGGAAACTGCAGATTTTGTAACAATTGCGAGCTAAATTTACCACTGTCATCACCACTGTACTAGTCACATGTTTTCCTTGTATACTGCTGTAGTTTGTCTATTAATATTTTCTAGACTTGTGGGAACAGATTAATTGTCTTTTCTAGTGTAGTCTAGCCTTAATATTTTCCCCTTTATTGTTCTTTATTCAATGATTCTTTTGCTCTTTAAAGATAACTTCTTTCTTATCCATTTATAGTTTCCAATAGAGTGCTCCCTTCCTTGGATGCTGGTGGATCATGTGCTCGAGTCTCAAAGTGCTGGTCTTCTTGAAAGTGTGTTGATGCCATTTGACATTTATAACGATTCAGCACAGCATGCACTGGTTATGCTAAAACAGCGCTTCCTCTATGATGAAATTGAGGCTGAGGTGAATGATTTCTGACATGTTCTTTGGGAACTTGGATGCCTACATCTTTCTGCATATATCAGCATTATCTATCTGAAGTTTATAAAAGATAAATTGAACAATATTTGGGACTTTTGCTGTTTTCGTAGGTGGACCATTGTTTTGATATATTTGTTTCAAAATTATGTGAAGCTATTTTCACATATTACAAGAGCTGGTCTTCTAGGTATTTTTTTTGCCTGTGATGCATATGTGCTAATAAACTTTGAAGCTAAAGCTAACTTGGCCTTATTTTTACATTCTGCAGTGAATTGCTTGATCCTTCATTCCTCTTTGCCTCAGACAATGGAGAAAAGTATTCTATCCAACCTATGCGATTTACTTCACTTTTAAAAATGACTAGAGTGAAGGTAAATATGTGATCTACATTTATTAGCTTAGTATATACCTTACCATAAAAAAAAAATATCTTGTCCAATTCCAGTAACTTGAGTGATTTTATCTTGATTTCTCCCAAACTACTCAATGGTTTCTAAAAATGACGTGTTAACAAAGTTTAGGGCTTGTTTTGTAGGTTGTAAACTTGCACTTTTTTGAATGAAGTATTATTTTACCTTTTTAATTGGTTGTTTTGTGGTTTACCAGCATGTTTGTAGTCTTTGACTAGCAGTCTAGCATCTTATGCATTTTTCTTTAGGGATTGAACCTAGTTCTTTTTCATCAACCAAGTGTTGTCATTTTATGTTATGTAGTTTAGATTTATGATAGCATTTCCTCATTAGTTCCATTAGTACATCTATAGTGATCGGGTTTATATGCTTTCAACATCTCCTATCAATTTGGTGAGCAGCCTTCTCTTCATATTTTCTTGAACTCTCGGCATTTATTTCTGCCATTTATCTTTTATGATCATTGTAACTTGTAAGTATTTATTTCCGGTCCCTTGTCTTATTATTTTGGGTTATAGTATAGTTGCATGCTTTTTCTTCTTTCTTTCTTTCTTGTTTATTAGAACAATTACTTATGTAGTTTGTATCTTAGACTAATACTTCCAATTGGTGTCAACTTTTGCAATGTACAGTTACTTGGGAGGACAATAGATTTAAGAAGTTTGATTGCTGAACGGATGAATAAAGTCTTCAGAGAAAATCTCGAGTTTCTTTTTGATCGTTTTGAGTCTCAAGATCTATGTGCCATAGTGGTAAGTGGTTTCCTTCTGTTTTTTGGTTTTATATTTGTGTTTCACATCAATCACAAATATGATCTCTTATTGCAGGAATTAGAAAAACTGATAAATATACTGAAGCATTCCCATGAATTGCTTTCAAAAGATCTTTCGATAGACTCATTCAGTCTCATGCTGAATGAGATGCAGGAGAACATATCTCTTGTGTCATTTTCAAGTCGACTAGCTTCTCAGGTTCAACAAAATTTTCCAGCTTTGATGTAACTTTAACTCTCGGTTTATGGATCACTGGTCATTGATGGCTTGGTTTTCTCTTCTGTCTGTTAGATTTGGTCTGAGATGCAAAGTGATTTCCTGCCAAACTTTATCCTTTGCAATACTACTCAGCGTTTTGTCCGATCTTCCAAAGTGCCTCTTGCTCCTGTACAAAAGCCATCAGTTCCACATGCCAAGCCAAACTTCTATTGTGGTACCCAAGTAAGAAGCTATGGTTAATTGTGTTCTGATTGTTTCTATATTTGCAAGCTTTTTGAAGATTGTTGCAAAAGCAACTGCATTTTTGGTGAACTTTTAAAAAACATTCCACTCTTTTTCTCAGCTGGGATTGCCAATTGATATCAACAAATAGATTGCTAAAAGGTTTTGGCTTATATGTACTGTCTTCCATTTTATGGTAATTGCAGGATTTAAATTCTGCCCATCAAAGTTTTGCGCGACTGCATAGTGGATTTTTTGGGTTTCCACACATGATTTCCGTTGTTAAACTTCTAGGATCTAGGTCATTACCATGGCTTATCCGAGCTCTACTGGATCATATATCAAACAAGGTATGCATGCATTATTGGCTCAAGTTATACTTTTTTTTTTGTAGTAACCAGAGTGTAGATCTTCAACCAACTAAAGGCAACATTTACTGGAAATTCTTGATGGGTAGTGACATGCCTTCTTTTTTTATTTTCTCCCTTGATATTTTAAGTATTATTGATTATCAAGATGTCTTTCATGATAATTGACTGCAATCCTTGTATGCTATAATCTTCAGCCTCTAAATATATAATATTCAGGCTGCACTGTTAGTGGAAATTCAATCTAACATATGGTTTACTGTGTGTTCCAGATTGCTACACTTGAGCCTATGATCACAGGCTTGCAAGAAGCACTGCCGAAATCTATTGGACTTCTTCCTTTTGATGGAGGCGTGACAGGTACAAGACGGTTATCTTTTCCTTTGTTCCCCATGCAATTACGTAGGATGCTCCCTTTTATGCACTATCAGAATGCTAAGCTTCAGTTGATATAAACATTATAGCCTTCACCCATGCAATGCTGAGCTTCAATGTCTGTGTTTAGGATTTCAGATATGCCATGTTTTAAATTTTCATTCAGTTGCAAATACACGAACATCTGATATATTTATGAACATTTTTAGAAAGCCCAAGCATTTTATGTTTGTGTGATTTCCTGAAATTGTTGTTGATGCCAGGTAAAGAAACTTTCCAAGTTGCATTGCAGGATAGCATTTTTAATGAGCAACTGAAATAGTTTTTATCACTCATAGAGCAAGTAATGGTTTTGGTGACCTTTCACCTTTATTGAGTTTCACAAAATAATTTTTCAGACTTTTCTTTATTCTTATTTATGAACTTCAGAGCTAAGCCAGACTATCACTGATGGAAAATTTTGGTGTGTAAATTGTTAAAGGAACATAACTCGACTCTTGTTAAAAGTAAATTTTCTTGGACTTGGTAGGCTTCAAAAATAAATTTGAAGGTTGAGATCTAGTCAGGATTTGTGTTTAGTATTGAATCTTTACGTGCGTGGTCAGTATCTCTGTTTTTATTATTTTATCCTTTTTGTTAGTGGTGGGTAAAGGGTGTAAGCAGTACCTATTTTTGTCATTTCATACTGATTTCTATGCGTAGGATGTATGAGGCTCACTAAAGAGCAACTCAATTGGGGAACAAAATCAGAGTTCAAAGCAGAAGTTCTTCGTGGAATAAAGGAGATTGGGAGTGTATTATATTGGATGGGGCTCCTTGATATTGTTTTGGTTAGTTCAAATTTCTTCATTATTGAGTTCCACCCCTGCTACTTGCAGGGGATAAATATGATTTGGAAATGTCATAGAGATATAACTAACTCTTTTGCACATAAAAATAACTATTAAAAGTAACAATGTTATGCATCTAGCTTATAATAAATTACTGATAGCCTGGTAGGTGCAAAAGTCTAATCTGAATACAAGCCCACAATTTACTTTAAACTTAAGTCGTGTAAAACAAAAATGCTGAACTTGATTAAATTAATTTACCAGTGCAACTTATTTGTGAATATACTTGCTTCGTGTTTCATGATAATCCAGTCTTCATTCCCTATTGTATATTTCAAGTACGAGACAATTGTACTATTGGTGCATGCCCTTTCTAGAATGAATAAGGAAATAAGATTAGTAAACGAGTACAACCAAGTATTATCAAATATTATTATACTAGTGTAAAAGGGATGTTTGAATATACTTATGGATGTGGTGGTCTTTTTCCTTATCTTTTCTACCGGATCCTATCAGAAACCCAATGGAGACTGATATATCGGCCCTTCTTATGTTTGACCTTATATGGTGTTGCGTGGAAAAGTCGTAGGCATTAGCTCATTGCATCAAATTCTGATTTGATTGGCGTTCTTGTTGTTTTTGCATCTAACTGTTGTAATCTTCCTTTCATATAGCGAGAATTGGATACCACTCATTTCATGCAAACAGCACCTTGGTTGGGCTTGCTTCCTGGGGCAGATGGGCAAACATTGCATTCACAAAATGGTGGAGACAGCCCAGTTGTCAACCTCTTCAAATCTGCTACAGCTGCAATTGTGTCGCACCCTAGGTGCCCAAATCCAACCTCTTTTTACACAATGTCAAAACAGGCAGAAGCTGCAGGTATTGCATATACTTTATTATTTCTATGATCCATTGAGGCTACTTAAGATTTGCTAAACAGAAGAAAAATATCAATTAATTTAATCTAGGAACAACTTTCTGCCCCCATCTCTTCGGAATAGGAAAACATGCAAAAACTGTAATATTGGTTTGTCAAAATCAAGAAATATATCTATGTTACTGTTAAGTGATCACTCATCTGTCAAGTATTGGATTTCTTGTGGTCTTATGTTAAAGTTGGGACACTCCACCTAAAGTGAATTGCTTTTTGGTTTAATCTTTGTTACTTGGACCCAGGTGTGAATGTCAGATACAAATATGTACCTGCCATGTGTATGTTCATTTTTTAAAAAAGTTTTTCATATATTTAGAGGGTCCTTGTAAGCTCATATCCCCATACCCATGCACCAGATACTGGCATGTTCAGAGAAGTGAAGAGCCGGATGGGTTAGGTGCTTAACAATTAACATGGTATCGAATCGTAGTTTTTATTATGTTCTTCCTGCCTAAGCAATGTAAGGTTGACAATCACAGTTGAGGTTGTCCACGTCAGGTCCTGTGAGCTGCATGTGAGGGGGAGTGTTAAGTGGTGTTATTCCAGTGGTCTTATATTAAAGTGGTGTCCCTGCACCTAAATCTAATTGGTTTTACAGAGGATGCTAAGATGCAGCAAGTGTTTTAATACTTAAGATTTCACCCTTGAATAAGCACTACCCACCATCTCTATTTCTTCTTTATTGCTTATTGTTCTAAGGGTTCTTGTGTCTTCTGCAGATCTTTTGTACAAGGCTAACTTAAATACGGGGAGTGTGTTAGAATACGCACTTGCATTTACAAGTGCAGCATTAGATAAATATTGCAGTAAATGGAGTGCTGCTCCAAAGACTGGGTTCATTGACATCACAACTTCAAAGGATTTTTATCGTATATATAGCGGCCTCCAAATTGTAAGGAACAACCTTCTATAAACCTTAACATTAATATATCCATATCTTTCATGATTGATCTCGACAAGTGAATTCATAATCTTGCAATGTCTAGCCTTTTAAGAGGGATCTGTATAAATGCTTATAAATCTGTTGACAAATATTTGTTTCCCACTTTAATATGTTGCACAATTTCAAATGACTTTTTCCATAGCTGCCATTTGATCTCTAAGTATAAAATATTGCCCTTATAATCTTCTGGCTTTTGGACTTACCGATGATTTGATTCTCAGTTGTGGAGTTTTTTATAAGATTGTGTTCAGTTAAAACTTTGCTATTTATTCCAGCTAAGCATCGAGCTTCTACATCAAGTCTGGAAGTACAATTTATTATTTATATTTAATTACTCAATTTATTGGCTTGACCAAAATGTTTGAAGTACTATATAAGAATGGTTCGCGGACATCATAAAGTTCCATATTTTACTCTGATTTAGTGGTGTGTTTCAGATCTTGGTATATGCCCGACGCGAATATGTTCTATTTTTTTCATATATTTTTGGGATCTTATCCTCGTATTCATGCCATGTATGGGTACAAAATTACACCTTGCTCACCCTTAAAAATGTATGATTTTTAACGCCTTTGGCTACCACTGATTTTATTTTTGAACAATAGGGATATCTGGAACAGTCTGTTCAATTACAGCCTAACAATCATGATATGCTGGGCGACTCAGTTGCGTGGGGTGGCTGTACCATAATATACTTGCTTGGACAACAGCTGCATTTCGAGCTATTTGATTTTTCATATCAAATCCTAAACGTCGCCGAAGTTGAAGCTGCATCTATCGCACAAACACAGAGAAGTCCTCATGCTGGCCAGGTACTGAATTCTTGATTCTGTTTTATTATTTATGCATGATTACTTTTAACGAATGGTTTACCTGTTAAATAAAGTATATTGAAAACCTGGTTCACAATTTTCTCCTTTCTGTTTATGACTCGTTCTTAATATGAAGTTTGGTTTTGAGGTTTGGGCTCTAGGATTAGACTAAATAGCTATACCACCCTAACCCTATGTTGGGAGACTCAAAATCCGCTTCGATACATATGTAGAAACTTAAGTCTATACCTGGGAGCACCTTTTGTGGGATAAAATTGTGCGAGTTTCAAGTCGAAACAGACAATACCTCACAGATTAGATGTGGATCCCCACAGTAGCGAATTGCGAAGGAGTCTGTGAGCTATCACTTCTGTCGTGGTGTCGTATTTTTTAGTCAAGGCTTATGTTATTTATACTTGCACCCCCCCTCCCAAGTGATGGGATACATTTAGTCATCTTTTTCTTTGGTTTATTTTTAATGTCATTGTTTTGAAAAGGGATGGGATACCGTGCTAGAAGCAATGAAGAAAGCAAGGAGGTTGAACAATCACGTATTTTCGATGCTGAAAGCGCGATGTCCTCTCGAAGACAAAACAGCTTGTGCTATCAAGCAAAGTGGCGCCCCTCTGCCTCGGATTAAGTTTGAGAACACTGTTTCTGCATTCGAAACACTGCCGCAGAAAGGCACCTGAGCGAGTTTATCCGCGTTCTTCTCGCGTAATACACTTTTGAAAGAACAAATATTATCTATATACATCACAGGGAGATCAACACTGACAGATTACTGAGTTTGGAACGGTTCCTTTGTTTCATGCCCTTGTCTCTTATGTTGTTGAGTTTATGGACCTTATTTTTGTATCCTTTGCTCTCATAGTTCTTGATGTACCGTAGTAAGATTTGCAATATATGTGCAAAGAGTCAGAAGGAAATGTTTAACAATCATAGGCCTTATGATATCAAGAGGAATTGCTTGGAAAATGGGGGGTTATTCAGTAAAAAGAATCAAAAAAATCAGTAAAAACTGAATCTTTCTCGTCCAAAGATAACAAAATCCAATGAAAATACCAGAAAATGGGTTTTTTTAGGTAAATATTACCTTTTAAGAGAAATTATATCATGGGTCAGTCCTACTACGTCATCCATGGGACTAATCAATAAAAATTATCCATTTCATTATTTTTTAATTTTTCAAGTGAAAAATCACTTAAAAAAAATATGACATGAAAAGATAGGTAGTTTTTATTGGTCGGTCCCATAGACACGTGATGGGACTGACCCACCCATGATATAATTTTTTTATCTTTTAGGCAGATAATTAGGCATAACGTCTTATAATTAATGATTTACGATAAAAAATTTATAAAATTTAAAGCTATCACCTGCAAGTGTTTTATTTTAATTTTTTATTAATAAAATTTGAATTTTAATAAAATGTCACCAATGAGTAACGTATTTATTTAAAATTTGAATTTTAATTGAAATATACATATGGTTAATCTCTTGGGTTGATAAAAATTCTTGTCTCTAACTCAGTCGGATTTTTTTTAATTTTGGGGATCGGGGCAAGGCGGGGCTTAAAATTCATTAAGTCGGGTTAAATCGGGTTCGGATATTTGTTTGAAATTCCCCATCTGTCTCGATATATTTTTATATATTTTATTATATTTATAAAAAAGTATCATTATATATAAATACTTTTATGGGTTTTAAGTAATTTTTATACTTTTAAAGTTTGTTCTTATAATAAAAATTATTAGATGTTGTTCAAGTTTTAATATATTCGATTCTATCAGACGATTCAATTTTTTTTTCTTTTAAATATGTAATTTAACAATTGAGTAATTTAAATTTTATTTTATTTTATTTTACATAAATTTAAAGTTACTTAAAACTATGATTATGATGAAACATTGATCGAATTTAACTTTTATCGTTGACAAATATTATTTTTTTTAATTTTTTGAGTCGAGATCAAATTTAGATATTATTAAATCGAATCGGGGCGGAGTGGGTAAATTAATATTTTAATCTAGGTCGGTCGGGATCGAATTTAAATATTACTAGATCAGATTAAGATCAGGACGACCAAAAACCCGAACCGACCCGTTGCCATCCCTGCTAATCTCTCTCCACAGCTCTCTCCTCCCTCCTCTATCTCCGATCAAACCCGGGGATCCCCATTCCACCCTCACAAATCCCTAAACCCAACCTTGTCCCTTGCCCTGCCAACCCGGACCACCTCCTTCCCCCCAGAATCCCTTTTCTCCCATTTCCTTCACTGCCCTTCCTCTCAAAGTATCAATCTGTACCCCCCCCCCCCCCGAATTGCCGGAATCCCCTTCACATTTACTTCCCCAGGATGCCGTTTTCAGGGTGAACGGTGCTCGGAACTTTGCCTCTCTTTAGATGATTACTTTTCTGATTTCGGGTCTCATTTCTTTTACATAGAATCTCCTGGTGTTGTCAGTTTGTTTGATGTTGATAACAACGTTTACTTTGCCCGCTTTTTTATCGGGAAATACAGTTGAAAGTTGAAACTAAACGTCGCTTTCATAGCATTTTCCTCTATAAGAAAGTAAAAACCCTTTCTTCTTCAATGCTGAAAACAGAGCAAACATACAAGAAAAAACACTGAATCGTCTCCGTTACGATATCTTCTTTTCAAAAGAAATCCCAATAAGAATGGCTGAAAAAGCGGAGTCGTCGGCAGCGGGAGGGGGGGATAATGAAGCAGAGCTAAAGAAAGAACTGGATACCGTAGTGAAGAAGATGGTCGAGGAAGATGATTACGGGATCGAGAAAATAGTTCAAGCTATAAGAATCTTGACTTGTTTGACTGAATCGAAACTGAAGAATCCCGGTGGCCTTCGGTTGGATGATACGACTCTGTCCGAGTCATTCAAATGCCCCATTTCGGGTAAAATCATGGGTGACCCTGTGGTTTTAGCTTCCGGCCAGGTGAGCCTTTAGAAAAATCTTTGCTTTATAGAGAATCTGTTCTTGGATTATAAACTGTATCATGCATGTGGACTGTAGCTTTATTTAATAGTACTTGTGTTAAGATAGACATATATTTGATCCAGGATTATTGATTATACACACAATATAATCCGAACACAACCCGAGTCCGAACAGGTCCTCGTTTTAGTTCTATGCATGGGGAGAAGGTTGAATCTGCAAGATTTTCAAATATTAAGCTATCTTTGGTTTGTGTTCAGATGAAAATGCATCTTGGTTTGTGGCAGGTATTCATGGTTTTAGTGAGGTTGAAAATATTAAAAGAAGCCAAGTAACTCGGACCGATATGATTGATTTCTGTTAGCCTGCAACATTGGCATAGTCTTTATGATTTCATATCTTTACCTTCTTTGGGATCGATTTTTTGTATTTAGTCTTTGAGCTTTTTTTTTTCCTTTTTAATCATCTGCATTGATGGAATCTTATTGGTTTCCAGACTTATGATAGGCCATACATCGAGAACTGGTTGAATCAGGGTAACTTGACATGCTTTCGGTCCAGACAAGTGCTCCCCCACACTGTCCTGACCCCTAATTGTTTAGTTCGAGAATTGATTTCGTGCTGGTGCAGAGTCAGTGGCATTGCAATACCGGAACCCCCTCAAGATCTTAGAGGACTTGTTACCGACAGGGATCGGGATTTGTTAAACTCATTGCTCGAAAAGATGTCTTCTTCCCTTTCTGATAAGAAGGAAGCTGCGAAAGAGCTTCGGAGACTAACACAGGGATTGCAATCTAATAGGCTGGCTTTTTGTGAGTTACCTAATGCCATCTGTAGATTGCTTAGTCCTCTGTCGGTGGGCAATGTCGAGACGCATCCCGATCTCCAGGAGGATTTGATCACAACAGTATTGAACCTTTCGACTCACGACAACAATAAGAAAGCATTGGCTGAAAACCCTGTGGTGCTTCCTCTTCTTATTGAATCCATGAAATTCGGAACCATGGGAACAAGAAAAAATGCTGTGGCTGCTCTCTCCACATTATCAGAGCTTGATTCGAACAAGTTGATTATTGGAAAATCCGGTGCTCCCTTGGCTCTACTCCAAGTCATATTCGGAGGTAATCCGCCGGCAATGAAGGAAGCAGCCTCGGCGATATTCAATCTCTGTCTGATGGATGAGAATACAACAGAGTTTGTCGAAATAAATGCGGTGAATGTGATGATGCCTAAGATTAACAATTCCATACTCGTCGATGAGCTTCTCGGCATTCTTGCTCTGCTTTCTATACATCCCACTGCCGTCAAAGAGCTCCGCAAAAATAGTACAGTACACTGCTTGACTCGGATCATAAGAGAGACCAACTCCAGCCTTACCAAGGAGAACTGTATCATCATCCTGTTTGCCGTGTGCTCGGAAAATCCTCCTTTTCTGGAGGTTCTGTTGCTCGATGAAGTTGAAAATAGAACTTTAACAGACCTTGCAGCTATGGGAAGTGAAAGGGCAAGAATAATAACTAATGAGCTCCTTATTAAATTCATCGATGTTCTGTCAATTTCTTTAGGGACCTGAGGAAGTAGAACCGGATGATTTGTACATAGTTTATTACGAGGTTTATATATAAATAATTATAATAATTATAATAAAAATGATATATATATAAAATATTACGATATAAAGATCTATATATATACTTTTACTAAAAATGATTAATTTATTAAAAAAAGGTGAGAATTTTAGTAGGTATATAAATTACTACAAGTTGTACATAGTTTATTACCCAAATTGTAATAAAAAAAGTAAAGGTAATATATTTATTACAAGATCTCATTCAAACTCAAAAGAACTCATCTTAGAGTAAGTATTTAAGTGCATACATATTTTACTACAAGAAAATCTAATTTATTACAAAAAAAAAAATTAGTAGATATATAAATTACTACAAGATGCACATAGTTTATTACATAACTAGTAATAAAAACGGTAGGTACATACATATTTTACTACAAAAAAACTTAATTTATTACAGAAAGGGTGAGAATTTTAGTAAGTACATAAATTACTAAAAGTTGTATATAGTTTATTACCTAAATCGTAATAAAAACGGTAGGTACCGTATTTATTACAAGATTTCATCCAAATCCAAAAGAGCTCATCTTAGAGTAAGCATTTAGGTACATACATATTTTACTGCAAAAAACTAATTTATTACTTATTACAGAAAGGATGAGAATTTTAGTAAGTACATAAATTACTACAACTTGTACATAATTTGTTACAATAAAACAGTTGATACCGTATTTATTATGAGATCTCATTCGACGATACCTTATTTCAGAAAAAAACAGTTAACCTAGTTTATTTTTAAATTCATTTTTTTCTATTTTAATCTAATGACTAAGATTAATTTAACCCAATTAAACGATTAAAAATGATTGGTTTTAAATTAACCGTTTGTTCACGCGTTTTCTAAAGAAGTAGAACCCTAGGGAAATCATTGTTCGGAGAAATTATATCATAGGCCCGGCATACCACGTCAACCATGGTCTCATCTAATAATAATCACCCATTTCATCATTAATCTTCACCTCATTTTTTTTCAACCAATGAATCTTTACTCAAAATTTCCATGTTATTTTAAAAATATGATTTCTGAAAATTACATTAATTACATGACTGATTAGTGGCGAAATAGGTAGTTTTCATTGTTAAGGACCACGACTGACGTGATAAACCTGGTCTATGATATAAACACTCCCTTGTTCGTACATCATCTCTTTTTGCCGGGAGAAAAAAGGGACAGTTCTGTTCCAAAAACATTGAATTTTTAAGCATTTTAAAAATCTCAGAGTAAATTTTAAATATATTATATAATTTAATTATCTAATACAATTAAAATTAGAATTTTAAAGAATTAATAAAGGATGATATTTAATTATGAAACGGATTGAGTATTAAAAACGTTAATTATCTATATAATATTTATCTTTAAAAAATATTTTTTTAACTTTACCAAAAAGGGAGAGAGTTCTGCTCTTTGCCTCTTTCTCCTTCAGTGTTGTACGGTCACTGCAAATTTTCTAAACATCATGAATACTTCTTCAATTCAACCCTCCTTCCATTCCCAAAACCCTAACCCTAATTTCCCGCCTTATTCCCTCTCGCAAAATCCTAACCCGAGTTGCCAATCTCTCTCCCTTCTCATATCTCTCTCCGACCAAACCCTCGGTTCCCATTCCACCCTCACCAAATCCCTAAACCCCAACCTTGTCCCTTGCCTTTCCAACCCGAACCACCTCCTTCCCCCAGAGTCCCTTTTCTCCCATTTCCTTCACTGCCCTTCCTCTCAAAGTACCGATCTGTACCTCCCGAATTACCGGAATACCCTCAAATCCCCTTCACGTTTACTTCCCCAGGACGCCGTTTTTCAGGGTGAGCAGTGCTCGGAACTTTGCATCTCTTTAGATGATTACTTTTCTGATTTTGGGTCTCATTTCTTTTACAAAGATTGTCCTGGTGTTGTCAGTGTGTTTGATATTGATAACAACGGTAAAGCAACGTTTATTTTACCCGCTTGTTTATCGGTTGCATGCATTAATTGTGAAGGTTCGAGTGAAAGAGAGAGTAAGGTTAGTGATAGTAAGGGTTCAAGGATTTTGGCTTCGGGTTTATGGGACATTAGGATGGAAGTTGAGAGGTGGGTTGATTACCCCGGTTCATATTCGCTTAATGTTGCTTGTGGGATTTTGGGGTCGAGAATGGTGAAAGGACGGGATTTGAGGAAATGGGTAATTGCTAATTCACCAAGGTATGGTATTGTGATTGATGAGTATATGGGACATCATATAGTTTTGCTGGTTAGGTTGTGTTTGAAAGCTATTGTGAGGGAAGCTATTGGTTTAGTGGAATTAGCGACAGAATACGAAGAAGTTAAGGCGAAAAAAACGGATGTGAATTTGGGGAGGAGAATGTTCGATTCTCCTGTTTTGCTTCAAGTTTTAATGTGGTTAGGTTCTCAGTTTTCTGTTTTATATGGTGAAGTGAATGGGAAGTTCTTTGCCATTAATATGATCAAACAATGTGTGTTAGAAGGAGCATCAAGGTCTTTGTTGTTTCCAATGGAAGAAAAGGTGATTGATTCATTTAATTTGGGAAAGGAATCAAAGAGATTGGATACTAATGGTGCTGTTGAAATTAAACTTGAGGAGCCAATTGAGCAAAGTAATGAACCAACTAAAACAAATGAAGAAAATATTGGTGTTGGTACCATAGTTGTATCCCAGGTAGCAGCAGCAATTGCGGCATTGCATGAACGGCGTTTCATTGAAGAGAAAATAAAACATTTACGGGCTTCCCTGCCTCCTTCAAGATATCAGCGGTTAGTTATCATTTTCAGTTCTTTGTCTTTAGACAATCTGCCAACTATTGTTTTCTCAACTGTTCTTATAGGTTATAACTCTGTTATGTTATCTTCTTTATTCTTTCCACTTTTCTGTATTTTTTTTTCAAATCAATATTATATTTATTTATTGTTATTTTATTGTAATGATGTTTCTTTGTTTGGTATTTACATATAAACTTAAATTTATTCAGTTAATGAAAAAAGGTTATTGCCTTAGATTTGCTGCATTTAGTTAGCATAGTGGATGCCGGCATGTGTCTAATAGAGGCCTCCTTGATGTGTAGGATGGCTGAGCATGTGAATGTTTCAGTGAGAGCTGATGCGGAGCGGAAAAAACGCCCTAACTATAGACCGATAATTGATCATGATGGGCTTCCCCGGCAGGCATCATCTAATGAGGTAGAACTTCATCCTTCACCAAATTTTTTGAGCTGCACTTTGCTTTAGAATTTGGACTTTGATGTGAGGCTCTAACAAACTGGCTAGCATCTTTCTCTTGATTCTACTGGAATGGTTTAGGGTTCTAGGGTTTATTATGATAACAATAATGAATAATTTGGAGTTTTTTAATCAAAAGAGGGTCCCTAAGAGAAAGATAACCTACGCATACACTTTTTGTTCCTTCTTTTCATCTAAACCGAAACTAAGCATCACACAATCTCATATCAATAGTGCAAAATAAATTCTCATAACCATAATATTTTTTAAATGAAATAGTACATATATATATATATATATATATAGAGAGAGAGAGAGAAACTTTGGAGGAAATACTTGAGACTTTTAATAGAACGATAAACTAGCCCCTAAATGCACAATTTCCATAATAAATTCTTAAGGAAGCTTACCATTCAAATAACTTATTAATGTTCTTCATCAACTACGTTTTTTAACTCACAGTTCCTTTTTATCATGTAAGGAAACAAATATGATTAAAACAAGAGAGGAGATATTGGCTGAAGAAAGAGACTACAAAAGACGAAGAATGTCATATCGTGGGAAGAAACTGAAGCGGACAAAATTAGAGGTTGGAAGTTCTTTTGAAGGGCAATTACCTTTTGAGATTTTCGCTTAATTTGTCACATAATATTTGCCAATTGCTGTTTCAACTATGAATGATGATTTCTTTTTATTTCTTTAATTTGAAAAAAAAAAACACCTTCTGACAATTGATTGAGAAGCCTTCATTCCTACTCTTAGATAAGAAATTTCCATTTCATAATATCTTGTTCGTTGATCCTATGTTGAAGTTCCAAAATGTTCGGTCAAATTATATACATTGGTAGAAGGGTAACGTTAGGAGTCATTGTTTACTAGGGATTTAAAGTTTAAACTAGGTAAATGTGGAGTCATTTAATTTGCAAGGTTCTAGTTCTTCTTAAGTAATGCTGTAACTTATTCGTAATATTTTTTTTATAGGTTATGAGGGATATAATAGAGGAATATACAGAGGAAATAAAAAAAGCCGGGGGCATTGGTTGTTTTGTCAAAGGAGCAGAAGAAGAAAAGTTATCATCTGAATCACCAGTAACTTATGACCATGCAACAGATGGTGATGGGCATAGAAAACATACCAGTTATATTTCTGAAGCAGTGAGAGGTAGCCCAAACCATTACAGGAAAAGCTTACACAATGATCAGCATAGTAGATCTTCAAGATTTGAGGATTACTCATGGAACGATTTTGAGCTATCAAGAAGGCATGACCACCGTGATCTTGAAGATCATAGGAAAAGAATTGGTAAAGAGAAAAACATAGATCATTATGGAAACTCAAAAGGACACAGAAGTCAGGGGGGGTCAGATGAGCGAAGAAATCATAGAAGGGAATGTGATGATGTAGAATCCACAAGAGCCACACACTATGAGAGAGGAAGTCGATCTAGTATTTCTAAATATAAGGATTACAAATCATCCTGTTCTGTTTCTAATTCTTCTGATGACTTTTATTTAAGAAAGGATGACCCAAAGTTGGACAGTAGAGACTGGAATCAAAGGAGCTCTTATAAGAATCATATTTCAGGCTCCAGGGTACATGATAGATTTGATGATAGATATAATCCCTTAGAATCTGAAGATGTGTATGACGATGATGTCCTTGGTGGCAAGTATGTCAGACCAGATTGATATCATGGATGTGCCTGCAGATTCTCACAAATGAACCACATCCTTAATAAATATTAATGTGGAAAACCTCAAGTAGGTTCCTTCTAGGGGGTAAGTTTTTTTTGGTTACTACCCTTTAGATCTGATCTGGTGACTTTATTTATATGTTTTGGTTTTGACCTGGTTACTTTAATAACTTTGCACTTTGCAGTATGAAGTCATCAGGCTTCAGTATATCTCAATATGTATCCTCCTTTGTATCCTTTGTTATATATTTCTTTACTGGTGTAGCTACTGGCACATTTTTATTTTGATTTTTCCTTTTCTTATCCAGCATAAAAGAGGAGCCATAATATTTCCGCAGTCGTTTTCAGTATCCTTTATTCTCCAAAGACATTAAAAATCATTATCATGAACTTATTCATCTTGGAATGTTCATGAGGGTCATTAAGAGCATATTAATGTCTTCATCCGTGTCCTCATTTCATGTGATTATCATAGGTTACTATTTTTTTATCTGAGTTCTTTCGGTACTTTTTTCCTAATGAAATCTCACAATAGAGAGAAAACAATACTAGATCTTTGTTCTAGCTCTTGTCTCTCTTTAGTATCTGGTTAATGAAACTCAATGCTTTGTTATGGCCATTTTTGTTTTTTCTGCTATACTTTCAGGATGTTGCAGGTACCATATTATATACCTAGCTGTTCGCCTGATTCAGGTTGCAAGCAATGTTGCTATGCTTTGAGCTTCATGGACTTTCTACTATTGAGATTTTTACTTCCTTTCTGTTGTTTTATGGTTGAAACTTGAAATTTAGTAGGAAGACAAATAGAAAGGACACATTTTTTTGACAAATCTTAATTCTAATCCTAATCCTATCCTAGATGGGAGGGAATGTAGTGCTCATAGTGTGTCTAGAACTCATAACCTAAGAAAATACAAGAGAATAAAGATGAACAGCTTGACTAACCCCGGCCAAATGTGCATATTTAAAAGAATGTTATTAGAAGGATGAGGTGGCAATCCTTTGGCTAATGTTGAAACAGATAAAAGTATTAGTTGAACATTTTGTAGGTTTGACATGTGCTATCTTATGACCTCAAACAATCCTTTCGCTAAAATACTCAGGCGAACATGACATGTTCAATTATCTCATCATGTGTTTGTGATGTTTCCATGCATATTCTTGCTGCCATTCATCTATATGCACTTTTTGATTTATGTTCACAGTTCATGTTCTTTACTTACAGATCGTAAGGGATGACTTTTTGGTTTTCATGGTCCCTTACAAATGGAAGAGCACGGATTTGTTTTCGACTCCCGTGATATCTTGAAGCTATATTGGATCCCGAGTATTCCATAGTTGAACCAGGCCATCCCGGTTGATTCAGAGTTGAGCTAGGCCGGACCTTGAACGGAGATGAACTCTTGCGATGCCTGTTTAAATATGTGTATGTATAAACTTACCAACCCCGTTTAGCTATGTAAAAAGAAGTGTGGGTATAACCACTCAAACTTTATTTTGAAAATATTTAGATATAATGATTTCAGTACCAAAATTCAACACTTGAGATTATGATACAGCTTACCATATAATTATGAGGATCATATATTAAATAGAATGTTGAGTATCATATGATAATAAAAATACAGTATAAATCATGCTTAAATACGATTAATATGGTATATTTAATATGTTTTTCTATAAATTTTAAGTTAATTATGATTATCACGAAAAAAATTGAATTTAACCTCCCACGATTGAATATTAACATGATATGATCGGTTCTATTTATTCATTTCTTACTTTTCTCACGTAACAGAGGGTCTTTTGACAAATAACAGGTGATTACGTGGCAACATACTATTGGTCATCCAAATTCTTGTCAATCAACTGTTTTTGTGCCCTCATCTGGCAATACAATCATCTCCGTTTAGTTGGCTGGCAGTTAATACAGTTGAAAGTTGAAACTAAACGTCGGTTTCATACCATTTTCTTTTATAAGAAAGCAAAACCCCATTCTTTTTCCATGCTGAGAATAGAGCAAACATACAAGAAAAAACACTGAATCGACCCAATAAGAATGGCTGAAGAAACAGGGTCATCGGCATCGGGAGGAGGAGGGAAAGAAGCAGAGCTAAAGAAAGAACTGGAAAGCATAATGAAGAAGATGATCAAGGAAGATGATTACGAGATCGAGAAAATAGTTCAAGCCATAAGAATCTTGACTTGTTTGACTGAGTCGAAGCTGGAGAATCCTGATGGCCTTCGATTGAAAGATACGATTCTATTCGAATCATTCAAGTGCCCCATTTCGGGTAAAATCATGGGTGACCCTGTGGTTTTGGCTTCCGGACAGGTTAGCCTTTTCGAAAACCTGGAATCTTTTGTAATTTGAAGGTTTCTTGTCGTCTTAGGAATTCATTTCTTCTTGTTTTAGATTTTCTTTTATCATTTTATCGATTCTTTTATGAATGGCATCATTCATTACTTATGTTAAAACTCTTTGCTTTATAGAGGAACTGTTCTTGGATTATATAAACTGTATCATGCTTATGATTGATTTCCATTAGCCTGCAACATTGGCATGATCTTTATGATTTCATATCTTTACCGTCTTTCGGATCGATTTTTCGTATTTAGTCTTTGAACTTTTCTTTTTCTTTCTTAATCATCTGCATTGATGGAATCTTATGATTTCCAGACTTATGATAGGCCATACATCGAGAACTGGTTGAATCAGGGTAACTTGACATGCTTTCGGTCCAGACAAGTGCTCCCCCACACTATCCTGATCCCTAATTGTTTGGTTCGAGAATTGATTTCGCGATGGTGCAGAGTCAGTGGCATTGCAATACCGGAACCCCCTCAAGATCTTGCAGGACTTGTTACCAACAGGGAACGGGATTTGTTAAACTCATTGCTGGAAAAGATGTCTTCTTCACTTTCTGATCAGAAGGAAGCTGCAAAAGAGCTTCGGAGACTAACACAGACATCGCGAGCTAATTGTCTGGCCTTTTGTGAGTTACCTGATGCCATCTGTAGATTGCTTAGTCCTCTGTCGGGAGGCAATGTCGAGACACATCCCGATCTCCAGGAGGATTTGATCACAACAGTTTTGAACCTTTCGACTCACGAAAACAATAAGAAAGCAGTGGCTGAGAACCCTGTGGTGCTTCCTCTTCTTATTGAATCCACGAAATTCGGAACCTTGGTAACAAGAAAAAATGCTGCGGCTGCTCTCTCCACATTATCGGAGCTCGATTCAAACAAGTTGATTATTGGAAAATCCGGTGCTCCCTTTGCTCTACTGCAAGTCATATACGGAGGGCATCCGTCGGCGTTGAAGGGAGCGGCCTCGGCGATATTCAATCTATGTCAGATAGATGAGAATAAAACAGAGTTTATGGAAATAGATACGGTGATGGTGATGATGCATCTGATTAAGAGTTCCATACTCGTCGATGAGCTTCTCGGCATTGTCGCACTGCTATCTAAACATCCCACTGCCGTCCAACAGCTCAGCGAAATGAATACAATACACTGCTTGACTCGGATCATAAGAGAGACCAACTCCAGCCTTACCAAGGAGAACTGTATCATCATCCTGTTCGCTGTGTGCTCGGAAAATGTTCATTTGATGGAGGTTCTGTTGTGCGATGAAGTCGAAAATAATACTTTAACAGATCTTGTAGTTATGGGAAGTAACAGGGCTAAAATCATAATCGATGAACTCCTTACTAAATTCATTGATGATATGTCATCTTCTTTAGGTACCTGAGGAAATAGAACCCCTAGGGAAAACAGTTTTCGTACATCCCTCTCCCCTCCCCATATACAGAAATTCAAGTTCCAAAAACATTGAAATTTTAAGCATCAATGCTATGTCAGCTGTACATTTTATCATTTGTGTTGTGAATTCTTTTTCGTAATATCCGACACTCATCTTGAATCTGATGAACATAATCATGATCTTGGAAGCAGACACTTATGGAAGAGTACAAGCTCAGGTGTGTTGGTGGAATGTTAGGGTCTCTTAGCATCCTGTTTAGATGTGTTTCTGTCATGTGAAATAGTTTATAGTTAGCAGCTAGAAATTCGCATCTTCAGACAGAATAAAGAAAAGTGACAGAGATGTCCAAACTGTGTCATTCGAAGTCTGCATTTTTAAAAGAAGAATAAGAATGCACACACGTTGAGAGAGGAAACCACCAATAATAATATTAAATAATAAAATTAGAATAATATAGGTTTTAAAATTAAAGTTTTAAAACTAGTCATACTCATAATATTCATACATAAAAGAGAAAGTTTGATAAAAAAATAAGTAATACTGGATATTTGGTATTAGGCTCAGTCCTATTGAGTACCCACCGGGTATCGGGTCCAAAAAATCAAGATCCAATCCCGGTTTCGATTATGACCGGGTCCTAAATTTTGGATCCAATCCCATCCCATCAGAACTAATACCAGATAAAAATCTATCGGGTCTTACCAAGTTCGGGACCGGATAATCGGATTTTTTGTCTACCCCTAATAAGCAATGTTTTAATTATTACAATATATAAGCTTTTTAATCGTGAATGGACTATACGTATTCAATATATATTTAGAGAAGATAATAAAGTGGTTGATAGATTCGTTATCTTAAGCCGTAGTGCACCTCTTGATTTTTTGAGTTTACTAACACACCTATTGTAATAAGAAAACTAATGAATATAGAAGCTGATATTGATCATTAACTTAGTATTTGTATTAACAATATATATATATATTTATAATATAACATGAGATTAATATAATATGTTTAAATTTTTTTGTTATTAATATGAAATGCGGTATTCATCACTAATAACAATATCTTTTTTATTAATATGTTTTTTAATTGTAAGTTAATTATGATTAACCGGCACAAGATGTGAATTTAACCTCATACAATTGAATATTATCGTATGATTAGTTTTTCTAATTATATTTAAAATTTATATGTTTTTTATTAATATGTTTTTTAATTGTTAGTTAATTGTGATATTTTCTATAGATTTAATAAAAATTCAATGATTATTATAAAAAAAAAAATAATGTCTGCGCATTGTTGCATAACACTAAATTTTTAATGACTCTTAAATGATTATTAAAAACCTAAAAGAACGAATATAGAATATAGAATATAGATAAATCAGATTTCAAAATAAAATTATAAAAGAAATTATTTCATAAACTATTCTCACTATTTCATATATGATCTTATCTAATTAAATAAAATACACCATCTTTATTTTTTACATAATATTTTTTTATAAATTAAAATTTACAAATTATTTTCTACCTCGTACCAATCTACGATACTATTACAATACGGTTTGCTTCGCATCAACCATCAATATTAAAAAAAATTTAATTAGATAAACCATAAATAAAACATTAAAAATAATTCATAAAATAATTCATTTTATTTTTTATTTTAAAATATAATTAATTACATATTCAATCATTTAGATTTTTAATAATACTTTAAAAGTTATTAAAATTTTAATAATATATGACGGTCTACTACATTAGTGATATATATGATATACATAATTCGTTTTATTTATTTATTTATTATTTTTTACAAACATTCTAAAAAGAATCCATAGATGGAATCAATTATCTGAAACAGAACGAATAAAACCTCAAAAAGGCCTTTCTTTAAGTAACAGGAGGTCAGGTTCTTTAGACAAGTAACAGTTAAACACGTGGCTATATACTATCAACAATCCAAACGTTAGCCAATCAAATGTTGTTGTGACCTAAACTCTGTACCTCATTAGGTAATCCAATCATCTCCTTTTAGTTGGCGGGATTGGCTGCTAGTTGATATAGTTGAAAGGTGAAACTCTTGAAGTGTATATATATAACACAGAAAAAAACAACTAAACAAGGAAAATACCAATACAACTCTCAAGATCTTTATTTTCTCTCTTCCCAAACAGAAACCCAAGTTTCTTTCTTTATTGGGTATTAAACCTTTGGTTCCAGTTTCATTCCTAAGAAAGTAAAAATCATTTCTTTTCAATGCTGAAAACAGAGGGGAAAACAGGGCAAACCAGAGAGAACATATAAGAAAATCCATTGAATCGAGTCCGTTTTTGACATTTTCTTTTCTATTTTCTTTTCGAAAGAAATTCCGGTAAGAATGGCTGAAAGAGATGAGCCGGCGGCAGCGGGAGGAGGAGGAGGGAAAGAAGCAGAACTAAAGAAAGAACTGGAAAGCGTAGTGAACAAGATGATTGAGGAAGATGATTTTAGAATCGAGAAAACAGTTCAAGCCATAAGAATCTTGACTCGTTTGGGTGAGTCGAAACTGAAGATACCCGGTGGCCTTGGAATTGATGATCCGGTTCTGTCCGAGTCATTCAAGTGCCCCCTTTCGGGTAAAATAATGAATGACCCTGTTATTTTGGCTTCAGGACAGGTTAGCCTTTGGAAAACCTTGAATCTTTTGTAATTTGAAGGTTTCTTGTAGATTTAGGAAATCATTTCTTGTTTTAGATTTTCTTTTATCATTTTATTGATTCTTGTATTGAAATGGCATGTTTTAGAGTCTTTATTTCGTAATTTGAGTAACTGTTCTTGGATTATAAGCTGTATAATGCATGTGGACTGTAGCATGGGGAGAAAATGGCAAATCTTGAAATTGAATCTGCAAGATTTCCAAAAAAAATATGTTATCTTTGGTTTGTGTTCAGTTGGATATGATTGATTTCCATTAGCCTGGAACATTTGCATGATCTTTATGATTTCATATCTTTACCGTCTTTCGGATCAATTTTTCGTATTTAGTCTTTGAGCTTTTTTCCCTTCTTAATCATCTGCATTGATGGAATCTTATTGATTTCCAGACTTATGATAGGCCATACATCGAGAACTGGTTGAATCAGGGTAACTTGACATGCTTTAAGACCAAACAAGTGCTCTCCCACTCTTTCGTGACCCCTAATTGTTTGGTTCGAGAATTGATTGGGCGCTGGTGTGGAGTCAGTGGCGTTGCAGTACCGGAACCCCCTATGGATGCTAGAGGACTTATTACCACCAGGGACCGGCTTTTACTAAACTCGTTGCTTGATAAGATGTCTTCTTCCATTTCTGATCAGAAGGAAGCTGCGAAGGAGCTTCGGAGACTAACACAGGCATTGGAATCTCATAGGGTGGCTTTATGTGGGTTACCTGGTGCTGTCTCTAGATTGCTTAGACCTCTGTCGCAAAGCAGCATTGCCGAGTTCCATCCCGATCTCCTGGAGGATTTGATCGCTACAGTTTTGAACATTTCGACTCACGAAAACAATAAGAAAGTGGTGGGTGAGAACCCTATGGTGGTTCCTCATCTTACTTTATCCTTGAAATTCGGAACCCTGGAAACAAGAAAAAATGCTGCGGCTGCGCTCTCCACATTATCAGAGCTCGATTCGAACAAGTTGATAATCGGAAAATCCTTGGCTCCCATGGCTCTACTTCGACTCTTAGACGGAGGGCATCCATTGGCAATAAAGGAAGCGGCCTCGGCCATATTCAACTTATGTGCGGTGGATGAGAATAAAACAATATTTGTCACAATAGGCACGGTGAATGCGATCAAGCGGAAGATCAACGATTCCTTATTCGTCGACGAGCTTCTCCGCATTCTCGTACTGCTATCGAAGCATCCCACGGCACTCTATCAGCTCAGAGATGCGAATACAGTCCAATGCTTGATGCGGATCTTAAGACAGAGCAACTCCAGCCCTACCAAGGAGAACTGCGTCGTCATCCTGTTCGCCGTGTGCACGGGAAATCTTGATTTGCTCAAGGTTCTGTGGATCGAAGAAGAACAAAATAAAAGTTTAGCAGAACTTGCAGCTACGGGGCTTGGAAGGGCTAAAAGGAAGGCCAGAGGCCTCATTCGTAAAATCACCAATGCTTTCCCAAGTCTTCCAAGCACGAGTTGAGGAAATAAAACCCAAAGGGAAATCATTTTTTTGTACATTTCTCTCTCTTTCCCCCCTGAAATGCTACACACCAATTCAAGCTCGTTTACGTGTGAAAAAAATGGCTGGTTTTGATCCAAAAACATTGAAATTTTAAGCATCAATGAAAGCAGTACATTTTAGCTTTTCTGTTATGAATTCTTTTCGTGTTTGATATTCATGTCAAAAATATTAAATATCTTCATAATATTCGACATTCATCTCGAATCTGATAAACATGAACATGGTCTTGGAAGCAGGCACTTAAGAAAGAGCTCACTTGTTACTATCATGGTGATCTTTTTGAAAGATTAATTTCGACGTGAATTAATAATTATATAAATTCTTATAATTTACTCTTGTAATCTACATAAATTTTTATTCAAACAATAAAAATTTATTAATTATATAATTTTTTATTTAAACTAAAATCTATATAAAATCTTAATCAATTCATAAAAACTTATATAATTACGTCAATTTTATCAAATTCTTATTTAATTTTATATTATTTTTGTAAGAACCACCATAAGTGTCTTACCTTCCCCACCTTTTTAGAGTGTCGGCACCTTGCTCTATTATGTGTTTATGTTTTGATTATAGCCTTGTTAAATTGACAGAAATGTGGACTGATGTTGACCTGTCTGTCACTCGATGTCATTGGTTGTGGTCTTAGGTAGGTTGGACTTGTGATGTAGCAAATCATAAGGTTCTTCCTTTGTTACAAATGCTATGTCGGTGACCACCAGGGACTAATAAGGATACTTAATTAAAAAGATTCAATCAATCATTATCAGGTATTTAATATTAATTTTCTTTTTTAAAAAAAGTAAATACGACACTTGTCGGCCATCAAAATAATATAAATTTATCTTACTCAAAACACATGATTTTTGAAGGATCTATAATTTATATACACGGATGATAAAAATAAAAAATATATAAATATTTTAGTTTTAAAGTTTGATGTTAGAATTTAAGATTTAAAGATCAGTGATTTAAGGTTTAAAGATTCAGAATTTATGGATTAAGTTAGATTCGAATATAGGGCGTAGAGGTTAGAATTTAGAATTTAAGATGATATAATTAGAGATTTAGATTTTAACTTATAAAGCCCTAAATTTTAAATGTAACCCATCAATTCTAAACAACTGAATTTAAATCCCTCGTATCTAAATCTTAAAATTTATCTATAAAACCTAAAATTAAAACGTTTGTGAAAACATTTTAATTTTTATTGTTTGTGTAAATGGAGTAATTACCCATTTTTTTAATAGGTGTACTAGATATTTGAGTGATAATGTGATTTTTCGATCAATCTTGCTTCTATTCTCATCTTATTTTTTTGAACAAGCTAACAGTGATTACAAATAGTATTTGTTCTAGAATATAATCTCCACCATTTGACATTGATCGCTCAATCACCCTGCTGGCATCGCTGGTGCTCGAACCCGTGACCTCTAGGAACCCGTGACGCATATTCATTTAATATAAACATAAAATTAAATATAAACTCGTATCTGATAGTCGAATAAATTTTGTATATGCATCATACATTAACGTTGGATTTTCCTAAATGACAGTAAGTTGAACAAAATCCAAAGAAACCAGCTGCGGAAGCTAATTAAACAGTGATTAAAACTTAAACCGGTTGAAACATGGATGTTCTGTAAGGAATCCAAAAGAGATGTCAATTTCTGGTTTTAATGGATGGGATTTGTAGTGTTATCCAGACATGTTTAAGCAGTTACTTTTTTTCCTTCTTTTGGTTTGTTTTCAAGTGGTCCTTTTGAAAAGGAAAAAACAAAGAGTGTGGGAGCTGTTCCTTGAATTTGACAGGTAACTCTCCAAAGGGTGGTTCTTATCTTCCAAGATTATGACATGGTTTAGCCTGTATTTATTTTTCATACAAAGAAGTCCCCATGGTTTAGTTGACACACCTAATAGTAAATACACATTAGATGCTCAAATTCGACTTATTCAATAGTTTGAATTACTCGAGCTCAGCTCAACAATGATCAAGTTGAATGTAAGTTTCTTTTGAAACAAACTCGAGTCGCATGGTACTATCTCTATAAACTCGAGTAGCACGGTACTGTCTCTATACGCATAGCTCATCAAAGTAGCTACTAGCGTCATTAGTAAACAAACGCGACAAAAGTTCTTATCAGAACGACGCTAGTAGCTACTTTGATGAGCTATGCTCATTAAGGATGTTGCTACGACGCATGCTAATAAATACCTATCGTTGATGCCTGTGTCGATCCTACATAGAGTTCAAGTGTAAACAAGTAGCATAACATGGCCGAGGCACTCCATGCTATGATCTACTCCAGTTGTTTCATCGGTCTCTTATGATAGCTAACATCCTTCCTTTAATAATCAAAGAACATAGAATATATATCTCTAAAGAGCGAAATTGCTCTATATTCAGAATAATAGAGAGCGAGTGTAACTCTTCTGTACCTGTGTGAGTGAAGGGTTTTGTTTACACCCGTAATAGTAAACGCATTAAGAAAACCAATAAATCTTCTCCTCGTAAACATAGCAATCAATGACAAAGGATAAACATCCTCAATTCGAATTAAGGAGACAACCTTCTTATATGATCCAAAGGTAGCTTAGTTCCACAACATATTAAGAAAGAGAGAGCAATTCAGTCTTGGGACAAACGTTTTCATACAGAGGTACCAAGCACTGTCAGCATCCAAGACCCTCATTGAGTAGTTAATTCAAGATCATGCCAGGTATTGCTATCCACTTGTTGAGTCTCCTGATCTGAAATTTAATAAATTCGAAAAGAAAAGGACAAAGATTAGATAAACTAAAGTTGCTCCAAAACACTATAAAAGTTCACCTAAGAAGCTTGCTATATTTTCCTACAAGTTTGACATATATTGATGCATACACTCCTTGAATGTTCTCAGAGCCATAAGAAGCATGAGTATTACACAACAAATGATAGACGTGTTTTCATAATCCAATATTCATAAACATACTTGAGTCTTCAGTATCATCAGTGCGAGCAACCATTACGGGTGGGAGTTGAAGATCTGCATTAATCAGTAACAAGATAAAGAAATCAGCTATGAAGTATAAAAGGAAAAAGGATCAAATTTCCATGCCCACCAAACACAACCTGCAGATATTCAGGAGACAGCTTTTCGTGCATCTCATGGAAAATATACAAGAGAAACAGAAAGCAGCTTGAGGATACATCCAATTCCAATTTACCTCCTCTGACTCTAACTACTCTACAATAACGGAGTCATTGTGGTCCTATGTTACTCCAACTCTTCATCTTTCCTTAAAATACCCATGTCCGAACACATATCCAGACAAGGTATGGGGATATATCCTATCCAAATACATGGAAATCTTAGGAAATACTGAACATACTGTGTAGGACAAATACCCATGTCGGATACTCACAACAAGTCCGAATGACAATTTTGGTGTAACGAGCAGCAACCTTATAACACAAGGGGAAGAGCGCTACTTATGTAATCAATGTTAAAGTACCATCTTATACACAATCTCCTCAAATGAATCATCTACGTAAGAATTAGCATTTAGCAGCCTAATTTTAACATAACGAACTAACAAAACTACACATGAATACATGATCTAATGCAAATTTACCTGCTTTTGTAACCAACAATAAACTTGAACTAATGCAATAATCTACATCTACTCGAGCAAAACAAAATATTATATTCAAAACCAATTTTCTTAATATGATGAATACCAAACAGATACGAACTATATCTATAACCTGGCTACATAGCTGATGTAAAACATTTACACAAATTTTCAAGCGAGTTTTGAAATAACCAATACCATCATCAGGCAGAGTATCTCTCATCCATTCCTCATCAACAATATCTATAAGTATACCAAGGCTCAGTTCTGCCATCTGTTACTCTTCAACTTCAGTACTTACCCTTCAAAAATGCATAAACATGGATACCCATAGGTTAAAAATCTGTATTTTCAAAGTTTTAACCGTTAATTATAAAAACAGCAACAAAGTAGCATATTAAGGGTTCTTTTGCTATAAACAACCAAAACCCAGATTGGAAACAGATCCTTAATGAATTCCCTTCCTTTAGCAAAAAAGGAAAAATTTTGAGCCGATCTGGAATTGTTCTTTTAGAATTGAATTTGGTTAAAAGGCATTTAATCAAGCATGTGGAAAGCATAAAAATGGAGGGGAACTTACACCTTACAAGTGAGAAGAAGCTTGCGTAAATGAAATGGAAAATGAGAGATACAAAAAAATGATACCTAATCGAAAGGTGAGTGATGACGGTGATGACGATGGTGACGATTTTGTTTTGTGCTGGTTGGTTTGTTCAATTTACCATTGCCATTTGAAGTTTCAGCTTAGAACTGTTTTCCCTTTTAAGTGGCAAAATAGCAATGTAGGTCCTCCACTCTTGTTTTCTTTTTTCTTGGGTGAAGTTCACAAATGGTCACTTAATATTATTAAATTATTCAATTTGATAATTAAACTTTTAATTACTTTAATTTAATAATTATACATATTTTTTTATAATTTTAGTTGAGTATATTGATTAAGAGATAAAAAAAAGTAATATAAAAATTTAAAATATATGTTTTTTTTCTTTAGTAATATTTAATTATTTTTTTAACAATAAGATACCAAAATAAAAACAAAAATATGTCATGTATTATTTTAAGTAATTCTATATTTTAAAAATATAGAATTAAACCCAATAATAAAATTAATGAGCGGATACTATATTGTAATTATATAAGACAATTCAAAAAATAAAAAATAAATATAATCATATGTAGAATAATTTATGTAAATCATCATTAAACTTTACTTTTAAACTTATTTAGTCACTAGAGTTTTAAAACAATCAATTTATTCACTGAAGTTTAGACATTAAATTTTTTTGTCACTAAAGTTTAGACAATAAATATTTTTTGTCACTAAAGTTTAGAGATTGAATTTTTTTGTTATTCTTAAACCACAAACAATCATAGATGGTGGTTATCCGGTACTAAACTTCATCATTCATTTCATCTCAGATTCATGAGTCTGAATTTAACCTCTATTTTATCAAAAAGTATTTAGAAGTACACAAATCTACTCTAAACATTATGATTTCCCTTTTATTAATCTCGTTTTTTCGCCGTTGAATGAAGTCCGTTTCTCAATATATTATTTCTCTCATGTCGATAAAGTTTTTTATCATCCGAATCTTTAAAAGGTTTTTTGTCGCAGGTAAATAGACATCAAAAAAATTTAACATAAGAGTAAGGTAAAAACATTTAATATCTAAAACTTTAGTAAACAAGTTAAATGTTTTAAAATTTCAATAATCAAAATAAATTTAAAATTTAAATTTAATAATAATTTATGTACATAATTGTTTAAATTCATGTCTAAATATAAATTGTTAATGCACTATGATTAAATAAAGTTAGGTTATATTATTAATCCTTTGATTATTAAAACCATTATTTGCTATTAGTATCCCTAAAATAGTAAAACATTAATGTGTTATATAAAATAGAACTAGGGTTACTTTCAAGTTCAATTTTTAAAACCCTAATCATTTAAAATTTAAGTCTTTTTAATTAAATTTGGATTATTTATACCTTCATTTTTAGATAATTTCTGAAATTGTAATTATTGTTTTCCAATTGGAGGAGTGGCCTAAGAAATAAAAGAGGGGTTAGTCATTATCAGTATGGTATCCATGTGACTGCTAGGTGTCCTGAAGTGTAATTAATAGCACACCAAGGCACTAGGTTATTCTCACTGCATATTATATTATATATTATTTAATGAATCCAACCAACAATTTTAATTAAAAAAATATAATATTCATAGTTTAAATATTATTTTAATATTATTAAAAAAATATATTTTAACATTTAAATTTTCAAAGGGTTATGTTTAATGACTGAAGTAGAAATTAAAATCAATGGGGTAAATATTATATTAAAATCAATGCTGACAGTATTAGTGTTCGAATTCGTGACCTCCAAAAATAATAATTATTTTTTTAATCAATGAGGCTAGATGGTTCATGCAATAAATATTATACTATATTTTGATACGAATGTATTTTTTTTCCTTTGTTTTAAAAAAAATTAAATTGAATTAAATGGAGTTGGTTGTACGAGTGTATAAGTCAAAAAAACTGGTAAAGATGTGATTCACCAAAACTTTTCATTTATTTGAAGACTGTGTGGTCCTATAAAAAGACCTGGTTTCCGATTACGGTCACTTGGTCTATGTTGGCCAAGATCCAGAAAATAAAATTGAAATATTGAGAATCAGTTAATAATATAAAATAAAATTATTCGAATTATTTGTGTTCACGGATATGGTTTAGAGATTTTCGAACTGGATTCGGATATGAGTTTAAAGTCACCATTTGTGTTTGCGATTGAATTGTAGTAATGATCTTGTTTTAAAGCTTTGAATTAGATTTAAACATGAGTTCACAATCACAACTCGTATTTGCGATTAAGTTTATTTGTTGTTATTTTTTACTTTATGATTTAGAAACGTCAATTATCGTGTTTCTTTATTTATAAAATTATATATGGATATCAAGTTTATTTACTCAAATTATAAGCTTTCATTGTATTTTAAAACTTTTCCGCATTTAATAAAACTAGTCTACTCCTATATTCAAAAAAAATCTTTGCTTGAGAGACATACAAGTAAATAGTTTTATAAATTATTCGAATTAATTATTACAATTTTTTTCACGATAACTCTATCCGTTCAAGTTCGAACTCCAATTCATTTTATATGTCTCACTAAAACTGTAAAAAAATAAAAATCTATATCACAAAATCAATGCATGCAGATGCGGGTTTGGAGTTTTTCTTTAATGGCATGGACTCTTACAATAACAATGGCAACTCAAACCCTACAATATTTAATGTTGTTTTAGCTGAAAACTGAGGGTTAAATAAACAAAACCAAACCAAAATAATCTTAAAAACAGAAGTTGTCTTTCTCTCTAGGGTTCCCATAACAGCCAAAGCAAATCCAAAACACAATCTAAGATACAACAGATGAAAATATTGATTGTTATTTAACTAGATCCCACAGCTATGATGCTGATGCTTCATCGTAAACCAGGAAACACTAGGACAATCCTAGAAAGAGGAAGGGACCATTTCCCAAATGTTGTAAAGCCTGTAATAATTGGACAATATTGATGTTAGGGCAAATAAGAAAAAGGTGATATTTTGAAGTACAATATATGTCTTTTCTTTTTTTTTTTTTTTGAAAGGAAAGTACAATATATGTCAAATGAATAAAATGGGGAAGCTTCTCAAGCAATATCAGAAGGTGAAGGGAAATTAGGAAAGAAATGGGAGGAGTTGCTTGGAGTGAAGAAGAAGACCATTTGCTGAAGAAATGTATAGAACGGTATGGTGAAGGCAAGTGGCATCGAATACCTGTTTTGGCAGGTAAGTTTGTTATTTTAGTTTAAATATGTTTAGGGTTTTTAATTTATATTCGAAAAATGATTGCATTAACTGATTATATTACGATCAGAATCGAATATGATTTGGTGTTGGATTAGGGCTAAACAGGTGCAGGAAGAGCTGCAGGCTGAGATGGTTGAACTACCTACGCCCGAACATCAAAAGAGGGAGTTTTGCAGAAGATGAAGTCAATCTCATTGTTAAGCTCCACAGTCTCCTGGGTAACAGGCAAGCTTTTCAACCAAAATATATCATTATTGATTCTATTTTCTTGTTCATCTTTTTATTTTTTATATATAATATATACGAAAATACGAAAGTAATATCAAAAATAACTTTTACGTTTATTTAAATAGTTATTTTGGTTTTTATTTTTTGAAATAATTTAAAATTTTGATGATGTTTAATAATGTTGATGGTCTCAGGTGGTCGCTAATTGCTGGGAGACTCCCCGGAAGAACAGCGAATGACGTGAAGAACTACTGGAACTGCCATCTCAGTAAAAAGTTGGTCAATGCTCCACAGATTGAACACCAAACTGCAACAAATATGGAAAAAATCTCAACATCATATCCTACAAACATTGTAACAACAACAACAGCCCCAGACTCGGATCATAAACCCGAAGAAAAAACCATCGTGTGGACGCCACTTCACGACGCTGAAGTCGATCGATGGTGCCAGGATCACCACCCAGGAGTCGAGGAGACTGGGGGATTCGCAAGTGGTTTGACGGGTGCCACGGATGATCAGTTTGGCAGCAGCAGCAAATTATGGGATTGGGATGATTCCATTTTCGACATAGATTTATGGACAGTGTGAATGTGATATTTGATATTTCTCCTATGGGAATCAGTAATAATTTGAGTCAAGGTTGATGATTTTAAACTTGGAATTGGCTGTTATTTGGTTTGGAAATTCACAACATGAAGCCAGCTACTATCATTACTTTTTTCCATTGAATTTTAAGAATGAAACTAAAATCTCAGTCCCAAGTTCAAAGAACTACTAAAGCTGGTAGCAATTGGAATAACAATCACAAGAACAATCAGCAACAAAAGGATAATCCCAATGCACATGCACTTCCTGCTACTCCTTTGGTACTGCTTCGCACTATTTAGCTCTTTGGCACCATCGTTCACATAATGGCTCGCATTCGTCACATGGTGTTCGGTATCGTCCATTTGTTGCCTCCACCATCACCGCCATGTCCAAGAACACCAGATGCAACTCCAGCAAGCTCTTCTCGATCTCCTTAGCGGCATCGTGACTGTCTTGTATTTCGACCACTGTTTCCATCACCTTTCCTCGCCCGTGTTCTTGAACCGTGAACCGCCCTAGTATAAAAACCCTCACCACCACTTCCATCCGAAATGATCTTCTCGATGGTTTCCTCGTTCGGGTTCTCTCCGCTCACCGTGAAATACCTTCTTCCCACGCCTTTCCTTAAACTTTGCCATCATTTTCTGCCTCGGGCCCTGAAAATCCATCATCAGCTCCTAATTTAACTTGTTGCGAGAGCCATTCGTGACCGCAATCCTGGTCCTGTAATTCAGGGTGCCTTCTTTGTACCCTGAGAGGCGCTTATTAGCCCCATTGGCACGGTCCATTTCTTCGAGCTGAGCCTTGATGTCCCTTGCATTCTTCTGCACGTAAGGATGTCGTTGATTCTGCTCTCTTCGTTGGATTCTTGTATCTTGCCCAAGAGTTCACGGATTACAGCCATTTCTTGCTTCACTTTCTCAGCTTCTTCAAGGAATAGATCAAGGTTTCGGTCCATGGTGTTTGCGGTCGAAGACATTTCGAGATCTTTCATTGAGGTCTATATTTTTTGCAGCTCCAAAATGTCATATCGACAGCAAATTCTTTCTAAGTCAACAGAAAGCATCAAAATTTCCCAACATTTTGAAACGGGTTGTCTTAAAAATGAATTCTAATTCAACACAAAGCATATAATCACCTAAAATAACTTTTAGTAGGTTTTAATACAAAAAAATGAACTTAGATGACAAGTTTTTTCATCTGCAGCTAGTTGTTCTTCACCTTTCTCTTGTACTCGTAGGGGAAAATCTCTAATGACTCGGTATCCGTACAGGCAAATATTAAGTACAAGGAAACAAAACCATTTAAGTCAACACTTCAAAACATAAATTATTTTCACAAATAATATTATAAACGAATTTTAATAAATAAAAAGTAATTAAAATTTTAAAAAATAATATGTACATTTTCCTCTAATACCAATAAAACACATAAAACTAACAACTTAAATATAAAATAGAATGAGACAAAAAAAATTAAAAATTCAATCAAATAAATAATATTATGATAAATAATATGTTATATTATTTATTAGAATAATACAAACAAAAGTTATTGTTGGCGATAAAAATAAATAATATTATCGTAAACATAAGAATACATATAACAATGATTGTTCATCGACAATACGATATTACTCTAAAATACTAATTAAATATTAAATTTTTTATATTATTAACGTAAAATCTCACTTAGTAGTCCATCAATTATTTATTATTTATTTATTTGATGTCACTTTAATTAATAGTATGGATGGAAGGACACGCAAGTTACTGAAATAAATAAATAAATAAATAAATAAATAAATAAATATGGTTTTGAAAAAAAAAATGTAACGAACAAATTAGTGATGCTGTTAGTATATATATAATATGATTTTAATGCAAAATCAAATCACTCACGTTTCGTCAATCTTTTTGACAAAATTTGATTTAATTTAAATAATTAAAATTTTATATAAAAAATTAATTAAATTTAATTTAAACTATAATTTTATAAATTTAATTTAAAAAATTAAATAAAATTTTAATTATAAAATAAAAACTTAAATAATTTAAATTTTTAATAATTAATAAATTATTTTTAAGTTTAAAATTTGAATATAAATAATTGAATTGTTAAAATAAAATTAATAGAATGTATACAAGATTAAAAATATTATTATATTAAAAAAATACTAACATATTTATATATATAATGATTTATTTGTAATAATATATCAATTGAATGATTTATTTGTCGGTTTTCCTAGGAAAATGATATATTATTCTAAAATCTGTAAATAAGAAAGGAACAAACTAAGAAAAATATTTCTTACGGGGGCTCATATTGTTAAATAAGTTATAGTTCAGTGACCAAAGAGCTATTTAACATAAAATTAAACAAAGATAAAAATGGAGTAGCTTGTAGGATTGAAGAAACTCGATCAGAATCGATCAAATGGAATTCCCTTTCGGTCACAATCACTCTCACACTCATCACCAGAGGAACGATGAGGAGGACAACAGAGAAAGACCACCACCGCCACATCTCCACCACCATGAGTTTCCTCCGCCGTCTCAGAACTACCCGCCACCACCAAACTACCATCAACCACCCGACCTCGAGGGACCGTATCCACCAACTCCATATCCAGGGCCACCACCTCCACATATCCAGCACCACGAGTTTCCTCCTCCGTCTCAGCACTACCCACCACCACCAAACTACCATCAACCACCCGGTCTCGATGGACCGTATCCACCAACACCGTATCCACGGCCACCACCACCATCATACTTCCAGCAGCCTGGATCTGATGGACCTCCACCACCATACTTTCAGCAACCTGGATTTCCATCACACCCGCCGCACCAACCACCAACCCATGTGTCTCATGTCCACCACCAGCCTGAACATAGTTCACTGAACTCTTCTCCACCACCATCTGTTGTTCATGTAGCCCATGAAAGTGGCCATGGAATGGTTGATCATCCATTTAGACCCCATTTGCCACCTGAATTTCACAACAAACCTACTGTTAAAGTCTATTGCAAAGCTGATCCTAGTTATCACCTCACCATCAGAGATGGTAAAGTTGTTCTTGCCCCTTCTGATCCCTCTGATGAATTCCAGGTACAGTATCCGCAGATTCACAATTTCCTTTAACTTAGTTTTTATGGATTAATTTATGAAATTATCAACTTGGCTTATTGTAATTTTTCCATATATTGTGTAGTTCTAAGCCATTTGACTTCATTAAACTCGGTAATTGACAACCCGAAAGCGCCCTTTGACTGTTGGAACTCAAGATTAGGGCAAAGCATTGATCTTATTTATTGGAATGTTAATTTTTGTTGTTGTTGTTTTAGCACTGGTACAAAGATGAGAAGTACAGTACAAGGGTGAAAGATGAAGTGGGTTTCCCCAGTTTTTCTCTGGTTAATAAAGCCACTGGTCAAGTCATTAAACACTCCATTGGCGCTTCTCATCCTGTAAGAATTCCCCATGGCATTTACTTTTTTTAGTTTCTTCTTATGCGGAAACATTGGTTTTTCCTTCATGTATTGTTGTGCTTAAGAACTGTTGCATTTCCTCTTTATCCTTTTAAAGATATGATTTGAGTTTTGAGATGTTTAACAGATGACACTCTTTCAAATTACATCATAAGATCAATATGACTTATTGGTTACGGTATAGATCCATCTTCTATACGTTTTAGTGTTACACAAATGCTATAGTTTAGATTCAACAGAAGTTGAACATAAGAATTATCTTACATTTGTTTGTTGGTGTTATCTGTTCTGCCAATCCAGTGGCATATCGCTATCGTAGCATTATACATTGTTACAATATTGGGGTACTTTACCAGCTGCTCGAAATATTCAAGTGGCTTATCACGGTCAATAACAATTCCATAGGTTTCAGCTTTTCCACTACTAAAATACCCACTTATCTGGTAAAACCAAAAGTGTGCATTTCCTGATTTCTGAGGCTGAAGTGTTCCTCTCTCTTGATTCCTGCGGTGCAACAATTTGTTTGGCATTAGGACCTTTTCTTAAAGTTCTGCTTAAAAAAGGATTTTCCTGCAGGTCCAACTGGTACCGTACAAACCAGATCTTGATGAGTCCGTGCTCTGGAGCGAGAGCAAGGAAGTCCATGATGGCTACAGAGCTATAAGAATGATCAATAACATTCGCCTGAATGTCGATGCTTTTCATGGAGATAAGAAATCCGGTGGCATCCGCAATGGTACTAGTGTTGTGTTGTGGCAATGGAACAAGGGAGATAACCAGATATGGAAGATTGTACCATACTGTAAGTTACCTGGAAACTAGACAAAAAACTGTTAAAATCCTAGCAAAGTTTCCAACCATCCTTGGTCCTAAATGTCGACGATTTTTGAATCATTTCTGCTTTCATAAACCATGTTTCACGGAAACAAGATGAGCATTATGTTTGAAAAAAATAATGTTATCCTTTTCCTTCATATGATAAACCCAATTGATCTTTGTTACCATGTTCTGTTACGGTTCTCCTAATATCTGGTGTGGTAAATGCAGGATGCTTACAATCTAGTGATGCTTGTTATACGTCAAAGCAGCAGCTGTATCGTGCCTGCCCTCCATCGATGTTTAGCTTCAAAGGGCTTTCGTTTTTTCTTGTATGTTTCCATTTAAGGTGTGTGAAAACCTTCACTGGTTTAGAGGCTTACTAAAACTTTTATGTGTGGAAGAGAATAAAGAACATCTATTGCAGTGATTTTAATGACTGAAAAAGACTGCTTCCGTTGGAGCAGAGCAAGGTTATAATCATGGTAACTTGCCTACTTTTTAGTATGAGAAATCGAACCTTAAGTAACCCAATTCGAAATAAAGAACAAGGCCGATAAAAGTATGTCTTTCATTGTGTAACACCGTTTCTCCAAAGGCACTTTTGACTCGGTTATGGGAGGGTCAGGAACCAATTCCGTAGTGTCTTTTCGGGTTGAAATTCTGGCATCTCTTTCCTCAGTATAACTAGATAGATACAAGGATTTTGATATGGCACAAGTGACACAAATATAATACAAAACTATGATTATTGAAGTTCAAGCCAGCTTCTTTTATAGGCTACTTCATTTCCTCGTTGCTTTATATTCTAAGGATGTGGGATCGGTTGCAAATATCCGCCTTCCATTTCTGGTTTGAGCATTTTCCTTGTTGGACAACCACAAGAAATAAATAAATCTCTTTGCTTTCAAGATTCACACTTGCTTTCCACCACTTAAACTCTTAAGATCTGATACGACGGTTGCAACAATTTGTGTAAGCAAATACTGAAGTTATCAACTGAACTTCACATAAAATGCAGGCTAACATCATGGTGAAGGTATGCTAGTCCCCAAACTATCATTTTGCAGATTAAATATTTATGAATGTGTGCAAAGCAAGAATGATGACAATTTCTCTTCAAACTCAAGCGTCCTGTTTGTCTGGTTATTGAGCAAGTTTTTAACACCATGTTCTGCATGTGATACTGCTATTAATCTATGTTATGTAGACAATTTAGGGCAGAACAAGGCCTTGATCCTAGATAGTGGATATATTGTTGCATGTTCACCATAAATATTTAATCAAATAGATATAGATATAAATATGGATACATCATCTCTGACGGCACTTTTAACTCGATCTTCCAAAGTTTATTCACAATTTCATTTCTTGCTTGAATCTGTATAAATTAGGTCTGTGTGTTTTATTGATTGTAAATTGGTGTGTTTCAACCCTGGTTGACATCGAATGAACCTTGAACAAAAGGCTTCTTTCATTGATATCGGATCAAATTGGATCATTCTACCCCTTGTCTCTACCATTCTCAGAGTTTTCTGATTCAGAAGCCTACTATCATACGCCTGAAGCGTAATAGCAGATGAAGTTGCACTTCTTCTCCTTCAAATCAAGGACTCGAATTCTCTCCGGGGTTCACCCAATGAATCATGTGAGTTGGTGCCATCCCAGCTTTGCTATGGACTTAAATTACGGACCAAACCAAGGAAGATGGGAACCCTGGGTAAGATTGTTCACTGATCCTGAATCAATGGCGTTGGTATATATATACACAGATCAAAGTAAACTTAAGCACGAAAATTATACTTAGGGAAGATTAACGTGAGATAATTCTGGTTATTCCAGCTCCAACTTAACTTACCAAGAAACTTTCAAACTAGAATTGGGTGGGGTACGCCAGGCCCGAGCAGTAGTGCAACGCTCAGGCGACGTGCGAGAGCCCCAGCAGCAAGCTACTGTGATGGGCATCCCCCTCAAAAAATAAATTTAATATTGAGTGGGCCAATGACCCACATATCAGATATTAAACTGATAAGAACAGATACTACACTTGATCTTAGCCAAAAGGCCGAGAAAGGTATGCCTTCTAAGCTCCAAGTCCGTTTCTTTTATAGTCTGCTTCTGTCGTCGTTGCTACATATCTCAACGATGTGGGAGTTTGGCAAAATGTATTATTCAGCGACTGCTTCTAAAAACTAACGGCCAACCCTTCTGAATTTATCCTCAATTCTCATATGCTGCTATTGAAAAATGAATCAGAACACAGTGGAGGCTCAAGTGACGAATATGAAGTCTGTTTGGATCTAGAGAAAATGAAGAAGAAGAAATCTGTTTATGCATTGCTATTGATCAGAATCAAATTTATGACTTCATTTTCCTACTAAAATATACATGTTGTGTGAACGTGTGTCTAATGAAGTTAATTAACCCCTTGATAATGAATAACTTAGTTTTCTTAATCCAAAAAAGATGTTTATTTAGATCTAATCATGAGATGATACAAGATGTTTAAAATATGTGTTCATTTTTCAAATCCCGAAAAGGATGTTTAAATATTAAATGACAATTATTGGAAGTGGAGGCTGTCAATTGGCTGCCATCACTCGTCACTACCTATCTCCATCCTTTCGATTTTCATGCAACAAATCAGGCTCCTTTCTTTCATTTTAATACTAATTATTACACTCCTGGAAGCATGAATATTTAAGGGGTTGGGGGAAGCTTTGGTTTGAATAGAAAGTGACTGGTGGAGGGATCAATTGACATCCACAAATTTAATTAAACCTTTCTTCTCTTTCAATCACCGATCCAAAATGAATCACTTCATTTTTTTTACTTTCTCTATCTCATCTGCTTCAATTCTATAATCAATTCCTTTTGGTTTATTAATTTATATTATTATATAACGAATTTGATTCATGGAAATAATTAATTAAGAATTTAATATACTTTTTTTATGTTAAATTAATTAATTAATTAGGATACTTTAGACAGAAGATTAAGGTTTAATCTTGTCGACTACGAAATTGCGAGATATGTCGGACAGAGGCAGATTACATAGGCTGCAGATGTCGCGGAAATGTATCACGTGATTCTTTAATTCTATTTTTTAATTATTTAATTACAATTTTAAGTGATTTAGCATTTTTACAAATTATAAGTTATTTATTTTACGAAATATATGATTACATACGATAATAAAACTATTAGAATGTAAACATATTCAGCACGTTATTGAATATTTTATCAGGTTTGACTCATTAATTAGTTATAGTATAACATTTTAATATTTAATTGATGAAATGTAGATTTATTTAAAATAATATTTATTTAATTATTTTCGTGTATATGTATAATCTTATACTACTTTATTTTAACGATAAACCAATATATATATATTTCTAATAAATATTTTTCATAACTCATTCATTAAATAAATAAGTTGAAAATGTTCAAAAATAATAAGTAGCCAGAGGCTAGTGCTCTCCTTAGACTAAAGTGTCCAAGGAAAAGAGAATATTTTTTACTAAGTTTATATTACTTATTAGGATTCTTTTTATAAAAGCAGTTAACTGAGTTTCATTAAAATAAAAAAAAAATATAAAACACATTAATACAGGTATAAATCGTCTACCTCTTAATCATGCCTTTATCAATGTCTCTATTTCAAATTATAAGGTTTAGGGTTTAGGGTTAAGATTAAGTGTTGTGGTTAGGATTTAGGAAATTAGGGGTAAGATGTATTTTCCAAGGTATAGGATGTAAAAAATAAGGGTTAAAGGTTTAAAATTCAATTTTTTAAAAAAATTGAATAGTAGACATAAGAGGAATGATTAGGATATAGAGGATCTGTCGATACATGTTTAGTGTTTTAGTAGGGAAATTATTGAAATAAACAAATAAATAAAAAAAATCATGAATATAGAAGGTTTAAGGATAATACGTAAATATTTAAAAATATAAAATAAATCTATAATTTATTATTAAAAGGTAAAAATGTTGTTTGTAGGGTAAGCACCCTCCGACGGCCACTTGTAATAATCTGAGAAAGTATTTTTACACCATGAATCCTTCTACACAAGTCAATATAATAATAAGCCAATAATTAGAAGAAAAAACTTTTGCACAACATAGAGTTAACTCCTGAACTAACAAATTATGTCAATCTTTGATCACTTCAAGTTTTTCAGTAGTTCCATAGACATGCCAAGTCTTCAACATCATCATCATAAGATTTGCAGTTTCCAAGTCGAATACTATTTGAAATCCCTGACGAAATCTCATTGTTGTTAATGTCAATGCCAAGGCCAGTATCTTGCGAGAGACTGACCATCGAGTGATTCGACGAAAACTGCTCCACCTTGCAACGCCTGTGTTCGATATCACCGCTACTGTTGTCTGCTGCCAATGCTCTTAGAACGGCCTCATCGTCGGTTTGGAAGCCGTCGAGACAGGGACTCGAGCTGGTCCCTTGATGGAAGAAGATGGGGTTTTGGTTGGGAATTTGGGTTTCAAAAATCGGGGTCTTGTTTATGCCATTGAATTCATTTTCACAATCAAAAGTGGGTTCCATGAGAGGAGGCAATGAAGCATAATCCATAAGTTCATGCCCAAATGAGTTCATTCCTAAGAGATGGTCAGGAATTGGGATTTTCTTCATCTCTGAATTCTTATGGAAAATCCTACAAACAACCCATTCATCCTGTTACAAGGGGAATAAAAGAGATCAAATTAGTCCTTCCATTGAGCCTTAAAGTAGTTTTAATTGAAATTTTAGATACACTACCTTGGCACCATTGGCAAAATTATGATGAGAGAATTTGCCTTCAAGCCTATATTCATGCATGACCCAACTTGTTTTCTCCCCTCTAGGAGCTCTCCCTTTGTAGAAAACAAGAGTCTTTCTCATCCCAATCAGGAAACTTTTCCCTCTGTAAATCTCTCTATCTTTTCCGGTCGCCTTCCAATACCCAGCTTCGGTTGCTCGATTGGTCCTCGTCCCGGTCGGATACTTCCTATCTCTTTGGCAAAAGAAATACCATTCTTCCTCACCCATTTTAGCTTTGTCTGCAAAAAAAAAACAAAATTAGAAACAAACTCGGGTTAAACCCCCCCCCCCCCAGCATCTGCAATTCCTTTGAGATGGCTTACTAGGCAAATCCCAAGGCTCACACTTGTTCAAATCAGCTTCCCCAATCGCACATGCACTGAAGTTTCTGTTCATCACCTTCTCGAAAAGGTAATGAGTTATAATCTCCTCGTCAGTGGGATGAAACCTGAAACCGGGCGGCAAATCGAGGAGGTCCTCTTGTCCTTTGTTAGCAACAATGGAGTCTGCCATGGGAAAACTAGTCATCGAAATCATTTGAAGAACCCTTTATGAATTTATACAAAAGAAAAGAAACCCAGAATCAAAAAGGCTACGAAGAATGGAAATTAGGAACTGCTGCGGTGGAAAGCAAAAGGAACAATAACAGAAAGTTATATGAGGAGAAATCTGAAGCTTTGTTTGTAGCAGAGATGGCCGTTAAGAAAGTAGAATAAAGGGAAAAAGGAGAGCTTAAATAGAGGAGATCATGATCGGTTCAAAGATCCGTAGGCTCCAAGGCACCTTACCAAAGAAGCCTCGTTGGGCAATTCATTTTTTTTTCTTCCGGTCCGGTTTAACGTATAAATCTTTCGATATAGATTTCTTTTATATATATCTTTTATATATATAAAACCTCAAACTCTAAACCTGTTTGTTCTTACCATTTGGACTAAATTATTGGTTTAAATTTATTTTATTGTTAGTTGTGTGATTTTCTTTTAAATTAATTTTTTTATAAACAGATAAGATAAGATTTATTATGAAATGAATTTATTAATTTAATTATTTTATTTAAATTTTTTAATTTTATTTAAAAATAAATATTTCATCTTATTAAATTAATTAAATTTTACATTATTTTTTCGATAATATTATATATTAAAAATATTCTTTTATCTGTTTAAAACCCAACCCAAAGCAAATATTCTCATTGCCTGTTGGGGAAAGTTCGAATTTTTTCAAAAATATATCTCAATAATTTTTTTATTAATTTGTCAAGCATAGGTTCAAATATTCTTTAATGGAAACCACTCTATTTTTGAGAATCAACATTTAAGAAAATAAAAGTAATAAATGGAGTTTCATGGAAATTTCAAATAACTTAAGTTCAAACCTTTTTCTTATACATATCTGGATATATTCTGTTTATATCTTCAATATTTTTAAATTAATTTTTATATATTGATCATATTATACTTTTTTACATCGGTAAATTCTAATATTTTGTAATACATGCATATACGAAAGGTATAAATATCAAAACCATAATTTTAATTATTTTATCAAATGAGTAATGCTATATATATAAACATTGATTTTATATAATTATATACATAGAATTTTAACTTCATTCAATTTTATAAAATTATTACAACTGTTCAAATACAAATAATAATACATATTCAACATAATAGTAAACAAGTGTATTTATTTCTAAATGTTTGTAATTGAATATTTTTGAATTTTTTTTGTTGGTTATAAACTTTAAAGTCATTTTTAATATATTGTTTTGATTTTATAATAATATTTGTTGAATTTTTTTAATTATTTAATACGTATATATTCTATCCACACATAATATTCAAACCAAGATCTCCTAAATAAAATGTATCATTATTTACTACTAAAATCACACGAATTTTATTTAAAATCATTATATTAAATAAATTTTCGCCTTAATCGTTGCCATGGACTAATATTTTGCTAAGTATAAAATATTATTATACACTAATTGGATCAGTTTACATAGTATCATATTCGTGTGTAAAAAACAATAGATATTAGATGCAAATGATAAAATAGATTATAAATTTAAAGAGAAAAATGTTGGAACATCGACAACAACTTCATTGAGAAGAAAAATTACTAATCTCAAATATGTTTCATAAAATTAACAAAAAATTGAAATAAGAAAAATACATAAATGATCGAATAAATCTAATATGACCAAATATTATAGATAACAATATTAATGTTATTATTAAAAAAATAATGATAATTAAATTTAATAAGTATTTCCGATAAAAAAATAATCAAACTCATTTTATGAGATTTAATTATAAATAATTTTATCTATAAAATATATGTTATTAATGAGTTAAAAAAATATCAACATATCATATTATAGTTGGTTTAAAACTATTAAAAATAATAATTAATAACTATAATCAGTCAATTACCTCAAGAAATTAGGTGCGGATATGAAAGTAAGGATGGATAAAACTTGATTTGATTAAAAGACAAATAACTCAATTAGACATAAAAATATTCGATTCGTTTTGATTTCATTCAATAAAATTTTAAATAAAGTTTGAGTTGTAAAATAAAAACTCGAATAACTCAAAATTTTTAATAATTAAAGTATTTATTTTTAAGTTCGAGATAAGTCTCTCAATTTTTTATGATATATATCAATATATAAAAATATGAAAAAATATTACCACATATGAAAATATATATATACACATCTTATACTATTAGAGAAAGTCATTTAAATTATAATTAAATCTTATTATAACATGGTAAAAAAAATTATAATTAAATTTTTATAAAAACTCAAAAATTCGACTCAACTCTAATTTCTTAAACTCAAATCAAATCGAAAAATTGTTAACTAAAATATATTATAAAATATAACATATCAACTTATATAACTTAAAAATCTTTAACTCACATTAACCCTTACCTAAAAGTCCAACTAAAAGTCCATGCCATGATACTCTTGCCATTTTATGAAATTGGAGATGATATCATGATGAGCTGCACTCCAACTTACCATATCAGCTTAAGCTGTTTGTTCACGTTCTTTTTCCCATCTTGCCACCTCATCATTTCTTGGACTTATCTCATTAATTTACATTAATCCAATATTTATTAAACTTAATAAACACAATGGTTTTATTGCAAAATTTAGAGCGTATAAGGTAGAATATATGGAATTAATCCGCCAAACAAACAAAAAAAGAACTACTAAATTAAATTGAAATTGTCCAAAAAATAAAAATAATAGCGTGTGGACCCTACAAGCCTAACTCCGTAACTTACAACTGTTGACTTTGAGGGGCAGAAACGAAACTGCAAAGCGAAGCAGCCAGCCAGCCACTACCAATTGGTGACGATTTTACTGACGTAATACGCTTCATCAACGATTAGGTTTTTTCTCACGTGTTTAAATTCTATTGGTTCATGTTCTTCATTACCGTACCGACTCAACGTGGGAGAACATTCACCCCCTTCAATTAGTATGTTATCGAACTATCAATTGGCTCAAATATTTAAAAATCTTTAATGATTTTTAATATATTTCTTAGATTATGATTATTATGTTAATTTTGATTTTTTAAAAATAGTAGACGTCAAATAAAAGAAGAAAAATTAGTTAATAAATAAATGATATAAAAAAGAATTAAATTGGTTAATGACGATTTTAGACAATTAATTTAAGAATCTCGGTAAAAACTGTTCCAAATTTTGATAAACTACATTTATTAGATGATGTTAATCTCGAAATTCATTAAAAAAATTTAAAAACGCTATTAAGAAAGATGAGTTATAATTGTTAGAATGTTATAATTATTTCTTAAATATGACAATGAATTATAGAATCTTATTTATTATTACTATTACTATTGCTTCGTTAGAACTAATGAGGTTTTGGATAGATGCAATAAAAACGATCGTACAAGGGCCCCTAGAAAGGACAATTGTTTCTAAGGGTTACAATTTGATAACCAGTGAAAGTCATAGATAATTACTTTTAAGGACCATATTTTAATAAATTACATATGACCCCAAAAATCTTTGAATCGTCATGTTTATAGCTTCTGATATTACTAACGAAGAGAGTGTCAAATTTTATAACGACTTATAGACAAATTGATAAAATTTAATTTAATTTTTTAGACTTCACGATTCGATTATTTTGATCTCTAATAGTGTTCTTGTCCGAAAAATTATTATTATTAGACTATAAATTTGATAACGTTGAGAGTTATTTTTAAAGTTTATGAGATATAATAATTAAATAACGATAAAAAATTAAATTCTATTAAAATTTAAAATAAGATTTACACATTCGTAAGTTTATTTTTAATTAATTTATATCTATAACCACAAACATCAAAGTTTCGATCCTTTTTCAATAGAACAAAGGCTTCATTAGTTTTTCTAACAATAATATTTTTTATATAAATCCATATATTTTTTAATTAAAATAAAAAGTGTTTTTTTAAATAACAATTTAGAATTCTAATAAAAAATAATTACTTTATAATTACTCATGTAAATATGAATTGTTCCCCCCACCTATTTGATGATGTAAGGCGGTGCACCACTGCACCAGTGGCATTTATTTTATATTTCTCTCTCTCTCATTGAGCCTCGAAGATAAGAAAGTAACGATGATGTCATTCAACATTGCTCATAAGTCATGATTAGTAGAAGCAATAAATTTTTAAATCTTATAATTTTGGACAATAACTTGAATATACTTAAATATGAAAATAATATAATATATGATACGATTATCATATTTGCATCTATTTTTTTATATTTTAACATATATAATTATACTATTAGCGTGAAAAATATTCGAAATGGAAGATGTATGCATAAATTATTTTATTTATTAAAATGGTCCCAACTTGAAAAAGATTAACACCATTGTGAAATACGAATCATCTTATTTCAATGGTGAAGATAACAATTATTATTCTTAGATATTATAGGTTCAAATATTAATATTATAATATAATAATTGAGCGATCAATGTTTAATAATTAAAAGTATATTTTAAAATAGATACTATTAACTAATGTAATTGATTAAAAAAATAATATCATTGTGAACCTTTCCATTGGACACACCTATTTCGACTGTGAAGCATGTTTAATCTTAAACATTTCACATGAACATTAATTTCCCGAGTAAACATAAAAAAGTAATTAAAATTTAAATTAGGGACGTTAATAGATTAGATTTTGTAAAGTTTAAATTAAAATAATAATTTAATTTTTTAAAAAAATAAATTTAAATTTAAGTTCAATCCAATAAAATATTTAAAATTTAAATCTAAAAATTCAAATTTAATTATTTTTAAAAAAATAACAACTCAAATAAATATATTTAAATAAAAATATTTTTTTATTAGAGGAGTTTTTTATATTCTCAATTCTTTAAAATTTTGTTTTAATTAATTCGAATTGACAAAAAAATTTGCATACACAAAATCTTACATTTGTGATTTATTTAAACGATACCAAACTGTTTATTACTTAGATTCATCCCTTAATAAAACCCATCCTTTTCCATTCTATATTATTAAATTAATATAATTCTATATTAATATTTATTTATATACTTTTAAAATTTTTAACAATACTCGCACACTTTAAACAAAAATCTCAAATCGCTTAAAACCCCCTAAACTCAAAGCCTTATTTAACTTTGTAGGGTTTATTTCTGGTATTGGGTCAACTTTAGGCCTAGCCCTCCTGACCCACTATTAAAATCCCAAAACTCAAAGCCTTCCAATTTTTTTTTTGATAAAATTGTAATGCTCTTATGGCTATTGCTTTGCTGCCCTCAGCAGCCTATTATATCCGTCTCAGGTCAAGTCGAATTTTTAATCTATTTAAATTTGATTTAAATTTAAATATTTAAAATTTGATTTTAATTCGAACATTAAAAAATTAGATTTAATTAAAAAATAGATACTTTAAATCCGATCCGATCGATCTATAAAAAATAATTTTAAAAATTTAATTATAAAAAAATTTAATTTAAAAAACTAAATTATAAATAAATAAAAAATTAACTTCAAATACCTAATTATAAAAATATAAAAAGAGAAGTATTATTATACATATCCCTAAATAAAATTATATAATTAATATTGAATCAAATATTTTATACACTAAATCTGAATTTATCCTAACATCTCCTTAAAAACGACCAGACCCGATATTTTCATTAAAAGCTGACCCAATCAAATTAGGTTGGATAAGAACCTAATCGAATCAAGTAAAATACCTATCCCTATATATTATCCAAAGTATTATCCAGGGTGGCCCACAAAAGAAATAAGGTGGGAAAATAAACTACCTTTTATCCAAAGTATTATCCGAAACGTCCTTTTATTTTTGCAAATTCATAGGCACGATGCCACGGTTGTACAAATTCACTCATCACGTGCATCTCCAGACTACCATAAAAAAATACCTTATCCAATACGTTTCCTGATGTTATTTCAGATAAAATATTGTCCATCACAAACCGTTAGATTTATATCATGACGAAATAATCAACGGCTGAAATTAACATTTAGACCTTAAAATAACCAACAAACCTGCCATAGCAAATCCAACTGAGAAAAGGAAAAAGAGAGAAAAATCACTTTTTGCTTTAAACTTTGAAGAGACTGCGAAAGAAACTCTTCTCTTCCGGTGTATTTTAATTCTCGTCGGGTTCGATTTTAAATCTGTTTTTCTTGTTGTTGTTGTGTGAAAAAGGAAAGGAAAATTAGCTATGGCTGAAGTTTTGGGGAAGACAAATCTGTTTCCGAATTGTAGTTATAGTCAGGAAAAGAATCTGGAAGGTGGAGCTTGTTTGTCTCCTAAGAAAATTTCTGGGTTTTGTTTAAAAAAGAACACTTTTTCTTCTTTGAAGGTGAAATCTCTGGCTTCGAGGAGTGATTTTTATGGTCAAAGCGTGTGTTTTTTGGAGAAGAAAAATATGAATAAGAGAAGGTTTTCTCAAGTTCCCATCAAAGCACAGGTTTGATTTAATTGACTTTAAATCAATTTTTTATTCCAATTTCTAGATCTGTGTTTTTCTTCTCATTTTTGTGGAAAAGTGTGGCTATATTTTTATTTGTTTAGCGAATATTGTATCAATTTGTTTTTTGATTTTCTTGGAAAATTTTCATGTTTTTTGGTCTATTATTAGCTTTTAACAGTTAGTTCTTAGCTTGGTTTTTCATACTAATGATCAAATTCTTAAAAGGGAAATCACCTTATGGCTTATGTATCTATAAACAAAATTGATCTTTTTCCTTAGTTGAATGATAGCAACATAGAGATTGCACCAAAAATTTCACCTTTTTTTTGATGAGGAATTCGTAAATGAAACCCTTTTTGTTCCCATAACTTGATCTGATACATATATCAATAAAGAAATACTAATTGTTTTCACTTTTCTCCCCTCTGGGTTTGTTTAATGGAATCAGATCCAAACTGGACTTATTAGTCGAGGTCAAAAATGGTGGGGCAAAGGGCTTCAACCTAATATGAAAGAAGTTACATCTGCACAAGACTTGGTTGATTCTCTCTTGAATGCTGGTGATAAGCTTGTTGTGGTAGATTTCTTCTCCCCTGGTTGTGGTGGTTGCAAGGCTCTTCATCCCAAGGTGTGTATGTGTGTCTCTCTCTATGCTTTTGCATGGTTGTGTATCTACATGTTTTTGTGTTGTTTCAATTTGGATTGATGTGTATTTAGATGTTGGGATTCTGCAGATTTGCCAATTTGCAGAGATGAATCCAGATGTGCAGTTTCTTCAGGTGAATTACGAAGAGCATAAGTCGATGTGCTATAGTCTTAATGTCCATGTGTTGCCTTTCTTCCGGTTCTATCGAGGCGCTCAGGGGCGTGTATGCAGCTTTAGCTGTACTAATGCCACGGTCAGTCTCGAATCCTTCCTCTCGGATGCAAATTGTTATCAGATATGGTTCCATAGTTAGATTCCAAATGAGCCTATTTTGCCATTTTATTTTTTCTCTCTCTTTTATGAATGATGCATTCCCTTGAAAGTATAGGACTTTGGTTTCACTAAAAAAATGCATTATTTCGGATCAACTGATTTTTTTGTTATTTTCTTTCCACAAAGATGTAAGAGTTAGATGCGTTGAAATTTGCATGCTTCATATTGTTGCTGCTTTCGTTTGTTTTATGAATTGTTCTGATTGCTGCTCAGTGCTCCAGCTGATTTTGCATCTTAATCTACAAGGCATGATTATTTGTGTGTATCTAACATTTTAGGATTGTTCATGTTTATCATGATACGCGTTCTAAATTACATTGACAATTCAACAGATCAAAAAATTCAAAGATGCATTAGCCAAACACACACCAGACCGATGCAGCCTTGGGCCGACAAAAGGGCTCGAGGAGAAGGAGCTTTTGGCATTATCCGCAAACAAAGACCTTCCCTTCCACTACACACCGAAACCAATTCAACCAACTTCTGTCCCCGTGCATGAAGAGACTCTTGTAACAAAACAAGTTCCATCTCATTCAAAGACAAAGCTCCCGCTTTCAGTCCAAGCGACATCCTTAAAGCAAAGGGACGGTGAGGAGAAAATCTTGGTTGGTGCTGAGATATGATGCAGTATGGTTTTTCTGCCATCTCCCACTGTACATTATTACAGAGTACTCTTCCTTGGTTCATCGTTCATGTACTAACATGTTCATGTTATAAGTGAAGAACATGGTATCTTGTTTTCCATGGAGTTGCTGCCAATTTGGATTTGATTTTTCGGATCCTGGCTGTGCTTGATTCCCGGGTGGGTGTGAACTTTTGCAGACCAAATCTATTGTATATTTTTATGTCCAAGGGAACCTCCTCCCCTTTGTGAATGTAAAAATCTTGTGGCTATTGTATAGATGTTGAGAGCCTTTTTCTTCTCTTGGTGTTGAAATCAGGATCACGAGTATTTTGTACTGGATATTTGGTCCCAATGATAATTCATTGCTCTGCATTTTTGTATAATGGTGCATGTACTTGTATTTGAATATGGATATATATTTGAATTTCATCCAAAGGGAAAAAAGATCTCCAGGTTCAATCCCTTGAAATGAATGAAACCCTTTGATGTCATCCTTAAACATGTATTGTCAGATTTAAGGATAACTCTGAAGGCAATGCATGCAATGTTATTTTGTTTGCCTGTGTCCTAAAAACCCTACTTGTTTAATTAAAAAAAGGGACAGATGGGAAATAATTAGATCATTTTAAAAGGAAATGTTGGATAAGGTTTCATCAACGTGGCCACCCTTGCCCTTTGATTGATTAGTGAAACCTGTGGGGCATTCTAACAACTGGATCCACTAAGAAGTATTTCAAAACTTCAAAGCTCCCATTGTTTCCTCCCATTATTTCCATGATTGACAAGCTTGAAAGTAACTTGTTTCCACCCTTTTTGCTTTCAATTTTAGACTCACCAGAACGTAGCCAAAGACGATTTGCAGACTATCATAATTGGAATAGGACCCGACAAGTCATTCTTGGATGCATCGATATTTCTAAGCCTAAACGATAGGCAACTACGGAATGGTGGAACAACATAGATAAGATAAGACATGAGTAAAGAAAAAGAACTGATAATTGAAGAAAGACCAGTTTTTGAGTTATTTGAATGAGCAATCAAGAGATTGAACAGTGAATGGACTCTGAAGACAGAATTAAAGAGAGTTTAAGAGTTTGATTTGTGTCAGTTAAGTGGTGGGGAACAAGTGTGAATATTATAAGCAAAGAAATATGTTTCATTCTTGTGTTGTTTAGCTTATTTTGTCCATCATATAGTTACGAAGGAAAATGCTGAAAGCAGAAATGGAAGGTACAGATTGTGACTGATAAATGCAAGAAGAAAGATCATCTCCAATGAATACATTGCCCGACTTATCCCACATCCTTAGAATACAAAGCGACGAGGCTAAGAAGCAGCCTATAAAAATAGCGGACTTAAAGCTTTATAGGTATACCTTTCTCGGCCTTTTGGCTAAGATCAAGTGTAGTATCTGTTCTTATCAGTTTAATATCTGATATGTGGGCCACAGGTCCACACGATATTAAATTTATTTTTTTAGGGGGAGGCCCATAACAGTAGCTTGCTGCTGGGGCTCTCGCACGTCGCCTGAGCGTTGCACTATTGCTCGGGCCAGGCGTACCCCACCCAATTACAGTTTGAATGTTTTGTTAATGTTTAAGTCGACGGGAGGGTATTTTAAGTATTACGTTCCGAGTATGTGCATTTTGAAAATTAAAAGTACGACGAAGGATTTACAACTTGTACATGTTCTTGCTTTTTCCATTTCTCGGCACTATCTGTTGTCATCAAAATTAAAAGGCTAAAAATGGTTGTTTTGTTCTCTTATCTAAATTAAAAGGCATTCAGCGAAGAATCAAAATTCATAAACAACTAATGCCAATTGATTAGAATTCCGAATCTTTTGATGCATATTCAGTTACATCAGTTCAAACAGGAACTCTGCTATTCATGGTGTTCCTTTATTGGTAACATTGATCCTAAAATGCAGCAAGCTTCAACCTAGATGACAGAAGGAACAATCTTTAATACATAAAGCATGGATCCAAACAATTCATACAAAGCCTTTCTTTTTAGTAGGAGCTTTCGAATTACAGGAACAAGACATGCACGGTTCTAGCAACCAAGATCTTTGAGACCCAAATGCACCCTTTGATTCAGGAAAACATATGAATTACCAACTCACTCTTACTACCTTCACTGATTCATCCTCCACTTTCCAAAAAAACTTGCACGTAATTGATTAACAACACTAAGAGAAAATAGTTGCCTACTCCAAAAATTATGTGTACTATAAAAGAATACACTGAATGAGTTGAACCCTACTAGCATCAGACATTTGTTTGACTTGCAAACTCCATAAACTAGATAAAGTTCTGTCCAAAACAGGGACACACAGGAAGCATACCCACTTGTACACTTGTCTTTCAAAGCAGCCTCATCAACACCTAAGCATATATTTCAGACCTGTATGGGTTCACTTGTATCCCAGAAAAAACATGGAATTGGTTCGTGACCCTTCAAATGTCAATAATTTAGTCAAACATGTCTTTAGAGAAGACCAATAAATTATCTGCAGGTTAGTAACCTACACCTTGTGACATTTAGAATGATAATTAAATACTCATATTCAATAGCCTTGTCAAGTAAACAAGATAGGAGATGTATTGAAATACCAAAAAGATAAGGGAAAAGAGGATCCCTACCTTACTCCTTTGGCTCCCTTGAAGCATCCCACTAACCCACATTAATGAAAATTGAAAGATTAGGACTAGTCTTGGCAATTAAGATGATAATTAAACAGTTCATATTTAATAGTCTTGGCAAGTAAATAAGATATGGCATTCATTGAAATAAGACAAACAACACAACTCTCCAATCAAGAGAATCAAAAGCCTTCTGCAAATCCATCTTCATAGCACATCAAAGAGAAAAAGTAGATTTGTTAACAACAGCCTAACTCACATTAAAAGTTCTGTGGGAGATGATATATCTATATCTATATCCATTTGATTAAATATTTCAGGTAAAAATGCAGTAATATATCCACTATCGAGGATCAAGGCCTTGCTCTGCCCTCAACAGTCTAGATAACATAGATTAATAGCAGTATCACAGGCAGATTCTTCAAACATGGTATTAAAAACTTGATCAATAATTAACAAACGGAACGCTTGAGTTGGAAGAGAAATTGTCACCATTCTTACTTTTTACACATTCATAAATATTTAATCTGCAAAATGATAGTTTGGGGACAAGCATACCTTCACCATGATGTTGGACTGCATTTTATGTGAAGTTCAGTTGATAACTTCATCATTTGGCTTTTACAAATTGTTGCAGTAACATAGAATCACTACATCCACATCCACATCATCTCAAACAACTTTGAAGAAAGCTGAAGTGTTCAAACATAGATGCTTTGATTTCATTTCCTGCAACTCTTCTTTGCATTTTAACTCTTGCATACTTCGAGAGTGAAAACCTCAACTATACACACAAAAGCTCCACTGAGACATAGGTTAGAGATGCATCCTTGGTTCCTAGAAAATTTTCATAAAAATGATCCACTTTAGCTGAAATTTGCTCAAACTGATCTAAAAGTTGTCCTTGATCGTTAACAAGAGTTCGGATGACTAGTCTATTTTGCTTTGGAATCACCATGAAGTGAAAAAAATCTTGTGTTTTGATCTCCCTCCTGAACCCAAAGAGTTCTAGCCTTCTGTCTGTAAAAGGACTCCACAGCACCCATCAGAACCTACACTTTAGCATGCAACTTTTTCCATCTACAGCCAACTCAGCATTATGAATCTCATACAAGATTTCCAATTGAAGTTTCAGTCTTTTGAACTTGTGAAACAGTGTGCCCATAGAACCAGCTGCTCTCACAGGTTCTATCGAACTATTAGTGACCGGAAATTCAGTATCCTTCACCCAAAAGGAAAAACATATCCCTTAGGCATGATCCACTAATCCTGCAGCCCTCATATATGAATTAAATCTTTCACGTCTTGAAGTAGATATGGACCCAGATTCTTCTCAATGAAACCCCAATCCCCACTGTGTTCTGGTTCATTTTTCAATTTCAGGATGAGTATTGCCCACTCCCACATCTTCAAGATAATAGATCAAGGAGGAGAGAATCAGCCTATAAAAGAAACGGACTTGGATGTTATAAGGCATACCTTTCTCGGCCTTTTGGCTAAGATCAAGTGTAGTATCTGTTCTTATCAGTTTAGTATCTGATATGTGGACCATAGGTCCACACGATATTAAATTTATTTTTTGAGGGGGAGTGCCTATCACAGTAGCTTGCTGCTGGGGTTCTCACTCGTCGCCAAGGCGTTGCACTATTGCTTTGGCCAGGCGTACCCCAGTTTGAATGTTTCTTTTTATTTTCAGTTAGAGTGCCAATTGGCAGGGCGTTGCCATTGCTATATGGTATTTGTCTGTTGAAGTTACATTGGTTGTTTTCATGACAGGTAACTTCAGAGGAAATTAGGGGACACTATTGTTCTTTGTCTACCTCTAAATCCCATATCCTGAAAGATTTCATAATGTCAATTCTACCTCTCTTTGAATGTATCTTGTTCTTTTTTTTTTTTTTTTTTAATTTAGTTGGTTTCTTAAAGATACATAAAGGATCAATGCTAACTCACGTTAATCTTCCCTAAGGATTATTCTTCGTGCTTAAGATTCTAACAATAATATTATGTTTTCAATGGGATTAAATCTTGTTCATGTTGCCATGCTTCCTTTCATCTATGTGTATATATACCAACGCTATTGATTCAGGATCAGTGAACAATCTTTCACTTGGTTCCCATCCCTTCATCGCATTTGTGCATCGCAAGCCGGGATCAAATCAGTGGCACCAACTCACATGACTCATTGGATGAACTCGGGAGAGAATTCGACTCCTCGATTCGAAGGAGAAGAAGAAGTTCTACTTCATCTGCTAGGAGGCTTCAGGACAGGGTAAAGTTCTACTTCATCTGCTAGGAGGCTTCAGGATAGGGTACAATAGTAGGCTTCTGAATCAGAAAACTATGAGAATGGTAGAGACAGAAGTGGTAGAATGACCCTGTTCGATCCGATCAATGAAAGAAGCCTTCCTCGTTCAAGGTTCATTCGATGTCAAGCAGGGTTGAAACTTGAAACCCGAGTCACAGGTTAGCCAGTTCATTGGGGGTGATTACATTATGGGACTGGTTGGGATCTTTTGTTGCAGTATTTGACTGAGAATGATACGAACCAATGCGGAACCCCATCAGCAATAAAAGGAAGCAGCGAAGCATTGCCAACTGTTCCCATCAAAGACAATTTGCAGTCTGTATCGAGATTGGAACTGAACCAAAAGAGATGCCATGTAAGCATAAGTTCCATGATGGGTGTATCCATCCATTGCGGGAACTTCATAGCTCTTATGCGGTTTATCGGTTTCAGTTCCCGTTGGACGATTCGAGGATTGAGTCGAATGCCATCAGAATGCTTGGATCGCATTGTTTTGATCGGTTGGAAGATATCCTCCTTATCCTTCTCTGTTAAGGTTGGAAGATCAACCACAACACCTGGAAGATTGACATACTTCCTTTTACCAAGAACTGTAGATTTCTTGCAACGACAACGGACTTATCCCGATTCCTTGTCACAGTCCAAGACAGTGAACGTAATTGTCCTATCAGAACACAAAATAACACTCCCAGGCTTCAAATCTTTAGCCAATTTTTTCTATAACTTATAGAGTCTGATTCTCTTCACCCTTTATGCTATAGCCAGTGTTGACAATAATCTCTTTGCCCTGAGTGAGTTGTATAGGCTTCCCGCCTTTCAACAAGCCGGTTCGGATCTCTGGTACCTGAAATATTCATAGAAATTGGTAAAAAGAAGAAAACATTGTCCTGCAGATTATGCCCTGCAACTTTTAATATCCTAAAGGCGAAGAAACTGCAGGGTGCATTATCCTTGGAAAGACAACAAAACAGAAAACAGTGGAACAAAGTAACGCCCTTATTAATCGAGGTCAACAGTGGTGAAAGAAAGGGCTTCAATCTAATATGAAAGGAATCACTTCTTTACCCCACTTGAAAATCCAACTAATCCATCATTTATGAAAACTGAACAACTAGGATATATGTTTCAGTCTTTTGAGCTTGAGAAACAATATGTCCATAGAAGTTAGAACCAGCTGCTCTAACAGGTTCTATCCAACTTTCAGTGACAATCTGTAGAAATACAGGATCGTTCCCCCAAAAGTTGAAGAACCAAAATGATTCTGTATGAAAGGACAAGTTTCTATCAAGCCAAACCATCTCTGGGAAAATGATAAGATAGTGCAGGAGCAAGGAAGTCCACTTGAGAATGAAGAAAGGCCTCCATCCAGGATGTAGAGACTAATACTCTATCAAATTATTTCTTATACAGATTGTTGCAATTATCATATCTTAAGAGTTTGATTTGTAGGTCAAGTATCCAATTTCATGTATTTGTTAAGTGGTAGGGAGCATGTGTGAATCTTACAATCGAAGCGATGGATTTGTTTCTGTGTTTGTTCAACAAGCAAAGAGATTTGTAGCGCAGATGAATACAAGAAGAAAGATCATCTCCAAGTTGCTGAATACATTGCCTGGCCGATCCCTCATCGTTAGAATATATATCGACGAGGCTAAGAAGGTGCCTATAAAAGAAACGGACTTGGAGCTTCAAAGGCATACCTTTCTCGGCCTTTTGGCTAAGATCAAGTGTAGTATCTGTTCTTATCAGTTTAATATCTGATACGTGGGCCAATGGCTCACATGATATTAAATTTAATTTTTTTTAGGGGGAGGGTCCATCACAGTACCCTTTAAATCGTGAACCCACATGAATTAATGTTTTAGAAAGCCTACCACGTTAGAACTTAGAACCATGCATGCAAACTAGGGTTTATATTTTGCAATATACCATATGTTACTAATCTATTAGACTGTACTAACCTTTTTCTTTTGTCGTGTGTTTATTTTTGGTATTAGTTTAGCTTGCATCATATCATATATTGTTCATATTCTAAAACAAAAGTAAATCATTTGTCATGAATCTTTGAGTGACATTATCCAGTGTTGGGATATGTCGTTTCGAATATAGATGTTAAAAATGAAGCCTTGAAGTTCCAACATCAACAATGACAACAACATACAGAGGGAAACTGTCCAGAACTTGCCGGAACGGGTACATATGAGCCTTATAATACCGTAAGCATTTATTTCAGACTTGGGTAGACTCGCTTGCCGGAACGGGTACAAATGTCCATAATCGAGTTAAAAATGCATTTAGAAAAGATTGATAAATCATCTGTAAAATAAAAGGTTAGTAAACTGCACTCTGTGATAGTTAAGATGGTAATTAAACAGTTCATATTCTATAGTCTTGTCAAGTAACAAGATATGACCTGAAATATTCATTTAAATTGGTAAAAAGAAGAAGAAAACATTGTCCTGCAGATTATGCCCTTCAACAACCCAAGGTGTGTGTGCCTCTCTGTATACATATGCTTTTGCATGGTTGTGTGTATATACATGTTTTTGTGTTGTTTCTATTTGGATGTTAGGATTTGGCAGATTTTCCAATCTGCAGAGATGAATCCAGATGTGCAGTTCCTTCAGGTGAATTACGAGGAGAAAAGTCGATGTGCTATAGACTATAGTCTTAATGTTCATGTGTTGGCTTTCTTCTGATTCTATTGAGGCGTTCAGGGGCATGTGTGCAGCTTTAGATGTACTACTGCCACGGTCAGTCTCGAATCCTTCCTCTCGAATGCAAATCTTACTGGATATGGTTCCATAGTTAGATTCCCAAATGAGCCTATTTTGCCATTTTCTGTTCATGGTTTTTTATGAATGATGCTTGCTCCTTTGGTCCCCTTGAAAATCCAACTAATCCACCATTTATGAAAACTGAACAACTAGGATATAAGTTTGTCCTTTAAGCTTGAGAAACAATATGTCCATAGAAGTTAGAACCAGCTGTTGTCTCAGGTTTATCCAACTTTCAGTGACAATCTATAGAAATACAGGATCGTTCACCCAAAAGTTGAAGAACCGAAATGATTTTGGATGAAAGGACAAGTTTCTATCAAGCTAAACCATCTCTGGGCAAATGATCAGATAGTGCAAGAGCAAGGAAGTCCACCTGAGCATGAAGAAAGGCCTCCATCCAGGATTTAGAGACTAATACTCTATCAAATATTTACTTAAACAGATTGTTGCAATTATCATATCAAAGCTTAAGAGTTTGATTTGTAGGTCAAGTATCCAATTTCATGTGTTTGTTAAGTGGTTTGGAGCATCTTAAAAGCGAAGAGATGAATTTCTTTCTTGTTTTTGTCCAACAAGGACATAGATTTGTAGAGCATATGATGATATGAATACAAGAAGAAAGATCATCTCCAAGTTGCTGAATACATTGCCTGACTGATCCCACACCATTAGAATATAAATCGACGAGGCTAAGAAGGTGCCTATAAATGAAGCTGGCTTCGACGTTTCAAATCATACCTTTCTCGGCCTTTTGGCTAAGATCAAGTGTAGTATCTGTTCTTATCAGTTTAATATCTGATACGTGGGCCAATGGCTCACATGATATTAAATTTATTTTTTTAGGGGGAGAGTCCATCACAGTAGCTTGCTGCTGGGGCTCTCGCACGTCGCTCAAGTGTTGCACTATTGCTTGAGCCAGGTGTACCCCTCCCAATTACAGTTTGAATTTTTTATTATTACAGTTTCGTTGTTTTAATGCGAGGGCGTAGCACCTGGACCGAGTAAATATCTTCCGCCATAGCTTTGAAATATATTTCACTCCGTATTAAAGTGGGATTTATGAAAATAACAAAAAGAATCAAATGGTTTTTACATCCAAACATACACAGTAATAATCATCTAGTTCTAGACACAGGGAGAACAAGAGAAGAAAAAGATGCCGCCACCAGGATGGGGACCGCCGCCGGGACCTCCTCCCGGTATGGTCAGTTACACCGACTACACAAGCAATAAAAATGTTTTCATCGCCATTCATGCATTCTATTTTTGAACTCACCTGGGCCACGTCCTTTCTAATTACGATGTTAATCTCGCTTCTAATTAATCTTGTTTTATTCAACGCGGTTGTCTTATGGTATGGATAAATAAATTTATACTATTTCTAGATGTAAAAACCGGGTTCGGTTAATCATTAGTAAATTATTTCAGTTAACCAGTAAATTCGGATCACCCAATTTTCGACCCTAAACCGTAACTATTCAATCGGTTAACCGTTTATCCAGTTAACTGAAAACTTCGATTCAGGTAACAGTTTTTTATTTTATTCATTAAATTCGGGTTCGATTCGATCGAATACTCACCCCTAACCACTGGTCTATTGAAATTTTACAATTCTATTCATATTTGTATACTAAAAGGCAGACGAAAGTGCACTATTGTACACTCTGAAATCATTATATGGGCAACTACAGCAAGTTTCAATTCAACTACAACATCTCTGGTGTCAAACTGGAAGACTTTATTAGCACCATGAAGAACACAAATTGTAAACGAACAACATAGGAAAACTTTCCATGATAACAGCATCAGAACGTTTCCTTCGAAAGCATGAGATAAACTGTGATGTTCGTTTGTCGATCATAGATGAACAAGCTTATAAAAAGAAGAGAAAAACCGCTACGAATCATGCTCGTCTCAGTCTTCTTCCTCTTCAGCCTCTTTCAACCACTGAAAGAAGGAATGTTCATGTAATGATCATTAGAGCATACGAAGACGAATAATCTAATAAACGCTGGGGAAATAAAAAGATGAAGTTCATTCCTTTTACCTGTATAAATTTTTCAGAATTCTTGAGAAACACTTTATCTGATTCATCTGCTCCTTCCTTCTCATCAGCCCACCTCAAAATAGCATCTTCTTGTAGAATTTCTTTATCATATAAAAGATGCAAAATCTGTGGAAGAAAACTTAAATGAGGAGGATGATACATATTCAAACGCATATCTGGTATTCTTTTGTCTAAAACTTTGGATCGCATTCCACATGATCTCATCAAGAAACACACACAAAACGAACAACGGGGTCTTAAACATATTTGAAATGGTAGAGGAGCTAGACTAATAATTGTTCTACTTAACATATCCGATTTACCATAAAAACTATCCATTGCCAGATCTTATCAACCTATCGCTGTCCAGCTGTCCGCTACATCTAGGTATATCATTAGAAATACCTGTGGAAATAGCGCAGCAAACTCCTTGGCAGATTCAAGGCACATTTCTTCAAATTTCAAGATGACCTCAATCTGTTAGGCAATGCCATGAGAAAAGATTTAGCACGAAATTGAAATATAGACAAAAAAATCTAAGTTCTAACGGGAAAATAGAACACATTAAGAGATGCCAGATGCCAGTTTTGACATGTAATAAAAACAGAGAAGTCAACCAACTCATCTGAAGAATGATACAGAGGAAATGAGATGTAGCAATCCTAAAATGTATTATTCCCGTCAGCATATAATTAATATTTATTAATCAGATGGAAATTTCCACCAGTTCAACAGTACAGACCTCTTCATCTATATCATGCAGGAATGACTTCAAGAGTTTTTGCCATTTGGTGATTATATCCACAGCATTTCTATGCAATTCACCTTCACAATAGATTGAAGACAAAATAGTTAGCAGTTACAAGCACGTTAACCCTGGATGTCAACAATAAAACATGAAGTGATTTATTTCCTTTTTTCTTGGAAATAAGCATAAGAGGTATGCTTGTATTGTAGACAATTTGGAAGCCAAAGGTTTATCCAGAATCCAGATACATGTTTAAATAATTGAACCATTCAACAGTAACAGAAGAAATAATAATTAGGAAAATCATCTAACATCCAACCCTGTCCTTTGTTGTTCGAGTTTGCACTCATTGGCTAACAGTTGCACTAATATACAGGAGACAGCTTCAACATGTTCAAAAAAAGTTTCAAGTTAAATCCTGAAAGACATACATATGACTCCACTCTAACAGTCGCGGACCAATCAAAATTATCAAGAAACACCACTTTAAGGTTAATAGAGATCATAATTTCTGAGAAGATAAACTACCATCGTGGACTCATTTGAACAAATCATGAATGACATAAGACAAATTATATATGAACTATAGAAAGTCAATGTGCAACCTTTGAATCACATAATTCAAATATTAAGCATATCACTGAGATCTAACATAGAATGGCAAGAAGGAATGAGTTAATGGTTCTCTAATAATTTGGAAAATGATGGGCTTCATTAGACTGACGAGTTGATCAGAATTTATATGAAGCAAAAACTCACTGCAAACTGATGAGAGTATGTGACAGCCATAGCTGCTTTGGGTGTTTAGATCCCTTAAAACAGATGCTACAAGTTCTATTTGTGTTCAACACAAATGCGTCTGTGTGGATAATTATTGAATTCAATCATTCACACATGCATGGTCAAATTACAAAAGATTTTTTTAGTATTGATGCAGTGTAAATATAAGGCTACCAGAATGGTCATGGGAAAAAAGCACTACACTTACTAGCAGAACTGTGTGGAGATTCTACTGCCAATTTCATCATTGAGTAAAATATTGCTCCACCACAGTCTACAGATGCCATGTTGTAAGACAATCTGAAGAAATAACAGGAAACAGGTTCAGCATATTAGCCCATAACTAATCTTAATTGAGAAATAACACAGCAGATCAGTTTGAACATATCTTTGATGCAACAGAAAAGAAAATTAATGTCGATCAGAGATCTCAGGGAGATGGAATCAAGGATGGTCTGTGGAAGATAAGTGTGAATTCTGCTAATGCTGTCGAGCACAGGCATCAAACTAAAGGGGATAAAGTAAACAAAGATGGATTTGGACAAGCTGATAAAACATAAATTGAAAGGATGTAGTAAACAATCATTAGCAATAGGAAAGGAAGAGGAACAGTTAACAGCAATATTTATTTGATATCAGCTCTATCCATTGCTGGAAGTTTTAGGTTTTATCCTTTCAAATAAGGTAAAAGGACAGCATAAATTTTACAATTAGGAAAATGCTTATAAAAAACTTCAGTAAAGAGGTCCACCAACTAGGTTAATGGCCCTAGCTTGTTCAAAGAAATTAGAATGAACATAACTTACCGAAGTGCATTCACCTCTAAGACTGCATGGTCTACTTTGACATTTTCATGAACGGCCCTTAAAAAGGTAGCTTCCACCTGCCAACCAGAATGGACTGTAAACGGTTATAAATACTATGAAGTATGAACATGAATACAGTCACACACATTACCTCTTTCTCAAAGAATCCATAGTCATCTCTAGAGTCTTCATTATCGTCATCTTCAGAACCTTTATCATCAGAATCAGTTTTCAGCTCTCTTGAAGCTGAGAGAACATTCCCAACTTGAGTTAACTGTTCCTCATCCTCATCTTTATCTAGCATTAGCTTAACCAATTTATCTGTGGGAATAGGTGCAACTGAATGCCTCCATTCTTCATCTTGAGACCCTTCAAATATTGACCAAATATAACCAACTCCGCCTGTACCAAGCTGATAACCATAGAGAATTGCATCATCCAAGACTCCAAGTTATTTATTTAATTGTCACAGAAACATGAGAGAGAGAGAGAGAGAGAGAGAGATGAAGAAACATTTCATACTCAACCTCATACACTATTTAAGAATATCACCAAAGATATATCATAAGAAAATTATTTCTCCATATTCACTCTGGGCCAACTTGCAAACAAAATCAGCAGCAATGCCATAAAGTAATTTTAGAAACTTTAACAAAACAAACCTCATATGCTGTCTCAGATAAATCAGGTGCAATGTCCCCATTCAATTTATCCGCTGCACCCATAATTGCTCTGTTAACTTCTATAAGGACAGATAAATGGTAGCTTACCACAAACATGAAAGAATAAAACTTGCAGGCACAAATTACCAATCATTAAACCCCGCACACAAAAATGAACATATAAAGAATTATCCACGTGCTGATATAAAACTCCTACATAAAACAATGACCGACATTGAGCTAAATTTCACTTCTATGTACTTAGAAGCAAAGAGAAACCGACATCTCCACACCCCATATGTACCTATATTCTAACTGAGAGGAAGAGAATAGGAGAGAAAGAAAGGAAATGCTAGCTAAGAAAAGTTGCAAGTATAAACCAAGCAAGGAAACAACTAAAAACAAAGCATACAGCATCCAAAAATCAGATGAAGCAAATAAAAAAAATACTCAAGTCTATGCACAGGTAGCAATATTAAAGGATTCACTAAATACCTTAAAACATTTAAAAAGGAAACATATATTAGGAATTGATATATCTCTAGGAACGTACATTGAAGCTCCCCAGTGCCACTAGCACTGTCAGCATATTCCAATTCCTCATCACTATCTTGCTGAGTTGGCTGTTGAAGTAAAGAAACCTTTGAGTATGCAGGAACAACAAACTGCTGTCCGACGACAACCTGGAGAAAAGAAATGTTCAGATCTCTTGCAAAGAACATAACTTTGAACTATACCAGAAGTATTATTAACCAGAAAATAACCATGGGGAAGGTTGCAGAAAGACTTAAAATCAAACACACTCTAAGGGTGTAACTAGGACTCCAGATGGGTGGGTATGTGAGAATGATGGTTGTAATAAGACAGGAAGTTTATGAAATCAGGAAGAAGCAAAAGTACAAGGAAAAATAAAATAAAACTGAATTGACTGTTGATAATTATTCATATAGCAATTACTAACATTTGAGGTACAGTCTTTTTTAAAATATCAAAATTCAAACTAAAACGGTAAAACATTTTAAATCCCATAAAGAGAAAATCTGGTTTGACTTTGAGTGTCGATAGTAGCAAGTAATTCTAAGATGCACGTCCAGTGATAAACCAGGTTCCAGGAGAAGCCAACAAAAATACAAAACTCAGAAGTTTGAGTTACTCCTGTTGGGAGACAACCCATAACAGTATTATCATAATATATCATAAAATTTTAGTCTATCACATTTTCTGATATCTGAAGCAGTATGTACCACGGGACATGATGCAAATCCATATAACAGCACGTAAACATTCATTCAGAATTAATCACTGTATAATAATGATAACATTTGACACTGAGAAAAAGGTGTAAAATGCTCCAAGGGACACATACCTTGAAAGATAGAATAACTCCAGGTTGCAAAACAGCTCCTGACTTCATTATTACACCATCACATACAATTGCATGCCTTAACTGACAGCCATCCTCAATGGTAACATTATTCCATATATAAGAGCCTTCTATTATGACTTTTGATCCAATAGTACACCCTTCTCCAACAACAGAATGAGAGATTTTTGTGTCATTCCCTATTTTGGTGTTTTGTCCAACGAAAGTGAACGGACCTATGTGTGCAGAACGTGACAGTGTGACATCTGAAAAAAATAAAATGAAAACATTAATTAAACCACTTCCGGGGAAATTCCTGAAATGAAAATCAAACAGGTAGAAGCATGAATGATGAGATGCTACTTGTTCAAAGCATGAAACATTATGGTATTCAAATGCATAATAACCATTAATTCCTTTTAATCTATACCAGATGCTCGGCAAGTTCCCTGCCTCTCAACTTTTATTCCAGAACTTCCACAGAGTATATCTGGAACAAATGGATAGGTCCACCTCTGAATTATGTCCTTGCTAATAGTATCATAGCTTCGAAAGTTATCTATCCTAGCGGCGTAACTTGAGTGAATTTCATGAGTAAATATCTTGTAACCCATGATCTGCAGCCATAAATAAAAGCAGAAGCAATATGATACAAAATCTAATGATATCTGACCCGGTATCAATCAGCAATTGAAATAGTTCCCTGATTCCATACTTCTGTTTATCATAAGATTTAAAGTTCAGTTAACTGCATCATCAACTATGTGATCAGAAATTATATTTTTTAATCTTATGCACAGTATGGTGCTAAGATAAACAATTATATGTACTATAATAACCCAAACTTCCTTTCCAAATTTCAAAGTGCTAACTATTACCCTGTAATTTTTTAAAGATATTTATAATTTCGTGTATTTATAGAATTCTGGGGGTAGTTACTACAAATGCCGACCTCTTGTAAAGAATAAATAAGTCATTGTTTTGATGAAGGCACATGCAACATCATGTTTACCTACCCCAAGAACAATAAAATAATCAAAGCGTTTTGAATTAAAATACTTACAATTAAAAATGAAAGCATGATGGTTTATGAATTATTATACGTGTTAAGAAACAAAAAAGGCTGGCTTGAGAATTACAAAGCATAATCAAGACTAAAGCTTCACAGAGATTAGCATACAAGTTTACACTATTCAGACAGAAGGATCAGCAAAGAAAGCTATGTTTATGCACATTTTGGGTGCATAAGAACAAACCACCCAGTTTTTCCAATTTTTATCTAAACTTTGCCTTCAAATGGGCAGGCTTGTATTTTTTTGTTTTGTGAAAGGTGAGGAAGCTATCAGGGAATATTTTAAAAACAACAAGATAAAAACATAGGATATGTAACATGTACATCATCAACCAGCAGACCCTTTACAAAATGACGTCTTAGATGTTGATAGTCAAAATTGTCTGTGAAAAGACTTAGTACTTCTTGAGAGCATACATCAATGTAACAGTCCTGCAAAAGCAAACCCTAATCAGTTTAGTGAAAAATTATCAGACTAAAAGTAAATAGCATAAATCATAAAAATTATTGAATCATATCACCAACTGAAAGAGATTGTTGATCCAGTAGCAAAAGGTTTCAAGTCATAGCTTGAAAAAGAAAGTTATAACTTATAATAGACCTATATTGAGCTAGGTTTGAAGTTCTTTTGAATTTTGGATGATCAATAATTTTAGTGGAATACAAACCTACAGTGGAAAAGGATAAAGGCAGTCAATCAACTATTTTGAGAGTAAACAACGAAGGAAGAACAAAGTAAAGTTGTAAAAAGCCACTTAAGTTTGGAAAAGAGCAAACAACCACTTTCTGGCATCAATCACTTGCAAAGCAGGAAAAATTTCACATTCTCTAGTCGCTGAATCTTTGTTATAATATTTTGCAAACAATTCTGTTCAGTACCAAGAAAAGCAACTAAAATTTGTAAAAATTTGCACCATATCCTCAAAAGACCAAATCATGAACTAGCATATTAATATCTTCCTTTTCTATATATAATGGTGGAGGTAATCAAAGAGTAACCAGAGAATTTTATCGGAACCTGTTTGTCATTGTGCAGAATGATAGAAGGATTGTCAGCTATCAGAGTTTTATCAAGAGATATAAACCCCTTTGAATATTCTGCTTTATCCTCATAACACAGAAGCTGTTTCGTAACAGGATTTATAGCCATGAATAGTTCATCAGTACCAAGTCGAGACTGCTGAGTGATCGGAGAAGGCTTTGACTGTTTAATAACCATGGTCATTATAGCATTAGCATCTTTTTTCCTTCTCTCTTTATGTTCCTGAAGCACTTGAGTAAGCGACATGTTGCTCACTGTATCTCCACTAATAAGAACAAAATCCCCATTTATCTGAAAATATAAGGAGAAAAATAGGACATACTGAGTGAAACAAACTCCAAATCATGATGGTTATAAATGGATTTCAAACATGAGATTATCAATTGCCAAATTCCACAAAGAAAATAAATTAATAAAGCACCCTGACTATGAACTCTATGAAAGATTTAAGCATACTGAAAACGAAGTTCAATATAAAAGAAATCCAGTAATGTTTTCCTCATTTCCTTTATTTAAGAAACTAGCCCATTTTTAACAAATAAGACTTCCTGCAGGAACAATTCTGAAATATTAATCGCAGAAACCAGGTTGAACTTTTAGTAGAGATGATCCACAATGTGCAAAGATCAACGGTCCAGTGCTCCAAATTCCAAAAACCAACCATCCATGAAGTCTATGAGACAAAAACCCAGGGCCAGACATGAGAGATGAGGCAAGCTGGTACCTACCTCATTGGATCTTTAAATCATGTCAAAGTAGTAATATAGTCCAAATCCTAGTTTTGACATAAGCTCTTGATATATTCCAACGGATTTTGGCAGAATGCCTATTTGCTTTCTACAACATTTGCTTCAATAATTTGTTTGTCAGAAGTCAGAAACACCTTTGAACAAATTGGGGAGATAATTTATTAAATTTCAACAACTTTGGGAGAGCAGATTTTACAACAATTGGAGTTTGTACCCAAATGAGCAATAATTCAATAACAAAGAAATAAACACACTCTTAATTACTGGAAAAGATATGAAGAAAAAAAAACAGAAACAACAGCATTACCACATTGCGTTCATAAATCAAACGCAAAGCATCACCAGCACTGATGGAATTGTGAGATTCGATTGTTGTCACTGAAAAATTCGGTTGAGACGACCATTGGGAACTCTCCAAGTAATCAATCACTTGTTTCGAATGAGCACAGCAGAACACAAAAACCTCCTCCACTCCGGCGGATTCAAGCCATGCTAATGTGTAATCAATCATCGGGATATTAGCTAATGGCAACAACACCTTCAATCAAAGAAACACTTTTTACACTTAAAACAAAACTTAAAAAAGAATTTGAATATGATAGGTGTGCATGTATACCTTGGGGCGTTCGAGAGTTATTGGACGGAACGCGGTGGCAAAGCTATCGGCTAATAGAATGGCTTGTAATGGATTACGTGCCAGCTCCTCTTGGTCTTCTGAAACCCTAGCAGTAGCACCCTTCTTCTGTGCACCCATTTCTCCAGTCCTTCCTCTTCTTCGCGAAGAGTTAACGTTAACCAGTAAACAAAGGGTCGGAACGCGGAAATTTCTTCAGTTAACAGAGAGAAAATGTGTGATAAAACCCTAATTACTCAAAAATATAATAAATCAGAAAAAAAAAAATGTGTTGAAGCTTGGAAACGGAAAATTCACTTAAATATGTAATGGAAAACTTGACAATGGGAACTGTTTAGCAAATAACAACAATACTAATCGGCGAAAAAAGAAAAAGAGTTTGGGGATTTAGGCACTAATATGAAGTACACTTAGTTTTGGTACATGGTAATACTAATTATTTATTATTTAGATTAAATTTATTAATAACTTATAAAAAATATTTTAATACGAAAATTTATAAATTTTATTTTATATAAATTTTTTAATTTTAAAATTTAAGATTTTAAGATTTATGTAGTAAGATTTATGGTTTAAAGTTTAAGATCTAGGGTTTATAATTTAAATTTTAAAATTTAAATTATACTAAGATATTATGATTATAGATTTAAGTTTTAATTTTTATAATTTAAATATAAAAGAGTAAATTAAAGGATTAATAGCCAAAAAGTTGCTCAGCATATATCTTTTTCCAGTTTATTATCTAATGTTTCTTTCAAGTCAATTTAGTGTTTAACATTTTATTTTATAACTCAGTTTATGTTTTTACGTTAATTATCTTGAAAATTTTTTGTTATCTAATAAACATCAGACGTTGCATGTTTTTATTTTTATTTGATTCTTGAAAACCCTCAAAGTATTAATTTTTTAATTAACCCCTTAAATCATATTTTTTTTATCGTCTAGTATTCCACGTCGACGGTTTACTATTCATCACTCAAGTATATTTGTACCTTACTGTTCAATATTCTCACCTTCTAATCATCGATTAAAAACTCAATTGTTTTTTTTCTTCAATGTTAAATATTCATCAATAAAACAATTGATGATCTATTCGCCAATTTTTGATGATATGATAATGAGATTTCAATTGTGAGGGATCGACAAAAGTATTAACGATAGGTGACGATTGAATTGGTGGTGAGAATAAAAAAATTTAGAAAATTTTGGTTTGGGACTTTTAGAGAAATTAAAGAACTTAGGTTTTTATAAAATTAAAGATTTCTTTTTGACAAATGCTACTGATTTTTTATTAAATCCATAAAAATTATAATTACATCGCAAGTAAAAAATTGGATTAAACAATCCAAACATTTTACAACCAAAAAACGTAGAAAATAAAATTCTTATGAAATTAAGCATACCAATAAAATTCAGAAGCTTCTTGAATCACCTTGTCTTTGTCCAAACGAGAAGCATAAAGAAGGAAGGAGTTGTAGACAATCCAAACTGTCATGTAATAAGCATCGCTACCAAGACTGATTTTATCGGCAAACAATCATCAAACGGAGTGGGGACAACAATCAATCGCTAGGGTATGCTGCAACGTGCCACAAGAGCAGATGAATCAAACCACAAAACAAAAAACATGTTACAAAAACAGAAGAAAACGTGTCACAAGGATAGAAAAGCGTGCTATAAAAGCAGAGATTTTTATTAAAATTGAAAATAAAAATAATAAATTTATAAATCCGGTAGTCGACAACTAATACTAAAATTGATTGTCAACCACCGATCAAATGAATAGATCAAAATAAAGAACAATTAAAAAAAGAATTTTGAAGAAAAAAGAGGACGACTAGGGTTTAATTTTAAAGACACATAATAATTATTCTTAAAATAAAGATTTGGATAAAGATTTTTTATTTTTAAAAATAAAAAAATACTAAAATTATGTTAAATGTCATATTTTAATTGGATAACGAAAAATTTTAACATATATCATAGAAAAACTGATTTGAGTTGTGAAATAAAATATTTGGTACCAAAAAAATATTAACCACTAAATTGAAAAATGTATAGGTAAACGCCCTCTTAACTATTAAACTTAAATTATTTATATATTATGTACAAAAAATATAACCATTAATTTATAAGAAAAACTACATAATTAACATTTCACCTATTATTATATCACTGTTTAATTATTTTTTGATAAAACGATATCTAATATAATATCTTCTCTTTTATATACCATAACTGTTAAAAATTAATACAAATATACGATTTGTTATAATCACATTTTTAATCAAAATACTTATATATTTTATTAATTTAATCCAAAATCTATCCATTTAAAATCATTTCCATTTTAAGGTAAAATTGTAAATTACCCATGCTTTCCCCTCAACGATTGAATCAGAATTAGGGTTCCAAAACCTTAACTGTACGATAAAGGCAAAGAGGAAAGTCTTGCAATAGCGTAAAATTAAAATATTTTAAATTGATAGATTTTGAATTAAATTATTAAAATATATAAACATTTTAAATTAAAATTAAAATTATATCAGGTTACATATTATCTTTGTTAATTTTTAATAATTAAATGTATTAAAAGAAAATAAAAATATAATATTAAATATTATTTTATCAAAAAATAATAATGCAAAAATAGGTGGATCCTATTTATTATATAAGCCACAAGTTTTAAACTGTTTTCCAATGGAGGGAGGGAGGAGAGCTGAAGTTCTTCAGCATGTCATATTCCCTTACAACCCGGCTCATATGAAACCATCTTCAAAACCATGTGTTTAGTTTAATAAAAAATCTCTCCATAAATCGACGATCCTAAGCTGATTTATATTCTAATAGTTCGTCACCGGTCGTATTTTAATACATTTTCTTTGTATTCAGACGATTTCCCGCGTAATACGGCCTCTCCTTCTTCTCTTTGGCTGATCGTAAAATAAAAAGGTTCCAATCCCATTTCTCTAAACCTAAACTCACACAAAAAAACGCATCAAAACGAGAAATTTTGAAGCGGGAAAAAGAATTGGCAAATTTATTGGAGATTGGTGCAAGAGTCGAAGATTAATTCAGGAAATTTTCGAAAAGGTGGAATTTTGGACTCGTTCAAAGAGCAAATGATTTGAAAATAGGAAGGGAAAAAAAAGCTTTGAAAGGGGTGTTTTCCAGCCAAGAGGATTCGGTAAGTTTTACTTTTGTTTTGTTTTTGGACGTGTGGTTGCTGAGATAGGGGGGGGGGGGAGAGAGAGAAATTTTGAATTAGAAAAAAATGTAGGTTTTGAGAAGGAATATGCGAAGAAATGAGTATTAACTATGTGGCTTCTTTGGTAAAATGCAGTGCTCTTAAGGAAGCGTGAAAGTTTTTTTTTGAAGATATGCAATGTTGAAGGAGAAATCAAATCTAAAACTTTGAGCTATAACTTCATTCAATTGAAAAAAAAAAAAATTTGATTGTTTTCAACAATTTGTTGGTTAGGAAAAGAGGTCAAAATGGTGGCATCTCAATTACCTGTTGTCTTATCCAAGTTGCAATCATTATATTCAGACCATGCCTCTGTGGTCTCCATGAATCTATTTGTTGCGCTTCTTTGTGCTTCCATTGTGATTGGTCATCTTTTGGAGGAGAATCGATGGATGAATGAATCAATTACTGCCCTTGTCATTGTAAGTTTGACATTGTAAATGTGGATTTGTTCTTTCTTTCTTTTTGAACCATTCAGTTAAGTTTGTTATGTTTGAATTTAATTGATTTTATGGCAGGGCCTTTTTACTGGGGTTGTTATCTTGCTGACGAGTGGGGGTAAACGCTCACGTCTTTTAGTCTTCAGTGAAGATCTCTTCTTTATTTATCTTCTTCCCCCTATTATATTCAATGCGGGGTAAGTTTGGTCTGTTTCCATTTTATTTCTCTTGTGAATGGGAAATATGGAGATTGTTGGTTATAGCTTACATAAGCTAAAATAGATGGCTATGCAACAATTATTCAACGAGAAGCTTTATTTTGTTTAAATCCCTCTTCCCGTCTTATAAGTCATTTTGCTCGGACTTGTGGGCGAGTATCAAATATAGATATCTGTCTATACGAGTATGTTCAATTTTTTCCAAGCCTTTTCATGCATTCGTAAGATCTTTGGAAGGTCATCCTTATGGCCATATCCGGATATTGATTGAACATGGGTTTTGAACACAGATGTTTTCGAAAAAATGAGGATTTTCTAAGTACTGTAGCTAGCTTGAACCTGAGTGCATTGAGACTTTCCCTTCTTTTTCAACATTATAAACAAAAGAACACTGGTGTCTTTCTTGCAATGTTGAGGTTTAATTTTAATTAAATTTTTTTGAGGGAAAAAAGACAAGATTACATGTAATTTATCATTTGCCCCCCTAAAGCCTTTCCTGATCCCTGCTTTCTTTGCCAGGTTTTCGGTGAAAAAGAAGCAATTTTTCCGTAACTTTATTACCATCATGCTGTTTGGCGCTGTTGGTACATTAATATCTTGTACAGTAATATCTTTAGGTATTTTCTACTACTTTATGGATGCAGTTGATAGATACAAAACACCTTTAATTTATCTATTGTTTTATGGGTGACCTGTGGGGATTAGCAGCCAATGGCAGCATAAGGAGTCGGCTTCGTTTGTTGATGTACTTGTTAATATTCTTGAGATTAATTTGGTGGTTGTGATATCATCTCTTATTCTTCACACAGGTGTTACTAAGTTCTTTAAGGAAATGGACATTGGCCCATTGGATGTGGGAGATTTTGTAGGTATTTTCCCTTATTGCTCCCTTCCTTTTCAAACTGGTTTGGTTCATGTTTGTGCATCTTACTATCCTTATGCAATTTTCAGCAATTGGTGCAATCTTTGCTGCAACAGATTCTGTTTGCACACTGCAGGTATGCATAAACTGAAATTGTAGCAGCATTTCTAAATTGAACGACTAGTATATCAAACTTACTAAACTGAAACTACTTCTGATGGTACAGGTGCTTAATCAGGATGAGACTCCATTACTCTACAGTCTGGTTTTTGGGGAGGGTGTTGTAAATGATGCAACATCAGTGGTGCTTTTCAATGCAATCCAGAGTTTTGACCTTACTAATTCGAGTCCTGGAATCGCTTTGGAGTTTATTGGAAAGTTTTTGTATTTATTTTTAGCAAGCACTCTTCTTGGAGTTGCTGTAAGTCATTTTTCATACAAATACAATTCATTCTGTGAACACTGCACTTTCATTTTACGTTTATCTGATTTTTCATTCCCTTGTTCAAAGCAGTCTTGGACATTGGTACATGGGGATATATCCTTCTAAGGACCCTCCAAATACATCGAAAACTTCTAAAACTTGAACATATTTGTATTGGACACATACATGTATCTGACTCTCATACACTAACATGGTTTCCCCTGAGGGATGATATTTTTCTTTTCTGTTCAGGTTGGACTGGTAAGTGCTTATATCATCAAAACGTTATACTTTGGCAGGTATGTTTCGGATGCTATCTGCTCTTTATATCAACTAGCTCTTGAAAATAAAATATCATTATACTTCTACAAGTATCTGATACTCCTAGTGAATTAAGATTTACAGAAATGTAGTGTTTTTGATCATTTTTTATATTAAAAAGTTTTACTCAACATAAAACTCCAACTGAACATGAATTCTGCTATTACAGTACAGGTTTCTATGGTACAGTCTTTGAAGTCTAGAATTAACTGTATGTACTTGATTTTAACACTATCCAGGCACTCAACAGATCGCGAGTTTGCTCTTATGATGCTCATGGCATACCTTTCATATATCATGGCCGAAGTAAAGACTCTTCTTAGGATAATACGGCATTCCTTTTTTTATTTGGATAAATCTAATACTGCCTTCCCTGCAGCTATTCTATTTGAGTGGCATTCTCACGGTGTTTTTTTGTGGGATTGTGATGTCGCATTATACCTGGCACAATGTTACGGAGAGTTCAAGTATAACTTCCAAGTATGTATCTTCCATATTATTGTCATAGAGGCAATAAAGTTCATGAGTCATTGATATTGAGAGGGAAGGGAACTTGTTATGCGGTGTTATCCTGCATACGCTTAATCTAGGTTTTTCTCTAGTTTTATATTCAAGTTGCACCCTTGTGACTATTGCTAATTTGTTTTACAATCTATGCTTAACACCTCTCAAACAAATGTTTAACTCTTTATATGCCTCAAATGATTCAGCTAATTTTTACAGGCATGCTTTTGCTACCTTGTCATTTGTTGCCGAGATTTTTATTTTCCTCTATGTCGGAATGGATGCATTGGACATTGAGATATGGAGCGTTGTAAATGATAGGTATTCTCCATGCTGATGCTGCTTCAACTTTTCATTTGTCTGACAATATGTCACACTCTAAAGATCTTCAAATATGTGGTAAAACTTTTAAAATTTAAACATATTTGTATCCGATAATCACACCTGAGTATTAGACTATGAGTACACAACTCTGTGCATCAGTTGGAATAACTAAATTTTGGTAAAACGAATGTCAATTTGGTCTTATACGTTTGCTTCAAGTATATTTTTCAGATTCTCATTTCCGTTTCCTTCATCTCCCATGCAACTTATACAAAATAACATCCATTTACAGAATGATCTGATGTTGTGAGTTGTAAATTGAATTTGATCTTCTCTTTGCAGACCTGGAACATCAATTCTTGTTAGTTCAGTACTGCTTTTGCTGGCTATGGCCGGAAGAGCAGCTTTTGTGTTTCCCCTGTCATTTTTAACCAACTTATCCCACAAATCGCCTAGTGAAAGGATCAGCTTTAGGGAACAAGTACGATTTCGTGGCCTTCTCTTTTGCTCCCAAATCAATTTATATTGTTGTTTGGCATTTGGCATTACAACATCTTTCTAATCTTTTGTTCAGATCATAATATGGTGGTCTGGTCTCATGAGAGGTGCTGTATCTATGGCACTTGCATATAATCAGGTAAAGCCTGGATAATCTTATTTCTCTTGAAACAAAATATTTTTATTTTTATTACACATCAATAGAAAGCCTCATATTAAAGTCTGCTAAAAGATTACAAGGAAATTAAAAAATGATTGATGCATATTCGAGTTAAGTTCAAATTCTAATGATAGAATGAAAGCGAAAGGAATGGAGATAGAAACTATGTTGAGGATTTTAGAGTGTAGACATTTTGACAAATAGAACATTGGTATCTTCATTTTTTAATGTATTCGGAGGGTCATCGAGGGTCTTATCTATGCACCTATATCTGAAATTGTGACTTTCAAGAAAAATAAAAAGTTGGAGCAACATATAGAAGAGAACTAGGAGTGGAGAGATTTGTTGAAAAATCTGATAACACTTTTACGTTACGAAAATGCAGTTTACAAAGGGAGGTCACACGGAAACACGATTGAATGCCATTATGATTACAAGCACTATCACTGTCGTTCTTTTTAGCACTGTGGTAAGATGTCTCAGCCTTCATTTTAACTGCTTAGAGATTTGTTGGTTTGTATTCTTCTTGTCCGTTTGGTTAAAGATCTGATGTAAGAGACTAGAGTCTTAACTGAGGATTCAAGTTTTACATTGATGAAGTTTGTATTCGCACTGTCTGAATTCCATATTTTAGCATATTTTTCCTAGTCTTGTTTTTTATGTCCTATGCATAACCATTTCTTGGAGATGTTGCAACTCTTTATCTGAAGTTCTTATGTGCAAAAGCAGCAAAACTGATTCAGATGCCTGAAATCCATATTTTAGCATCTTTGTCTAGTGTTTGTTTATGTCTTAAACATAACAGTTTCTTGGAGATGTTAGTAGCTCGTCATCTGAAATTCGTATTCACACATCGAATCAGATGCCTGAACTCCATTTTCTATTATCGTTATCCGGATCATATTTTTCTTTATCTGTCTTAAGCATAACAGTTTCTAAGTAGCTCTTCATCCAAAGTTCGTAATTGTATTAGCAAGATCGAATCAAATGCCTAGACTCCATATTCTATCATCATTTTCCAAGTTTCGCTTTTCTGTTATGCTGATTGTGTTTTTGGACATGTTAGTAACTCTTTATCCGTTGGTTCGGCTGATCAGGTTTTTGGACTACTGACTAAACCTTTAATAAGGTTCTTGATACCTCATCCCAAAGTAACAACAAGCATGCTCTCCGAAACATTGTCTCCAAAATCGGCTATGATACCGTTTCTCGGAAGTGCTCGGGAATCCTTTGATGATAGTCCAAGGGGACCTCAACGGCCAAGCAGCATCCGCGCACTTCTTACGACTCCAACACACACCGTTCATTACTATTGGCGCAAATTTGACAACACCTTCATGCGGCCCGTGTTCGGTGGCCGGGGCTTTGTTCCCTTCGTTCCCGGCTCCCCAACGGAACGGAGTGAACACAATCTATCTCAATTACACTGAGATACTGCTTGAACAATATGTAAAAAAAAAATACGTGTAATCATAGTATAAGGTTAATTTTTGACGAAGGTACGCCAAAAGCTTAACCGTAATGGTTTTTGTAATGTATTATAGTATAAGGTTAATTTTGTTAAGTTATTGGAAGAAATGTCTATGAGTCGGGCCTTCTAGCGGTCCGATGAGTTGGTCTGTCTGAATCGGACTTTAGACGAGTCATTTTATAGTTTAAACCGATATGATCCGGCTCAAATTATTGATAATTGTTTATAAATTTAATTTTTTAATAAAGGGTCAATTAATTGTGACAGAACCGAAATCCGTGATTTTTTTATGTTTTTATTTATGTGATTTTATGCAGTGTTGTACTTTGTTACATATGTACATGACGGACTCAGAATTTTATTTGAATGCGAGTATATATAAACTTTTAAAATCTTAGAGTAAACACAAATTTTAAATATTATAAAATTTCAAAAAATAATTTATAAAAAATATAAAAATAAAAAATAAATATATAAAATTTAAAAATTTTAAGTGGCACTGTATATATATTTTTAATTTGAAAAAATATACATGGGTTATACATACGTTAGCAGAATAAGTCAAGTAAAGGTATTAAATAATAAAAGTAGGTAGAATATAATCTAATTGATACATGTGCATTCATATTTAGTGAATCATAATGAGTATTTACTTTATTATTATATTTGATATATTGTCTTAGAGTGTTAAACATAGTTTAATTTTATGTTTTATCTTACAGTAGACCATGATTAGTATATACTAATTTTATGATAAATTATATTGTAGTATTAAGCTTAGTTTTATGAGAAAGAATAAAAATGGTTTTAAAATTTCTTCAAATTTGTATATATATATATAATTAATAATTAAATATTAGAAATATAAATAAATATAAACTATAAATGAAAAAAGTATGAACAAACACTGTTATTTTTTTTATTATGCAATTTTTATTTTTAAATTATTTTTTAAAATTTAAAAATATAAATAAAATAAAACAGTTTCACTGGATCTACAGTACTTCCCCATGTGCCATGCATGGTGTACCACAAGATTCCTACTCTACCTGGCCTGCTATAAAACCGAACTCTTAAACCCTCGGACCGGTTCACTCATCTTCTTCTCCATACTGTCCTCGATCCCTCCGCCGTTTAGCATTTCCTCTCCTATCTCAGCACCCTCTCTAATGGCATCCATCGCTGGCTCATCGATCTCCATGCAACCTCGCAACGCTCTTGTACTTTCTTCTCTCTTCTTTCTTTGTAGCTACTAGCTCATTCATTTCTTGTATTCTTTGTTTTTTGTTTGTTCGGTTATATTTTTACTCGATCTGTTTGTTGCTTCAGTTGATCTATTTTCAGATTTTACTTTCCATGGATTTTAGTTTAATGTGGGGATTCATGATGTTATTAAGGCTTTACTGATCATTTTTTTAGTTCAACTTCTTTCATGGATGATTTGATCGGGTGAATATGAGATTTGAAAGATATTTCGAGTAATTTTGAATATTCGTAGTATGTTGTTGGATTTGGTATTTTGTTTGTAAAGTGTAATAAAATAGGTGATGCAATCATGATTGATGTGCAAAAGTAATGTCGAGTTACTTTTGAAGTTTGTTGTTTCTTCCATAACTATTCCTTTTAGGTAAATTATTGGCTGATTTTTATGCTGTTGAACGTCTTTTTACAGGCTACAAGCAGGGTTTCTGGGTTTAAATTGGGTTCATTTTTGAACCAGGGAAGAAGCAGCCTCTCATTTACAATGCGTCAAATGCCTGCTCGCTTGCAGATTAGCTGTGCTGTATGTTTCTCACTGAATACATTGATATTAGTTTCTTTAGTATTTCATATTGTAGATGTGGTAGTGAAATAGTGATCATAAGAATACGCTTTGGGCTCCTATGATAATATATATATATATATATATATATTGAACCACTTTCTCTTTGATATGTTTTTATTGGAGTTCCGGGGAAATATCATTATTCTATGTTTTCTCTGTTCATGCTACACACACTGTCAACTTTAATGGGTATGGGGAATGATGTGTGTTGCCTAGTATTTGTTTATCTGTTTTTCCCTACCTTGCGAGTGCATGACGAGTGAGGATCTTTGTATCTGCATATTTATCGTGTCTCCTTTAGTTGTATAACTACTAACACAAGGGAGAAGCTTAATTATTACTTGAATATGAAAATAGTTTGTCGTAGCATAAAGAAGAATTAGCACAAATCTGAACTTATAATTAGAAATATCTATAAAAACTCCAACCAAACAAAGCATTATTGCGATTTTCTTAGTACATCTTCTCTGTATACCGTATAACATAATTATGAGGTCTCAAGCTAGATGTCATTGTGCAGGCCAAGAAGGAGACTGTGGACAAAGTTTGTGAAGTGGTAAGGAAGCAACTAGCTGTTGAAGTTGACACACCAATCACCGGTGAATCGACATTTGTTGATCTTGGAGCTGATTCTCTTGATACGGTATTCTGTCATCTATGTAACCCTTTGACATTCTTTGATTCTTTCTTCCATTTCATCTTATGCACATAAAAGTAATGTGCATGATCAAGGGGAGCATAGATTTGTGTATAATTTTCTTAACTTGAAAGATTATTGCTTGTAGTTTGTGTTGAAATCGTTAGAATGTTATTCCAGGTTGAGATTGTGATGGGACTCGAGGAAGAATTTGGAATCACTGTCGAAGAAGACAATGCACAAAGCATCACCACTGTTCAAGATGCTGCAGATCTTATCGAGGACCTCTGCAGCAAGAAAAGTGCCTAGATAAAAAGAACTTAAGTCGGATGGTTCGTATGCCGATATTTGATTCTAGCTTGCAATCTCTAGAGCATTTCAACAAATTCTGGTGTGAACTTTTATGTTCAATATGTAGGAAAGCTCATAATAAATTTGTTGGAATTATTGGTTAAATTATGGAAGTTATTTCTGTCACTTTGTTTTTCCTTTTTAGTGTTTTATTTAGAGCTTTTTGTTTTCTGTAAGCTGAGGGATTGGACTCCCAACATAAGCGACATATAAAGAGTTTCTTTCACCATGCTCCTAAAAATCAAAGGTTCCGTGAATTAAAAGTTGGGTGATTTTATAGAATACAAACTAAAAATTAGATGATCTTATTTAATATTTTAAAAATATGGTGATCAAAATGAATTTATCTTAAAAGTTAAGTGATTATTTCGTAATTTACCCTTTTTATACATAGAAAATCAATTAACCCAACCAAACTAATAAAACAAGCAGAAAACTAGAAGTTGTGTACGGCCCAAATATGTAACAGCTCATAACAGCCCACCTTTAAATTTTGTGGCCTTTGTAGAGTAAAAGTCTAAAACATATCTTAATTTGCAGTCAGTTGTCAATTACCATTGTCCCCTCAGATGGGTGGTTGGAGGCATCTCCTGCGGTTCCCCACCTGTTTCTATAAATTTGGTTAAATTCCCAAACAAACAAACACTCGTTCATTCATTTCTCACTCATTGTTTGCTTTCGTTTACTCTGTAGGGGTGACCTGAGGTAAGCATCTTTTGACTTCTATATTCCGATCTACTCTCTGTATCTTGAGCTTGATTTTCCCGTTCTTCAGATTTTATGGAAGATCCTTCTGGATTTTTTTCTTGTGTTTTGCCTAGACTTCGCTTGCTTGATGAATTTTCATTATTATTATTATTATTATTTTCCGTTGATAAGTTTGTATGAATCCTATTTGCTGGTTGATGATTGAAGAAATTAATAAAAATATTAAACAAAAAACATATTGAAGAAGATCTATTTCGGAAGGAAGCTGATCAAGTTTTTCTTCTGTTTTTTTGTTTCAAAATTATAATTTTCGGTTTAAAGCTTAGACCGGATTTGTTTCTCTACATCTTACGTTTTGACTTTATATAGAACACCGATCTAGATTTCTATCTCTTTTTTATTTTTTGGTTGACTATGGAAGAAATTTTATATGCACGCTCATATTTGAAGAACATCTAGTGTGGGGGAAGAAAGTAGTTTAATTTTCAAGTTTTTGATTCTCTGAATTGTTTTATTTCCAATCCTTGAGAGAGTTTAGTTTTTAGCTGTTGTGTGATTAAAAAAAGTAGTGGATGAAACTTATCCGTTTTTTTGTTGGGAGAAATGATAGTTTAGGGTGTATATTTAGCTTTTGTAATTTATTTCCGAAGGGTATTAAAAAGATTTGATACATCAAACTTAGACTAACTTCTGGTTTGAGATAGGCTAAAATATTAAAAACAGCTCTCAAATTATTCTCATTATGCTTTAATCGTGCCAAATAAAGCTTATCCTTTGTTTATACCTAAATAAAGCTTTATTTTCAATAAAAAAATATTTATGTGGAGAGATTATTTAAGTGAAAAGATATATATTTGGAACGTATTAAAGGTGAATGCCAGTGCAAAGTCAAGGTTAAAGCTTATTTGGCTGCAATAAAATTATAGACTTACCTTGGTAAAGTGATAAAGTTCATAGTTTTTCTTTTCATTATTTAAGTTTTTATAAAAGCTATTCGAATTGGAAAATAATATTTGTCCCATCACATTTTTCTCCAATTTTTTATTCTTTGATATAGAATAGAATTTTTGGTTTGGTTGTATTTGAATTTATCCAACAATTATATATGTCAGTACAAAATTTTGGTTGAAATTGATGGAGCAAGTAGTATGTGGCTCATTATAAGTATACTTTTTGAGCCTTTTATTCCATTGTCATTGATGTATTTAACTATTTATTATAGATATTTTTAATTGGTGGAAGTATTTACTTTCATATCTAATGTTTTGTATTATAGATCACTAGAAAAATGGTGAAGGCCGTAGCCGTCCTTAGCAGCAGTGAAGGTGTCACCGGAACTGTTTTCTTCACTCAAGAGGGAGATGGTAAATAACAACCATTATAAGACTTCTTGGCGTATTTGTCTTTCTTGTCAAAGTTATTTAACCTTTTCTTCCCTTCCTAGGTCCAACTACTGTAACAGGAAACATTTCTGGTCTAAAACCTGGCCTCCATGGATTCCATGTCCATGCCCTTGGTGACACAACAAATGGTTGCATGTCAACAGGTAAGAGTCTGAAAGTATTTGTTTTTCCTTTTTGTTTGGAGTTGGAAGGACAATGAGGAGAAATGACAGGAGATTGACTATTTAACTATTTGAATTTATTAACTTATTTTGTCTTTGGTTGTAATTCCTTGTGATTGATCTGAGCAGGACCTCACTTTAATCCTGCTGGAAAAGAACATGGTGCTCCTGAAGATGAGTGTCGCCATGCTGGTGATCTCGGAAATGTCACTGTTGGTAATGATGGTATGAATATTTGCCTTCTGTTAAATGACAATCAGCTTTATAGTTCATTACTAACATATTCAAAATATTTATATGGTTATCTTTCATTGTTACAATTCAACTATTTTCAGTTGTATGTAATTGGTGTTTCTGTTTCTTGCATTGTTAACATTGTTAGTTTTATCTGTGTTGTCCAGGCTCTGCGAGTTTCTCAATTGTCGACAAACAGGTTTTCTTTCATCTCCTTCTTCCTCTGCTTGAATTTAATTTCCTTTCTCATACGCTAGTGTTCATTTTTTAACATTGTGGTATTATGCTTTGGCAGATTCCTCTCACTGGGCCAAACTCCATTATTGGAAGAGCTGTTGTTGTCCATGCAGATCCCGATGACCTTGGCAAGGGTAATAATTCAGAATTATGATACTGCTTTATGTTGTTTAATGTCGTTATATTTAATCTAGGAAAACTACTTATTAAGTGGTCAACTTCTTCAATCAATCCCCCTCCCAAATATCTTTTTTTCGGCCTTGCTGCAACAGAAAAATCAAATTTGAAATGTTAATACACCCCTTTATGTCTCATGCTTTCGTCCATGTGGATTAGCTGATCTAGCAATGCCCGCAAGTATGTGGCTTGCTTCTAGCTAAGCTTAAGTATCTACGAAGAACGATTACTCAGATTAGTGGTATAATATATTAGGGGCATTATCATGTTCAACCATTTATTGTTACTCCCTTATAATAGCCAAGTTATATATCCAATGGTTTAGGCATTTTACGTCGCCGCTATTATATTTGCAGGGGGGCATGAGCTTAGCAAAAGCACAGGAAATGCTGGTGGCAGAGTAGCTTGCGGTAAGTTAACTTGTCTTGAATCATATGTCGAGTAACATCCGTCATTGTCGTGTTTTTGTGTTAGATCCCAACTCTATCATTTACAATGTCAATAATTTTCCGTCATGATCGTTCTCTCCAACTTCATTTTATTTGCAGGTATCATTGGTTTGCAGGGGTGAAATGTTGGTCCTGGAGAGAAGAACAATACATTGATCGGAGATGCAATGGCGTAGAGAGCAAACTCTGTATGTGAACCAGAAACTTAGTGAATAAAAGTAACAGAACCCATTTTAGTGTTTGTGTTAAAACTTGAACCGAGTGCTCTATGAACGGAATGTTTGTTTTTGCCATTTATAGTAAGCTGTGTTTTTGCTGAATGCTTAATTTTTGTGCTCGTGGTTCTGCATTTTTCATGGCCAAATTTGCCTGAGACGTATCTTCTAATTTATACTACTTTTAAATATTTATGTTTTATTCATTCATTTCGAATTTTGACTCGATCTCTACCTTATGATGATAATATTTAAATATGATAACATAATAAAATTATAATGTATTAATAATATTTAAAAAGAAAGAATTATAACATGACAAAATTATAATGTATCAATAATATTTAAAAAGATTAAATTTTGATAGCTAAAATTAATAAAAAAATTATTAATTCAAATATTTAATTGAATACAATAAAATAATATTTTAATTGATTTTTTTGAAAAACAAATAAAAAAATTATACCGTTAAGCCTAAAAATCTATCTACTGCATTATGGCATATACCCAAATAATGCGAAATAAGAGGCACGTAAATATTTTTCCAAAAAAAAAAGTGCAGCAGTCAGAATTGAACGAAACAAAATGAAAAAATGTAGTTAAAATTGGGGCATTCCGAGAATTGAACTCGGCACCCTAAGCGAAAATCATACCACTAGACCAAATTCCCTTAGTTGATGATTATCTATCATATTATATATTTTACAAAATATTATGTATTTCTTCTAAAGTCCTAACCGAAGCGAAGTTATTTAAAGCGGAACTTGGTTCTCTTCTGCTTTCGTAGTTTGTTCCCGGTTCTTTCATTTTCACCAGGTTTACCTCTCTTGTTCTTGATCTCCATTTTCATTTATTCTACCAGAAACATCCTTCAAAATCCACGGGTAATTTTTTATTTTTGTCCGCATTTCGTGCAAGACTCGAATTTAATTTCTTTCACTCTAGTTTTAAGAATGCATTTTAACTGTTCGATATAATGCATCTTTCAAGTTCAACATTGCGAAATCATATTTTCTTACATTTTGTTTCTGGTTTTCAGTGTGTCTCTGTAAGAAGATGTTGAAGCAAGTAATACGGAAGGTTTTGAGCAAAAGGGTAGTTTCAGATTCTGGTGATAAACTTCTTTTGCCTTGCTTGTACTTGCCCACGAGTTATTTTCATGCTGGACTGGTAAGTCTTTTTTTTTTCCTCAAGTTTATTTCAGTTTTTATGGATATCCAATTCGTTTCTCTTTCGAGTTTTATCTATCAAAACCAAACCCATTAACCATCGGTGTCCGTTGATTGTGTTCCTTGTTTGATATTTAAAGAAACAAAGTGCATTGCACCCCGAACATAGACCTAAGACAACATATTACCCAAAAGAAACAAGTGCATTAGAACATGAAAAATCTTACTTTGCAACTGAAATTTGTGAATTTTAACTGAAATAAGGCCAAATATTCCCTGCTGACTGATAGCGATGTAGTACCATAAGTGAAGGGTGAAAAAAAATCCTGGGAAGTGAAATAAACGTGAAATCATTTGCTCCTGGGCATTGGGAGGAGCCCTGGGGTTCTGAACTTATGCCTGTTGTAGAATGAGCCAGTGACTCGGCAATGGCTTGGTCAAGGAACTCACGGGAGGTATAAATGAAGCAAGTTTTAATAAGGCAATTGACACTACTTATGGACATGGTCCGATGACCAGGATGAAGTTTTGGTGAAACTAAGTGGAGGTCCAACTCACTAAGAATTGACGAGTTGTAGTTAGTGCTGAAATGCCTCTTGAACCCAGAGTTAGCTGATTCTCTCCAAAATGTTAGTTAGCTATGAGTTCTTAAGTCCTGTATAAAAGTTTGGTTTTTCAACTTTGAACACCAATAAGTATAACCATATATGGCTTTAGAATCGACTTTCAAGTTAATTACTATCATTCATCAGCATCCATTGCAGTCATGTTTTTATTTGCCCAAATTTCTTGCCTTTTTTATGTTGCTAGGCCTAGTAATGTACCAAAATGGGTGGAGAAGGTAAAACTTATTGTAGCAATGATGATTTGGAAAAAACATGAAATAAATGTTTGGCCTCCGTTAGGGGTCTGAAAATGATCAAGGAAACTGAAAAGATGAGTGAGAGAATGTATGAAAGCTGTAAGCTGTTCTTTCTTCTTCATTTATTTGATATGTTAAACTGAAAGTAAGTCGTGTAAATCTAGTTTGAAGATGTTTTTCCAGAAAAATATTGACTTTACTCCTTCCATTCTTTTTCTTTTTGCTGAATCTGCAGCGAATCTCAAGTCTCAATCCCATCATCATGTTATTCAATTATGCTAAATGTTGTTGTCAAGGACACTGAAATTCTTTTATTGCCTAAGATGCAATGTGCAAAAACAGAAAAGAAAAGAATAAACATTCACTTCATGAAGTAGAGTGCAATTTGTATTATTTTTTTTTTTTTTTGAATGTGTATATATATAGATGTATAATCATGATAAAAACTAAAGAATCGTCCAATTTATCTGCAAACCTGCAAATTTGTATTTTATTTCCTTTTTGTTGGTCAATATGCATGATTTCCTTAAATTCTCATGTTTGTTGTATAAAGCTGAAATATTTAGAAGTATAAGTTTTATATAATTTGTAGTAGTAAAGGAACAACTAATTTGAAAAGGCTAAAAAGAAAAGATACTCTAGCGAACTTTAATCGGACAGGCTCTTTTTGCACCTATCACTCTAGAAAAAGTGTGTTTAGGCACACCAGACATGCATGTAATCAAATCTGCCTCTCCCCTGAAAGGTTTTCGAGGCATTTTTGTTGTTTGATGCAAAGGTGCAATGCTCGTTGATGCTCAAGTGTTGCTTCATTAGCTTGTAAAGTTCAGAGTTGCTAACTTGATCGAACATTTTCTCTTGAACAGGTTCATTGTTCCCCAAGAAGTTTTTTTGGGGTAGAAGATTTTCTTGATGATGATAATAGCAGGCCATACACTTATCAGAAGGGGAAAAAGTCTAAGAATCCCAACAAGCATGTCTCATTTAAACAACGGACCGAAGCCTACATGGAACCGTTTACACTCGATGTTTTCATCTCGAAGCGCTTTGTTTCCGCTTCACTTACGCATAGGGTAACATGTAAGCAAGTTGCAGTTGCAGGCACTAACTCAAAAGACATAAAAGCAGTTCTGAGATCCAGGTCAGACATTCCGGCCTGCTTGGCAATCGGACGGATATTAGCTGAGAGAGCAAGAGAAGCCGATGTGTATACAGCTTCTTATACTCCCAGGGAGAGGGACAAATTTGAAGGCAAAATCAGAGCTGTGGTCCAATCCCTCATTGATAATGGAATCGATATTAAAGTTTATCTTGATTGAATCATTTGAATTCAGTTTTTGATCTTTCCTCAAACCTTTCTAAAGATATTTTCATTATATAAAATCAAATCGAATTGGACAAATTTCATGTAGTTTTGAGTTGTTTCTTTTGTTCATTCACAAAACCACCTTGATGGACACCGGTAAAAAGATTTAGAGGGTTTTTAAGAAAATCCAAAAGGCCCTCAAATCTAAAAAAAATAGATTTTTATGTTAAATTTCTCGAGTTTATTGAGTATTAATTTATAGAGGTTTTACTGTATTCATAGTCGAATAAGTTATCACCAAATCTTGATTAATTCCTATCACGCAACCCTTTGTTTGTTTGTAAATCCCACGAAAGGATCATTAAAGCATTACTTGCTTTTTCATATCCATAATCTAATTATTAAATATTATAATGTAACTACTTTGTTAGATAAATCTCTTCAGCGCATGAACACTGAGAATTTTAAAAAGCTTTGACATAATATCTTCGGGTCGAGATTATTAGGTGAATCATGTTCATCACGTTATTTATGGTCTAAGCAATTAGGATCGTTCATTTTTAAATAACCATCTAATAACTACCCACCCACTGATTATATATATGAAAGAGGTGATGATTCACTTGAAAAAAATTGAGATGAACGGTCCTGATTGCTTGGGACCACAGGTGACGTAGTGAATAAGATTCACCTAATAATTTTTTCTTCACGTCCTTTTTGCGTGTTGACTTGGCATACGGCATTTTCATCTTCTTCTTTTGTTTTCTCCTCTTTCTTTATAACCACCGCAAAACACCCTCAGTCGCCGTAACCCCTCGTGTAGTGGCGAAAAAATTTAGTATTACTATCCTCACGGATAATTTTCTGTCATAAAAAGGGAGAAACAATCTTTATCAATACATTCTCCTATTATTTATTATTATTTTCCAAATGGATAACGTAACTTCTTAGTTCATTTATATAGACTTAAAAACAATACTCTTAACGCTGAACATGTGAAGTTCATGCTTGGAACTTTCTGTGAAAATTACAATAAAATTTAGAAAAATCAAAACGTGTTGATAAGGTAGTGTTTTCTTCAAATAAATACAACAAGAAACAATGATCCGACAGAGTTTCAACTTTACACACACACACATATAGGAACTTATAAATTTTTAAAAGAAATAAATCTATAAAAATTAAGAAAGTGAAAACAATTTTTAATAAAAATTTGCAAAAATAAATAAAAATTTTAAAACCGATCATCCCTCCAACCACTCTGAACGTACAATTCCATGCAAATTCTGGTGTTTTGTTTTCTGAAATTTCTTCCTTATCTTATTGACATAAACATCCAATTTTTATTCCACTTTGACCGAACCAGTGGGATTAACCTGACCTTTCTTTCATGATTACCTAGACTTATTCCCAGACGGCTGGATGAGCAGCTGACGTAGTCTGTCGATGACGTGAAACCGAGTGATGTTGGGTCGTATCCTGTATGTTTCAATCCTTAGCTGGCCTATAAAGACACAACAACATCAGGAGAAAAGAGAAAATGAAACGAGGAGAAAAGGATCAAAGAACCAGAAGAGGATCGTTTCAGGGGTTGAAAGTAGAATCATGTAAGTCCTCATCAACTCAGTCTTATCTTATTTTTTGGATAATATATACTCTTATGTGTTATAGATTATTGGTTTTTATATATATGGGTTATGATATATTTATATGGTATAAAATTTATTTAATTTTATATTAATTTTAGACGGGTGAATGATGATAATAAATAGTTAAGATTATTTTTTAAGTGATAATCTTCACATTTTCTACTATTAATCTTATTCATTTACTCATCTAATGATCATAGATTAATATAAAACTTTGTTTTAATTGATATAACTTGATCTCATATATATATATATCACATTTATTTCCAAGTGATATTAACTTGTGGATTTGTTTGATCATTATATTACGACAATATTAACTTTTTTTCATTTAAATTTTTAATTAGTTTTGTTAATTTGTCATTAAATTAGATAGATTCAGTTTATCATATCATTTATGGTCTCAAATAATAATATTTATCTATCTCATGTGTTTTACAAAATGAATCTTCATCTCTTTCTTTCATACTTGAAAGTAATTTTAAGATGAATAAATTTTATTGGTTAGGACCATAAATAACGTGGCAAGCCAAACTCATCTAATAATTTCTCTTAAATTTAAGATTTTTTTAACAATAAAGTAATGCAATCTAAACATATCATATACATATGATATTATATTTTAAATAACATAATATATAACATCATTATATATAACATGTTATTATCGTTAATTTTTAACAATAATGATATATATAATATATAATTTTATTCTAACATAAAATATAAAATAATTAAAATTTAAATTTAAATAAAAAATAAAAAAATAATTAAATTTAAAATAAAAGGTTACTAAGATTCTCAAATCTCAAACCTTATTATATATATATGATACCATTATCGTCAAATTTTTAACATTTTAATCATTATATTAGTTAAAAATAAGATATTTATCAAAACAATATAGATTAAAAGTTAAATTTATCCTAAAATAACAAAAAAATATAAATGATAAAGGTTAAATTAATCTTTATGCTTATTTCTAATGATAGTAAAAAAAGTTAATATTTATAATGTACCTTTAACTTGTGCTAAAGAATTATTTAAATTTATATATTTTTTTGAATGATGAGTATATAACAGGCGTCGAACATCGTTAAACACTATCGAATATGATTGAATTAATTTATAAAGAATAAAAATCTAAAAGACTAATCATACAATTATTAATTATATGTTGAGTGTATTACACTTTTATTGATTACATACTGAGTCATTGAGATTTTAATTTTTTATTGATTAATTTAATAATATTCAACAATATTCAATATTAATGGTACCCAACAGTGTTCGACGGTCGTTATAATTTTTTTAATGACTTAAATTCATATTCTTTCATCTGATTAAAAAAAAATTTCATCTTGTCCGAATTTCTCATTTAATTAAAATTCATTTAGACAATATCTTTGACTTTTATATTTCATAATTGTTTTTTGGTCGTAAGATCTTTGATTTTATATTTCATAATTGTATTACCATTCTTAATGCCTTGATCTCTTTCTTTAAGATCTTCTGATTTCTTTTCTTCTTCTTTTTAACAGAAAAAGGGATTAAAACCCTAAAATCACATTGACTCCAGAAGAAGCAATCTTCTTTAATACATTTTGTTTGTTTATTTAGGTTAACATATCGTTGAAAATTCTAATAAAAATTTCCAGTAAAGTTGTTTCTTATATTCGAGCGGTGGTTAATCTTCTCGAGAAAAATCAGTTCATCTTCCCTAGTAATTAAAAAGATAATCTTTAGATTCTTTACGTTAAAGAAAATTTCCTTTTATAAAATAAAATAAACCCCAAATATTCCCTTCCTTGAATCTTCGAAAACTTGTTCTTTGGAAATTTTATTGATTTTTACTAATTGAACAATTTTTTCCTCATATTTGGATTACTCTCTACTCGTACGACGTTTCAAACCGCGTTACCAAATTTGTGCATCGAAACGTGGAAGAAAATTTCCGTTTGTTTCTGAAGAAAATTTAACCAAACCCCCCAAAATCCCTGTTTTTGGATTATTAGTTGAGTGTTCTGTTTCCTGGAAATCACTTCATAGAAAGAAAGCAAGAATCAAATTGTAATCTTCAAGTAGTGACCGTTTGAATATTTAGGGCTTTTTTAATTTTTGAAAAGAATTTGAAAAAGACATGGGAGGCTGCTTTTCTGGTGATTTGAAGGGCGGCAAACAAGCTGTAGGTGGGGTTGATGGTAGGCCTACTGTGAATAATAATGCTGGACATAACGACGCCATTGATCACTATTTCAGAATTCGAGGTCAATATCCTCTTTTTACACAAGTTGAGGTACTATAGTTCTTATTTTTATTCTAATTTAATATTGTTGGGTTTAAATTTTTTATAGGGTTTTTGCATTAAATATAAATAATCTTTGTTTAAACATGACTAAGAAGGAATTCTGAGATTTGACATTGATTTTAACACTGTACTATACAAGTGTGCGTGTCTTTGTCTGTGTAGATTGGATTGAGTATTGAGGTTTATTGATTCTTAGTGTGTTTCTGTATTGTGTTACTTAGTTTTTCATATATTTTAGCATGTACATCAAAGATAATAAGTCTGATCATACCTTTTGAATTGATGTTCTCACTACCTGGAATTTATTTTTCTTATTGATTGTATCCTTTCAATATTCATATTTCTAATTTTCTAGTACAACGTTGTGCTAGAATATGGATAGCAGCGGTTATATGGTTCATATTTGCTGGTATCATGTCAACCCTACATCTCTGCATGAAAACATCAATGTTTAGGCCAAATTGATGGTTTTGACTTTTCATGTTATGGATTAATCGATGTGTTATTTTTGGTTTCTGTAATTTGCTCAACAGGTTTAGGCCATCTACTTCAATTTTATTTCTTATTGGTCAAACCATCTCCTTTACTAAACTAACCCCACTTCAAAACTCATGTCCCCATCAGTATTTCCCTGGCTGAAACAATGAAAGATTCTCTTTTCTAGATTCTGATTCAAATAGTCGGCTGAGAGGTAGAAACACAAGTTAAAGTGTTTAACCCTTTCGTTAATCATATGCAAGAGCTTGACATAAACATATTTTTATTACCCTTTCATACCCTTATATATACATATATGTATTAAACTAAACTGGACACATAAGATTGGAAGATGCTTTTTGCAATTTGATTAATTTTTCGCTGATGTGAATGCTTTATTAGCTTGGACCTACCATGGGACAACCATTTGGACCCTTCTTGGCATTCTTTATTGGAGTAATGTCTACTGATTATTATTATAATGAATGCATCGAGCTGTCAACTATTCATGTCTTATGCTTGAAATTAAATATTAGCTCGGTGATTGTCTATTTTTATCATGGTATGTCGTACTTAAAAGGGAATATATAAATTAATAGGGGAGATTGTGTTCATGCTCAGTATGGAATACTAGAAATGTATGTTCCTGTAAGAAAGCATATAGCTGCTCCCTGCTTTCTATCATGGGAATGTTGTGTTCATTTTAGCAACTATGAGCCAGCCTTTTTGTTTCCAAACACCTTAATGTAGGCTAGCAACAATTTCGTGGATGCAGATGGGATAGTAGTATAAATTATAATATCCAATTACAAATTTAGATTCAGTGGATAGATCATATTAATGTTATAACATGAGAATGCTGCGTATTGTGTTGTTGACTTTTGATGTGATTTAAATTTGCATTGCAGTTACCTGTTTCAGCATCAAATTTGCGTGATCGTGACATCACATCAAAGGTAAGATTCTTGATAAATCTTCATTTTTGGTCCATATGGCTTTATTATTTCTTAGTGACAAATATTGACATGAACCACATAACTCATTGATGCTCAACATCTGAAAATAAGAGGTATAGAATATGTTGTGCATTGTAGCAAATGCCTGAAAATTCAGGTCTTCTATTGCCTGTATTAGTTCACGTAGTAAAAGTTGACTTCAAAGTTGCAGCTGATCTTGTTTTCTTGTAGAGTGATCCTATGGCAGTTCTGTATGTAAAGAAAATGGATGGTATGCTAGAGGAGCTTGGTCGTACTGAAGTCATACTCAACAATTTGAATCCTGTTTGGATTCAGAAGATTAATGTTGCTTATCAGTTTGAGACTGTTCAACATTTGGTGTAAGCTTCACATGTTTTCTCAAGTATATCCTTCAGATTAACACCCCACCCCCACCCCCCAAAAAACTTTAGTTTTGCATGCATCTGTATATGGATTGTGAGACTGATGTTCTTTCTTTTACTTCTGCTCCAGTTTTCGTGTATATGATGTGGATACCAAATATCACAACATACCTGTGAAAGTATGTCAAAATTCCTTTTTTCCCCTCTCAAGGTTTTGTTGTTTCAAGTAGACAGTGTCAGATTATTATGGCTTCTTTATCAATCATAATGTTTCAAGTTTTTATTGTGCTAGATATTCCCCTTCATAAATTCCTTAAATTAAACTCCTTTCTGAATGAAACTAACAATTTGATTCATATAACACCCAACAAATGAGGAACCAATCATAAAATAATAATTAACAATGAGTTTGGTAATTGGTATATTACTCTGACTCCGGTGTATCAGACATTGGTATGTCTGTCATGGGTATACTTAATCTCCTATGTATTTGGAGGGTTCTTGGAGGATCACATCTCCCATACACGGGTATCGGACTCAGGAATTTCAAGAAAATGCATAGCTTAGCTGCATAGCGTAGTTGTCACTGTGAAAGTGTTATTTTCCTTTATTACCAACTTACCTTTGGAACAAAAAGTTTCAAAATAGTGAAAGAACAATTGTTTCATAGAAAAAAAATGTTTTTTCTTTTGTAAAGTTGGTGTAATTTCTTTCAGCATAAGGAATTTACCATATGTCAGGTACAACTGCTTTCTTTGTTTTTAACTTTTTGTTGTGTTGCTTTGTAGGCCCTAAAGTTGAATGAGCAGGATTTTTTGGGAGAAACCACTTGTGTTCTGTCTGAGGCAAGTTGCCTCACATCCATTATTGTTTCTTGGATCTTATTATTTATTTCTTTTGTATCAACTAGGGAAGTAGTACTTTTTAGAATTATTTCATCCTGTTGAAAATACTGCACTTTATTTTCATCATGGCTACTAAATAAAATTTACTTGCCACTGCTGTTTTTTCAAAAGAAATGGCTTAGAACTATAATACCATGTAGCATGAATTGTTAAATTGTGCTTACTGCTAACATGTATCACTTTTGGTTGGCAGATATTGACCAAAAGAAATCAGTCTTTGACTCTCAATCTCAATGGCAAAAATGGTCCAGGAGGTTCCCGAAACTTCGGTACACTGACTGTCTATGCGGAAGAAACTTTTTCATCCAGGATGGCTGTTGAGATGAAATTGTGTTGTTCCCAGTTAGACAACAAGGACATTTTTTCTAAAAGTGTATGTACTCATGATTCAACTAGTGTAGTTGTGCACTTGTGTTCATGTTTTCTAACCTCTATACTCTTATTTTTGCTTATAGGACCCTTTCTTGAGAATATCAAGACAAACTGAAAGTGGAAATTATGTCCCAATATGCAAGACAGAAGTGATAAACAACAATTTAAATCCAGTTTGGAGACCGCTATCTCTGAGCATGCACCAGTTTACAAGCAAGGCAAGCTTGCAATTTCATTAAGCTTCCTGTGACAATATCATACAAGTTTATAAGATTTGACTCCATAGTTATGTTTCTATTTTCCATGTTGAATACAGGAAAACCCATTACTGATCGAGTGTTTCGATTTCAACAGCAATGGCAATCATGTGCTTATTGGGTAACATTTTTAAAATTTTTGGCTTCTGCATTTGTTGGTTTTGTGCTCTTTTAGCTTTTACTAGTTGAAAGAGTTTGTTGCCTGGTAAGAAAAAGGCTGACTTTGGACTTCTTTATCTACTTTAATCAGCCAACTTCATAAATCTATTTCGGAGTTGGAAAAACTTAACAAAGACAGAAGTGGTGCAAATTTGGTTTTCCCATCCCATCGTGGCCGCGAAAAGGTTTTCACTGTGCTTGGCATCAATATTTTTACCTATAATATGTTGCGTTCTCAAACATGCCTTTGCCTTACAGGTTCTGAAGGGCCAGCTCTTTGTAAATCAATATATTGAGAAGGAGCAATTCAGTTTCCTTGACTACATTTCTAGTGGATTTGAGCTAAATTTTATGGTTGCCGTTGACTTTACTGGTAAATAATCATTGTGATCTTTGATATGCTTGTCCCAGACATTTTTGCTTTCCCCAGTTCTGACCTTTATCTTCTGGTTCAAATTTTCATATTTGACTTGTCCAGCTTCAAATGGGAATCCTCGGCATCAAGATTCATTGCACTACATTGATCCTTCTGGCCGATTGAATTCTTACCAACGAGTAAGTCTGGGATAGTACTTTATAAGGCATAGATAGCACGCGATTTTTCCTTGTTTGAATTCTCTAGAATGATTGCTGACGTACTAATGACATCATTAACAGGCTATAATGGATGTAGGAGAGGTTATACAATTTTATGATTCTGATAGGAGGTTTCCAGCTTGGGGATTCGGAGGAAGGACAAATAATGGCACTTTATCCCATTGTTTTAACTTGAACGGTACAAATGCTTATGAGGTGAGACAAGTCAAATTTGTTGTTTTCACCATGATCCTTCACCTCAAAAGTTGTGAGCTCTTCTAAGACTAGTTTTTCACTTCCATAAAAGGTTGAAGGAGTTCAAGGCATCATGTCTGCTTATGCTAGCGCACTGCACAGTGTCACTCTGGCTGGACCTACTTTGTTCGGAAATGTGATCAACACGGCTGCACAAATGGCTTCCCAGGCTGCCTCAAATGATATTACCAAATATTTTGTTCTGCTTATTATAACGGTAAAAACGAATTACCTCTATGTATGTTAAGAATTGTTGTTCATTGAATGAACTGAAAGAGACATGTGGTCTTACGCAGGATGGAGTGGTGACAGATATTCAAGAAACAATGGATGCTTTGGTTAGGGCTTCTGATCTTCCTTTATCCATTCTTATAGTTGGAGTGGGGGTTGCAGACTTTAAACAAATGGAGGTATGCCATTTTATTTTAGCAAATCTTTTGAATAGACACTTCTTGCATTACTAGGGTGCAATAGTTGTAATTTTTCTACTGAAAGGATGATAAGAAAATGGTTCTGGGTCTTACTATTTTATAGATTCTGGATGCCGATGATGGGCATCGGCTGGAGAGCTCAACAGGTCGGATTGCTACACGAGACATTGTACAATTTGTTCCCATGCGAGAAGTGCATAGTAAGTCATGTTCTATGCCACCAAGCTTTACCTTTTTATCAAACCCTTTCTTCCAAACTCAATATATTAGAGAGTTGTCCAAGTCCGAGGGCCATATCCGTAACTCGTAAGCCGACATGCATTGGACATAGGGTTTTCAAGAAGAATAAAGAGATCGAGGCTAGAGCAACACACACACAAATAGTGTACTATAGGCTGATGAACCTTGTAGATATTCTAGGCTGAAATGACTAGATGATTAAGGACTCAACAGTTACTTGGTTTTACTTTGCTTAGATCTAATCAATCACTGGTGTTTTTACAGGAGGGGAGATTTCTTGCGTTCAAGCTCTCCTTGAAGAGCTTCCGGGACAGTTTTTGAGTTACATGCGATCTAGAAACATTAAGCCACGCCATGCTATATGAAGTTTGCTCTGTTTCATGGTATATTTGATAATCCAAACCAGTTAACACACTGACAAATGCTACTCTGTAAATATGCAGACGAAATCACAAAGAATTACCCGTTATTTTGTCAAAAAGAGTACGATTTTATTTAAGGATGAAAATTATTATTATTTATCTCATTAAAAAAATTAATCTTAAAAAATATATAATAGCATCGATCGAAACCAAATTTCTAAAAAAAAACATACAGACACAAGTAACCAGAGGCGAAGGCACATGGAGTAGGGGTAATGAAGTCTTTTTATCCTTTATTTAAATTTTTAAAAAATTATTTATATACAATAACTCCACGTTATATTTTCTTTGTATGATTTTTTGGGGGGTTTGAGTAAGGGACCCATTACTTTTACTTTTCCCGGTCATGAGGAAATACAACCATTCGCCGTCTGTGGGAATCGAACCCACGACCACGTGGTTAAAAGCCACGCTCTCTACCGGCTGAGCTAAGACGACTGATTGTTTACTGTTCTATTAACTTGTTTATTAATTTATATAAGACTTATATTTGATTTAGGAAAACTAACTAATATCAGATATAAATATCAAATCCATTTTTTTTTAAAAAAATGAATTCTTAAAAAATTGAATTGAATTTATTTATAATTTTAGAATTTAAAACTGATATTATTTAATAGTTTAATATCTCATCTCATTAAATCAATGGATTATTGGTATGTAAAATCGTTTTTTTAATCGTGATAAATTAGCTTTATTTTATAAATGAGATAAAACAATTATTCTTCGTTTAAAATACCCTAGCGGGATTAAGGATGCCAAAGTAGGGATGAGTACCAGTCAGGTCGGGTTTTTATTCCACCCGAATTTGATCTGAATACAAATATTCTAAAATTAAATTCGACCCGAAAATAAATATACTAAACCGACCCGACTTGACCCGATCCGACCAATAGAAAAGTAATTTTAGGATTAAATTGTAAAAGATATTTTAGCGGACTTAATTATAAAATATTATATTTTTAATGACTAAATTATAAATAAAATAATTTTAAAGATTTAATTTTAAAAAAATATAGATAGATAGAAAACTGTTATTATAAAGATCCCTAAAAAATTTATAAGAAAGTTACATATTAATCTCGGATCGGATATTTTTTACTTTAAACTCAACGCCTACCCCACTCTAAAAAAATACTAACTTGATCCAAACCCGATTTTTTTATCATAAAATCCTTTCCAATCAGGTTGGGTCGAAACCCGATAAGACCGGGTAAAATGCACATCCCTATGCGGAAGAAATCAATTCGTCCTCGCTGAACGACTTGCCAAACAGGGCGTTAAATACAAAAAATATCAACACTCAACGCACCGTTTCATCTCATTCCATTTCCACTTAAAGGGAAAAAAGAACACAGAAAAACTATATAAAAACGTTAGGGTTTCTGATCAGAAAAAAGAGAGGGGAAATGGAATCGAAAATGGATATTACAGAGAAAAAGGAAGGAGAGAGCAATAACAGCAGCAAAGATTTGAACAATAATAATATTAATATTGAATCGACGGATTCTGATAGTAAAGAAGTTGAAGAACGCCAAGCCCGTGAGCTCAAAGCCGGTTTGCATCCTCTGAAGGTATTTTTATTTTCCATATTTTTTAAAATTAAAATCATGTGATTATATGTGTATTGTTTTGCGCGTGGATAGATCTGGTTACGATTTCAATCTCAATATTTTGAAATTGTTAGGTTATGATGGACTATAACTTTTTATTTCGGTTCATATAACTGTTTTTTTTTTTTTTATCATTTGTAAGTACAATCTTTCATTAGTCTTCTGAATCAAGAAATTTTGAATCGGAATTTTATTTTATTTTGCTGAATAATTGTTCGTCATTTCAATTTTCACGTATTCTTACTGAAATGTTGATTCCTTTTGAAGTTAAGAGGTTGTTTTGTAAGTGATTTTGGTGATTATTTGAACATTTTTGTATATTAAAGCATCTAGGAGATTTTGCAGAGCGTAACTTTCAAGTCCGTAATGTTTGTTGCAAAAGTGCGTGCTTCTACTTACCAGTAGCAAACTAGAGTTCCTAGATACTCTCATGGCGATGCCTTAGTTTTCCATAATTCACTTAAAAAAACCCTGGATATAATATTGGTTATACAATCTGAAATTTGATCAAATTTTGAGAAGACATCATGAAAAAAATGAAAGCAATCCTTGAATTATATATATTTTTTGTATGCAGTGTAGAGAGCACTATGGTTCTACATTAACGAAGTAATGTATAGCTAGAAGCCTAGAACTCAATTTCTACACATTGTACAATTAATCCTAGTTAACCTAGTGTTTAAAATGAATTCACTTCAATTGAAGAGAAAACATAATCGTAGCCACTTGCTAACTGTTATTTTAAGACCATGTTTTATGATCTAAATAAATCTGTGTTTGATTCATTTTAATTTTAGTATATTATATTTCTTGCCTCTTCGTTTTCTTGGTTTGACATGGATAGCTTGTTAAATACCAAATTGGTTGCATATTACCTCCTTTATTTTGTTCTGGTGTTTCTTTTTAACAGCACAAGTTTGTGTTCTGGTACACTCGTCGGACGCCTGGAGTTCGAACCCAAACATCCTATGAGGACAACATAAAGAAAATTGTGGATTTCAGTACAGTAAGCACTTTTTAAAGAGCATAAGCTAGATGTGTTTGATTGTACATACTGACCTTGGTATATTCATTGTAGGTTGAAGGCTTTTGGGTCTGTTATTGCCACTTGGCTCGTCCTTCGACTTTGCCAAGCCCCACAGATTTGCATTTATTCAAGGAGGGAATCCGTCCACTTTGGGAGGTAATTGTTGAAGACCTTACCTTCAATAGCCATCATTATTTTGTATAAAAACTAACATTTCATTTACTATGATTCCTTTGTGGTTTCATATGTTATTGTCTCAGGACACTGCAAACTGCAATGGTGGCAAGTGGATAATTCGGTTCAAAAAGGTGGTTTCAGGTCGCTTTTGGGAAGATCTGGTAAGAAAGAATACTGTTTACAAGAATCTCCCTTCTGATATTCTAATTAGGTTTTATTGTATGAACAAGTTAAATGCCTCTTTTAAATCAGCTTTCTCAAATGGTATCTAAGTTCTAACCAGAGCTTTTGAATTCTAATTCGAATCAAGTGCACATCACCTTCATTGAAGCATATACTTGATTTCGACCTGTTCTATAACTAAATGAAAGTCTTACAGTGTATTTAACTTCATTAGTTTATTTCATAGGAAGTATAGTGATACCATTGTTGAAGATGGAGGTGTATAGTGTTGGTCCTTGTCCCTCACAAACGCTTTTTATGGAGTTGCATTAACAGTAAAACTCCCTGTCTTGTGATTAAGCTTTGAGAGAGAGAGGAATCTGAAAATTGTCGAGTTGATTATTCTCTCTCTGCGTGATGCCTCTATCTCCATATGAGCTTTTCTTTGTTGAGATTTATGATTTACCAGTGGTAGAATGTTTTCAAATATAGAGCTACAGTTTAATGTTTGTTCAGACAAATAGTGGTTGTCATTTCTATGCATAGCCAGGTATGTTCCTCTATTGATTACATTGGTACCTATTTAATGCCTGAAAATACCAATTCCAAATGTATATGATTGTTGTGCACGTTTTTGTCTGTATAGAGAGGGGAAGAAACTGGTCATATTTCCCACCAACCTTTGATATGAAAACTAATTGTTTCTTGTCCTCTGCAAAGATCCCTGCAACCTGGTTCAAATTTCCCCAGAAGCACATTTTAGCCATCATATTTTTTTCTGAATTAACATTAGTCTTCCTTGGCCTGAATGTTAACCTCATTTCTCTTTTATAGATTCATCCCAAGTATAAACTATAAAACGAACAAATAAATAGAGCACATGACTTCTTATTTGCTAATGTGCTTTTGGAAGAAATACCGTGAGTGTTGAAATTCCTGACCTTTCTTAAACATATCTTTCCCTTTGTGTCTGTGTGAAATGTTCTAAATTCCTAACTAGTCTGTGATTGGTTGCTTGATATGGCACCAGATGATGGTCCTTTAATATTATTCATTACTACTTTCAATAAATATACACATTATTCATTACTCTTTATATTTGCAGGTCCTTGCGTTGGTTGGTGATCAACTTGATTATGGTGATAATGTTTGTGGTGCGGTGCTGAGCATTCGCTTCAATGAGGATATATTGAGCGTATGGAATCGTAATGCATCTGATCATCAGGTTAGCCTATTAGTAATCACAGGCCACAGCACATTTCCAATCTCGTTTCTCCTGAATTTATAGATCATGCATGATTGATTCGTGTCAGGCCGTGATGTCCCTACGAGATTCAATCAAACGACACTTAAAGCTTCCCCACAGCTATGTGATGGAGTACAAGCCCCATGATGCTTCTTTGCGTGACAACTCGTCGTATCGAAACACATGGTTGAGAGGTTAGTAGGGTATTTGAAAACCAAAACCATTGGACTGTGTAAACGTCTGTGCTTCTTTGGATGTTCTTTCACTAATCCCGTGTTTTGACATGAGAACCGTTGTTACTTGAATATCATCGTTATGAGGATCCTTTAAGTTGAACTATAAGACGATGTCGTTTAGATGGAAATGGATGTCTATTTTATGGATATGCTATAGTCCTTCATCCGTAGGTACCATAATATTATTGCACATGCTATTTGTTCGAAATTAATAATATTTATGGAATTTTATTTTAAAATATAATTAATTATATATTGAGTCTTTAAAAAATTTAATAATTATTTAAAATTATTAAAATTTAATAGTATTTAACAGTATATTGTGTTAGTAATATTTAGTAATATGTCATCTATTTTATTTTTTATATATTATATTATAATTTTTAATTGTTTCAATTATAATATTAAATTTTGAGTTTTATATAATTATACTGCTGCATTATTAACTATTTGACGATGTAATGTTTAATATCTTACAATTTAGGCTAATAACAATATGTATCTATAGATTTAATTTTAAATAGGGAGCAACGTAAATTAAAATCAAATTTGATGCTTGAATATTCTGTTTGATATTTTGTTATTAATTCTTTCTTGGTTTTTAATAAATCAAAAGATAATTTTTTACATTCTGTTAGAGAAATTAAAAAAATGATAAATTTTATTGGTTGTCGCTACAAATTTCATCCTAAAAATCCTATTTTGACGATGCCTTAATTATATCAATTGTACTTAAATTATTAGATAATTATAGTCTATGATAGTATTATTGTTTTCATTATTAGTCCAAAACCATTTATGATATTTTTACGACTCTTCTGTCACAAATAAATTTAAGGATATATCTTATTAAAAAAAAGATAATTTATCTTAAGAAATTCAAATTTAAATTGTTTTATCCGTAAAATATTATATTGTCAAAAAAAATTAAAAATATATAAATAGATACTAGTCTGAGATTAATTTTATTTATCTTTTTAAAAACTATTAATTATAATATCTATTTATCTATCAATCTATCTATAAATATTAATTTATTTTTTTACGAATGATAATATATGATAGAAGGCGATTGATTTATTATTTAGTAGTTAAAACAAAACTATTTTTAAAATTTATTGCCAAAACCAGCACACCCATAAAATGTAATGCTCAAAACAACGTTACATTGAACATCAATAATCATATTAAAATCACATTATTTTATCTATATCATCACATCATTTGAATTTTAATGATCTAGTGATATAATTAAAATAAAATAAAAAATTAATATTATAAGAAAACCAATTAAAAATATCACCATCCAGTTGTCGGGACATCCAATCCAACAAACTGTTAAATTAATTTCTCCATTAATTAAACAGTCTTTAGGACGAGAAATTAATTTCTCCATTAATTAAAATTTTTTTCAGTTTTCATTGAATAGGGACTACAATTGACGTGGTAGGCCGGGTTTATAATATAATCTCTCAGGACGAGAAATTATATCATAGGCCCGGCCTATCACGTCAGCCGTGGTCTCATCCAATAATAACCACCCACTTTATCATTAATCTCCACCTCATTTTTTTCAACCAATGAATCTTCGCTTAGAATTTTCATGTTATTTTAAAAATATGATTTCTAAAAATTACATTAATTACATAACTGATTATTGGCGAAATAAGTAGTCTTTATTAGTTAGGGATTATGGTTGACATGGTAGACCGAACCTATGATATAATCTCTCCTTTAGTATCCCATTTACTATTCTTTTTTCCACTTTTAACGTTCTCAGTCATTTTCTTTATTCGTTTTCCTTTTTTTCCATCTTCAACTTTTCCTGGTTCTGTTCCCGCTGAGAAAAAGGATTTAGAAAGAAAAAGAGGGTTGTCTGAAATTTGGGTTTTGAAAAAGAAACAAGAATGAGGGAGATTATTAGCATTCATATCGGCCAAGCTGGAATTCAGGTTGGAAATTCTTGTTGGGAGCTTTATTGTCTTGAACATGGAATTCAACCTGATGGGGTGATGCCTAGGTGTGTATTGTGTATATGTATATGTTGGTGTTTTTTACGTATGTTTTTTGCATGTAATGAAGTGGGATGTTTGGTTGAATTTCATGTAATGAAATGCTAATGATTTCCTTGAATCTAATTTATGTACATTGAATGCTATTATTTCTAGTTTGTTTAGTATGGTTTAGTTGCTGCAAATGCTTATAGTTTAGGTTGTGAATTCGAATTTAGAATGAGTGTTCTAAATGGATCACTTTATTGTTTTTCATTCTGTCATTCCATTTGAATAGCTAAAGTCTTTGGTGTTTGCTTGCAGTGACACCACCGTAGGTTCTTGCCATGATGCTTTTAATACCTTCTTTAGTGAGACCGGGTCCGGAAAGCATGTCCCGAGAGCTATATTTGTTGATCTCGAGCCCACGGTCATCGATGAAGTTAGAACCGGGACTTATAGACAACTGTTTCATCCGGAGCAGCTTATTTCAGGCAAGGAAGATGCTGCTAAAAACTTTGCTAGAGGACATTATACCGGTACGGGCATCTTTTCGTCTTGCAAAATACAATGATTTTGTTAGATCTAATCACCGGCTTAAACTTCTTTTGATGTGTCATGTTGCAGTTGGTAAGGAGATTGTGGATCTTTGCCTTGACAGAGTGAGAAAATTGGCTGATAACTGCACTGGACTGCAAGGATTTTTGGTGTTTAATGCTGTTGGTGGTGGAACTGGTTCTGGTTTGGGCTCATTGCTTTTGGAGCGTTGTCTGTAGATTACGGAAAGAAGTCGAAACTCGGGTTCGCTATCTACCCTTCTCCTCAGGTATCATTGAGGAGTTCCAAGTTTTTTCATACACTGAAACTATTATGTTGGTCGTTTACAGGCAATTTTTTATACCGTATGTGCAGGTTTCTACGGCGGTTGTGGAACCTTACAATAGCGTGCTTTCGACTCATTCTCTCCTTGAACACGCAGATGTTGCTGTGCTTCTTGACAATGAAGCTATATATGATATCTGCAGAAGATCCTTGGACATTGAAAGGCCAACTTATACTAACTTGAACCGCTTGGTATCCCAAATTATCTCTTCTTTGACCACTTCATTGAGGTTCGATGGTGCCATAAATGTTGACATTACGGAGTTTCAGACTAACCTTGTGCCGTATCCTCGTATCCATTTCATGCTTTCATCGTATGCCCCTGTAATCTCAGCCGCAAAGGCTTATCACGAGCAGATGTCAGTTCCTGAGATTACAGGTGCTGTCTTTGAACCCTCAAGCATGATGGCCAAATGTGACCCGGGACATGGGAAGTACATGGCATGCTGTTTAATGTACCGTGGCGATGTTGTACCGAAGGATGTCAATGGCGCTGTTGCTAACATCAAAACTAAGCGGGCAGTTCAGTTTGTAGACTGGTTAGTTTCCATCTCTTACATTGCAGTTCCAAAAATTACATATTAACAAATTGATTATCACTATTATGTAGAACTTGCCAAAGGAGGAAACATCAATTTTGCCTTCGGTTTTTTTGTTTGAAAGATTGTGATGTGTCTTGTCTCTCAGGTGTCCTACTGGTTTCAAGTGCGGCATCAACTATCAGCCTCCGACAGTGGTACCAGGAGGTGATCTTGCTCCGGTAAAACGCGCAGTGTGTATGATCAGCAATAACACTGCAGTGGCAGAGGTTTTCTCTCGAATTGACCACAAGTTCGATCTCATGTATGCCAAGAGAGCATTCGTTCACTGGTACGTAGGTGAAGGAATGGAGGAGGGTGAATTCTCAGAAGCCCGTGAAGATCTTGCTGCTCTAGAGAAAGACTACGAGGAAGTTGGGGCAGAAGGCGCTGAAGAGGAGGAAGAACCAGAGGATTACTAGATTGTTATTTCGTAAAAAATACCGGCTAATTATCTACCATGATCCTGGTCTGATTTCACTTCACCACCAATTTATGATTGTAAGTTTGTTGATGTACTTCATATCCATGTTTGACACATTCGAATATGAACATGGATGTGGATATATAATAGTCAGAATATATGTTTAAGCCTAAAGGTATATGTTTATCCACACACCAAAGATGATCTCTTTGCTCATATATTATTGGCATTGCCACTGGATTACGATCCCAAGGGCCATTACGCCGGTGAACTATACTTTAAAAGACTTCTCTTGGGAAGCCATTTCATCACCAAGAACCCGAGTTGAAGCTGATGGGGCTGATCATTTCTATGTCGCTTGTCATTCTATTGGGCGTTTTGCCATGGATGAAGTGTTTGAAGCTGAATTCAATGTGATCCAAGTTGTTTGTTCTTCATCGAATTTTGTTGCTGCGTATGTTCCTCACAAGGATGCTTCGATGCCGCAAATTTGGCCTCGTCAGGGAAACCCTACGGACATTGCTTCATTAAGAAGTTTAATTGCATGAAATATGCTAACATAGCTAAACATACTTATAAATGAATCTGAGTAATATATTTATTTCTATTGAAATTGTAGAAAGCGACTTCCATATTTTGCACACCACTCGTGTTTAGAATGCGATGTATTGCAGCTGTGTTCTGGAGATTATGGCCAATCACTACGATTAGGACCTCCCATTCACAGACACTAAACTGGGAAAGCTTCTCTGTTGTGGTTCATTACTTGAACATCCTAGTTTTGAAGAATATACTTCAAAGGATTAGCTTAGAAGAGTATTTGATATTACAAAGTAATACTTTGAAGGTTTGTAAACATTTCCGGTGGAATGATCGTGTTTTATATGCCCGTGTATGAGTTATGGCTCCACCGGAGTTCTTTGACGGTCCGACTAAGTTCTTCCATGGAACAAAATGTCAAATTTTCGACTGATGGAATTTGAGTTAGTGTTTGATACGAATACATGCTTAGTACCAATGCGTGTTTAGTTCGAGTACATTCAAATATAATTCCTTTCGTGTTCCATATATTTTTGCTGTTGTTGTAAAATCTAATTGACAATGGCTTCAAAACATGAAAACTAGAAATTTTCTAGGAAAAAAATACAGCTTGCCTTACAAAGTAACGTTGGTTGGGTAAGTGGTGAGGCCGAACCCAAAGGGGAAGAGTGGATCATAATGTGTATCCCCAACATTCATAGGCAGTTGATCAACAGTTTTAAACCAAGTACGAGGAAGCTTGCCTGAAAAACCATAGTCACCAAACAGAACATCAGCGACACCTTGACCCTCGGTTCCTGGCAACCATGCTGCAACGAGAGCATCCATGGAGTCTACATAAGGTTCTATCAAGACGGGGCGGCCGGATATTACAATAACAACACATTTCAAAGCTCCACATACATTTGTGATTGTGGTCGGACCGGGGTCTGGAATCGTTAGATTCATGCTGTCACCATTTGTTTCGGCATATGGATACTCCCCTACTACGACGATGGCATAAGAGAAGTTGCCGGACTTGATAAATTCGGCATCAGGATTCTCTGCGTACACGACATTACTGCTTGAATCAACTGTGTTCTTGATGGCTGTTAGGATTGTTGTACCTGTGATCATAAGAGCAGTCTTGATGGCTAATTGCATATTGGCAAATGAGAGATGCTCAAAACCTATGCTACTCATTCTCGGGAGAGACGGTATAGCTGACTCGACGTATCCTTACACTCACATTCGGATATGTGTTGAGACTTCAAGACACATAAAGAATCATAACAACGTAGTTAAAAACACTAAAACAGAGGATAAATTGTTTGTTTACCGATCGTAATGTTGTTGCCGCTCGAACCTTGCCACTGGATAGTCCATCCACCGCACTGATAACCCAAATTGTCTGCATGACTACCAGCAACAAGTATTTTCGATGCCTTCTTAGGTAAGGGAAGCAATGGATTATCTGCAGATTGCCCATTCTTTAGCAAAACAAGTGATCTTCTCACTGCTTCTCTAGCCAACTCTCTATGTTCCTGTTTAAGGAATTTGTTAATAATTCTTATGATATAAATTTTGAGACATTCATGTATTTGTGTCTTGTTCGTGTCATGTCGGGTTTTAGTTATTTTTTTCATGCTGTGTTTAATATTCCAGGGCCTAAACCGAGGTGATAAACTAACCTGACTACCAAGTTGGTCAACCAAGCTGTAATCTGCTAGAGGGTTCTCAAATAGACCCATTGCAAACTTAACTCTCAAAATTCTCTTCACCGCGTCGTCGATGCGGCCAATGGGGATGACATTGTTTTTCACAAGGAAGGTTAGCCCATCGATGAACTCGGTATAGTTGAATGGTACCATTACCTGCAGAGATGAGAATACTGTAAGAAGATCAAACACATGGAATTCAACATCAAATATAAGCTCTAACCATGTCGATGCCGGCTTGGATTCCAGCTTGAATTGAGTAGGTATAGTTAGCGTGAGGCGGAGAAGTGATCCGGTCAATGCCTTCCCAATCCGAGATGACAAACCCCTGGAACAATGGAGTGAAATCTGTGTTATGTTCTCTCAGGTTCTTTTGTATGTTATGACAGTGACATAGGAACCTTACTCTGAATCGAAGAGCGTTCTTGAGAAAACCAGTGACTAGTTCACGATTAGCATGCATCTTAACTCCGTTCCAACTCGAATACGAGACCATGATCGTCGAAACACCTTTGATAATCGAAGTGTAGTAGTCTGGCATATGAATGCTAAGCAAACCATGCCGGTTGATCACCGTGTTGTTCTCGTTTATGCCATCGGTTGTTCCACCATCACCTACATAGTGCTTAGCACAAGCTGCAACATTTTTACTGGAAATCGAAGAATCATTAATATAAAGTTCAATCGAATTCGATCCATATGCTTCTGCATAACATTTGATGAAAGTTACACAGATGAACTCGTGTTAAATATAGTAATCTATGAAATTGCTCACTTTCCAGCAACAAACGGAACACCTTTAGGAGAGTTAGCAGGGATGTCTCCTTGTAATCCTAGTACCATCTCTGTCATTGCCTGAACAATCTGAGGATCTTCACTGTAACTTTCATAACATCGACCCCATCTCGGATCTCTGCAAACCTGTTTCATAGAGAAGTTGTTGAAGCAATCAGAAGTTACAACAGTCGGTGGACTTATGCAAAGATCAATCTTCAAAACCAAAGCTACCGCTATACAAGGTGCGAAAGCATAAGGAATGCCGGTTGCTCTAGTTTCCAGTGCTGTTGCAGTCCCAATTTTCTTAACCAGTTCAGGGTCCCTGATACATAAACATATCCAACACTCATTCCGAGTCCGGACAACGTAGCATCTAGGAACTTAAGAAAAATGCTGTAATACAGTTGCATCATAATGTGATTAAAGTGCAGCAACATGCCTGGTAGCACCTAGACCAATGTTGTGAGGAAAAATTGTAGCCTTATACACATTGTTGTTGCCATGAACCGCATCGATTCCGTAAATCATCGGAATTTTCAATCGCGTCGATAAACTACCATTCTGAAACTCATTGATCATGTCTATCCATTCCTCTGCAGAAGCTTGTGGAGCTGGGACACTCCCTCCTCCACTTAATACACTCCCTGCAATAACCCGAAAAACAACTTCATGTTGTTGTCTTGTCTCTAAGTAGTGTAAAAGGAGAGTTAACAGATGATGCTCACCAATGAAATACTTCATCACCTCGGCCGAAGCCACGGTACGTTCGATTTGGACCATTTGTCCGATTTTTTCCTCTAACGTCATTCGATCCAACAGGTCTCGAACTCGAACAAGAACCGGCTGTTTCGGATCTTTATATTTCATGTATTCTGCTTTTGTCAAGCAACACCAAAGCAGAAGTCCCATGAAATAGATGGTCATTCTTGTTCCTGCCATCTTTGATCTTCTTCTCCAATCTTTTCTCAGATAAAAATGGCAGAACATTAAAGAAAAACAAATGCAGACAAGCAAGAAGAAGCAAGAAAAGAAAGGGAATTTAGAACGTACAGAAATATCCCAGAATTCCAAGTGGCTTCTACAATGTGCAAGTAACAGTCTGGATATGAAAGGAAGAAGAAAGTGGTATTTATAGAAGATTTCTTTTATATATATATATATATATATAGAAGCTGTTGAATTGTTACTGATAACTTGTAAGAAAATCTCCATTGACAATAATAATGTGTTCTTGCTTAATGTTTTGACAATTAATTCAATGCTTGATGTTAACATAATCATATTTAAATTATTAAATTAAAATATTTAATATTTTTTTTATATAATCTAAAATTAATTATTTTTATCAACGGATCATTTAAGTAGATTTAAGTTTGAAGCATTGTATATGTAAAATGTTTTTATTGTGAGATTCATTTATCAAAACTCGGTGTGCGACACGGATTGGTATAAATTAATTAAGACGAAGTCTTAAAAATCGAAAGAAAAAATAATTATTTTTAAAAAATGTCATTCGAATTAAAAATATTTGAGTTAAATTAATTTTACTCTTACAAACAAATTAATTTAATTATTTATTACTCATCCCTAATCAAAATTCAACTAAAATAGTGTTCAACAGAAATGGTCATTTTCCTCCCTAAAGTTCCTAAACAAGAAAGTGATAGTATTAATTAAGATAACTTGTTTTTTAAGTATAAACGAAGTAAAATATAAAAAATAAATGAGAAAAAATTACAATATATTTTAAGACTTAAATTTATTATCAGAAATTTTTTATAAAAAAATAAACCCTTGGAAATCTGACCAGAATGTCAAATTTTATGTTGGCATCTTGAACGTAGCTTTTCTTTATATGAAATAATGGTCATTTTTGTTTTCGAAAGTGAAAATAATCTTGTTTTTATTCTGAAATATTAAATATATGAAATTAGGAATAGGATACTTTAAAGGTCTTTGATGGGTGAACCATCACTTTCATCAAATTTTATTATTTTGCAAATTGATTTATGATTTTTTTAGTTTCTCATTTATTTTAAGTTCTTTTATTAAATTTAGATGATATATTTTTTAAATCACTATTTAATACCTATATAATTTCGATTTATATTTTTTAAATTACTTTTTTCTTTTTCAATTTAATCTTTTAATTCTGTATGATTTTTCTCTCTTTAATTCCTCTTTCATTGTAAGTCAAATTTTAATCAAATTTAAAATCATATGTTCCACTATCACTATATAATATCGTAACTTTAATTTATATATTTTTTAAAAAAAAATATTTATTTTTTATAATTTAGACCTTTTAAGTTTGAATTTTATTAATTTGGTAATGATTTGTCTGCATCAGAGGGAACCTGTCCCTTCCCATAGCATCAATGTATTTGAGTATGATTAGAAATTCACTAACGTGAGGCCGACGTTTTTTTCTTCCAATGAAGAATTTATATATTTTGAATTTTATATATTTATTTGAATTTTCAGAAATTAAAATTTATACAATTTTTGATATTTTATATTTATAAAAGTGTTTTTAGAATTGTGGTTAAAAATTATAAAAACATACACTAAATTCACAATTTGGCTAAGATTTAGGTATTAAATTAGAAATTAACCCTTTTATAACATATGCTGTCATCGATGTAATAATAGTTAATACAGAGCGATTGTTTTGTAATAATTGAGAATGTAAGTGGTCAAAACATGACTTCTTAATTAAACTTTTATTGATACGTTGTATCATTAATGTAACGAAGGTTAACATTCGAATACTCATTTTGTGATAATCGATTAAGTTAACAAGACATAATAAAAACAACTAAAAATGTAATTTACCTTAAGAATAATTAAAAGAATTAAAGACGAATCATCTTACTTCAGTGGTTAAAAGAACGATTGTTATTCTTAAAAGTCACACATTTATATTCTAATTATTCGATTAATGTGTTATTTTGATTTATTTTTTTTAAATTTGATAGAACTCCCTTGACGATGGGATACATAGGGTAAGGCTTCAACAATAATGGAGGTTGTCTGAGTATACCTATTAATCAGACAAATTAGGTCTTTTAATTTCGTTAGTAATTTATTTAGATATTTTAAGGGATGACAAATGAATATAATTTTACGGGTTCTGTATCGTTTCTATCCTAATTGAAGTGAGGATGTGTTTAATAGGTAGTGAGAAGGTATATATGTAAAAAGTCATACCTATCGTGGGTAGTGGGTAAGTGATAGGTTTAAAACCGTACCAACACCGTATCAACTCGTCTCATATTTGTTCATTCCATATCCGCCCGCCATATAAATTATAAATCATTTGTATTTATAGACTTTGATTATGTCTTTTGTTATAGTGTTTTATGTATTAAGATATTACTTTGTTTTAAAATCTAGGTTAATCCTTAAGCCTGTAAACTTTGAACTCAATGAATTTAGTTTGAAAAAAATGATGTTTATGATCGAGTTTGAATTAATTAGGGTATAAATTTGTAATATTTGTCGATAAGTAAAATTTATAAAAATGATATGTTTTAGCTAAGTCAGTTATATACAATTAGTTAGTTGTAGTTAAGTAGAATTTATACTGATAAAAATATATTTTAGTTAAATTAGCAATCGTTAGTTAGTTAGATGTAATTAAATTTATATTAGTATAAATATTATATATATATATATGTCAATAAAGTATGTAAAGTTTTATTTTTACATAATTCAATATTAGTGGTTGGTTGTAGACAGATACAAGCGGATGCGATTTGAGTGATGGGTGTAGCGATGTATTTAAGAATGTACCCGTGTGGACGGGTATGAATTTAAAAAATTATATCCACCGTAGTTGATGAATAGGTGGTGAATATGAAAATTTTAGATGGGTATGAGAAATGAGGTATCCACACTTACCCCGCCTGTTTATCATCTTTAATCATTTCGAGTTCAGATCAATTTTAAGTTTAGGTTATCGACTTTTTTAACAATCAAATCAGATTGAGTCAAGTTTTGTGTGAGGAATAAATAATGACAGATCTACTCTTTCTTTAGGTGAGTATGGATCTATCTTAAATTTTTTAAAATTTATATATATTTTTAATTTTTTTTAATTTTATAAATTGATGTTTAAATTTTGGACAACATTTTAGTATTGCTTTAGAGCATGAAAGACTGTTACAAAAGCCATCGCCATCCAGAAAACTAATAATCCACCAGCCCAACCAATTGTGAAAGTCTATCCTAGGCAAATATAGAAATGTAGCCCAATACCCCCCAAACAATGCAAATTGATGTGTTTGAAAAGAAAGTAGTTTTTTTCTTAATCATGATTTGTCCTGTTTTAGAACTGTGTTATGTCTTAAAAGTTTTGTTTAATTAAGGTAATCAACATATTTAATACATGGAACAGAGTTGGATACCAAATACTATAAGACAACTCAAACAACCCAAATGGGTGATCGTTGCAGCACTGTCCAGAATGATGTTTTTTTATTTTCATTTTCTGCTTTAAATTTGAAGCCAAAACCATTTATGTCGAAATTAAGGGACTAACAAGCTCTAATTTACGGGCAGGATCGTGACATTTGGAGTTACGGGTGAAGTTCCAGTGATTCATTGGCGAATCTGTCGGTCGGGTTTGGTGAGTGGCCCAAAACCCAAACCGGTCTAACCCACCAACCCAAATCGTTTTGGACTCAATTAAACCGATCCAAGACCAATAACCAACTAAGCTCAATCTAATTATTGATTCGAGTCCAAACCGTCTAACCCAAACTCATCAGGCCCGATCCATCCTAGTTGTTAACTCGTTCGAGTCAATCGTCCGAGTCAACTTGTCTGAGTTAAACTAAATTAACTCTGATCATTGACTCTAACTATCGACTTTGAAGACATTTTACGGAATTCTAACTCGAAAGCCTCGAACAATTATGAATTTATTTCAATTTGATTTACCTTCTCATACTTTACATAATCATCTAAAATTTTAACCTAATTTTATCCTATTCGAATTTTTTTTTCAAATTGATTTATCCTCAAAAAGGTTTAACATGTTCAATCTTCATAATATTATAAATTAAAATCTTATATCCCTAGAAAATTGAATGATTGAAACTTAGAAACAATCTCATCTAAAATAAACCCAAAATTATCCTAAAGTCCAATTAAGAAAATCACTTTGAGATCATCTCAAATCTCGGATCTAATCCCTCAATCACGAAAAATTATATCATGGGTCAGTTCCATCACATGTCCATGGGACCAATCAATAAAAATTAGTCATCTCATTAAATTTTTCATGTCATATTTTTTCCCAAATGAATCTTCACTTGAAAAATTAAAAAATAACAAGGTAAACAGTTTTTATTAGTTGATCCCATAGATGACATAGTGGACTGACCCATGATATAATTTTTCCTCAATCACAAAGATCTGTTCTATTAATAAAAGGTACATCAAATGATTGTAAAGCAATCAGTCAAGAAAATGATTTAGAATAAAAACAAACGGTGTCGTTGCATCAACACACAAAGCATCCAATAAACAAGAACTTAGTACGCAAGTGAAAATAAATAAATAAGTTAAAAATATTTAACGAAATTGAATTTTTACTGATTGCTTCAAAGGGTTGAATATTAAATTGGATTTTATATGATTGTTTTCATAAAAAATAATTTTAAACATATTCGATAGATTTGTTTTGATGATAATAAAAAAACGATCTTTTAAGAAGAAAAAAAATGATATTAAAAGCGCTGTAGATGATTTTATTTTAAAATTTGTAAAAATTAATACCTTTTAAATAAAAATATTAGATTTTAAATATTTATAATTTATTTTTATGTTGGTCAAGAGAATAATTTAATAATTCTTATAATAAAAAAATATCAAAAAAATTATTATATTTTGTATTATAAATTAAAAATCGTGTTTTAATAAATCGAATAAAACCTTTTAAATCTTTAAACCGTGTGTGATCTCGATTTCTTAGTCAACCAAGCTTCACCTACTGCAACCTAACAGTGTTCCTTTCTAATTCAAATTATAAAACTACAACTAAACCATATTTTAATCGATACTACCACTTTAACAAGCTCTCGACAGTCGACACGTAGTATTGAAGCTAGGAACTCAAACACAAGGGTAATAGATTAATTGTAATTAAAATTTAATTTGTTTGAATTTAAAATATATAATAACTCAAACCTAAAATCAAACAAATAAAATAACTTAGAACTTGAGCAAAATATAATCTAAAATTCAATATCGAATTAACATAAAATCGATTGACAATAAAACAAAAAAAATAAATTTTAATATTAATTATAAAAAAAATTAATATATAAATCGTATAAACTTTAATCATCGATATTTATTCTATTTTTGCTCAAAATAATTGAAGCGGAAAGAGTTATAAATGTTTCTGTCAAAACAGCCAGCCCTCCACCCCACCCCACCCCACAACAATCTTCTTTTCAAATACGTAACCATCTTCCTTATAATTTATGCATCTATGAGGGAGAGAGAATTGCTAATTTATTAACCAGACAGGTTAAACGTAATAATTTATATATTAAATTATTTATTATACAGATGATTTTTTTTCAATTCAATTTATTATATTTATAATATTAAAATATTCTAATATTTTATTTTATTAAACTCATGGGCGAAACCACGTAAAAAAATCTTTTAAAAAATTAAAAAATATATAAATAACTATCCTTTATAAATACAATAACTCCTTTAAATAATATTTTTAATTTTCTAAAATATTATTATTCTCAGCCTCCAATTATTATTCTGACTTGTCTCCTTTATTAAAATTATTTGTCTCTTAGAGTTGCATTAGGATTAGTCCTTTTCAATTGTATCATTCATTGACGGCATTGCCTCCAATTATATGCACATATGGACATGAATTATTTAATCTTTGTTGGTCCAACCATACAAATAATAATAATTATTATTATTATTTCATTTTTTTAATTGTTTTGATGCATCATTTATATAATAATGTATCCATTTTTTTCCAATAAGGCTTGTGTCTCTATTTGCTAGTTGATACCTCTACTCCTCTCTTACCACAGATGACGACACATAGAGAAATTTATCTTTAATTAATCTAAAATATTCATAATATTTTATTTTATATAAATTTAAATTGCCCGATATCTTAAGTCTTTATTTAATAAAAAATAAATGATATATTTTTATGATTATATAGAGAAATTAAATGAGTGAAATATCAAATAAGGGGTGGATGTTGATTATATATTTGGTAGCTGACGTGGATTTTTTTTCTATCTCTTCAATTATAGAACTTTCTGAATTTTTTATTTTAAAATTTTAAAATTTTACATCAAGCAATCGAGCTAGGGTTAAAGTAAAATTATTTTTTTAAATTTTGAATATAAAAATCTGGGTGTAGAGATGGGCACGAGTCGGGTCGAATTTTCAGCCCACTCGCACCCGACCCGAAAAAGTATACACGCCACCCGTCATTCGACCCAACCCGATTTTAGGGTGAAAAAATTAAATTCGACCCGACCCGATTTGTTAAAATTTTTAAATTTTAGGGACTTAATTATAAAAAATAAAACTTAGGGATCTGATTGTAAAAAAATAAATTTTAGTGATTTAATTGTATAAAATATATATAAAGAGAGACCATTATTGCAAATATCCCTAAAATATATATAAAAAAATTACACTATTAGTCCCCTAAACCCGACCCGATCCGAAATCACCTTGAAAAAATCCGACTCGATCCGAACTTGAATTTTCTATTAAAAATCTGACCCAGTCGAATTGGATCGAAACCCGTCGAGTTCGGATTTCGTACCCATCTCTATTTAGTGATATAAATATTACATATAAATGTTTTAAAAAAACATATGATCTACACTAAATGCCTTTCTATTACCTCTACAATAAAGGCAGTTAAATAATTTATTTCTTAAATATATATGCTTTTAATTTTTACCTAAAATGACAAAATAACTGACATTAATATTGACAAAAGAAAAAATAATTGACGTCGGCTTAATGAATTTATTATTATTTTTTATTGTTTCAATTGGAAAAAAATAGACATTCGATTATCAAAAGATGTAAAAATATTTAAAGATTAAAATAATTTTTTTGAAAAGTTTAAACAGAAAAATATCATCAAATCTAATATATTCCTAATAAACCAACGGCTCTTGAAAGATTAAGAAAGCCAAATCTTGATTTTCATCCTATTAGTTAACTTGAAAATTCAGTCTCATTGATTTTTAATTTAATTTAAGATATTTTGATTTGTTACTAACAATATTATACGAGTAAAAAATAACTAATTTTCTCTTTTATTGACTAATTTTCTCTTTTATTGACTAATTAGAACTTCTGTATTTTGGTAACTATAATTTCAAGAAAAAAATCTTTTCTCTAATCATTTTTTTATATCATACCCTAAAAATATTTAAAAATTAAATTTTAAATCTTAACTTTAATTTTCGCATCTTAAATCCTAAATCTTACACAAAAAAATACATCATATCCCTAATTTTCTAAACTCTGATTACAATCTACAGGGACGGAACTACTAAGGTGTCGAGAGAGACAATCACTCCTACACTGAAGAATTTTTTCTCACTTTTGTCTCTTTTTTTAAATTCTTTTAAAAATTATTTTTTATGAATTTGCCCCCTACTTCTAAACATTTATGTTTAACCCCTCAACCCTGAATCCCGATTCCGTCCCTGACAATCTATAACCTTGAATTCTAAATTCACTAATTTAAAGTGTGATACCAAAAAGACATAATTAACAGACATACAATTTCTACTTATAATAGTAATGTTTAAATAATATAATTAAGATCGGAGTTTAAAAAGCATATCAATTTCTTATCCGTTTAATTAATTTCCATTATTATCTTTAATTATTACATCTTAAAATTAAATACATTGTTTAAAATATTACTTTTCACCCCAATTATTCTTCCATTTGTGTATATATGTTGAGTCTCTGAGTGAGCAAATCCTGGCACCTTGAGATTGGATCCACGTAGAATACAAAACTGGCATCTTTCCTTCATAATTAAAACACAGAGACTCTGTTTTTTAGTCATGTCCTCTGTCTGGTCCGATCTTTTGTGCCAAACTCTGTATAAAATTACCAAAACACTTTACAACTCAGCACACGAAATAGTGTAATGAAAACACGGAGAAATTATTATTTAATACTTTATTGGAGTGAGGTTAGAGTTTTTAACGGACGTTGAACACCGTTGAAAATCGTTAATATTGAATATCGCTGAATATTATTAATTAATTTATAAAAAATAAAAATTTAAAAAACTAATCATACAATTACTAATTATATGTTGAGTTTAGGGGTGAGCATTCGGTTAATTCGGTCGGTGGTTGAACCGAATTAACCAAAACCGAAATAACCAAAATTTTTAAAATTTTAACCGTTAACCGAACCGAAATTATTTCGGTTAATTAGCCGAATTAACCGAAATTTATTATAAATTTTGATTAAATTACATAATAGGTCACTAAATTAAGTTAAAATAATTTTTTAGTCACTAAAGTTTTATTTTATAGTAATTTAATACAAAATTTAATGACCAATTTATAATATAAAAAAATTATAATATTTTAAAAGTTAAATGACTAAAAATAAATATATATAATATATAATATTTAATATATAATTTCGGTTAATTCAGTTAATTAACCGATTTCGAACCGAATTAACCGATAACCGAATTATCAAAAAAAATTAACTGTTAACCGAATTTACCAAAAATTAACCGACCGAATTAACTGAACCGTATGCACACCCCTAGTTGAGTTTATCACTCTATTATTAATTACACTGAGTCCTTGAGATTTTAAATTTTTATTAATTAATTTAATGATATTTAACAATATTCAACATTAATGGTATTCAACAATATTCGACGTCGGTTATAAAAATTTTCTTTATAATATTAATAAGAAATACTAATTTAATAATAATGTTAATTATTGTCTTTAAAATGATTTTTTATTATGAAGTTTTTTCTTCTCATAAATGTGTTTCACATGATATTATTTTACAAACGTTAAAGTCTACGCACTAACAACCAATTAAATTATAAACATAGACACTCACTTTAAATATTAAATTATAATTTTAAATTATATATTATAAAAAAAAAATTTATTATCAATGCATGTTAAGTTCGAAATCAATTAACCGACATAATTAAAAGGGGTGAATTAAATTTTTATTTTGATGGATAAAAAATTAAATAATAAAAAAATATGACACGATAGTTTATAATAGTTTGACTTCTAAACTAAATATATATTCACTATTTTAATTATTCACACTAAAATTTTTATCAAATTCACTATTTATTTTTTTTCTTTTTGGGATAAAAAATAAACCTTACGATGAATATTCATGCCTTAAAGTCTTTAAATACTATTTTAGAAGAGAAAACAAATAAACAAGCTATAAAAATCTTCACATAAAAAATAAATTTATAATTTAAACACACACTCAAAATCTTAAATATTCGAGGAAATATGATAATTTAATTCATTAATGTTTTCTATAAGAAATATGACAATTCAAGCACAGAACTAGAATTCTCGATACATAAATATTGATAAACTATTTTTTATTCTTACATATCTACCTGAAGATATCTTTTAAACCATCTAAAAATTTATCGTCGTTACTAATCGTAGAAGTTGATATGAAATTATCGGACACTTTATTTTTAACATTAAATGCACTTCTCGAGCAGAACTTATCAATACGTATGAAAGTGTATTGGTACACCTCTTTATGTATCTATACGGTCAAATTTTCATTATTATAGGTTTTGACTATTGAAAAATCAAGTTCTCGAAAAATTAAAAGAGCGTATCAATACATCAAAAACATTACATGTACGAACTATTTCAGATATTAATACATATGTATTTATATCTGTACTCAAAAACTTATTTTTAATATTTTAACTATTTAAAATCATTTAAAAAAATAAAAAAATTCTCATAATTCAATTTAATAAAAAAAATCAAGGGACAAGGATCAAAAGAGGTGAAAAATAATTGAAGGGCTACATTATTATTTTTATTAGCCTTTTATTCCTCCCACAACTTCAAAATTTGCAGCAAATTTCTGGGATTTTGCCATAATAACAAGCAAAAGAATAAACTTGGACCGTGGAAAACAAAACAACAAAACATAGAGATTGAGGAAAGTCCTGATACGACAGCTAACTCTGTTTTACTTTATTACATAAAAGTATATGCTTTTTCGCTTTGGGTTGCTTCCTCTTACTTTCTTCTGCACATTGGTTTAATTTACCAAGAAGAAGAATATTGATTTTTTTTTTTCAATACACGTTAATTAAACGTGATTAACTTGAATAGCCAATCACCTTTCTTCCTCTATAAAAACCCCATTCGGTCTCTGTTTTCCTTCCCCCTCTCCCTTTGCTCTCTGGTATTCATTGAGAACATCAATTAGTACAAACCTCTGTTTCTTCTTAGCCTTTCAAAGACTCTTCCTTCAGTAGCTTACCTTGTTTTTGAAACTGGTATGGTATTCATTCATGGAAGCCTTGATTGAATTCCTTTTGTTTTTGACATTTTCAACCATTTTCTTTGTCATGTTTCTGGGGAAAAAGATTTCAACTTTCTGGGTTTTTGTTCATGAAAATGCTTTCCATTTTGGGGTTCTCTAAAGAAACATATAAAAATGTATCCTTTCTCTTTTTGATGGAAAGTTGATGTCTTTTAGACCATACATCAAACATGGTGGCTTCTTTTTCATGGCTAAATTATCATCACTTTTCAACCCAAAAAATCTTTAAAATGCATCGTTTTTATTGGATGCATGTTCTTGAATTTCGCATGAACTCATCATAATCTTCTTATCCAACAATCTGGGACATGTCTAAATGTTGTGTCCACTTTGATGTTGGTAAACTTTAGACAAATGTGTGTGTCCCTTAGCCATGGAAATGATTTGTAGTTACAGATTTCAAATGAATATAATATATAAAGACCAGTTTGGTCGGTCGGTTGGTTTCAAAATATGTTGGACTTGAATGTTAACTTCTTCTCCATTGCTTAATTTAGGTCCTTTGATCAAGTTCAAAAATGGAATACCAGGATAAATACAGTCCAACCCAGAAACCTAAATATGACTGTCTTTTGTTTGGTAAGCTCATTTACTTGGAAAACACAAGAAAAAATGATGATTTTACACTAATTCAATTGAAACTGCAAATATATTGAAGGTGACAATTTGGTTGAAATTGCAGATCTTGATGATACCCTGTATCCAAAAAGTTCTGGTCTTGCAAGAGAATGTGGGAAGAACATTAAAGGTAAAGGATTTATATTCTGATACTTGGCTGCTGCCATTTTTACTGTCAAGAATATTTCATGGTAATCTAATGTTTTTTTTAATGTCTGTCTTTTTTTTTCAGATTATATGGTTGAAAAACTGGGGGTAGAAAAAGACAAAGTTGTTGAATTGTCTGATCTCTTGTATAAGAATTATGGGACAACAATGGCTGGCCTTAGGGTATTATTTACTTCCTTTAAACCTTTCCCTTTTCATTAGGTAAAAGAAATATGTAAATTTAATCTACTTTTATTTTTTCTCTTGTTTGCAGGCGGTTGGTTATGACTTTGACTATGATGAGTACCATAGTTATGTTCATGGCAGACTTCCATATGAGAACCTAAGACCAGATCCTTCATTGAAGAGCTTGTTGCAGACTTTGCCGCTTCGAAAAATCGTAAGTCGTTTGATTACTTGATGCATAAGTAAGTATTGATCATGCTTTTTATCTGGTTGTTTCCTAACAGAACTTGATGTGTCTTGTTGTTTTAGATATTCACAAATGCAGACAGGGTCCATGCCGTTAAAGCTCTTAGTAAACTCGGATTGGAAGACTGTTTCGAAGGGATTATCTGCTTCGAGACTCTCAATCCTATCCATAAGAATACAGTTTCTGATGATGAAGATGACATTGAGTTCTTAGGATCCGCCACTGCTACTACCACTGATGCTCCTAGCAGCCGTCAAATTTTTGACATAATTGACCATTTCGCTCACCCCAACAATGGTGCAACACTACCTAAGACGCCCATTGTTTGCAAACCGCAAGAATCTGCAATAGAGCGTGCTCTCAAGATTGCCAAAATCAACCCTCAGAGAACAGTAAGATGATCGATAATTCATTGTTGTGCATTTCGTAACTAGCTGGTTTTTACGGTCTACTAATGTTTTCCTTCATTGGGTTTTTGGTGTTTCAGTTGTTCTTCGAGGATAGCCTCTGCAACGTTCAGTCCGGAAAACATGTCGGTCTGCACACCGTGCTGGTAAGTCCTTGAAAACCTTGTTGTTTTACTTAACATTGCATAGTTCCTTGAAATGACCATGAAACTAACTCGCCCTTCTACTTAAATTCCATGCAGATCGGCACTTCCCAGAGACCTAAAGGTGCAGATTATGCATTAGAAAGCATTCACAACATCAAGCAGGCAATACCAGAGCTGTGGGAAACTGGTAGGAAAAGCGAAGTCAGCTACCCCGGTCAGGTTGCCGTCGAGACATCCGTGACAGCTTAGATCCATCGTTGTTGTACTTGTCCCCATTCCTTGTTATGTTTAGAAGATTATGTATATTTCTATATAAAATATATATCTAATAAAAAGCATAAAGGAAATTCTCCTTTTTTGAGTAAAAAGAGTGATTTGTTAATCATCTTTTCCCCTGTTCCGGATGACTTAATCAGTGTTGTCTTAATCGATTTTAAAGACCATATTTATCACGATATGAATATAATATAAGAGATTTAATTTAATCATTTTCTCTTCATATAATGAATATATTGTATATAATATATTACATATCAAAAGGATCAAGCTTGATGCATGAAAATACAAGGAACTTGACTTGTCATGATAAACGTATTAGTTCAGACACTGCATGTGTTTTAAGCTTATCAAGAGGGATAAGCTCAAAGATGTGTAAAGTTTAAGGTTGTTTTGGAAACAAGATCCTTTTCAGTGGCGTAAAGTTGCAAGCAAAAAAGAATTACTTTTGCTGCAAAGGAATATATGGCATAGAAGGAACAAAATGGTGCATGAATCTGTCTTGCTGCCAGCAGGAGCCATTGTGGATTATGTCCAGTTGCTTGCAACTGACCCCCTTTTGCATACTGCCTCTTGTAATAGGTCCCAGACTTGGAAATACCCCTCTAAAGGTTGTATCAAACTCAATGTTGATGGTGCTTTCATTAAAGAAACTGGGGCAGCAGCTATTGTTATGGTGGCTAGAAACTCGCACGGCCTGATGATTGATGGACAAGTCGAGATGATCCAAGGAGCTCATTCTGCTGAAACTGTGGAAGCATGGGCCTTTGTTGAAGGAGTCAATATGGCTGTTAGAAACGGATGGGAGCAGGCTGTGAGTGAAGGAGAGTCAATCTCTATGGTTAAAACAGGCTAGCCAAGCTGGATCAAGACCGCTCTGTATTCTTGGATGACACTAAGACCTTGTTGCGAGATCATCCCGGACTTGTTGTCGAGCATGTGGCAAGGGATGCAAACCGAGTGGCTTACAACCTTGCACATCCCGAACAATCCTATTTCAATCTAACATCATGTAAAAATATTTTCTGTCCATGTTGACTGCTATTTCTCTCTTATCAAATGTAATAGTTAAAACCACACCAAACGAATATGATTTCCTTGAGGGATTTGTATCAAAGGACAATATTAACTGTTTAATGTGATATGCTGATTTCAGGCTTTAATTATATGTTGTCGGAGACATGGTTGTAAGATCAGTGTAGTATATTCTCATCATCACCTAATGACGGATATCTCTGGCATTCTTGGAGAATCTGATAGTGCTCACAGGTATTTCATGTAAAAATGCCTTGTTTACTAAGTTCGGGAAGTTCACAAGTCTCGGGAAATTGCCAACCAAGGATCTACTTTCGTAACCCTTTGGCTATAATTCAATGCGAAGAGGCTTAGGATCTACTTAGGCTCCGTTCGACAGAGCTATTGAAACATTGGGTTGGATGGAGAAATTGAAGTTGTAAATTCCTCTTTGAAATTATTCATTCGGTCGAGACTAGTATGAGATACCAGATTTCTTACTTGAATTCCTTGCGGTTTAGCATGTCATGGCACTGAATCTGAAACTTCAAATGTGCATACGTTCTTATTTCAGGATATTGAAATGCATAGAGGAAAACCACTGTACTTGGACGAGGAACGTTATCTGCTGTAAGGTACATGGTATTTTCTAAATCCTTTGTTCTTGGTATATTTATTGTCCGTGACACCGAAGGTGGTTTTATATTCTCCGTCGTTCATGTTCGTAATAATCTATTCGCTCTTTAATAGAATGCGTCTCATGGCCTTGATTGGTACCTCTTAGTCATCTACGAAACCGAAGATTGCTGGTATCTGTAAATGACTGCACAAACTCAATAGGATAAGCTTGAATGAGAAGAGTAAAAAGCTACTTGATACAGAAACATGATTCTATGCCTATGGTGTGATTGCAAAGTTTCGATGGTGATCACGTTGATCATGATTCTTTGTCTAAATCGTAAGCATGAACTCAACCGACCGATCACAATGTAGAAAACCACAATGGAAAAACATGAACACAACACGCTATAAAATTCGAAATGCAACACCATACTTACAGTTCAAGCACTATGCAGCCCCCGTCCTTTTTGTACTCGAGCAATCTTCAACGGGAGAGATGCCGTTCAATGATAAATCTGAAGCTTTTGTCCTACCTTCTTCATGCCTCTTAATTGAATGTTAACTTGAGTTGTCTCTCCACCGACTTAAACGCAGCAGTTCTTTTAGATCTTAACCGGTATGGAGGAGATGCATTAAAAGTTGTACAATTAAGCCCAGTGTTGCTATTGCCTGGACAAGCAGGACTCTCACATGAATCTCCATCATGAAATTGAGACCATTCCATACTATTTTCAGTTCTTTCCAGTTCACCAGATACTTGAACCGTACCCTTGACAGCATCCTCATTCGATTTTCCTATTTTATTAGGAAGCGTAAGTAACTGAGCTTTGGACTTTCTCTTTCGAAATATAGAAGGTGTATTTGGGAAGGTCTTTGCAGCAATTCTAAGAATATACTCAGGACTGTGTGTACTATTTCCCTTCACACAAGGCGGAGTGAAGAAACTAATAGGTGATGTAATAGGAGTGGAAGTCCATTCGTGCTGCACACCTTTCTTTAAAATATCTGAATCTAATGAAGTATCATGCCGTAATCTTGGTGGTTCGTCACAACATAACAACAAACCACAAGTTGGAGTTTCAAGTTCTACCTGTGTCTCAAGAACTTTGTCTTCAACGATTTGATGGCTCGTTCTGTGATTCACGAACTTCTCCCCAGACTCTGAGTCACGGCAGCACGGATTTACATCCTGGGACTCGCACTCTGTACTTTCAGTATCAGCAGAGTCATTCGGAACAACACTAGATGAAGCAACCATATATTGAACTGGAGCAGAGGACTCCAACTGGTGTTTGCCATCTTCCTCTAACTTACATGTATCTGTTGTTTCAGATGATGTTTGAGCAGGTGATTCTAATTCTTTT